>SADC01001293.1:0-651359 GCA_004194705.1 Ditylenchus dipsaci
CTTTTATCTTCCAGAATTTGATGTTTCAGCATACCTCAGAACTTCTTTTCAGCGATTCGAAACGACAGTGCCCTAAACAGTGTAAAGGAAATTAAATTCTAACTTTTAACATACCATAACGACTTCTTCCGATTGATTCTCAATGACTGCTTCCTGCTAATCTTCAATATTCGCTTCCAGCTGAGCTTTGGCATCTGCATTCTGAAAGAAAAGAATAGCACGACGAACAGTTCCCAATCAACTAAACCATTGAGCATACGAGCGACTTCCAATCTAAGAATATACTTGAATATACAATACACACAATGTTAGAAGTTGTGCGACAAACAACTAATTGCAACTGAACATTGCAAATAAATTACGCGAGAGTGAAATTCATTGCTCAGACGCGAAGACAGGACTGAATTCAACCACTGAATAGCAACAGCAAATAATGAAAGTATTTTTCGGAGCAAATTCAAACGCTTTTCATCATTTCGACATGTATTATAACAGTAAAAATAATTTTTCGGCGAAAAGATCATTTCCGGGAAAAGAGTCATTCGGGCAAAAGAACTTTTCGGGAAAAGACCGTGTCCCGAAGTTTAGACTCGGAAAAGGTATTTTGTGGATTTCTCATCTCATCGTATTTCCTTCATTGTTTCTAGGACAAGCTTCTGCAGTTACTATCTTCGGATGAAAGCATGTTTCGTGGTGAGGAGTATGTGCACAAGATGTCTAAATATCTGAAGTGGGTTGGCCGGTTGATGGGGATTAAAGCTGCGGAGTATAGGTATTTGTGATGGAATATTTTAAATTTGACGCTTTTTTAGAGAATTGTCAACGAAGATGACTTGCAGAACAGAATATCTATAAACCAGTCGAAGAAGCGATGGAAACTGTCAGTAGGGAAAACCCGGCTAGTATTTCACTCTTCGATTGAATGTTATAATATGCCATTAGCTCTGTTTGAAATGTTATGAGTTTGTTTGAGATCAATAAATAAGAGAATCGCAAATTTGAAAAGAGTAACTCGGTTTATTGATTTGTCTTCTGTAAAAAGGTTTCCTCTTCAGGGACCACGGGGTTTCAAAAACCAAATTTGTGTTTAGTTAAAGACAAACAAAACGCCAAGAATTTTAAAGTAACTTTTTATTTTTTCTGAATACAATTTAGATTTTCAAAAGTTTGGGAACGGATGCGACAAATTTGCTTGATTTCTTGAATTTTTCTCTCGAATTATTAAAACAACATTATAAGTTAAAGGGCCATGCCTACCGTACTCAAAAATCATTTGCACGGGCACGCTGTTCTAGAGAACGGAAAATATTCTCCAACTATTCTCGAATAACTTTTTTAAAAGTTTTAACATCATCATGTAGCCCTGCTCTTCTAGTTTCTGATGAGGTATCATTTATTGCATCATCTTTAAAAAAATGTGATACAAAAAGGTAAAAGTATGAACCAAATTAGAGCAACAATTTGGTTCATACTTTCAGCTTTTTGTGTCCCATTTTTTAAAAATGATGCAATAAATAATACCTCATCAAAAATAGAAGAGCAGGGCTACATGGTGATGTTAAAACTTTTCAAAAAAGTTGAAAATTTTAATCTAATTACGCAAAAAAAAATTTGCGCCAAAAAGTGGATTTGCGCCAAAAAAAAGTGTTTTTGCGCCAAAAAAAGTATTGTCCGCAAAAAAGACGGAATAAGATCACTTTTGCCCTTCAAAGTTGAAATGTCTTTTTTCTGCCCAAGTGTCCTTTTCGCAATACTTTTAAAAGTGTAACGAGTCGTCAATGTAACGAGTCAGTGTAACGAGCCATTATTTGTAAAGAGTCGGTTGGCAGTCACCACAGGCGCCTATCGGCGCCTCTATTGTACTATGAAATTCGAATGGATGTATGTGCTAATCCATCACATATATATTGATAAATATTTCCTGGTATCGCTTCCTTTATTGGCTATTGTCTTCATAGGCCACCTTTTTGCCTACAAACTTACCGCCCACCTCCTCCTCGGGTACTTTCCTGAACGTTTGGGAGGTTTCCGGCAGTTCAGGCTCTATCTTGTTATTCAGATACTTTCCTGGTGGTTCGTGCTCCATCCTGGTTGTTCGCGCCCTATCCTGGCAATTTGAGCCGGGTCCTGGTTGTTTGACTGTATCTACGTGGTTTGGGCCCCATCTTGATGATTAGGTTACCATCCTGATGGTTGGGGTGTATCCTATGGTCCGGTCCCTATCCTGGTGGTTAGGGTACTTTAATCGTGGTTTCGGGGTACCCACGTAATTGGGGTGACTTATCTTGGTGGTTCGGTCACCATCTTGGTGGTTGAGGGGTATCCACGTGGTTCTGGCCCTGTCCTGGTAATACTCACTCCTCTGTCATACCTACTGACTTCTGCGCTATTCCTAATGGTTCCCCTGGCATTTCCACCCAATTCTTTTTCGTAACACTTATTCAAACAAACAATACTTTATTTCTGCCAACGAAATTGTGCTAAGCTTTTCACAAACGGCTCAAATCGAAAACACCCGTCAAATCATTAAATCTTCCGTCAAATTTTAAAAATTCTCCTTCTTAGTGTATACTTTTCAATTTTTTTATTTTTTGCATTAGCATGTAGCCCTGAATCTCTAGTTTCTGATAAGTTATTTACTAGCTTGATACAATTCTGAAAAACGGGAGAAAAATTGAGTTTTTCAAAACTACACCTTTTGTTAAAAAATGAATTGTTCTTCCACTTTTCAAGATTGTATCGACTAGTTGATGGCTTATCAGAAAACAGAGATTCAGGCTACATGCTAATGCAAAAAAATAAAAAATATGAAAGTATACACCCAGAACGAGAAGTTTTAAAAATTTAACGGGAGATTTAATGATTTTGACGGGAGATTTAATGTTTTTGACGGGTGTTTTCAGGTACATCCTTCACAAACTACTTAAAATTTAAACTCGACTCTATACTTTTTAATTCTTTTCGAGACAAAAGAGACTTTACTGATCATAATTTTATGACTTCATAAGGGCAAGACTTCATGAGGGCACATGACCCTCTTAAAACTCGTATTTTTCGACTCTCTTTATTTTAGGTTAATCATTTTTTCTGTGGCAATTTAGCTTTTTTGTGGCAAAAATGTTTTTTTTGTGGCAAATTTTTTCTGTAGCTAATTTATTTTTTTTGTGGCAAAATTTTTTTTGTGGCAAATTTATTTTGTAGCAAATTTACTTTTTTTTGTGGCAAATTTAATTTTTTTTTTGGCAAATTTACTTTTTTTGTAGCAAATTTATTTTTTTCTGTAGCAAATTTACTCTTTTTTGTAGCAAATCCGATTTTAGTCCGTAGCACATATACCTGAGGTAGTGTGCTTATTTATTCATCCTAAATTCTCAAAACTTGTATTCTGAGTCTATGAAAGACTTGGACTTCATGAAATACAGGGGATTAATTGCTCGTAAAGCCGCAGGGCTCTAGGTCTAATCTAACATACACACACCTGGCACTCTCTCGGCTGCTTCATTACTTATCAACCTCTGATGGATAAGTATTGAAATTGCACAAGCTTACCGAATTCACCATAAATACAATGCATAATGATAATTTCATCAACCTTAGCCACATTTTGCTCCACCACTTTGAGAAGAGCAACACTTCAGTCCGTAAATTTTAGATCTTAACGGGCTTTTTTTTGTGAAGAAAAGAGTGTTGACCGAAATAGCCGGGTAAAAGTGGGATCTTTTGCCAACTTCCTATGATCTTTCAGGAATTTGCGATTTTCGAGTACTGGACCAAACCGAAATTCTCGGTTCGGGTTTCTCGAAAATCGGTTTAGGTCAAAAAAGACTGATAACAATACGCGGATTGAGTGTATCGACAGATATATACATATTTCTGAAGTTTTCAGACATAAATAAGCACACTACCTCAAGTATATGTGCTACAGACTAAAATAGGATTTGCTACAAAAAAGAGTAAATTTGCTACAGAAAAAAATAAATTTGCTACAAAAAAAAGTAAATTTGCCACAAAAAAAATTGAATTTGCCACAAAAAAAGGAAATTGCTACAAAATAAATTTGCCACAAAAAAGTAAATTAGCTACAGAAAAAATTTGCCACAAAAAAACATTTTTGCTACAAAAAAAAAACTAAATTTGCCACAGAAAAAATGGTTAACCTTTATTTTAAACGAAAGCTGACATCCTGTGGAACATGATAAATCTGGCGACAAAATGGTTCTACCGTCTCTAATCTATATATTGTGACCGCGAATGTAATAAAAGCATGACTCCCCGTCCCAGATACCATGACTTCTTTCATAAAAATAGGCAGATGCCCCTCTTAAAAAGCATATTTGGGACGCTCTTTTTTTAAACGAAAGCTGACATTCTGGGGAACACAATGGTGTTAGCGACAATAATGAGTTCAACCTCTACGACCATTCTGGCCCCCGAAGTCAAAAATGCGTTAACCACCCCGTCTATGTGCCAGTTCTGGACATCGTCGAAGCATTTGTTGCCGTGACAGCCATGAGCACCTGGAATCCAGACGGATCGCCTAAGTTTCAAGTGGGCACAAGAGAAAGGTCTTTTTATGATTACTTCGAAAAAGTCTGGGTCGGGTGAATGGTCAATGGTGTCAGATGCAATCCCCCCTTTCCAATCTCTCTCTGGAACTGCTATGAACTGGCAAAAAAAGGAAAAAAGCTTGGCATAGGGCAATGCGCAGCAATCTCGCTACTGAAGACGACAGTCGTCCTTAATTCTGGAAATGGATTTATGGTCTGAGAGAAGAATGCAACGTCCAAGAAGCGCATCTTATCAATCTGGAGAGTGGTGGTTCAATGAAACTGAAACAGGCAGACAAGCAAAGGTCAATCAGGGTGAAGAATATGGTAAAGGGAGGTTTCGCCCATTTGGACAAATGTCCGAAAATGGGCGAAACGTTTTGCCTATTTTCGGACATTTGTCCGAAATGGGCGAACCGCTAATTCTGCCTTGGTGCCCCCTGTTGATTCTTTTTTTCGCATTTTTTGGTTACAGGTTCGAACCCAAAATTTTGCACTCTGGAGGTGAATACCCATTTAAGGGAGTACCAGGTGAATTCCTTACCAACCCTGAGGATTAATGGGCTTAAAAAACCAGTTTATGACTGTTATTCAAGAAAAAATAATGTCTGCCACTACTAGGAATCGAACCTGTAACCTCAAAAATTGCGGAAAAAAATAAACAAGGGGGGGGGGGTGGGGAAGGGTGGGACCCAGGCAAAATTAGCGTTTCACACATTTAGAACAAATGTCCGAAAATGGGCGAAACGTTTCGTTCATTTTTGGACATTTGTCCAAAATGGGTCAAACGTCCCTTTACCATATTATTCACCCCATGCTTTTTTTAGGGCTACCGTTTGGGGACGGAACTTTGGAAGCCGAAATTTTTAAACTTTTAACTACTCACCAGTGTTTGAAAAGCCGAAGCCAAAGACAAAAGTGCCGGCCAAAGCCAAAAACGAAAAGCCAAAATTTGGCCGGCCAAACCGGATTGGTCACATGATTTTGAGTCAGAAAAAGATTTGTTTTGAAGTTTAGCTAAATTTAATTTTCGGATCATCAACGTGGATATCCTCTTCCACCTACCTAAAAGTACTTACACCAGATTTCGGGGTTTAGATGGGTAAAATAGCAATTTCGGTCCTATCAAAAACCTGACTTCTCAAACGAGAGAATTTTTTAAATTTTAGATAAATTTACTGCACATGTATTTGTCGAGGATCAATTTACTTAGAGCCGCACTCGACGTAGTTAGAATGCGATCGGGTAGTCGGGTCTTGCCAATGGCTGAAACCCTCCTCGTAAAAAAAACATCAAAAACAATCATGACATCATGTGGATGACAAAATTACTTAATGGTTCTAGGTTTGAAGAAGAATCCATTTTTCATTAATGGGTAAGATTAAACATTTGCAAAAAACAAGTTTTCGAACCTAAAAAAACGAGAAAAAATTGCACGAAATGGACGAACACTTGGTTTGCGTATCTGGATGGTTGTGGGTGGCCCAGACCATTGAGTAAGGATCTGAACTACAAAGGGTATATCTTAACCACAAAGGGTGGATCTGGATCAAACCGTATTCAGAACACGATTCTGGACAATATACATAATTTTTAGCTACATTAAGCTAAATCCAAAATTTTGCATTGTGTAGGTGAATACCCATTTAGGGGAGTACCACATGAATCCCCTACCCAGCCTGAGGATTAACGGGCTTATAAGAACTAGTTTAGGACTGTTATTCAAGAAAACATAATGTCTGCTACCACCAGGATTCAAACCTGTAACCTCTCAAAAAAATTGCGAAAAAAATCAACAGGGGGGACCAAGGACATTTGTCCAAAATGGGCGAAACGTCTATGCACAAGAATATATCAGAGAATTATGATCGAAATAATTTGAGAAATTATCTACAAAAGCATCGTTATATCGTTGGGATTAATGATACTTGATGTTATTTGTGTTGAACTCAATAAATTTGTCTTTTGATAGTTTTCTGAAGTTATTTAATTATGCTATGGGAATTTTTTAATGGAGTGTTTTGGGTGGTTTTGGTGGTTTAGGGTAGTTTGGAATTATTCCAGTTTATTCGGTGTAGTTCGCGGTACTTAGATTGGTCGGAGATGTTTTTAGTGTTTTGGAGTGGTTTTATATGATTTAGGTTGTTCTCAAGTGTTTTTCTGTATTTTGAGTACTTCGTAAAGTTTGCGTTAAAAAAGGTTGTTTTGGCTGGAAATTTATGACACTTGATGTTATTGAAATGAATTTCAAATTTTTATTGTGAAAACTCTGATTTAAAGAAACTATTTGTTTAGCAAAACATTTGTTTGCGAAATGTTTATTGTCGAATATGCGCTTTGTTGAAACTTGTTTTTGGCGAACTTTGACTTTTACGAAACAGTACTTTATTATGAAATCTAATTATAGAAACTGGTAGCTCCGCAGAAATAATTTTTTTCCGAAAAACGTTGTTCATCAGTCTTTTCAATAGTCAGAGGCAGAATGCCAAGGTCAGAGGCAGAATGACATCAAAGTCAGAATCAAAAGTGAGAGTCAGAATTTGGGTGCAGGACGTTTGATCGCCAAAATTTGATCGCCCACAAAATTGGCACGCCAAAGATTGCGACATTTCAAACTGGGCCAGTTTGAATTGGGCACGTTCAAATCGGGCCAAAATCAAATCGGACCAATTCAAATTGGGTCGAATTCAAACTGGGTCACATTTTGACTGCGGAAAAAGACTTTTCGCTCCTGATTGCCATGAATTCCAGATACGCAAAAAGCCATTATGTCGCGACCGAAAATTTAAGTACCTCAAAGGTAGTATTAAAGTCCATAGGGGGTCAGACTTCAGTCAGAAAAAGACCCAATTTAACTTGGCCCAATTCGATTATGGCCCAATTCGAATTGGACCAATCTGACTGGGCTCAATTTGAATTGGCCCAATTCGAAATGGCCTAATCTTTGGCGTGCCACAAAATTGATCGCCACAAAATTGATCGCTACAAATTTGATCGCTCACAAAATTTATCGCCTGCATATTACAACTAGTTTTCTGATCTTAATTTTTTAATTTTTAATTTTTTTAAACTTTCGGCACCAAATTGTAGCCCTGAATGTCAGCTACGGTTTGTCACTAAAACTTTCGAAAAAAATGAAAAATTTAAATCTGAACTTTAAAAAGCGCTTACTCGGTGTTAAAAAAACGTGTCGGATCTAAATTTTTTCAGTTTTTCTAAAAGTCTTAGTGCCAAACTGTAGCTGACATTCAAGGCTAAAATTTGGTGACTAAACTTCAAAAAAATTTATAAAAATTAAGATCAGAAATCTAGCCTTAATACGCTGGCGATTAATTTTGTGATTAATTTTTTTTAGTAAATTTGCGCCAAAAAAGTGTATTTGCGCCAAAAAAAAGTTTATTTGCGCCGAAAAAAGTTTATTTGCGCCAATAATATTTGCGCCATAAAAAAAGAGACGGAAACGGGACGGGATCCCGCACGGGATCCCGTCCCGTTGGACCAAAATTTGACTTAAAATCCCGTCCCGGAATCCCGCCGGGTCCATTTCGAAAATCCCGATCCCGGTCCCGGTTTGATTTTTTGTTAATCATAAACCGGGATTAACAGTTAACAAGAAAAGTAATGATTAGACCTCTATTATATTCACATCATCTCCTATTAAGTTCGAGCACTTCCAGCTCAGATACCTTTTTGGCTGCTTCGGGGATTCTTTGGCGAACCTAACTTGTCTATCTATTCTACAAAATAACGAGGATTTTGATTTTTTTGCAAAAGTTAAAACTTCTGCCTAATCGTCAAGTTTAACCGTCTCAAAAACCATGATACCCTCCCTGTGGTTCGAAAAATGTCTTATTTCAAAAATTAAAAAAACACGCGGCTTTCTCATGAAATCCGGGTTGAGAAACACGAATATGAGGTTATCTGCTTCATTCGAGCGCTCCCGCTGGGGATTCTATAATCAAGCCCGTGATGCTTTTTATAGATATTTTATTCGTGGCACCTGGGGTGGTAGTAACAATCAACGGATAAAATCGCGGATACGGATAAAATCCGCGGATAGAAATATCCGCGGATAAAAACCCGTAGTAACAATCACGGATAGAAATATCCGCGGATACGGATAAAATCCGCGGATTTATCCGCAGCTAAGGATAAATCCGCGGATATATCACGGATTTATCCGCGGATAAAATCCGCGGATAAATATTGGTGATTTTATTTTTTTCTATAATTTCATCTCTTACTACTTTTCTGTTTGTTCAAATTATTACAATGTTTTATTCATACTTTTTCGTGTTTACTATATATAAGAAAGTAAACGATTTATGCCTAAATTAATCATTTTCTCAATCAAGAAAAAAAGTTTTGCACAATATGGTTTCGATAAGTGTTTCCACTATTACTGTAAGCCATGTTGGTGATATTTATGTCTGGTTGATTCTCTTCAAAATCATCTTCTATTCCATCAAAATGTGACTGTTTCAAATCAATAGCAATGTTGTAGAAGACTGCAGAAGCAACTATAAAACTAGACACATTTGCCAAATCTATGCGCTGTTCTCCATGTAGGCTATGGAATCTTCTTTTCCGCCTGCTAAAAGCTTGTTTAACAAGGACGCTGGTCTTAGAATGAGCGGAATTGTAACTCAAATGACAAATAAGATTACCGTATTTTCTCTTATTATTGGCTGGTCTCTAATTATGACTTTGAGAGTCTGTATCTCAGCGCGGAGTGAAAATTTCGCAATTTTTTCGCCTTTTCTTGGCTCACACGGCTTCTGCCGATTTCGCTTTTTAGATTTGGTTGAGCGCCCGAAAACTTCAAGATAAACCTAGAATCTTCCGATTTTCGAAGAGTTGAAAAATCATCGACCCGGGTCTATGATTAGAGAAAATACGGTATCAAGATTACGAAATTTTAATTTATTATTTTTCTAATTTCAATATTTTAGTTAATTATTAATTTTAATTTACCGCCGTTCAGATCGTCCATTTGGCGAACTAATAGGAGTCATTAGCCACGGCCTTGACGCATAACCAGAATCACCCAGAATATAGCCCCAATGCGACCTGTTTCAAAGGCATCCCACACGCTACTGTTCCGTAAAATGAAACTATCGTGTGTACAACCAGGCCATTTGGCAACAATGTTAACAAAGCGGCTCTCACTATCAATAATGCCTTGAACATTGAAACTGTGATAATTTTTGCGATTTACATAATCTCTTTCAATTGAAATGTCTGGAGCAATAATTCTAATGTGTGTTCCATCCACTAGGCCTATAATATTAGGAAAGCCAGCCTTATTGTAGAAGTTATTTGAGATAGCCCTTTTTTTCCCTTTTTTTAAGTCTGCTTTAAAAGTACTTTTATGCTAAAATACTGTTATAGCAACAAGACATGTGTTTATAGTAGTTAGAAGACCACCTCGTAATGTATTAAAGCATATTAATATTTTAAAAGATTTAAAAAAACAGAACAAAAAAAAATTATCCGCGGATTTATCCTGCCCCCGACCAGGCTAAGGATAAAATCCGCGGATACGGATAAATATCCGTGATATTTTATTGTTACTACGGATTTTATCCGCGGATAAATATCCGCGGATATTTATCCGCAGATACGGATAAATCCGCGGATTTTATCCGCGGATATTTGATTGTTACTACGGATTTTATCCGCGGATATTTATCCGTATCCGCGGATAAATATCCGCGGATTTTTTGATTGTTACTACCGATTATCCGTATCCGCGGATTTTATCCGAGGATACGGATTTATCCGCGGATATTTTGATTGTTACTACCACCCCTGATGTTTGGAAGTGGTTACTGATAAATACTAGCATTTCTGTATTCATATATTAAGTTAGCAATAGAAAAGACTTAGGCATAAAAATCGTTCGTTTTTGCTGAAAATAAGTGAAGAAAATATCAGAAATTTGGAACTTTGTAGCTAAAATCAAAAAAAAAACTTTTTGCAAAGGTGATGCCACAACTGATACCATATACCGTATTTCCTGTAATAAGGCGGCATGCCAGCTTTTTTTTCAACCTTTCCTCAGGGTGCCGGCTTATTACAGGGTGCCGACTTATTCTGTGTAAATCCCGGTCCCGGTCTCAATCCAGGTCGAAAATCCCGTCCGGAATCCCGTTGGGTGCCGTCTTTCCGTCTCTATAAAAAAGTGTATTTGCGCCAAGAAAAAGTTTATTCGCTCCAATTGTTATTTTGCGACGCAAAAAAGTGTATTTGTGCCACAATAAAGTAAATTTGCGCCATAAAAAATGATTATCCTAATACAACATGCAACTGCCCTTCGGGGGCGCAGGGGCTTGGGGCTGGAGTTGAGATGCGCACACCCACATACCTTAGACACAAACCACTCGAAAGTGACTTAGAATTACGCATAATTTACACTCACACTTACATTCACACTTACCCCTTCACAATACGAATGTAAATGTAAATGCCATTTAAATGCAAGTATTTTCAGAGAATACTAAAAGCGCTTTATCGATGACGAATGCTAGTTATAAAAGCTTGCGTAATTAGTATTTGGGGTAAAAAACTAACTTTTGGAAATAAAACTGAATATAAGTCAAAAATTTCATTTACGCTTACATTCGTATTGTGAAGGCGAAAGTGTAAATGTAAGTGTGAATGTTTTCAGTATTGTGAAGATGCCTTAGATTTACACTAACAATTTGATAGAGCCATAAAGGATAGGCTAATAATATATTTATGAAGGTGTATTTGTAGTTTATGAGTAATTTATGAGGTCAATTTCTTGTAAAAAACAAAAAATGAAAACATTTCGAAATTCGAAAGATATCCCAACCGGATTCCGAATTTTTTTTAGCAAAATTCCAATCCCGAAATTTTTTAGGTTAAAGATGCTGTCTCGAAATCTTGCCCGAACGCCAGATGCCATCTCTAATATTCACAGTTCAAATCAAACCTGATATCGAAATTTTACGGCAAATTCAAGAAATTACTGTATGACGAAATGCGCCCTAGATCGGTAGAAATACGATAAATAGATACAATCAGGACGCGACAATATTCAGACGGAACTCATACATTAATCAGAATTTAATATGTCACTCTTCACTGCTCTCAAACAAAGCCTTCTTCTTACTGGGCAGGCCACCTGAATTTTTTTTAATATTTTAAAAATAGTTAGACCACTGCGAGCTAACTTTTTGTTGATGATGCAGGTAGTTTTGGAGAAGATTTGGGCTGGGAACTTCTGGTTGAGGCAACTTTTTCTTGTGTTGGCAGCTCGGTGTCAATTGTCTAAAATTAACACATATTCGCCGGTTGGCCAAATTTCGGCCACGTTTTTGGAAAGGTCTTTTGGGATCGAAAAAAATTCAACATGTAAGCATTCTGTTTTCTGCATAAGATAGAGCCATCTTTGTGCTACCAATATTACTTTTTAGGTAAACGAAAAGTTTTGAATTTTCAGAAAGACAATTTCAGCTAAAACATGAAAAATTTGGATTTTTCAAAACCATGATGAAAACCATGCCACGCCAGCGCCTTTTTTGTAAATAATTGGCGCCGGGTGCCATGGCAGAAAAGTTTGCGCCGCGGCAAAAAAGTGAAAAAATGGGGGCCGAGTAACATACACAAGGAATCAGCTATGCCAATTTTTAATTTATTATGACTTTATTTTTGAATTTAATCGCTTTATAGGGTATAACATGGAGTTAAAGAGGAACTAAAGCTGTCTGAGTCATAAATGTTAAAAAGGCTAAAACAATCAGTACGAAACCCATATAAAGAAGCTTTCGAAAAAAGTCGCCGAGCGCCGTCACTACTACTTTTCCGAAAATTTTCGGGCGCACTCCGGCGACGGCGCCCGTCCAAGTACGCCTTGGAGCCGGCAAAGGAGGGTTAAATATAGTTTTCTCTTGGTAATTTTCTGGCAGTAAATACAGAGAAGGCAAGAAATAGGACAGAAGTAGAATCAAAAGCGATTTTCCCAAAAATTCTATCATATAAAAGTCCCGGCGGTCCTGGCCTATCTTGTAGAGCATCTCAAATTGACCTCATGATGTGCCACTTGCAACTGATTACTTTTGAAAATCATGAAGAAAATGCCCGGTGGCGGTCGGCGCCGAAACGGCGGCATTCCATCTATGGTCAGCAGTCTGACACTTGTGCTGAGGCTGACACTGGCGCTGGCCCTGACACCCTTTTATAATGAAATTGACAACTGTCAGCATTGAAATCTTACACCGAGTCGGACACTGCTGCCGACGCTGACACCGACACTCCTAGCAGAGCTAATTTGGTTTGAAATGATTTAGGATGATTCAGGGTGGTTTGGGTTGCTGAGATGGTTGATTGGGTTATTCAAGGTGTTTTGGGTTGTTGAGATGGTTTTGGGTGATTCTGGATGGTTTGGCGTCGTTGAGATGGTTTTGAGTGATTCAGGGTGGTTCGGAGTCGTTGAGATGGTTTTGGGTGATTCTGGATGGTTTGGCGTCGTTGAGATGGTTTTGAGTGATTCAGGGTGGTTCGGAGTCGTTGAGATGGTTTTGGGTGATTCTGGATGGTTTGGCGTCGTTGAGATGGTTTTGAGTGATTCAGGGTGGTTTGGCGTCGTTGAGATGGTTTTGGTGACTCAGGGTGGTTTTGGGGAGCTTGGGGCACTATTGCGTCAAGATAATGTACATCAAAAACTGAAAATAACCAAAAAAAATATATAAATCAAAAGATAGAAACCTTGAAGGGTGCAGTAAATAACTTAGCTGTTGACTCTGTGTGCGCTCACTCCTATCTCGAGTTAACGACTCAATTTTTCACGTTTTCGAGTGTCAGTGTCAGCGCCAGTGTCAGAAGCAGCAAATCGAAATTGCATTGTGAATGGGTGACAGTGCGAGCGTCACTGTCAGAATCAGTGCGAAATTCGGACAACACATTCATGCCTTATTTTCGTCACGTACCTCTTTAAAATTCCCGTGGTATGGCTTTTCATTTTGGTTAACTTTCTTTTAGCTAGTAATCAGATGATATACCACTTAAAATGCAGCTTCTTGTCTTGGCTATCGTCACAGCGGTGACTTGCCTGCTAGATTTTAGAAAAAAAACAGCCAAAATAACAAGATGGTGAATGTGAAAAGGGTATGTGAGGGAAATACGGTATGAATGTTATGGTCAATTTTTGTGTTTTTCATGAGATTTTTTAAATTATATATTTATTCTGATAACGTTCAAGGATTCTCTGAACAAAGTTGGCCAAGGAATGTTTTAACATATGAGCTATTAGCATAAAAATTACAGTCGAGAAAGAAAACAATAATGGTCAAAAATCCACAAATTTGTACCTCCTACTATTAACTACAGGATGGCCCAAAAAATCGGAAAATTTTAAAATATTTGCGTAGGTAGCTATTTACCCATCGATTTGTTCCAGGAAAATCGATGACAATAGTTGAGCTACCGCGGAGCTTTACGTTTAGGAACACAAGCGATGTGCATGAAAAGCAATAAAAACATTTGCAGATGAAAAATTTCAAAATATTTCAAAGTTCAAAATTTTTTAAATTTTCCGAATGATTTCGTGCCACCCTGTTCACCCTTTAATAATTGCTGTGAAATTGACAAAAATTTAAAGAGACTGAATTTTGCGAGTCTGTCCTTACCAGCGAGCAGTGATTCCTGAAAGTTTGACTATTCCCGACACATAATCCGTAAAACCTCGAAAAACAACCTCCGTTGTTAAAACAACCTACTAAAACAACCTCCTCTACACAATAGACATAAAAGAGATAGGGGTCCGAAATTGAGGTAACAAAATTTCCTAGTATCTGGTCAGAAATTACAAAAAGTCGCTTTTAAATTTTAGTATATTTTTTAGTAAGAGCATTGCAGAAAAAACTTACTTTCACTTTCGACTTCATAGAAATGGTCATTTTCTCCACGTCAGACTGTTTCAAAGTTATTGTTGTCAAGGGTCGACGAAGCATTTTCAGTAAGAAATCAACTAAATTTATAGCTTTTTTTTCTAAAAATTCGTTTTCAAAAGTGGTTTGAAAGTTGTCATTCCGTATATTTTGAAGGAAACGCATATTTAAAGCTCTATTTATAAAACTTCTGATTTTCTTTTATGCTTCAAATCACTGTGACTTGCGAATTTTTACAATTTTACGCTTCAATGTTGTAGATTTGATTACCGTATAACCTCTATTAATCCCCAGCCCTTATTTTTTTGACTAGGATTTTAGAGTTAGGGCCATTTTTGATTTGCATTTTTTTAAATTTTCAGGGTTGAAAATTAATCCACATGGGGATTGGTAGAGGTTGTACGGTATGTTTAGCTGAAAATTAGCCAGGCCAAAAAATGCTCGTTTTCTGTCCAACTTGTGGTTCTATGCTGCAGATCGGGGAAAAGAGAATGGTTATGCTTTCACTTGCAAGTCTTGTCCATATGTTCTTCCAATAACTAAAGCGGTAGACTATTAAGGCGCATAAACAATGAGGAGGCTGTTTGCGGATGCTAAAACAGACTACTCACTAAGAATCCGCGAAACAGTATCCTCCCTTTTTATACTGTTCTTCCAAAATTTTTCAGTAGGTGCGGTTTTTTAGTTTCCAGTTGCTTATGTAGCTTCTGACATCATATAGTTGAGGTTAAAAAGGGTACATGTTTCGTAGGATTTTTGACCATTATTATTCTCTTCTCCTGACTATTGATTTAAAAGCTAACGACTTAACTGTGAATATATTTACTGATCGAATATTTTATCAGAATACAGGTCACTTTCGAAAAATATCATGAAAAATATAAAAATTGACCAAAACATTCGCCCGATAGTTCCCTCAGATACACTTTTTCTTGTCATTGTGTTTTTGGCTGTTTTTTCTAAACAGCTAGAAGTCAAGTTACCACTGAGTTGGTAGCTAACGGGCGTGTAAAGTAATAGGCTGCACTTTGAGTTATAAGTTGCCAAATACCTATCTGAGAAAAAGTAAATCAAAATGAAAAGCCACAGGAATTTTAAAGAGGTACGTTATGGGAATAAGATATGAATTTTTTGATCAATTTTTGTGTTTTTCATGAGATTTTTCAAAAGAAATCGGTATTCTGATAACATTTTTGGATTCTCTGCAAAAAGTTGGCCGAGGAATATTTTACAGTTGGGTCGTTAGCTATGATAATCGTGGTTAAAAGAAAAAGAAAATGATGGTCAAAAATCCATGTACCCCCCTTTAACACTCGGAGCCTCATGCGTAACTTTTGCCATTTCTGAAGCAAAATTTCATGGGGAACACGATGGCCTTTTCAGATTTTTTTTTAAATCTAAAAAGGATGGATCAAATCGACCTTTGAAACATGTGACCCATAGGAACATGTGGCACATTCATGCTCACTATTATACTCATTTAAAAAGTATTCATAAGAAAGCATAGATCACATCAGGGCACCACAACCTTAGAATCAGTTTTTCATGTAGAATCTGAATTCATAATTAGATTTTTATATATCTTTTATTTTTTATATATCTTTTAAATAAAAAAATTGATACGGAAGTTAAAAAAAGTGGAAAATTTTAAAAATTTGGTGTTCACATACTGTGACTCCGACTCCTGACTCTGACTGCGACTCCATTGTGAACACAGGACCCAAAATGGAATTGAAGTCGCAGTGTGTTCACAATGGCGTCAGAGTCGGAGTCGCAATATATAAACACAGGACCAAAAACGGAATCGTAGTCGCAGTGTGTTCACAATGGCGTCGGATTCGGAATCACAGTATGTTAACAGTTGCAAGAAATCGGAGGCGGAGGTTCACATACTCCCGAGTAGTCGGAGGCGGGGTCGAAGGAGGAGTATGTGAATGTAGCTTAGGAATCCTAACTTGAATTCGAGTGCGGAGGCTAGCTCATCTGTTAGCCCCCAATCTCACAAGATGGCAATAACGGAATAATTTTTTTAACGAATTAAAAAGATTTTATGGCCTTTTCCGTGTTTAAAGTCTGATTTGGTATCCGCAGACAGTCTCCTCATTGTGAATTCAGCTTTATTGTTCATTTTTCTCGATAATCATTTTTTTAAATTTCCATTTAGGTTACCAGTAGAACGTATCCTCAGCTAAAGAATCTGGATGAAGTGCTCGGAGGTCCTAGTGCATGGGAAAATGTGAGCTAATTTTTAGGTGCGTAGGCGTTTGGCCCCTTTTGTGTCATTTTCGATTTCGCTCAATTTTTCAAACAGTACTAGTACTTGACCTGTGAAGAATTTACCCATTATATGAAATGTTTTTCTATGATACAATTTCAAATCTGCTGGGTAATCCATGCACCAATTTGGTGCCAATTTTTTTTCATGTTTTCCGGGTTCCAAAACACGAATTTTTGCACTAATTAGATCATTTTAAGGCCGAACTATAGTAAAACTTTTGACAAAATTTCGGTGAAAACCATGGTACCCACCCTTATGGGGGTACCTGGATACCCATAAAAAAAGTTTTCTACCCTGTTTTACCCCCTGGAGCTAAGCAGAAAGAGCTTCTAAATGCATTTTCGATAAAGAGTCGTGCTCGTAATTATGTCTAAGGTAAGTGCGTGTGCGCATCTATAACTCTCAAGCCCCCTTCGGGTGGCGCAGGGGCTTGGTGGCTTGGGGTCGAGATGCGCACACCCACATACCTTAGACACAAATCACTCAAAAGTGACTCTGGATGCATAAACAATAAATGCATAACAGAGTTTCTTTATGCGGAAGGCCCCAGTTAACAAAACTGTGTTCAACACGATTCTTGATAGAGTACAGTCGACGCTACCTATGAGATACATACTCGAGACCGGGATTAAGGGGTATCTTATGGAGGGCGTATCTTATAGAGAGCTGCGACTGTGTAGGGATTTTCAATTACTTTTAGCTAAATACGAAGTTTCGGTTTCTGGAAGTAGATACTTATTTAGGGGAGGTAGGTGCTTCTTCTAATTACCCTTAGGCTCACTGGTCTTATACAAACTAGTCTATGACTGTTACGGACAATACTTTTTTCTGGCGCAAAAACACTTGAAGCAAATATATTTGAAGCAAATCCACTTTTTTGGCGCAAATTTTTGTTTGGCATTATTAGATTGAAAATTTTCAACATTTGTAAAAGTTGCAACATCATCATGTAGCCCTGCGACTCTAGTTTCTAATGAGGTATCATTTATCGCATCATCTTGAAAAATGTGACACAAAAAGTAGAAGTATGAACAAAATTAGAGCAACAATTTCGTTCATACTTTTACTTTTTTGTATTACATTTTTTAACACTCGAAAGGTCAACGGCCATTTACCTTAATTTGACTCACAATTTTACGCTGAACATTTCTGCATGTTTCTCCGCAGTTTCTAATATTTGAATTAGCCCTAAAGAGACAAATTTGTGCAGGTCATTATTTGAGAGTTACTAATAGCCTTCATTACAGCGATTGCTAACAATTTTCTTTACCATAATGTGTGTTCGAGTGCTTAAACGAAATAGAGAAATACGCGCTATTTAATAAGGTCTCATGAAGCGGCTTATGATAATAAAACTTGAGATTTTTGGCTCAAAGTAGCAATTGTCTCATTTTTTCAAAACCCTTAATTACGTGCTATAAGGCTTTTTGTTTATACCATTCGACAGAGCATGAAAAAATGCATTATCATAAGCCGCTTCATGAGACCTTATTAAATAGCGCGTATTTCTCTATGAACGAAATTGTTGCTCTAATTTTGTTCATACTTTTACTTTTTGTGTCACATTTTTTTAAGATGATGCGAAAAATGATATCTCATTAGAAACTAGAGTCGCAGGGCTACATGATGATGTTGCAACTTTTACAAAAGTTAAAAATTTTCAACCTAATAACACAAAACAAAAATTTGCGCCAAAAAAGTGGATTTGCGCCAAAAAAGTGTTTTTGTGCCAGAAAAAAGTATTCTCCTGACTGTCACTCCGGAGAAAAAAAAAGCCCTCGACCATCGGGATATGAACCTGTAACTCAAGTTCAATGTTAAAAAAAACGCGAATTTAAAAATGACACAAAAGGGGCCAAACGCTTCAACGCCAATTTTTACAGTCACGTGAGCAGACACTAACTTTGGTTATTTTAGGCTCAAATAACAGACGGTAAATTGCGTTATCATTTGCTTTTTTTATTAATGGCTCGTTTGTGGTGTGAGGGTTCTGTTACTGAATTCGAGTTTTCGGTTTTACGAGGATGAGACCCTGACTGTGACCTGGGAAAACTTTAATGAAATTCTCTTTGTACTTTTTCTTATAGTGAGTACTCAAGTCTTTTTCGAATCCAGCACTGCAGCTCGGAAGGCTTAAATACAGTAGAAAGATGACCCATGGTCCAGGGTCAGCTATGAGAAATCATGTTACTAATGTCAAGATTTTTTTGAATTTTTGATGTCAGTTCATATCAATTGTCCTACTATTTCTAGGTCTTAAAGCTGAGGAGCTAGATATTCTAGTAACATAGGTTTTTTCAGAAAGGTCAGGATATTTTTCTAGTCTTTCAAAATATCGTGTTCCTATTTTTTTCGTATCCTCACTTTGCTTTGCTCCTATACTGTGAACCAGCCATATTGAATTTGATAAATATTTTTGACAACTGTTCCTACTCTTTTAGAACACTGCCCTCGATGCTCTCATGACAAAGCATACTTCATGCAGCTACAGACCAGAAGTGCCGATGAACGATGACTATCTTCTACAGGTGCTCCAATGTGGACTGTGCTCATCGATGGAAAGAATAGTTGCCAGAAACCATTGAGAACCTTGTTGTTATTGTACATTGTTGTTCGAATAAATGTATAGACTGGTCGAGCTTTATGTGGAGCGGTTTAGTGTAAATGTTGGCGGACTAAATATCATTTTTTTCTGTGTCTATAAAATAAAAATATAAAATTTTTCATGATGACCACCAAAATATGGGATGTAGTAGAGTTTGTGAAGAAACACCGAAGTAAACTGGTGGCTGGAGCCTCAGTTCTTGGAGGTGTCTACGTTCTCAAGAAGGTGGTGGAGTCAGATGCTATGGCTTCACTAGCCCACTCTGCTGCCAATGGTTTTATTAAAAATGAGGAGAATAATGCTTCTATTACTTTTGCTGGAATTGAAAGCTCTAATATGAACCAGGTTTGGGGTTTCGTTTTTTTTCAATGCAAAACAAAAAAATTGTCTTTGACAGAATCTGTTGACTAATTCCCGGATAAATCGGGGTCGAGAAACAGGAATACCGTATATACTCTATTAATCCGGCACCCTCTGATAATGCGGCCCCTCGACTTTGAGGACCTATATCTCAGTCCAGGAAAAACATTTTGCAAACCTGTTCAATGCATTTTCTTAACTTCCACGAACTCTACTGATTCCGCTTTTTAGATTTTGGGTATACACCCAAAAATTTCGAGATTAACTCAAAATTTTCCCAATTTTGAGAAAGTTGAAAAATAATCCGGCATGCCTGATTAATAGAGTATATACGGTATGCGATTGGTTCGAAAAGTTCCTTGCAAAAAATGGTCAACCGTGAGGGTGTTGGTCGAGTAAAGTCTAACCATTTAGTCAATGTAAAATTAACAAATTGTCGGCCACGATAAATTTTGTACCTGGAAGCAAGGCATTTGCTCGTGAAAGAATTAGGACTACGCTAGGTGCCCGGTAGGTTACCTCACAGTTTCAGATACCTATAAACGCTGGGTTTTGTGGGAGATTTACATCGACTCTACTGGGGGTTTTTCTTTTTGAAATACCTGGAATGTATAGTCGCGTCCAGTACAACCGCTAACTAAGACCTTTAATGTGCAAAAAATTGTACTTTCTGACTTATTGTATTATTGCAGGCTAGGAAAAACTTTTTGTTCGACGCCCACCAACAATCTTGCGACAAGGTTCTCCAGCAGGTGATTGCGGAAATTCAACAAACCATTCAGCAAAGGTTTGATGCTGAATCAGTAGTGCAGAAATTGAAACAAAATGAGGGAATGAATGCCAAGCAGAAGATACACCTTTGGGAGGAATTGAAGGTAGGGGTGTTGCTCAAATATTTGCATTTCTAAATGTCGTTTCTATGATTCAGATAAAAGCATTTGGAAGAATACTAGCAGTGGCTTACTGTTACCCCTTGCTAGTAATTGCATTCAAAGTGCAGAAGTCCATCCTGTGTCAGGAGAGTTGTAGAAATATTGAGCTTAAAACTAAACAGCAAAATGAGTCAACAATAAGTGGAATGTAAGTTTAAAAATGAGAATTCATTCCACCAAAAGAGCGCTGCCAAGGTCTAGCCGGGCTATAACCAAAGGATTTTTTTTAGCCCTTCTTTTAGTTTTTTTTCAACCCTATTCAGTTTTTTTGCCATTTTAGCCTCCCCCCCGTCAGGATTTCTAGCCTATTTAACCCTCCTCCCGTCAAAAAATCCTGGGTACGCCTATGAGAGCATTTGCCTTCTGTTCTTATTACCATGTTTTTTATAATTTTGACTTTGTATAGCATTTTTTTAACAAAGTAAAAAAACTCTCTGTTATTGGGAGCCCTGCTTCATATAATTTTTTCGTTGCTTTTCAGGTACAGCTATGCCTCCTCTTTCTTCTGGAACAAGCAGGAGAATATCAACCATAACCAGAGCACATCCACAGATCCTCAAACCCAACAACTGTTCTCTAACTGCATCAATTTTCTGGCCACTGAGGGCATGTTTTATATCTCAGACGAAAAGTAATGAACAAAACATGTAGTTTAGGAATAAAGGAACTGTGCAATCGAGTGGAAAGAGTTACCAGGCATGTTTAAAGTTTTATAAAGATTAGCAAAATGGCGCCGAATAAGCTTTTAAAAATATCTGACCTTACGGTCACAATAAGAAGTCGAAGTCGAAATAGTGGTCGAAGTCGATAAGTGGTGACAATGTGGTCGAAGTCGAGATCGAAGTTGATGTCGATGTCGAAGTCAATATGTGGTCACAACGTATTAGTGAGTTTTCTTCAAACTTTTTGTTCACCCCGTGCTGCTGAAAATGAAGAAGAACATGATTTTGCAAAAAAAAAGATTTCACAGTCAGAAATTATTTTCAATCGCTCAGCAACCCATGCCAGAGTGGACAAAGCCAATCAAAAGTGGTTATCAAGGATTTAATAAAGGCAGGGTGAACTTCTTGCAAAAAAGTGATTAAGTGAATGAGAATCGCACTCTGATAGAGTTAATTGCTCCGAAATTCCACTACCAAACACTAAATAGACTCTAAACCGCTTTATCGAATCACGTCAAACCAGTATATCAGTTTTTATATACAAAATTATAATAAAAAGGCATGCACATAAGCGGATTCGTACCAGCAACCTCGGCGAGGCGTATGTAAAGCTGTACACCAAACCGCTCCCCATTTCGAATCGCTCAGAACCCCGTCTAGAAAAGCCAAAAGGCAAAAATAACTGGTTTTTGTAAGTTTAATAAAGGGTGTAAGGTTTTCGCGAAAACATGATTGAATTGATCGAAGTTCCAGTCCGATATGCTTTATCGGTCATAGCATGTGGTTTGGCGTATTTCAAGGTGGTAAAGTTTGAGAAAAAAAAAAAAAAAAAATGTTTTAGAAAAAAATAAATTTGAAGTATTTTGAATTTCCAAAAACTAAAATTTGCCTATTTCGACTTCAACCTCGACTACAGTTTGTGACCACTCATCGACTTTGAACTCGCATTGTGACCGAAGCATGACTTGTGAGGATCACGGGATACTACGACAGTAAAAACTGTTTCGTTGAATTTTCCGGGATGTGAAAGGCATGCTAGGCATTTGTCCAGTTGAATATATTTGGTCATTCCATACCACTCACTTATTCTGACGCAGAATGAGACTAATGAGACAAATGTCTCAATCGGAGTGATAATGACCAAATATAGTCAACGAGACAAAGTGTGAAATTAATAAGATATTTAGGGCCGATTCATAAAAAACATAATTTCACAACTAAAAACTCTAATTTTTGTAGCGAAGTAATCAGTACAGCCTCCTTAGCCACTGAAATTGACTCCCAGCTATTGTTCCAAAAAGCCATGTCGAAGATGGATCAAATGACTGGCAATCAGAACTTCTCTGAGTTCGTGGTCCCTTGTTCTGGGGTAACTCGCACACATAGAAGGCAAAAACAATATGTATCATTACCAACCCCATTTTTCAGCCGGTAGTATCCAGCCTAGCCCACAATTCTAGCCACTTGCAAAGCCTTCTCAAACAGTTTCTTCAGTCTTTGCAATCCATTATGTGTAAGACACTGCTTACCTCGTTTGTCAAGCTCTATGTGGATGAGGCTCTGAGTGTAAGTTGTGTTTCTGGGAGAAATCTAAGTCTTGTGACGTGATAGAGAAGTTACAAAATAGTCAACCGTGCTGTGTATAAACTTTTTAGACTCTATTCGGTTTATTTTAACTAAAAATGACTAAAGTGAAGCTTCGATTTTACGGCACTATTTTCAGGTCCCCAGGGGTGCCGTAGAATTGAGACTCTACTGTACGTGTATATATAAATATAAAAGTTTTCAAACCTATGCAGAGTTCATATCACAAAAGGTGTCGTAATGGGACTTCAATTCATAACGGAATTAAAATTTTAGGTGCTCAACACTTCTGAAAACAAAAATCTGCCATTAGCAAAACTTATCCCAATAGCCAGCGAGACATTTGGATTAATATCCGGCTGCAAAACAGACACTCCATTCCGCCAAATACTCATTTCCTCTGAGCTATACCAATTTAGCCATCTAGTTTTTGATGTATCTTCTGCCTCTGGTCAAGAAGCTATTAATTTTGTGTGATTCGTAGCAGATGGTGGAATGCAGAAATTATTATACTTGGTTGTGTACGGCTACTTTCACTTACATATTTTATTATTTGCCATTCAGCAGTACTCACTTGACTTTGTTACCTTATTCGAGATTTTAACATTTGGATTTTATAGATAAAAATATGTGACGCTTCCGATACCCAAAATATTTGCTAAAACTTTGGCATTTCTGATTGTTTTTGTGTCCGAAAGGCCTTTTTAAAATAATTCCGGCTAGAATGCACTATTACACAGATCATAATCATGTTATCATGTCCAAATCATCTTTTTTCAACGTTTTAGCATCTAAAACGTGTATAAAACATGTTTTTAGGGCGTGGCCGACTATTTTTAATAATAAAAATAGACCACTTGGAGAGGGTATCCACTTACGCCTTCAGGTTGGTTTACCTTGGTCCCCAAGGCAAAAGTCAAATTTTAGTCAAGATTTTCGACGCTACTGGAATATACTCCTCCCAAAAAAGCTACTGAAATATACCATCCCCAATAATTTTCGAAGGGTACCTAAAACAAACATTTTTGAAAAAAATTGTACAAAAACCCTTGTACGTATTGGCTAGACCCTGAGCCTAAATCTAAGACTAAATGATTGAGTGCGGTATTTTCTATTAGCGCCAGATTTTTTTTTGGAAAAATGATGGTCCGCGCCCTGAAAGCATGGTGTTTTTTACCTATTTTTTGGTAACTGCTCCTAACTGCTCATCTCACTGGCTACAGTGGCTACAAAATCAGTGGTAATTTGACTGAGACTACTTACCAAAATGTAGGTCAAAAATACAATGCCAAGAACATGATTTTGAATGAGAGGGGTGCCGCTCTATTAGGAAGCTTTACAAGAACAGATTTTTTATACTTTTTTTACAGTTGTCTTATTTGCAGACTATTCCTGAAAATATTTCCAACTGGAATTTTATAAAAAATCGGAATGTGTTTAAACAAAAAAAATTCGGACTCGTATAACAACAACAGTTTCCAAATGTGTCTAAACGCCTCATAGTTCATTCATACAACAAAACATTCATGTCCGAAATTGCCTTTTTGCTATGGTAATATTTCTATGTGATACAACTTAATCTTTACAAAATACTTTTGCTTCCGTTTGAAACTTAGAAATACAAGATAAACAAACATGAAAAATATGTAAATGACATAATCAGGCAGTCAAACTTTAATTTACAGTTTTTAGAAGTATTTAATGATTATTCTGTCTTCTTACAAGGGTTCCGAACGAACCGTAGGAATCGGTTTGAAAATACTAACAACGCCATTTTGTAACGCGCAGTCGATTCAATGTATGAGATACTGAAATTTTCTGTGGACGGACAGAAAAAATACAACCTGGAGACTTTAGAAAAATGTCAAAATAGGCCGAAATTGCCTTGGTATTTTCTGTATATTTTCAAAAAAACTATGTTCTGCAGTAAAGCCTTTATATAGTGACACCCTGAAAGTTCGATCTGTAATTGAGTCCGATACTCTTTTCAACACACGGGTTTTGAAAATAACTTTTAACCCTTCCCCTTAACCTCTGAAGGCTTTTAAAAAACACGCATCTTAATTTTGATTGAATTTTGGTCTTTGCAAAGACTTCTGTCAATTAATAATAATTATTATGCTGTTTATTTTCATCAATTTGCACAACATTCAAAGTATTTACTGACAAATTTTCTAAATCAGGAATGTACGATGGATTGACTCCATTTGGCAGGATTTGGCTGTTAACAATATAGTGACTAGTACCCCCGTCGTTGACCCTTGTCTCAGGTTGCCTAGTGTCCAAACCAAACAATTGGATCACTGGAGTTTGCTTGACTACAGCAGTATTTGTTATTCCTCTCCTCTTTTCCCCATAACCTTTGAAGGCTACCAGCCTGAGTTTGGGCGCATGACAGTAGGCGTGTCTCAGCTCTATGGCAAAACTCAGGATGTAGAGTTGGAAACAGATGGCTAGCAGCCACTCGCTAGTTGTTCCTTAATTAAAAGTACACGGTAGTTATTTCGAGAGAATAGAAAAAATCAGTTTTTACAATTGCTAATACTTGGATCTAGAAAAATAGCATACCTATAACGTGGTACCCGTAGTTCTAAAAGTGTGAAGTTAAAGTTTAATTTTTTTGATTTTGGACTGACAGGCTCACGCTTTGTCCAAAGATAGGGCGTGATGCAACTGTTGGTGGCACTGTTGTTCGGACCATTTGTTACAGTTCTTTTATCGTGAAAACTAGCCATATTATCAGAGCTTTCGTTTAGACCATTTGGTGGAGAAGGTGGAGCTCCTAAGATTGGCCCACAGACGATAGCTGAAATATGACAATAATTTATGATAACAGTAAATTTTCCAATAGGCCACCTCTTATTTTAATAATTTATTCGGAATCTTATTTTTAGCATTGTATTTTGACTCACTTTCAAAAATTTTGACCGAAAGCTAAAAGACACAAAATGGACGTCGGTGAGATAAGCTTAACAGGTGATTGCGGAAATTCAACAAACCATTCAGCAAAGGTTTGATGCTGAATCAGTAGTGCAGAAATTGAAACAAAATGAGGGAATGAATGCCAAGCAGAAGATACACCTTTGGGAGGAATTGAAGGTAGGGGTGTTGCTCAAATATTTGCATTTCTAAATGTCGTTTCTATGATTCAGATAAAAGCATTTGGAAGAATACTAGCAGTGGCTTACTGTTACCCCTTGCTAGTAATTGCATTCAAAGTGCAGAAGTCCATCCTGTGTCAGGAGAGTTGTAGAAATATTGAGCTTAAAACTAAACAGCAAAATGAGTCAACAATAAGTGGAATGTAAGTTTAAAAATGAGAATTCATTCCACCAAAAGAGCGCTGCCAAGGTCTAGCCGGGCTATAACCAAAGGATTTTTTTTAGCCCTTCTTTTAGTTTTTTTCAACCCTATTCAGTTTTTTTGCCATTTTAGCCTCCCCCCCGTCAGGATTTCTAGCCTATTTAACCCTCCTCCCGTCAAAAATCCTGGGTACGCCTATGAGAGCATTTGCCTTCTGTTCTTATTACCATGTTTTTTATAATTTTGACTTTGTATAGCATTTTTTTAACAAAGTAAAAAAACTCTCTGTTATTGGAGCCCTGCTTCATATAATTTTTTCGTTGCTTTTCAGGTACAGCTATGCCTCCTCTTTCTTCTGGAACAAGCAGGAGAATATCAACCATAACCAGAGCACATCCACAGATCCTCAAACCAACAACTGTTCTCTAACTGCATCAATTTTCTGGCCACTGAGGGCATGTTTTATATCTCAGACGAAAAGTAATGAACAAAACATGTAGTTTAGGAATAAAGGAACTGTGCAATCGAGTGGAAAGAGTTACCAGGCATGTTTAAAGTTTTATAAAGATTAGCAAAATGGCGCCGAATAAGCTTTTAAAAATATCTGACCTTACGGTCACAATAAGAAGTCGAAGTCGAAATAGTGGTCGAAGTCGATAAGTGGTGACAATGTGGTCGAAGTCGAGATCGAAGTTGATGTCGATGTCGAAGTCAATATGTGGTCACAACGTATTAGTGAGTTTTCTTCAAACTTTTTGTTCACCCCGTGCTGCTGAAAATGAAGAAGAACATGATTTTGCAAAAAAAAAGATTTCACAGTCAGAAATTATTTTCAATCGCTCAGCAACCCATGCCAGAGTGGACAAAAGCCAATCAAAAGTGGTTATCAAGGATTTAATAAAGGGCAGGGTGAACTTCTTGCAAAAAAGTGATTAAGTGAATGAGAATCGCACTCTGATAGAGTTAATTGCTCCGAAATTCCACTACCAAACACTAAATAGACTCTAAACCGCTTTATCGAATCACGTCAAACCAGTATATCAGTTTTTATATACAAAATTATAATAAAAAGGCATGCACATAAGCGGATTCGTACCAGCAACCTCGGCGAGGCGTATGTAAAGCTGTACACCAAACCGCTCCCCATTTCGAATCGCTCAGAACCCCGTCTAGAAAAGCCAAAAGGCAAAAATAACTGGTTTTTGTAAGTTTAATAAAGGGTGTAAGGTTTTCGCGAAAACATGATTGAATTGATCGAAGTTCCAGTCCGATATGCTTTATCGGTCATAGCATGTGGTTTGGCGTATTTCAAGGTGGTAAAGTTTGAGAAAAAAAATAAGAAAAAAAAATGTTTTAGAAAAAAATAAATTTGAAGTATTTTGAATTTCCAAAAACTAAAATTTGCCTATTTCGACTTCAACCTCGACTACAGTTTGTGACCACTCATCGACTTTGAACTCGCATTGTGACCGAAGCATGACTTGTGAGGATCACGGGATACTACGACAGTAAAAACTGTTTCGTTGAATTTTCCGGGATGTGAAAGGCATGCTAGGCATTTGTCCAGTTGAATATATTTGGTCATTCCATACCACTCACTTATTCTGACGCAGAATGAGACTAATGAGACAAATGTCTCAATCGGAGTGATAATGACCAAATATAGTCAACGAGACAAAGTGTGAAATTAATAAGATATTTAGGGCCGATTCATAAAAAACATAATTTCACAACTAAAAACTCTAATTTTTGTAGCGAAGTAATCAGTACAGCCTCCTTAGCCACTGAAATTGACTCCCAGCTATTGTTCCAAAAAGCCATGTCGAAGATGGATCAAATGACTGGCAATCAGAACTTCTCTGAGTTCGTGGTCCCTTGTTCTGGGGTAACTCGCACACATAGAAGGCAAAAACAATATGTATCATTACCAACCCCATTTTTCAGCCGGTAGTATCCAGCCTAGCCCACAATTCTAGCCACTTGCAAAGCCTTCTCAAACAGTTTCTTCAGTCTTTGCAATCCATTATGTGTAAGACACTGCTTACCTCGTTTGTCAAGCTCTATGTGGATGAGGCTCTGAGTGTAAGTTGTGTTTCTGGGAGAAATCTAAGTCTTGTGACGTGATAGAGAAGTTACAAAATAGTCAACCGTGCTGTGTATAAACTTTTTAGACTCTATTCGGTTTATTTTAACTAAAAATGACTAAAGTGAAGCTTCGATTTTACGGCACTATTTTCAGGTCCCCAGGGGTGCCGTAGAATTGAGACTCTACTGTACGTGTATATATAAATATAAAAGTTTTCAAACCTATGCAGAGTTCATATCACAAAAGGTGTCGTAATGGGACTTCAATTCATAACGGAATTAAAATTTTAGGTGCTCAACACTTCTGAAAACAAAAATCTGCCATTAGCAAAACTTATCCCAATAGCCAGCGAGACATTTGGATTAATATCCGGCTGCAAAACAGACACTCCATTCCGCCAAATACTCATTTCCTCTGAGCTATACCAATTTAGCCATCTAGTTTTTGATGTATCTTCTGCCTCTGGTCAAGAAGCTATTAATTTTGTGTGATTCGTAGCAGATGGTGGAATGCAGAAATTATTATACTTGGTTGTGTACGGCTACTTTCACTTACATATTTTATTATTTGCCATTCAGCAGTACTCACTTGACTTTGTTACCTTATTCGAGATTTTAACATTTGGATTTTATAGATAAAAATATGTGACGCTTCCGATACCCAAAATATTTGCTAAAACTTTGGCATTTCTGATTGTTTTTGTGTCCGAAAGGCCTTTTTAAAATAATTCCGGCTAGAATGCACTATTACACAGATCATAATCATGTTATCATGTCCAAATCATCTTTTTTCAACGTTTTAGCATCTAAAACGTGTATAAAACATGTTTTTAGGGCGTGGCCGACTATTTTTAATAATAAAAATAGACCACTTGGAGAGGGTATCCACTTACGCCTTCAGGTTGGTTTACCTTGGTCCCCAAGGCAAAAGTCAAATTTTAGTCAAGATTTTCGACGCTACTGGAATATACTCCTCCCAAAAAAGCTACTGAAATATACCATCCCCAATAATTTTCGAAGGGTACCTAAAACAAACATTTTTGAAAAAAAATTGTACAAAAACCCTTGTACGTATTGGCTAGACCCTGAGCCTAAATCTAAGACTAAATGATTGAGTGCGGTATTTTCTATTAGCGCCAGATTTTTTTTTGGAAAAATGATGGTCCGCGCCCTGAAAGCATGGTGTTTTTTACCTATTTTTTGGTAACTGCTCCTAACTGCTCATCTCACTGGCTACAGTGGCTACAAAATCAGTGGTAATTTGACTGAGACTACTTACCAAAATGTAGGTCAAAAATACAATGCCAAGAACATGATTTTGAATGAGAGGGGTGCCGCTCTATTAGGAAGCTTTACAAGAACAGATTTTTTATACTTTTTTTACAGTTGTCTTATTTGCAGACTATTCCTGAAAATATTTCCAACTGGAATTTTATAAAAAATCGGAATGTGTTTAAACAAAAAAAAATTCGGACTCGTATAACAACAACAGTTTCCAAATGTGTCTAAACGCCTCATAGTTCATTCATACAACAAAACATTCATGTCCGAAATTGCCTTTTTGCTATGGTAATATTTCTATGTGATACAACTTAATCTTTACAAATACTTTTGCTTCCGTTTGAAACTTAGAAATACAAGATAAACAAACATGAAAAATATGTAAATGACATAATCAGGCAGTCAAACTTTAATTTACAGTTTTTAGAAGTATTTAATGATTATTCTGTCTTCTTACAAGGGTTCCGAACGAACCGTAGGAATCGGTTTGAAAATACTAACAACGCCATTTTGTAACGCGCAGTCGATTCAATGTATGAGATACTGAAATTTTCTGTGGACGGACAGAAAAAATACAACCTGGAGACTTTAGAAAAATGTCAAAATAGGCCGAAATTGCCTTGGTATTTTCTGTATATTTTCAAAAAAACTATGTTCTGCAGTAAAGCCTTTATATAGTGACACCCTGAAAGTTCGATCTGTAATTGAGTCCGATACTCTTTTCAACACACGGGTTTTGAAAATAACTTTTAACCCTTCCCCTTAACCTCTGAAGGCTTTTAAAAAACACGCATCTTAATTTTGATTGAATTTTGGTCTTTGCAAAGACTTCTGTCAATTAATAATAATTATTATGCTGTTTATTTTCATCAATTTGCACAACATTCAAAGTATTTACTGACAAATTTTCTAAATCAGGAATGTACGATGGATTGACTCCATTTGGCAGGATTTGGCTGTTAACAATATAGTGACTAGTACCCCCGTCGTTGACCCTTGTCTCAGGTTGCCTAGTGTCCAAACCAAACAATTGGATCACTGGAGTTTGCTTGACTACAGCAGTATTTGTTATTCCTCTCCTCTTTTCCCCATAACCTTTGAAGGCTACCAGCCTGAGTTTGGGCGCATGACAGTAGGCGTGTCTCAGCTCTATGGCAAAACTCAGGATGTAGAGTTGGAAACAGATGGCTAGCAGCCACTCGCTAGTTGTTCCTTAATTAAAAGTACACGGTAGTTATTTCGAGAGAATAGAAAAATCAGTTTTTTACAATTGCTAATACTTGGATCTAGAAAAATAGCATACCTATAACGTGGTACCCGTAGTTCTAAAAGTGTGAAGTTAAAGTTTAATTTTTTTGATTTTGGACTGACAGGCTCACGCTTTGTCCAAAGATAGGGCGTGATGCAACTGTTGGTGGCACTGTTGTTCGGACCATTTGTTACAGTTCTTTTATCGTGAAAACTAGCCATATTATCAGAGCTTTCGTTTAGACCATTTGGTGGAGAAGGTGGAGCTCCTAAGATTGGCCCACAGACGATAGCTGAAATATGACAATAATTTATGATAACAGTAAATTTTCCAATAGGCCACCTCTTATTTTAATAATTTATTCGGAATCTTATTTTTAGCATTGTATTTTGACTCACTTTCAAAAATTTTGACCGAAAGCTAAAAGACACAAAATGGACGTCGGTGAGATAAGCTTAACTTTTTAAAGTAACTTGCCTAAGAGCAGTTTTTAGTAAAAGAAGTCGAAAGTACAGTAACGAGAATGCGGTTTTGCCGCAAAGATATAAGAGCTTTGGCTTATTTGAGAATTTACAGTAATATATTAGCAATATTGCTACTGACTTGTCGCAAAGAAAACAGAAGAGAATATGCATAGAGACAGGCGACAGTGGTATCTAAAACAAAGATTAATATAAAAATGTGTTAAAAATGGTCAGATCGGTACGGTTGACACTCAAATATAAACAAAATTGAAGCCAATTTTTTGATCCAACTGTAAAATAAAAAATCAAAAACATTTTTAAAATGCACGAGATCAGTGGCTCTAGTAAACAATACGTTTCCATTTTTTGCCTTGGTCCCCCCTGTTGTTTTTTATTGAAAAACAACTTGGTCCCCCCTGTCTATTATGGTTTGTTATTATGGTGATTGCAGTGATGATGGTGATTGTGGTTAACATAATCACCTTAACCATGATCACCTTCAAAACAACAGGGGGGACCAAGCTGTTTTTCAATAAAAAACAACAGGGGACCAAGTCAAAAAGTGGAAACGTATTGTTTACTAGAGCCATGTCAGTTTCTCGGCACATTAATAGCCCCAAGGTCAGACCCTAGACCTATCAAAGGTCAACTGTACTTATAAACATACACAATGGGCTCAGCCAACTATAAATGAACATCGTTTTTTATTTTAATTTTGATCTAACTTTAACCAACTTTTGGACACATTTGGTAGGTCAAAACAGTTTGAGCCCAAGCATCTAAAACATGTATTATTGCTATATTTCAATCGAGGAACAAAATATATGTTTACAAAAAAATAGTTTCGAAAAAAATGAAGTCGCAGCAGTGTTTTTACCGTATTTATTCTAAAAGAAGAGCAGTCTCTGAAAGAAGAGCAGTCTCTATCTATTAGAATAAATACGGTATATTAAAAAATTTTGATTAGCGTACTGAATAATCCGACAAAAGTTTAATTTTAAAGGTTGACTATGATCATCAATACAGTCAACTCTCGATTTAGTGTAAGTCCTGGGGACCGGAAAAAATGTACACTAAATCGAGGGTACACTAAATCGAGGGTACACTAAATCGAGAGTTTCAGAACAAAGCAGCCAATAATATACACTAAATCGAGAGCTCTTGCTTTGATGACTTAATAATGACCCAAATTTATAGCCAAAAAAGTGTTTAATTAACAAACGATAATGAAGGTACTACAGTCAACACTCGCTAAGCGACCGCACTACATCAAGATATTCAATCGGTTTAAGTAATCTCAATGATTTATCTATAAAAAACAAATACACGTATATTTTAGAAACATAAATTTCAATCAAATTAGAAGAAATACACTAAATCGAGAATTGTTTTCTTTGTCGGGACCAAGAAAAATGTACACTAAATCGAGAGAGACTAAATCGAAGGTATGATTCCTTGTGTTTTCAAATTGACCAACCAAATCGTGAAAAAGTATACACTAAATCGAGAGTTACACTAAATCGAGAGTTGACTGTATCAGATTTGATGCAAAATGAGTAAAGTTTAAACGACTATTATGATGTGACTCATTGGCATTCCGTTAAAAAAAATAGGAACATTACATCTATAAACTTTTTAGTATTTAGCGGTTAAACTACCATCTATCGATATGTCGATAAGCATATACCGCATTTCCTTCAAAAAGGGGCCATGGTCTAATAGACCCAATCCTCGACTTTGAAAACCTATTTTTCAGCCAAAATCAATATTTTGCAAATCTGCTTTTAACCTTTTCTAAACTCTTAAAATCTCTACAAATTCTGATTTTTGTTAAAGACACAAAAATCTCGAGATCGAAAGAAAATTTTTCTGCTTTTTCGGGGTTAAGGCCCCATGGGTGCTTATTAGAGGAAGTACGGTAAAGTCAACCCTCCATAAACTGGTCCAGCGGCTAAATCGCTTGAGGGATCCCATAGAGAATCAATCGTAATCTACATTCTGAGATGAGCATTAAAAACAATACAGAATTTCGTTTGACTTTAATTGACTTTTAGGCCCTTTGGAGACAAAAATTCTGGAAATGTCCTTTTTTGGGGGGTCGAAATCTTTTTTCAAAGAAATGTCCTTTTTCTGGAAAAAAATCTAAAGAGCAAACGGCACGAGTACCAAAACACACAAAAACGTGTCTGCGGTTCGGATGTTTTTTATGATAAAAAGGCTGAATTCAAGATTGATTGCAAATTGTAAAACCTACAAGCAAGCCCAAAACCAAAAGCAAGAAAAGCACCGGCATAATGAATGTAAAGGACGTTGTATTCCTGGAAACAAATTTATTCGTTAACTGAAAAAAACGTACCGTATTTTTTCTATTAAACGGGCCCCCTCGACTTTGAGGACTTATATCTCAGCCCAGAGTGAATATTTTGCTTATCTGTTTACTGCGTTTTCTTAACTCCCACGAGATCCACCGATTCCACTTTTTAGATTTTGGTTGAGCGCCAAAAAATTTCGAGATCGACCTCAAAATTTTCCGATTTCCGAGGGGTTGAAAAATAAGCGGGCCGGCCCGTTTAATAGAGAAAATACGGTATGCGATTTTTTATGTTTAATTAAATGTCACTTTTCACACATTAACTTTAGCAAAATTAACACTTGATGCTTACTATAACTAATACATGATGTTAACTAATGCAAAGCAAAAATTTGATGGTAATTGTGTGATAGCTATAACTTGATATTGATCATAGTTTAGCTAACACTTGATCCAAACTTAAATGTAACTGGATGTAGGTGGGGTATGTGGAGAAATTTTAGAAATATTTCAAAGTTAGATAAGTTAGAATTATTTTTAAATTCAGTTATAAACCTGAAAATTTGCGACTATGCTGACCCCGAAAGCTGAAGAATAGCCAATCCAGAGTATCAGACAGCTCATCCTTCGCCATCTCCCTTCCTATAAATAATAATAAGGACGGTTTATCAATTCCTTATTCAACCTGCTTTAGTTTATGCCAGTAGAATTCGACAATTTGCCTGTGTCTCAAATAGATCGTCAAGGCTACTGAATACATATTACATATGTGAATATATAAAAAATTGGTTGTTAGGAATTTAAACGCTTATTTTCTGGCCTCCACTCAACATTTACCGCTTAAATTCTTTTGCAAAAATAATCACAATATTTTTAACCACAAAAAGAAGCATTGAAAATGTTTGCTTTATTATACGATGTTTAAAAATGATTTTAATTGTTTTATTTGCTTTTTTTCAAGTTTTAAAGACAAAGCAATTGAAGCAATATGGCATGGGATTATCGGATTTATTAAAAATGAAGGGTAAATAACAGCCTTTAATTTTTTCTTATCAATGGCTTGTTACTTTCTAGGCATTTTAAGTGAAATTTATATTTGGAAAGCTTACAAAACAGAGCGGCCATGTTGAGCAATTGACCAAAAATGCAGCTTTCTGGAGCAAATGAGCCCGCGTCACTAAATTGAAAAATTAATAATGTTTTAAATTTCGTTTGCTTAAAAACTACCTGATGTAAGGGACAAGAGGTGTAACATGGTTGAATGCCACAGCCAATGGGTAACTTAATATGGTTTTTAATAAAAATATAGCCTACCGTATTTCCTCTAATAACTCTCCTCCCGAAAAGTCGGAAAATGTACCCAAAGTTCTTTTTCGATTTCACGATTTTTTAAAGATTTTTTGAAGCTGAGGCGGAAAATTTAATATCTTTTGATAATTGAGATTCGGGGCTTTTATTTGTGAGGTCGTGTAACATCAAAAAATTCAAGAATACCGTACTTTCTCTATTAACTCCCATCGCCGAAATCCGTATTTTGTACCTAGTAAAATCGAGAAAAAGAACTTTGGGTACATTTTCCGACTTTTGTGGAGGGGAGTTATTAGAAGAAAATAAGTTATCTAATTTCAGGTCAGAGGCAAGCCTACGAATCTAAGCAAATTTAGATATACTAGAGTTTGCCGACGTCTTTTTGGTGAAACGAAAACCATGTTTTTGCTTTTATTATTTATCGAGCATTAAAATGTTGTTAAAAGTCGATTTCGATCATCTCAGGCAAATTTTCGATTAATAATTTGCATCGAAAATAGTCAAAAAATAGCTTTGTGTAGCGGCCGTTGTCAACTAATTTTGTTTGTTTAAATCACTTATTTTCTAATAAGTCTTTACCTGATAACAAAAGCGGAGATCGTGAAAATAAAAGTAGCTAGTGGGACAATCCACACCTTGTCCAGGCCCATCTACTACCACAAGCAATATCAGCACAGCATAAGGGGATGCTGTATTCTGGAATAAATGGTCAAATAAATGTTGTCTACAAAAAGAAAGGAAAAACAGAATATTTTCTAACGAATAAGACGCATGATTAATACAAATTGTCCTCTGCTATGAACAAATTTTATTTACAAAAACACATTATAAGGCAATGATATTTCTCATATTGGTTCAATAATTCAAAATAATATTATTATGTATTATGTTATAAGCAATGATAGAAATTTCAGTTCAAGTATATATGTAAAAAACTTTCCAACAAGATTTTTAGTGCAATCTTTATGACTTTGAGACTTCAAATTAATTTATACATAATATTTATTTTGACAAAATATTGTAGGCACACTTAAGATTCGAGATATGGCTTCATTCCAAAATTCTGACAATCACTAGGAAATTTAAAAAATGGGATAGAAATGAAAAACCTTCACGTTAAGATATGTCTTTAAAAAAATTATTTTGCGCCTAATAATATATTTTAGAATTTAGTAAGCGATCCAAACACGCGTTTCGACCAAAATTCAACCCGAGAAAACTCAAATACCGTTTTCGATGCAATTTTTTTGCAGTATGAAAACTAGAAATTATTTGAATTGAAATTATTTTAAGACAAATTACAAAAACACATAGTTTTTAACAAGCAAACAAACGCCAATTCAAACAAACAAAACTTTTTTTAAACCACAGAAATGCCCCTTCGCACACTTTTTATGACAAACGAAAGAAGTGAAAATATCTAAAAAATGTTGAAAAGGGACATTTTTAGCTATCATACAAGCATAATAGGCTAGACTGAAGGCTGGAATTTGTGGTATATGCAAGAGCATAACATTCCTTTTCTTGCTGATTTTGCTCCATAAAAAGACAATCGATTACAAAAACATATTGAGACAAGAGGGTGTTGCGGTGGGTAGGTGTCTGGATTGTGTTTGTTTAATCTCAAACACATGCAACTGGTTTGTTTATATTAGTATTTAGATTTCAGGTAAAAAAGTCTGGTAGAAAAAAACTTTAAAAATTGGAATTTTTCAAACTTCAACGTTAAACCTCTAATAACCTCGTTACATGAAAGAGATTTTCCGAAGAGGACCATGTAAGCAGTGATCTCTATCAAATTGAATAGGACGTTAATGAGAAATTAGAAAAAACTGCAATTCCTATGAAGACTGCCAAAGAGAAGATCAAGAAGGAAGTTACACATCAGAAATGCGACATCAAGTATAAAGCTATTCTATCAGCAAATATTTTTCAAATGTATTTTGTTTGTCAAATAATCGAAATACTTTTAAGATGCTTTATCAAGACTATTGATTCAGGAGTGTTGCTGAGATTCTGTAGCTTTCATTCTTCCCTTTCATTTTCCTTCCGTAAAAAATAAAGGGCTTGGCAAGTACAGGGTGTCCTAATATTTTCAGCCATTTTTAAACAGCCATCACATTTGTAAAAGACAAATTTAGAAATTGTGTGAACACAGCTACTCAGCTCGATCTAACAATTTTATTGGTTTATAATGTCAAAAACACGATTTGGTCCCCATTGCGGTTTCGGTCGTGGTCTGTGCATGGCCTGTGGATGGGCTAGACCCAAACCACAGAAGGACCAAGATAAATCGTATTTTTCACAATATATACCAAAAAATTGTTACAGTAAGCTGAGTCGACCTGAGTATACAAAATTTCGAAATTCACCCTAGAAAAAAAATTATGGCAGTTTAAAAGTGGCTAAAAATCTTGGGACACCCTGCAGTAGTGAACATGGAGGATTTTTCATACTGTATGTTAGAAAATATTTTTGGCCAATAAAATATTCCCAAAATATTTCTATACTCATACTCGAAATATTTTCTGTTTAGTGAAATAAAATAAAAGAAGATGAAATTTAGCATGAGTCGAAAAGGCTTTTAAAGCACAATAAAATCTTTTTTCAAGGTGCGGTACTCGTAAAACTGGAGCATTGATAAAAGCAATAGTTACAAGGCTGATTCATTGTAACTCCATGCAGCGAAAAACCTAATCAAGACCATTTCATAACAAACAAAAAATAAGCTAGTGACGAATTATCGTTTGTTATTAAAAAATAGTCTAATCCAGTGTTCTCAATAGTCAGAGGCAGAATGGAAAGTCAGAATGAAATTAAAAAATTCTGACAGTCAGAAAGCGCGGGAAATTATTCTGACTGTCAGACTCTTTCTGACTCTCAGACAGGGAAAAAACAGCGTGATCTGATCGATTTTTTTCTGACTCTCATTTCTGACAGTCAGAATAATTTCCCGCGCTTTCTGACTGTCAGAATTTTTGAATTTCATTCTGACTTTCCATTCTGCCTCTGACTATTGAGAACACTGGTCTAATCTCTCTATAATGACGATCGTTATAACAACCCGCTCTCCATAAAAAGCCAAAAAAACTTGTTTGGTCACAAAAAATCTGACTAAAAATATTTTTTGTAACGACTCTTTATATAACGACCCTCTCTCTATAACGACCCAATTTTCTGGTCCCGGAAAAAATTCTCTTCATAACGACTTTCTTTATAACAAAACTCTCTAAAATTGGCCAAAATTTATTTGAAAAATTTGTTGAAAATAGAAACGTGTAAGAAGTAAAAAGCCTAAGCAACCAAATTAACGCAAAAAAGCTTAGAGAACAACAACATCTAAAGTTTCCATTCTTTAAGTTTTGTTTGTTACATTTATTTATGACCTTTGATGTTTTAGTTTTGCATTTTACTTTTGTTAAACTACAGTCCCCTCACGATTTAGTGTAGCTCCCGGGGACCTGAAAAACAAACACTAAATCGAGAGTTACACTAAATCAAGAGCGGACTGTATCATTATTTTTTCATGTTACCCAAAAAGCATTTAAGAAGTTTTTTTTCTTACCATTGATCTTTTTAAGTTTCAGAGTGCTGGCATAGACTCAAATAAAATAAGAAACATGACCACAATGCAGTATGGTTTTTGGTTATTTTATAGCTCCCCAAGGTCGCAACCAACTCACCAAAGAAAAAATCGGCGCTACTCGGGAAACCCCCCCCCAAAACAGGAGTCCATAGTTATTTTGCCCCCCCCCCCCAAAATCGGATTTTTTAAAAAGACCAAACACATTTTTAAGCAATAATTTCGCCATAAAAAAGACCAAAAAAGCAATTAAAATAGGGTTCAAGGGCTGTATGGATAGGGAAGGGACAAAACAGGGGACACTTTTATGTGCCATAAGTCACCAAAGCAGTTTAATTGTTAGCTGTATGGGAGGGAAGGGAATAATACAGCCACTTTTTTTAGCTGCTTTACCATGTTTTTCAACTCGGGCCGTGACAAAAGAGACTCTATATGCATATGATCAAGTGTACTTCTCGGAATCATGTCTAAGGTTGATGCGCTCATCTCCAACTCTCAAGCCCCTGCGCCCCTGGGGGAACCTTAGACAAAAATACTTGAACATAGTACCAAAGCGAAGATGCATGAACATGCATACCAGAGTTAAGCAGCCCCAGACTTAAAACTGAAGCTTTAGGCCGATTCTCTGTATGTGGGAGGGAAGGAATAATCAGGGGCCTTTTTTTTGCTTTACCATGTTTTTCAACTCGGGCCGTGGCAAAAATAGACTTTATATGCATTTTATGATCAATTGTACTTCTCGAATCATGTCTAAGGTAGTGGGTGTGCGCATCTCAACTCCAAGCCCAAGCCCCTGCGCCCTCGAAGGGGGCGCAGGGGCTTGAGAGTTAGAGATGCGCGCACGCACTTACCTTAGACATGATTCCGAGAAGTACACTTGATCATAAAATGCATATAAAGTCTATTTTTGCCACGCCCGAGTTGAAAAACATGGTAAAGCAGCTAAAAAAAAGTGGCCTGTATTATTCCCTTCCCCTCCCAATACAGCCCATAATCCTTTTTAAATTGCTTTTCTGGACCTTTTATGGCGAAATTATTGCTTAAAAATGTGTTTTGACCACTCCTAAAAATCTTTATTTTTTGGGGGGGGGGGGGGGGGGGTGATAGGTTTCGATTTTTGGGGGGGGGGGGGGGTATTCCCGAGTAGCTTTTTGGGGGGGGGGTTTTCGAGTAGCGTCAAAAAATCACCACCCCAAAAGACTCACCAACGGCAGAACTCGCCGGAGCAAAAGCACAAGAGTTTTTCCATAGTTAATTTGCCGTTGGCGAGTCGGTTGCGACCCTTCCCTCATACTCGGATTTTTTAAAAATTGACCGAAAATTACCTTGAGAACTCCTTTTTTGCTCAACAAGGTAAAAAAGTCATTTCTAAAAAAAAATTATTTTCTTTAAAAAAATTTACCTCCCACCGCTTATGGATAGATGGTTTTTAGGTTATTTTTCACTAAATTTTAGCCTCAGCAATGAGATAAACATTCTGACGCTACTATAATATACCCCCCCCCAACCATGCATTTTGGGGTGTCTAAAAACCATTTTTACGCAATAATTTCACTACAAAAAGACTAGAAAAGCAATTTTTAAGGAATGAAGGGCTGTATTGGGAGGGGAATGGAATAATATAGGGACCATTTTTAGGCTGCTTTACTATGTTTTTCAACTCGGGCCGTGGCAAAAAGAGACTCTATATGCATTTTTTGATCAAGTGTACTTCTCGGAATCGTGTCTAAGGTGAGTGCGTGCACTCATCTCCAACTCTTAAACCCCTGCGCCCCCTTCGGGGCTCATACCTTAGACACAAATCACTCGAAAGTGACTCTGGATGCATGAAAAATATGCATACCAGAGTTATTTATGCGGTAGGCCCCAGTATTCAAAACTACGTTCAAGTTCTTTAATTTTTTGGACGAAAAGGTTTCCCCCTCCTCCGGCCTGTGGCTTCGAGGGTGAATCAGTTGCATCTAGTGGCTTTTAATAAATTTCCAATTCTTATACAGCCCGTACTATTACGGAGGGGCGATTTACCGAGGGACAATTTCTAAATAAAGGAGCAATTTACCGGCTCTTATTTTAATTGGATCCTGGCGAATCGATTGTTACGAATAGATGGTGTCATGAATCGATTGTCACGAATCAAAAGTATCACGAACTGATACTTTACCCACCCATATGGCGGAAAAGCGCACCCATTTTCAAATTTACCAGTGAAAAGTTTGAATAAGATTAAAAATTTAAGTTTATTTATTGGACAAACAAGGCATTATACAATCGCACTTACAGTTTGAAACACAAACAACACTAAACTACATTTCTTTTTCAAATTCACATTCCCTAAAGGATCGATTTATAAAAAAAACCCATATACATTTAACAACAAGAAAGAAAAAGAGAACAAGGATTCTAAGAAGTTTCACTTATTTTTTGTTAAGTTTAATATCTTTAAAGCCAGCTTGAACTTAAGAGTGCTTTTTGAATTAAGGATTTCGGGACTTACCCACCCATATGGCGGAAAGCGGGACTTATTTTGTTCCATAATTTTGTGGTTCTGCATAAAAACAGGATATGAGTGACTGCTGTGAATTGACATCGGTGTCATAGAATCGTTGTCGTTGTAGTGTAGTAAGTTGTTGGTAAGTAAAGTCAGTTGTTGACCAAATGGCTGTGCTTTTCTACTGCCTGACAATTGGATACACCGATTGGATACATTGACGATTGGATACAGTCGACTCTCGATTCAGTGTACACCGGATTCAGTGTACACCTCGGTTAAGTGCACACACGGATATAATCATTTTGGCCGGCGGTTAATTAAAATGACTAGAATGAACCCTCGATTTAGTGTACACCTGGAGCCGGTCTCCAGGGTGACACTAAATCGGGAGTTGACTGTACACCGGTTGGATACAGTTTTTCTTTCAATTCTTGCTATTTTACATTTTTTGATCTAAGCTCAGGCACATCATAGTTAACTCTACATCAGGATCGACTCAGACATATTTAACAAACTTTTTAATAGATAAAAGAAGTTTGCGTAGGGTGGCTTACCCGGCGACTAAGGCTTTGCCTAAGTCTTAAGCAGGGTGGTATACTTCACGATTACCTCAGCCATCAGCCTCAGCCGGCTGAGGTCTGAAAAATTTACCTCAGCCTCAGCCGTCAGCCGGGCCCAAAATTCTACCTCAGCCTTCAGCCTCGGCCGGCTGATGGCTGACTTTAACCTCAGCCGGCTGAGGACACCACCCTGGTCTTAAGTACATACGTTTAAACCCATAAACATCAGACTAGGTCTAAAATAGGTGCTACATAGATTAAAGATAGGGATTTGGTGAGGCTAAAAAAGGTTTTGTAATATGCGATTCCACCACTTAGACATAGTTCAGTAATTTAGTGTATCCAATCAATGTACCTCATCAATTTAATCGGTGGTATACCGTGCTTTTCAGCCAATTGGGTGCGTTTTCAAGATTTTCCCGTAATTAAATAAAAAATTATGACTGGGCTTAAAACGTGGATGGAATGCGGATAGAAAGATGGATCACTGAGGATGAGTGGCCAAAAAATACGACACTATTTAAAGACAGACTCTTCAACCACTCGGTGATGTTTTGCAACAAAAAAGTAAATTGAGTACGTTTCACGCCCAGTTATTATTTCTTATTTAATTACATGCAATTGAATTCGAAACTTCGAAAATAGGGGGTTTATCGTCCTATTTTAGCGCAAGGGGTGAATAGTCCTTTTCTAATGCGAGCAGGTGAATTGTCCAGTTTAATTGCAGGCGTGAATCGTCTCATTTTACTGCGAGGGGTGAATCGGCGAAGGGGCGAATTGTCCGTGTCCGTGTTTAAGGGCACTTTTATGTGCAAATAAATTTATTTAATACATATTTAATTATCGACAACGTTTTTGAAAAAAGACACCCTCTTTGTACAATCAGGCATTCCAGTGTCAGTAGTTAGGTAGTAGTAATTTGAGGGCAAAAATGTCTTTCTTATCTTGTTGAGCAGAAAAATGAGTCCGGGATGTGATTTTAGGTCACTACAGTTAGCCTATAGTTATACCAAGTGTTTGCAATTTGATAGCTCGCTTTTTATAATATTTGATGGGTTTACCAAACTGCTAGCCAGTATGTTTTTTATTGATTTTCAAACTGATTAAAGTAACCAGGAAAACAAAATTTATTACTCGACTGATGGTTAAACTAATAGATAAGACTTGTAAATAATAAATTTTTTTATTACCACACAATACTTGCCTCCATTTTGCGACGTTCAATCATTTGCTGTTAAGACTTCTCGAATTCGCAATTTTTGAGTTTGGTTTCAATATTAGTTCGAAATAAATGTGAACTCAGTTTTTTTGAATTTTTTGTAACTTTACCTTTTAAATGTCGAGTTGACTTTCCATCTCAATTAATCTGGCTACTATAAATTTAAGGCTTTTACTAGTTTTAACAAAATTCGCTAGCTGTTGTCTAATTATTTTTGTGATCTTAATAACTTTCTTAAGATTTTTCAAATAAAAAACGATCTAAAATTTTTACGAAAATATATTAGGCAATATTAAAGTGGAAAAACACGCTGTAGAATAGTTAAATGGATATTTGGGAGGTGTAAAAAAGTACACTGCCGAATCTGGAAATTTCTTGAAATTTCATGTTCCAGACCCCAAAAAGTGTGTAAGCCTATTCTTAGTCACAGCTTCCATATGCTGGCCTACCCTTAAGCCTGAGCACTGAGCTTAAACAAGAGCTATTCCCGGCGATTCCCTCTTTATGAGAAAATAATTTAATTCTACGTCAAACTGATTTAACTATAAACAACAGTTTAATAAATTGTCTTAAGCCATAGTTGAGACCATCTTTGATATTCAAATAGCAGTGCAATTAATTTTAAATAAAAATAAATAAAATAAAATCTAAATAAATCTCTAACTAAAATCACTTTAGCTGCTAAATGAATCGACTGTCTAATTTTTTCTATGCTTTTATATCGCCTATTTGACCATCACCAGTAGTGTATATTGCCAAAGTGGTGGCAGTCTGCGTTCTGTGGACGTCAAGGGAAGTCTTCGATGTGGTAGTGTGCCAGCCGAAGGAGCCAGAGTCCAGGCAAGGGGGTGAATAGTTCTTTGAGCACAAATAATTATAATTGAATTCAGCTCTATCGCGTCAAATCAGAAAGTCTGTTAGCCTAAATGAATATTTTTTCAATAATATATTTGTAATTTCCATTAAGATGCCAGTGAAATAATTGATTCACGAACAGGCCAGTTTCTTTAATAATAAATTTTCTTGAAAATTTATTTTTGTTTTCTATTACGAACAAGTTTTGCTTTATTAAATTTGTTAACATAAATTCTTCTTTTCTCATTAAAAGACTTGTAAATCATTCTTAAATAAGTGCATTGGTCCGATAAGCTAACTAATTGAAAATATACAGTAAAGTCAAACCTTGATATAGTGACATCCCTCAGGACGTCCTTGGGGTGTCACTATACTGAAGTGTTATTATATTAAAGTGTCACTTTAGTCATTTTCTTTGATTCAAAACCAAACTAACTGACACCAAGGTGTCACTATATCGATATTTCAATGTATTATACTTTTGTAAATAATTTTAAAATATTTTAGTTGGTCCATCCGGTCTTTTTAACGTAAATGGAAACACTCAAGGCAAACCAATCAACCAGACTGACATTGAGCCCATACTCAGAATCTTCCATAAATGCGGAGATGATGCTAAAAAGGTGTTTTTACAACTTAGTTTTAATAAGATGACAATTTCAAAGTTAGATAGTCTCCTTGGCCAGAACTAAAGTGTGGTAGAAAGAGTTTCCTCCACATAATACTTCAGTTTTTTTGATTGCATTATAAAATGAAAATTGGTAATTCTTCCATTAGGTTGTTTAGAAAGTTTTCGTAAATATTTTTCGAATATTGAGGCAACATTTTTTTTGATTTTGACAATTGATTCATAAACGTAATATACCACGTTATTGCCACTGAAATACCATACTAGATGCTGTTTTTGTATTCTTCAGTTTATCGCGATGACTTGTTAGATTAGGGCTGAATATAAAGACCTCGAAATCGAGGAGTTTATATATTTTTTTGTTTTCAGCTCGTATTTAAATAGTTTCTTCATTAACTAAAGATAGCATATTGTGTAGAACTTTAGCAGCTATTAAACCAATAGTGAAAATTTCAGAAAATTTGATCCAAAATTAAAAAATCTAAAGGTTAGTGCACGAGATCTCTAAACATCTCAATACTTCTGTTTTGTGGTATTTTATTGCTGAAATTTTGAATAATCCTTATCTCAGATAAGCACGTTTAAATACGTTTTTCGGAAATTTAAAAGCGATTCTTTTTTTTGTCAAAGCAGTTTCTAATGCAAATCGACCATGCTGAGCACGAATCCGGTGTAAGAATCAATTGTGTGCAATAAAATCTTTACATCAAATCTTTTTTTGACATTTTAGGGTGTCTTTTAGGAGTTACTTTAAAAAAGTGCAAGTTTGAGCACAGTTCTCACTAAACAAGTTTAACCTCTTTGAGCTTATCTTGTAGCACAAGAAAAGCGCCAAAAAATGCAATAAAATTCAGAATGGCTAACGGGGAATAAAGGTGTCAAACAAAGGTTCCCTTCTCAACTTTAAAATTTTTCAAAATGACAATTTTTCAAACTTTAGCCCTTTTCCGAACTTTTCAAATAATTTTGAAAAAACCTTGTAAACATTAGAAAGCTTTTGTAATGAAAAGTAAAATAAGCTATCATGAGTTTGGAATTAATTGAAAAATTAGGAATTAATTAAAAACTTGGACCTAGAGGGCTTTCAAAATTAGATGTGAAAAAAGTGGCACCTGATGACCGATTAACTTCAAACGGTTATTTCTCGGCTCCTGTAGTATCATTTTAAAAGAGTCCGGCCGTTTTAAGTTCCCCGTGGTCCAAGCTATAACAAAGGAACAAACTAAAAAAATTCATTTTTCCGTCATGGCCAATTTCTCGATAAGTGGTCTACTTTTTACAGATTGCGCCTTTTAAATTGTTTTCAGCTTTGTTGTTTTGCAGACTGGTCATCGACGCTTCCAACTGGGCATTCCAAAAGACTTTGTGAGCAACACACGCATGGCCAAACACACATACGATATCGGAGAATACAACCTTGATGTGAGCTCTTAACTAGAATTTCATTTGATATGTACAAAAACAGTTTTTAGATTACCTATCCAGGAGAAAAACGAGACAAAAACTTCCAGTAAAGCATACTTCAAAAGTAATTTACAAAAAGATTCAGTAATATACTTATATCTTTATTAAGTGGTTTTTAATTGACTAAATAAAGCAGAATATATAACAAGTGAACTATCTGACTTTTTGACCTATAAACTTATTTTATAAAAAAAATTTAGATAAAAATTAAGGCGCTAAACAAAATACTTCGAGCTTTTTAATAGATTTATTAAAAAAACAATAAGTCTTCCATCCAGCACCAGATGGGTTCAAAACAACAGTATTTTTATTCAACAGAATACAACTAGACACACAATATTAATTACAACATTTAATGAAAAACTACTACAAAAGCTACAGCTAAGTGTGCGCAATCAAAACCAGAACATATTTTTATAAGAAGAGACTATATTAACACTGTACGAATAATAGAAATTGACAAACTAGTTGACTCTGTTGATTCTAAATACTCCGGAGATCGAGGTGCTGGACTTGAGACTGGAATAAGCTTTTCTGTAGATCTGACTAGAGATGCTGGGAACTGGACTGAACTGGGAGCATAGTCACCAAACATAAGAGCTTAACCGAAGATTGAGAATTACGTTTGGCGCCGAATAGTTTCTCACTTGTTGTGGATTGAAGCGCTGGTGCTTTTGAGCTGAACTGGATGATTGAGTCTGAGACCCGAGGCTTATTACCGGATCGGAGAGGTACCAATGGCTAAGCTTGACTGAATTTCCACTTGTTCCACTTGTCACCGGCGCAGGAGATTAGGCGTAAGTAGTCCTCCAACAAGAAATGTCCGCTAACACTGAAATTGTCCCCTCCTTATTAAGCGCCCAGAGGGTCAGAGACGGAGGGGTGTTATTTCTTTTTTTTCAAAATTTGAATGGAGACGTTTTTTTGGCGGGACCATGTTTGACCGGCCAACATTTTTTGCCGTCATTTTGCCGATGACGAAATTCGTCAACTGGCCAAATGAGTCGTGGTGGTGTAGGGGTAGGCTGCTCGACGACCCAAGTTTCATATTGAGAGTTCGACCCCGGATGGCAACATGTATTTTAATTGACGTCTGATTTTTTGGTAGGGTCTTCCTTTCTGCGGTGAACTAATTACTAGATTAAATTAAAATGAAGTGATTGAAAGGAGTGTAATTAATTAACATCTGTCTATATTATCAATGTGTCCTAATATTGTATTTGGTGAAATGTACAACTTAATTTTTATGTTGAAAGCTGAATCTCAGATTAAATCCCAACCACTAAAAACTTTTAAATGGGATTTGGAGGCTAGCGTGGTATTCTTGGACCAAGTGGAAATCCGGTCTACCAAATAGTATACAAGCCGTGGTTGACTTTCCTTGAGACTTTTCTTTTTCGTTCTGGGTTCAACCATCATAATTTAGCTGATTTTAACGAGTAATTACGTTAATGGGTATAGTTATCACCATATAATGAAACTTAATCACCATATCCCTTTATCACCGATAAAAAAAAGTTTCCATCAAAAAAATCGTCCAAATTAGAGCAGAGTTGATTTTGAAATAAATTTTTGTTAAATTTTTTCACCAAGGTTTTTCGCTGTTCGCGTCCTACCATGTTTAGACTGAGCCGATTTTTCTCACGTTTCAAACTATGCTAAATTTGTTGTTTGAGTTGTGATAGTAATGTATGCCGGCTGAATAGATTGTAAGTATTATGTTGAGGGATCAATCCCACGAGGCAACACAATCTTTTAACCGGGATTTCAATGGGCAGATCCGAATGGTTCGGTTTTTTTAGGATTCAAACTGAATCAGCCAAGTACAAAATCTTTCGGACCATCACTGTGTTATTGCGATGCGTGAATTGTCGAACATGATGAAGGTTCAATACCATCAGCAATTTTTTGAAAACTCTTAGCCTGGCTGGAAGCAATACAGTCTACCAAACAGACTACAAGCCTGCATGGCTGACTAAAAAAGACAGTCGAGCTCTTTCGGAGTGCTCTGACCAATCTGAGACTATTATCAATTAGTTCTTATTAGAAGTTCACTTAATAGTAAATTCTGAAATGAAATTTGTTTCACTTTTTGGCCAGGGTTTTCACCGGCCAAGTACGAAATATTTCAGTGATTTGGCGGTGGAAATAGTTACCAAACCCAAGAAATGTTTTGAGATAGTGCAGTGTGTGAATTTTTGGGCTTCCCAACCCGGTGTTATCAAAATGTTAAATAGTACAATGGACCTCGTGTAATGGGTAGGCTATTATTCAACAACCCAAGTTTCATGATGAGGTTTCGATCCCAGGTGGTGACAAAACTTTTTTATCTGGGTCCGATCTCGAATTCTATGGTTTCCGGGGTTCTGGTCAGATCAGCTAGGTGAGAAATGGTTGGTCATTTTTGGTTGTGAAAATAACCGCCTCTTCTGTCAATCTGCTGTGACAGTGGCTGAATTGTTGGATAACCTTATTTTTATGGTGAGTGTTCGGTCAAGGCTTGTAACAAAATCTTTTAATCGAAGTAACAATGCCTAATTGTTCTGTTATTGGTAGCTCGGATTTGACCGGTCCAATGAAAAAGACTTCGCCATATAAGCTGTAAAAATAGCCTCTCTTCCTCACCAATGTGTCTAAATAGTATAGTTAGTCAAATGTACAGCTTAATTTTTATGATGAGGATTGAATCCCGGATGCTAAGCAAAAAAAATTTTATAGGATGCGGAGCCTAGCAATTAGAAAGCCCGGTCTACCCAATAATATACAGACCATGGCTGACTTTACTGTGCACATTTTCTTTTTGTTGTAAATTCAATGATAGTAACTAAGGTGATTTTTATGACTGATTATCTGAATCACCATATACCATATTCTCTCTAATAGAACACTACTCGATATTAAAACACCACTCTATATTAGAGCACATCCCTTAGGGCCAAAACTAGTGGGTGAACCATGTTTTATTGTATTTTTTAACGTGAATTCAAAAAATTTTTAAGGTATGAAAATAGAGCACTATGGTGTTCTATTAGAGAGAATACGTTAAGGAAACTTAATCACCATATCCGTGTACAGGGTGTCTCAAAATTACGTTAACACTACGTGTCCAATGACGCGGCAAAAGTCGCAGTCACAGTCACAGTCGCAGTCGCAGTCACAGTCACACTCACAGTGTGTGTCCAATGACGCGGCAAAAAAGTCGCAGTCACAGTCACAGTCGCAGTCGCAGTCACAGTGTGTGTCCAATGACGCGGAAAGGTGTTTTTGTCACACATTCACTTTTTTGTCACAGATTGGGTTCTCGACATGAAATACACAATTTTTAATTTTTTGTGTGAAATTCAGGGTGGGTAAAGACCAGATGGCTCAGGACCCACTCCGGAATGGCCAAAAGGCCAAAATAATTGGTTTTCTGGGGTTTACTAAAGGGGGAGTAAACTTTTTGAGAAAAATCGATTGAGCGGATCAGATTTCGGGTCCGATCGGCTTAATCGCCCACAACTCCACCCTGAACCACTAAAAACCACCATAAACCTGGAATTCTGAGCGATCAAGCCGATCGGACCCGAAATCTTATCCGCTCAATCGATTTTTCTCAAAAAGTTTACTCCCCCTTTAGTAAACCCCCAGAAAACCAATTATTTCGGCCTTTTGGCCATTCCGGAGTGGGTCCTGAGCTATCTGGTCTTCCCTCACCCTGAATTTCACTCAAAAAAATTCAAAAATTGTTAATTTCGTGTCGAGACCAAGGAAGCCCAATACAAAATACAGTCACAGTGTGTGTCCAATGACGCGGAAAAGTGTGACTGCGACTGTGACTGCGACGTAAATTCAAATCGATTTGAAGCGTCAGTCGCAGTCGCAATCACAGTCGCAGTCACACTTTTCCGCGCTATTGGACACACACTGTGACTGTGACTGCGACTGTGACTGTGACTGCGACTGTGACTGCGACTGTTGATGTGTGTCCAATGACGCGGAAAAGTCGCAGTCGCAGTCGCAGTCACACTTTTCCGCGTCATTGGACACGTAGTGTAACATTTGCAAACTCAATATTTTCGTTCAAATTACAGTTTTTCTTTTTCGTTTATTTATTTGATACGCTTGTTTTTGGTTTGTTTTATCACTTGAATCTCATTTGCTTAATAGTCTTCGAGTTTATCCATTGAATTAATTTCTGGCGCACTCTTTTTAATATTTTACGTGCACGCTCGAAGTCGGTTCATCGAATTAATTCCTATCAATTTTGCAGACATTGTTGCAGTCAAGGGAGGGGACTACGCGCTGATTTCGTCCTTCTTCGTCATCAAAGTCTTAGATTCGCGCGAATTGGGCAGCTATACGGAGTGGCAGGCAAACAATCAGCAATGTGGTTCGTCGATCGGAAGAAACTAGTACTAGCAAAAACCCATTGTAGTTATCGTTCTCTGTTGTCATGTTTGATGTTATTATTTGGGACTTCGTGTGAGAGATGTGCTCAGTAGTGAATAAAGATTCCTGTTCCCGTCTTACAAGCGCTATTTTATGGAAGTTTCCGTGGGTTGACACCCAAAAATTCGGAAACGGGCCGCTACGGTGTTATGCTGCCCGATTTTTCCTTAAATGTTAACGTAATTTTGACACACCCTGTATGACCGATTCGAAAAAGTTATAATAAGTAGGCATAAAATCGAAGCACAGTAAGTTTTGAAATAAAATTTTTGTTAAATTTTTTGAGCAAGGGATGGCGACGTAACATGCTTAGACCAAGGCATATTTTTCTATTATTTTAAGCTGTGATAAAGGCAGCAACTTTAAACATTAGTCGTGATAATGAGGTAATCCAATAACTTAGATTTAAAGTATTGTGATGAACCCCCTATATGGCGCCAGGGAGAAGGTTAGAGGGTGGTTTCAAGAGGAAAGTTAGAGACAAAAAGGAAAGGGGGTTCTTTAAACATGTCCAAAGATTGACGATGGGGGTTCGATCCCGGCTAGCGGACGACATGTTGAAATGAGGGGGCACACTGCCAACCAGGGGAAGGTGGTACCGAAGGGGGACCCAACCAAACAATTAGCATATGCCCATCGGCTGACCTCGTCCACCTACCCTTATTTGGCACCAGGGAGGAAGTTAGAGACGGAGGGTGGTGTCAACTAGATCGTAAGAGACGGAGGGTGGGTGTTCACACTAATATCTGTGTCTCTTCCTGCAGATAGATTACGAAATATCCGGCCTGGTCAGTGTCCAGATTTCGGACCTATAAGGGAGTTGTTTGAATGAAAAATTTTCGCGGCTTTTTTCAAAAAGCTGAACGGGAACGCTTTTGTGGCGGGACCAAGTTTGACTGGCCCGAGTTTTTTTCTGCCGGACTTTTACCGATGACGAAATTCGTCAACTGGCCCAATGAGTCGTGGTGCAGTGGGTAAACTGTTGATAACGTAATTAGTACGTTGAGAGTTCAATCCGCGCTGGCGAATAATTTTTATTATTGATGTTTGGATTAGACGCTGCTACTCCAAGTTTATTTTGCCCAAGTCAAGCAATATACCCCTCTTGCTTTTTTTTTCCTGGGTCCATTCGGATCAAGTTCTGGTCAAGTGGAAAAAGTGTCGGCATTTTGGCTTTATGAATAGCCATCTATTTTGCCAATGTGTCATAATTGTCTAGTAGGTGAGGTGTATTTGTTAAGAGTTTTTCATTAGTAAAGCTGGAACTATAAGCTATTCTCTAGTTCGACTGCCACATGTGCTCTACTAAACTCTTTCTCTCCGATAAATGACCGTCCAGGCTATCAATGTGTTTTTTTGGCGTAGTAGGCTGATTTGATAATGGTGTTCCAACCTTGGCAGGCAAAAAATGTTTTAATCATAATTTAAAGTAAAACAGTTTGGTTTCTCAGGGGTTCGGGTCGAACGGGTCGGTTACGAACTGTTATGGCTGTATGAAAAGCCGTCCCTTCTAGCACTGTGGGTTTCGTCTGTGTAAATAGTCTGTCCGTCCTATCAGTGTGTCATGATTATGTAGTTGATGAAATGTACAACTTAATGTTCATGATGAGTGTATCTATAACCATTTAGTGCAACTGGATAACTGACCTTTCATACATGTGGGCTTTTAGTTGACTAACATATATTCTCTGCTAAGTGGGCAGATTCTCCCTTTCTAATAAACAGTGTCCCTGTCTGATAACCAGGTGTTTTCCAATAAACAAGCCTTGTGAATTGTGAATTAATTACTAGAGGTGATTAAATGAGATAATTACAAGTGATGTCTATGGTGATTACACTCATTGGAGTGTAATCACCATAGACATCACCATATGTGTAACCTCAATCACCACGACTATTCGAAGGGGTTCATCTAGTTTCAGAACGCTGCTGATTTTTAATACTTGATATTCTGGCCTGTATTTTTATCATCCGAAACATAAGTCCCGCGGTTGTACTATTCAGTACTCAGAATGCAATTGCTGACCATTTTAATGGATTCCTACAAGTCCAAAAAATACTATTGAATTTCGAAAAAACTATTCCAGTCGTAAGGCTGAAGGCAGTTGTAAGGCCGGCTCTCTGACAAACCGGCACTGTGAAAAGACCTTATTTGGCTGGCTGAAAAAGAGGTTAAACAAAGCTCATCCCGAAAGACTTCTACCCTTGACAACCATGTCGAGGGCAGACCTTATCTGAGATTTCTTTTAGCTAGAGAGGGTTACGTTACACGATGAGTTTATCTAATATAATTTCATGTAGTTGAAATCAATACACTACGGAGAATTACTGGAGGTTATACAGTATGTGGTCATGAATTTGACAACGGAAAAAAACTTGAGAAAGCTTTTGCATTTTTCTAAGAACACGAAATGCAGATCAAAAAATTTACTAGGTCGCAGCTTGAATTTAGCTAATGTATATCCCTGTAATTTTTGTCAGAAAAACTGGTGGAATTTTAAAAAATTGGTGTAGGAAACGCCTTGCTCGGCCGATTTTTGAAATTTTCGGGAATCTCTACAACACACAAATTTTGTTTGAAACCATGAATTGTCCAACTCACATGATACAGCCTTTTTCTGTTCTATCAGTTGTAGGTTTGAGAAGAGGCTCTATGTTTAGAGATTTTGTATTCTTTACTGTACCTAAATTCATAATGAGTTTCAAACACGCTAAGAATATGATTTTCTGTGAAAACATTCTAGAGAAGTGGATTAAATAACAGTTATGATCGAAATTTCTTTGAGAAATCGAATTGAATTCTTCTTCATTTTTGCACCAGTTTTTGTGACTCACTCTGTAGGTTTGGAGGTGATATGTGCTGCATCAGGGGTTTACGCTTAAAGTGAACCAGATTCAGGATCACATGTCCAGTCTTATTTACCTAATTATCTTAAATGGCAAGGGTTATAGCCACCTTCACAAAAGATCCAGTGTTATATATCTAGTTTTTTTCCAGTGATGTTTCTAGTGGCCACACCATCCAGTGTCAGTGACCTCTAAAATTAAATTGTATCCACTGTTATATATCTGAAACACCTACTGGTGGCTAATACTTAACTTGGAAGGCCGCTATAAAAACATAGTAGAGTTACCAAATACTATCCAGCGTTCTTTCTCCCGTCTGAATGATATCCAGTGCTTAATAATAATAAACTAGCTTGACTGGCGCCTCTGGCGCCTTTTAAAAACTTTTTGCAAAAAACCTTAACGAAATAACTTTATTCAGAAAACGACAAACAACAAACGAATATGAGACAAAACGGACAAAAATGAAATGGGATACTATGTTCATGGATTTTTTTTCCGATTCTTTTGCTTTCCCCTTCTTCTTCTTCTTCTGGAACTTCTGAGCGGCGGGTCTTGACGATTCGACGGAGCGGGAGATCAGCGGGAGACCAGTAGCGGCTTTTTTGTTTTTTGGCCTAATTAAATTAAAACCTCCTTCCACACAATATTTTTTACTTTATTTTCATTCTTGGGATTAACAGCGACCTTTAAAAATTCCCATGCCCGCGCTCTGGAGAACGCGACATAGGTCATTCCGTGGGTCAAAACTGGATCATTTAAATCTATTCCTACAAATTCCAGAGTTTGACCCTGACTTTTATTTATCGTCATAGCAAAACATGGCTTGACTGGAAACTGTCTACGGTACAAAACAAAGGGTAATTTTGAGCTTGTTAGTGAAACTTTCGGGATAAAAACTATTTGTCCTGCTTGTTAAAAGATCATAAAATTAATTCACGACCACCACCAATTAATGACTCACTTCTGAGCGTTTGGATAGAATGCACCACCTTGCTGCCATCGTTATCTTGGTTATGAATCGAGAAATTGAAATTCAACGTAAAAACAACAGAAGTGAATAACAATGAACGAAGACAAAAATATCAGACCTAATCAACTAATAAGAGTATGAGCTGGCGCAGATACAATACAGCAAACTCTAATCAACGGCGATTCTGCGCCGAAAAATTCACCCTAACTACAATTACTAAATGACTATACCCGAACCACCAAGATTGGATCCGAACTACTTAGAAACCCCTTAACAACCAAATGAGGCACGAACTACCTGGATGCCCCTAACCATCAGGAACGTAGAGAAGGAAAGTGGGCGGTAATTTTGTAGGCCAGAAGGGGGGGTAGTGGATATACAGGTAGGGGTAATAAGGGGAGTATGTGATGAATTAACACATACCTCCCATTAAAATTTCAAAATAGGGTACAGGTGCCGAGAAGCCCCTTTGAAAACTAGTTATAAAATATTTCGATATGGAAGCCCTGTGTTAACCAGCACTCGAAATTGTGTACTCCTAATTTTGTACTAGCTAAACCAATATAAATAGAAAAAGTTGCAAAATATTACTAATGAAGTCAAGTGTCGATATAACGGCACCCTGTGGACTGGTTAAAGGTGTCGTTGTATGGGGGATATTTTTTTCACAGCATTTTTTCGAAATCCAGTAGAGAACAAACAACAAAGAGCAAAAAGAGAGATAACATAAAAAACGGTGAAGACTAGAAATGAGCAAATTTTTCACAACTCCTTTTAAAATTCAAATTTAGTTTGCAAAAACTAATCTTAAATCTGATTTTTTTTTATCAAAACAGAAGAGTTCCGTTATATCGGGACTAGTTTGACTGCTTGCGACCGTTTTTTTTGATACCAAGAACGTCGTTATAACGGGGGCAAAAGTTTTCGTGTTTCTCTGTCGGTCATTAGTTTATAGATCTACTATAAACTAATCTATGCATTTGGCCATGTTTGAGAGCAGCAAATGTAATTAATTCGTGTTATTCTGACTGTTTGTGTTATAAAACTGAAAATTAAGGTTTACCAACTAAGGCTTGCCTATAAAAGGGAAATTAGAGATTTCGAAAATCGCTAATAAGGGAAAAAAGACAAAATAACAATTAAGGATTTCGTAAATTAGCGCAAAACGACAATCACTAAAAACGTTTTTAAATAGTTTGGCACATCGTCTTTATAGTCATTTACTATTTTGGTGAAAGAACATTTGGCCAGAGCACGTATTTGGGCAGAGATTTCTTTCAGGTCTTTAATTTTGATACACATCCTTCTAAGCTAGCTTTTTATTTTCAAGCTGTTTCTATATATTTTATTCCTCTTTCCAGCAAAAGTTTCCACATAACTTCATCTTTACGAAATGGCGAAGGCATTCTAGATGTTACTCATGTTCACTTTATCGATTTAACATATTTTTGGCAATATTTACTTTTTCTCACCCTTCTATGTCACGCACTCCTGCAGACGGATCACTTAAATCATGAATATATCTAGAATCATAACTAAATTTTTATTTCAACAAAGTACTGGACAATGAACATTTAAGCAACATCCAAACGAGTCAACAGAGCATGTTTTCGCAAATAATCACTAATGCTGTTTTTGTTGTAGCCGAGTGCCATATTCTTACGCCTGAGATTTATCTTCTTGTCAGCATTATTCAACTTAGGCTCAATTCCCGTTTGGAGAGACAATAATTTGACTTCCTGCAAGCTGGACTCAAGTTTTAGCTGCCCAACCAGCGCCAAAATCGCGGCTTTTTGTCATCATCTGTTGACATGGAACCCTGCAAAGACCTATGCCACGCTTCGAGTGAATTAGTCGTTTTGGCTTTCCCTTCTCTAGTGGCCGTGAAGCAGTTCCATTGCGTTATGGGAAAAAGAGGCCTTCTTGTACCATTTCGTAGAGCTCCGATCCATGTCTAAGTAACGTTCAGTAGTAGTTCAAGAAAAAAAATCTGACTCACATTTTCGAAGTAGCTAAGGAATTTAGTTCTGGAGAGCCATCCGGAAATTTCACTTTGAAGTCCGCGGCTAGCATTTCATATGCATCGACGACATCTACATGTGGAATGTAAACCAGGCTTTTGAGTTTCTTGACGAAAACACTGAACTGACCACCGCTTTCATACGTCTTCTTGAGGTTCATCTTTTTAGAATTGAGTTTGCGTATCAAGCATTGCGAGAAATGAAAGAAACAACCATGGATTTCCGTTACTGAAAAATCAAATTTATGAAAATCATGGATCTAAAACATACAGGGAAAGAATCCAGAAAAACCTCGAATCAAAGCCAACTCATAATCCATGTGAATATGCGTCACTTGAGCACCAGGCAATAGAAACCGTTTGACCATGTTGAAGAACCGGCTGTAGGTTCCTGCAGATTTTTTGGGAAGCAGAGCATGCAGACATGGAACGAATGTTTCACCATACTTTGCATGAATCGACAGCAATTGGTACCATCCTTTCGGAACAAGGCGGAATGTGCCATCAGTTCCCCAGCATTCGGACATCTCGAGCAGCTAAACATTTTAAAAATATCAGCAATCTGTGGGTTAAATTCACCTGCAAAAGTTTGGGCGTCGAAAAAACGATAATTCTGCGCAATCCAGGACCAGTGTCAATCATTACAAATGGCTGCTCTTTGTAGCTTTTCAAATCTTGTGGGATCACCATTTCTTCCGGCAAGCAGCTTTGATTTTTATCTTGCTCTAACTTCTAGATAGAGTAAGGTCAATCAATAAAAACGGCAAGATAAATTTTCCAATCACCTTCTTATGGTAGTATACAGAACGAGCAATGCTGAGCTGATCTGTATTTGCAATGGCTTCATCTGTCCGATTTTCCGTAACATTGGCAAATATTTGACGGGCACTTTCCTATAAATAAAAAAATTGATAAAAAACGAAATACTCGTGTAATTACCGCATTTTGCCTAGCAAGCCTAGCTGTTTAAAGATGAATGGCTCTGATCTCAAGATCGAAAAGTTCCGCTGTATGACTGTGAGCACCCAGACTTTTCCCAACGCACTGTCTTTCTTTATTGGACTCAATCCCAATCTTGCATCCTTGATGAGACTTTGCACACCTCCAATGAGAAATTTCATCAGCGTCTTTGTAGGCAAAAGTATAGCAGTGCCCTGTAAAATATGTGGTTGGAAGCAGTCTCTGAATATTTTACAAGGAAGTCTACCTTCACAAATTACTAGATCCTTGCCTTTCTGACTTTGCGAGAAAATTAGCCGAACATCTGGCAAAAGGACTGCCTTTCTCTTCTTAGATCTTCGAACTGGTGTCGAACCATAGCTGCTCTGGCTTCCTTCATGGCTAGATTCTGTTGAAACATTAATTGACTGACCACCCGAATTTGTCGCATTTCTTGACGGAACTTGTTCCTCTTCAGAGCTAGTCGCTTCATCTGAACTGCTGTATTGGATCATCTAAACGATAAAAAAACTAAGTGCATGTTAAAAGAAGCAGAAAAAGCTCACAGAACATTGCTCAATACAGTGATTGTCATAATGTATTTTGGCAAAAAAGACGATGTGCCAAACTATTTAAAAACGTTTTTAGTGATTGTCGTTTTGCGCTAATTTACGAAATCCTTAATTGTTATTTTGTCTTTTTCCCTTATTAGCGATTTTCGAAATCTCTAATTTCTTTTTTATAGGCAAGCCCAAAAATTTTGCAGAGTTGCTTAGTGCATTTTGTCAACTCCCACAAGCTTACCGATTCCGTTTTTTTTGAAAATGTCAAGATCGATTGCGAATTTTCTCTATTTTCAAGGGGTTGAAAAATCTTTTTTTTAATTAGAAGAAATACGGTAGGTAGGATCTCCCCCAGTCGAATTAAAAAATTTTCAGACCCTATTCTTCAGAATTTTTTAATTTCACGTAGGATTCTATAAAACAGTCTTGAGAAATTCAAGCGAGAACTATCATAATGTTAATTTAAAACACCGTATAAAAAACGAACTCGAAATTTCAGCAGTAGTTGATTTTTCGACACACCCTGTAGGTATACAATGTGGGAGCACTTGAAATAAAGGGCTTGAGTGCGATTGCCTGCCTCTATGTTTAGAGCGGCACTAAAAGTTAATTAACAATGTCAACCAAACATTTTCAGATGTCTATTGGCCAACTTTTTTATGATTAGAATTATGCAAAAATCTGCCAATTTCGACAATTTGGTCGAAGCTAACTTACTGGAACTTGGCTAATGCACTATTCAAATTAATTTTCCAAAATGTTTGACTAGTCATATTGATGTTTTGCTTTTTGGACATCCTTCTCCCCGCCCTATACTAAAGCGCTGTTATCTGCCGTCGTCACGACATAAAGTTAACTATGCAGGTTCGAATCCTAACGGTGGCAAGGAGAGGAGAAACCTGTTAACGACCAAAACAAATTCTAAAATTTCTGTTCACTATAATTTAAATTTATTGGCATTTCAAGGCTCATAACTCAGTTTTAAGTGCATTAGTCTGTTTTGGTGTACCTGAGGTGTTGTGTGGGAGCAGATACTGCTGCCCAACAGAAAGAAATTCGAAAATTTTGGCTAACTACAATTTACATATTTTGACATTCCCAGGCCCATAACTTAGATTTTTATGCGGAAGTCAGTGTTCGCATATAGGGAAAAGCATTCCGCTGTAGCCAAATAAAACAAACATCAAACTTTCATTTAACTATAATTTCTGTATTTTTCACATCATTTTTTGTCTTGAAAAAATTAGTGAAAGTATGTGGTCTGGTAGAGTAAGTAGGCGGCAAGTTAGGATGGTTAGGTGGCCAGGTAGGTAGGTAAATGGCCACGTGATTATCCCCAAGTACCAGGAAGGTACCCCAAACACGTGGATGCACCCGAACCATCAGGATAGAGCCGAAGCACTTTGATAAGCCGAAACCACTAGGATGGAGCCCGAACCACTTAGATACACCAAAACCGCCAACCCGAAAATTAATTCAAAAAGCAACATCATTCGCTATTTACAAAGTTTTTTTGTAAAATAAAAGGTTGTTATTGTATTTCTCTAATAGAAAACATGGGGTTCATATTTTTTAACATCCTGACAGGGGTTTTATAATAGATGAGAGCTCTTGTGTATTTCGACCGCTCCGATACCGCTCCGAAAAATATCAAAATAAGTGTAGTGAGCGAAACATTAATACTTATTGCATAGAACTCTAATAAACAGCAAAACAACGTGTATCGCAAGTAGCGGCTCTACCGAGAGATGTTTTTACCTTCACTAAATTCAGGAACAACCTACCTTTGGTCCCCTACTGGAAAGGCTGCTAATATGAAATGAATAAAACACCCAACTTTTATTTAACTTTAATTTTTATGATACAGAGTCATATCAAAAAAAAAAAAGCCTTAACATCCTTTGAAAGTAGCAGAAAGAGTTTTACAAAAGCAAACAGCTTTCCGAAATTTTGCAGGGCAGACAAAAGTCCAGACTTAGCGCCGAGTTCAGCGCAAAAAGTCTAAAATAAAAATTAGACCCATTTTGAGCGCAGAACTTATTTTTTCTAGTCAAATTGTAACGGATTTTTAATTTCTCTCAAAAAATTTAAGTTCACAGTGAACAAAGTTAGGCATTTTACAAAGCCATGGGGAAGGGGAGTCTTAAATAGAGACGTGTCTTTTATTTTCATTGATCCTTCAGGAGGGTCTTCTATCAGAAGGGGTTTCATATTACAGATGGTATTCTGTGTCAAGAAAAAATGTGTAACGTATTTTTTCTATTAAAAGCTCCAGGCGTTTATTTTTCAACCCCAAAGTCTGTAAAGCACCCTGTCGAAAAAATTTTCAAAGACATGTCCGTTGATTGGCAAAGACCAGAAGATAATCCTTTTAAAGGAATTTTAAAAGTGTTACATCTTCCTCCTCAAGACCTTTTTGTCCCTGTAATCCCCGCAAAGTTTGACATAAGGTTGCTATTTCCTTTGTGTCGGACTTGTTCAAAAAAATATAAACTAACTAACTAACTAAATATTTAGATTATTTTTGTAAAATTATATTTTTATTTTTACTACGAAAACTGCTAACGCACGTGATCAAATGTCAGCTATCTGCCGCTTAATTATCAAAGAAAAATTAGCTAGATTTCAACCTTAGGTGCAAACTAACGTGACTCATTATAGGAGTTTTAGCCAGGTCGAAAAACATTACATTACAAACAGTTGCGCGGACCTATTCCTTATCAATTTCTTTATCAAGTAGCCAGGTATCTATTTTACAAGGGAACGTTTAGTAGTGTCCATGCGATATGAAAACCCTATGTAGCATTCGATAGAGCTTCGAAAATACTTGTTTGACTTAGAGATCGAATTTTGCAGAGGGATTGATTTTGAAATATAATTTAACGTCTTAGGATTTTTGTTTGACCTAAATACACTATGTATCGAAAGTAAATCAATATGGATACCGTAAAACCTCTATTAATCAGTTGAAAGTTGATTTGATAGACTGACAAGATCACTTCTCCAGGAAAACCTTGCATTATTTCAGTTGTGAACCAAATCAACACAGATTTTGCCAAATTTTTGATAATTGCACATAAAAGACTCTTACATCTTAAAGTGTGCTGACAAAAATCTCTGTAAAACATTGTTTTCTACTTCAACGTAAAATCTTAATAGCCAGAGTATTAGTTGGTAAACCTTAATTTTCAGTTTTATAACACAAACAGTCAGAATAACACGAATTAATTACATTTGCTGCTCTCAAACATGGCCAAATGCATAGATTAGTTTATAGTAGATCTATAAACTAATGACCGACAGAGAAACACGAAAACTTTTGCCCCCGTTATAACGACGTTCTTGGTATCAAAAAAAACGGTCGCAAGCAGTCAAACTAGTCCCGATATAACGGAACTCTTCTGTTTTGATCAAAAAAAAAATCAGATTTAAGATTAGTTTTTGCAAACTAAATTTGAAAAGGAGTTGTGAAAAATTTGCTCATTTCTAGTCTTCACCGTTTTTTATGTTATCTCTCTTTTTGCTCTTTGTTGTTTGTTCTCTACTGGATTTCGAAAAAATGCTGTGAAAAAAATATCCCCATACAACGACACCTTTAACCAGTCCACAGGGGTGCCGTTATATCGACACTTGACTTCATTAGTAATATTTTGCAACTTTTTCTATTTATATTGGTTTAGCTAGTACAAAATTAGGAGTACACAATTTCGAGTGCTGGTTAACACAGGGCTTCCATATCGAAATATTTTATAACTAGTTTTCAAGGGGCTTCTCGGCACCTGTACCCTATTTTGAAATTTTAATGGGAGGTATGTGTTAATTCATCACATACTCCCCTTATTACCCCTACCTGTATATCCACTACCCCCCCCCCTTCTGGCCTACAAAATTACCGCCCACTTTCCTTCTCTACGTTCCTGATGGTTAGGGGGCATCCAGGTAGTTCGTGCCTCATTTGGTTGTTAAGGGGTTTCTAAGTAGTTCGGATCCAATCTTGGTGGTTCGGGTACTTTCCTGATGGTTAGAGCCCTATCCTGGTGTTTTAGGTCTCGTCCTGATCTTCGAGGGCATCCACGTTGTTCGGGTCCCGTCCTGGTGATTTGAGTCCCATCCTGGTGGTTAGAGCTTATCCATGTGGTTTAGACCCCATCCTGTCGGTTAGAGTACTTTCCTGGTAGTTCGAGCCCCTTTCTGGTTGTTGAAGGGTGTGAATGTGATTCGATCCCTTCCTGGTGTTTGGGGGTATCCACAAAGTTTGGGCTCCATCGTGGCGGTTGAAGTACTTTTCTGTTGTTTCGAGCCCCATGATTCGAGCCCCATCCTGGTAGTTTTGGGGTAACCACGTGGTTAGAAACCTATCCTGATGGTTTGGGCGAATGTGAAAAAAATGCGAAAAAATTTAGCAATAACAGCATCTACTAAAAGCATAGTCCGAAAAAAAATATCACAAGAAGTTTCATTACGAAGGCTAGGAGGCCTGGCGGTATCGCCAGAAAATTGGCGCCAATTCAAATATTTTTGATATTTTCACATAAAACCTCCACTTTTCCACTTCAAGGTGGCGAAATCTCAATTTTATTCACAGCAAACCTTAAATCTAATTGCAAAAAGTCTTCCGGCCCCAATTTTTCGTCCAGTAGGGAGATAAGAAAAATCCGACACGCATGCCTCTATCTACAATGAAAGGGCTATTCAATGACACTAAGATCTCCACAAAAGGTCCACGAAAAGTGAGATAAATCGTGTTCCGAACACATTCAGTCAATAAATTACTGAATGTGGGTAATAAAAGCTGCTTTTGAAGTTTATTCGATTTTTTTCGTCCAGCAAGGCGATATTTATATTTTATTGAACAAACAAGGCATTATACAATTGCACTTACAGTTTGAAACACAAATAAGACTAAACTACATTTTATCATATTCAGATTCCCTAAATGATCGATTTACAATAAGTCAAAAGTATATATTCATTTAACAACAAAACAAAACAAGAAAAAGGAAAAGAAAGAATTTTTAAGAAGTTTCACTTATTTTCGTTAAGTCTAATGTCTTTAAAGTTAGCTTGAAGTTAAGAGAGTTTTTTAGATTAAGGACTTCGGGACTTATTTTATTCCACAAATTTATAGTTCGGCATAAAAACGGGTTATGGGTAAACGATTCATTAAATACAATGTGGGGATATCTGCGCTGAGAGGTTGTGATTTGGAAAAAAAATCTAATTGTAAATTTGATTTCTTGAATATAATTTTGTGAAGCATAATAAGATCGAACATCAAGCGCCTTTCAAAAAGAGTTTAAGGTTGCAAATTTTTAATCTTTGCTCGTATGAAACTTTTTTATGACCAGATTTTTTGAGCGCTATTTTAGTGAAAAATTTTTGAACTTTTTCAACCCTATTTGAGTCTTGTTTGAATTTAGGGTTCCAAACAGTGGTTGCAAATTCCAGGTTTGGTCGAACATAACTTTTATAGGCCAAAATTAAAGTCTCTAAGTTTTTAGTTTGGAGCGAGCGTAACATTAAAAAAGAATTGCGATTTCCTGATTGAATAATTTTTGAGAGTTGATCATTAAAATTTAGATTTGTGTCAATTAATACGCCAAGATCTTTAACACTATTTGTTTCTGGCACAGGTTTCGAATCAAGTTCATAAATCGTTTTTGTATTTGTTTTTCCGAAATGAATTACCATACATTTTTCCTGTGCTATTTTTAGCCCCCATTTCTTTGACCACAGACAAAGACTCTCTAATGCTTCCTGCAGTTTTATCGATTCATTTTTTGTCTGAAAGCTGTGATATATTTTTACATCATCAGCAAAAATCTTTATTCCGATTTCTTTTGGCAGGCATGTTGGAAGGTCATTTATATAGATTAAAAAAAGGAGTGGCCCCAAAACGCTTCCTTGAGGAACACCTGAAGCGATAGTTTAGACTCAGAAAAGGATCCATTAACTTTGACTTGAAAGTTCTTCCAATTAAAAACTCTTTAATGAAATAAAATATTTTGCCTCTTATTCCTGAATCGTAGATTTTTTGAAGCAATTTTCCATGGGGTGTTGAGTCGAAAGCTTTAGCAAAATCGATGTATATAATATCTGAATTTTTGTTCTGCTCTAGGGAGTGGGTAATATCATTGAGTGTGGCTAATAATTGGGTATCAGTAGATCGGTTTTTGAGAAACCCGAATTGCTCTGAAGAAAAAAAATTTCGATCTAATAAGAATTTTGATATATTTTTTGCAAGAATTTGTTCAAGAAATCGGCATAATGAGCAGGTTAAGGAAATCGGTCTATAGTTACTAGGGCATGACTTGTCCCCCTTTTTTAAAAATTGGCACTACAATAGAGGTCTTCCAAAAACTCGGAATATTTTTTTGATCGAGTATTGTTCTGAAAAGAGTGGTGATAGGTTCTGCCAAAAAAAGAGCGCATTTTTTTAAAATAATAAATGGAATTTTGTCAGGAGACGTCGAATTTCGGTTGGGTAATTTTTGTAAAAGATTGAAAATCTCATGAACTTCAAACTCGATATCCTCTAGATTAGTTTCATTAGTTAAAATAGGTGCCAGTTCAACATTTTCCTTATATTCTGATGTGTTAGAAAAAGAAGCAAAAACGTTTGCGATAGTATTCGGCTTTTGTCATTGTCAGTGAAAAATAATTCCGACTGATTTTCCAATGGAGGAATAAATTGATGCGGATTAGTTTTTTTTTAATGTATCGGTAGAAATCTTTGCGTGTTTTCCCAAGAAGCTTTTTTTCTGTCTCATTATGCAATTTTCTTAAAAATACTTTTTGTGTTTGACAGCACTTTTTGTACATACTTTTTACATTCGGATTTGTTTTTGCTAAATGATGAAGTCTCAGTTTTTCTTTGGATATGTTTTGGATTTCTTTTGTGTATTGGACTTTTTTGTTGACTGGAAGAGCTTTGAAAGGAATGAATTTCTGTATATTTTCGCACAAAATGTTTATGAAACAAGTGTACTTTTTTTCAACCGTAAATTCATAAGAAAAATGTTTTTCCCAATTGATTTTTGAAAGCCCATTGCTAAGCAGAGATAAATTGGCATGAGAAAAGTTTCTTGTTATCGATTTCGTTTCTTTTGCAGACGTTTTTTTTGCCTGTAAAAGAAAGGAAATAGAATTATGATCAGATGTTGAGAAAGGTTCAATAACTACAGCTTTGGAAATCAGGAAATGTGGATTACTCATAACAAGATCAAGAATAGTTTTTTCTCTTGTGGGACTATTAATATGCTGAGTGAAACCGTTTTGGGAAATAAAATTCAAGAGCAAGGCTGAGGCTTCATTATTTTCGCATTTCATTAAGGACCAGTCGATTTTCGGGAGATTGAAATCACCACAAATCAGTGAATTATTAGACGAAAGTTTTGTCAAAGTTTTGAAAAAAGTTTTTGATTTGTTTAATGGGTAGTTTGGAGGTCGATAGACGCAATGAATATCAGTCTTTGGTTTGACTAAAAGTTTAACAGATGTAATCTCGAGCCCATTCTTTATGCAAGTTAATTCTTTGAACGGTATTGCAATAGATATTAGAATAGCAGTTCCACCCCCTTTTTGGTTAGTTCTATTATTCAAAATTGGTGTATATTTCCCATCACAAGAAAGTTCGTTCAAAAGTGCGTGGGTATCATTTATCCAAGTTTCTGTTATGAAAATAAGGTCAGGGTTTTGGTTGAAACAATATGATGAAGGTCAGGAATTTATTAAGGATGGAGCGCGCATTGAAATAAAGACACTTTAAATTGCCTAGTTTGTCCTCGAAATCCTAGTGAAGCTTCTTAAAAGCTTTGGGGTCCTTGTTTTCTTTAATAGAAAGATCAGATACAAAATATTTGAAAAAGCCACATGCTTGATTTTTTTCATAGCATTCTTTTCTGCGGGCACTCAAAAGCTTTAACTCACTTTCAGTCATGTCACGACGTACAGAGATTGGTCCAGGATGAGTTGGAAGAGCAGCAACAGCCTTACCAAAGCCTCGAAGAAAATCATTTCTGTCTTTTTCAGTTAAGAAGGAGACTTTGATGATTCGGTTTATGAAAAATGTTTATGAAAGCGTTTATGAAAAAACAAACGCGCATGCTCAAACCTACAGTTAAAGAGCTATCGAATGACACCGAAATCTCCACGAAGTGTCCACAAAAAGTTCCAAACAGCGCTACACACTGACACATGCCTAATACTATATGGTATATGGAAATAAGTATATGGTGTATGGAGATAATACATTTTAGGGCATTTTCGCAAAATATAAGCTATCCTATAATAAATAATTTTGTCCTCAATAGGTCTTTCAAAGTCATGTAGTATCATTTCCACAAACATTATTTAGGGTATGTGATAGATTGAATCTTCAAGAGTAGTAGTGGAACTATAGTGAACAGGCAATTTTTTGAAATAACTTATAAATAAATATACAATCCTTGTTTGTGTTCAGGAGATCGCTACAGTTCAGTAGTCCCATTTAATACAAAGTAGCCCGCGAAAACGAAAAGTACATAATCACAGCAGTGTTAATATCCTCTACTCTAAGACCAGCGGTTATTTGGTCATTTAATTTGGAGGTGATTTGTAGTTTAAAATTTTCATTTTCTTATATAATATTTAAAACATAAGATGATTCATCGATGTGGTAGATGAACACGGTACTGATAGACTTCGAAATATATCACACAGTAATTCGGTGCACTGTAAGCAGCGAGTATATTTTTATTGGCTTATATGAAGGTGTTCTAATTTAATACAATTATTACATGCTTAGTCTAAAACAGCACGATTGTTAAAAAAAAGGTAAATCCTTGCCCTACAGATTTCCACACGAAAATCGATTATAGTAATTATGCTACCTGGGAGTTCTTCACGACCACTTTTCACTGAAATCATTAAGAAAATTAAATGTGACCACAAAATTGAAGTGAAGAGAGTCTGAGACCCAAGGCTGGATAATAGACTGGATCAACCTTTCTCAGGTTTGGTCACTGTAAAAGTGTATAAGTTTATTATTGTAAAAGTTTGTAAAAGTTTTATTATTATCTTATATAGTATTTGGACTGTGTCTGTGGTGCTGTTTGAATTCCCGCCAAATACTTTTAGCCCATTTTTGGCTATTTTGGATTTTTATGAGGTTTGGCTGAGAAAAACTTTTGTGTGTACACGATCACTATTGTTCGCCAGCTCCTCGCGCGTCGAATAAAAAAAAGAACGGGCGAAAAAAGAGCCGTTATTTAGGGGATCTCGGCATTTTTATCCAGGTACTCAGAAAGAGTAGGCTGATTCAAGTTGTCATTTAAATCTTTTGTTGTCTGCAAAGGAATTCAAAATTTTGGCGCTTTTGTTCGTAGTTTTTTTAATGATATAGTCATTTAGTAATTGTAGTTAGGGTGAATTTTTCGGCGCAGAATCGCCGTTGATTAGAGTTTGCTGTATTGTATCTGCGCCAGCTCATACTCTTATTTAGTTGATTAGGTCTGATATTTTTGTCTTCGTTCATTGTTATTCACTTCTGTTGTTTTTACGTTGAATTTCAGTTTCTCGATTCATAACCAAGATAACGATGGCAGCAAGGTGGTGCATTCTATCCAAACGCTCAGAAGTGAGTCATTAATTGGTGGTGGTCGTGAATTAATTTTATGATCTTTTAACAAGCAGGACAAATAGTTTTTATCCCGAAAGTTTCACTAACAAGCTCAAAATTACCCTTTGTTTTGTACCGTAGACAGTTTCCAGTCAAGCCATGTTTTGCTATGACGATAAATAAAAGTCAGGGTCAAACTCTGGAATTTGTAGGAATAGATTTAACTGATCCAGTTTTTACCCACGGAATGACCTATGTCGCGTTCTCCAGAGCGCGGGCATGAGAATTTTTAAAGGTCGCTGTTAATCCCAAGAATGAAAATAAAGTAAAAAATATTGTGTGGAAGGAGGTTTTAATTTAATTAGGCCAAAAACAAAAAAGCCGCTACTGGTCTCCCGCTGATCTCCCGCTCCGTCGAATCGTCAAGACCCGCCGCTCAGAAGTTCCAGAAGAAGAAGAAGAAGGGGAAAGCAAAAGAATCGGAAAAAAATCCATGAACATAGTATCCCATTTCATTTTTGTCCGTTTTGTCTCATATTCGTTTGTTGTTTGTCGTTTTCTGAATAAATTTATTTCGTTAAGGTTTTTTTGCAAAAAGTTTTGAAAAGGCGCCAGAGGCGCCAGTCAAGCTAGTTTATTATTATTAAGCACTGGATATCATTCAGACGGGAGAAAAGAACGCTGGATAGTATTTGGTAACTCTACTATGTTTCCATAGCGGCCTTCCAAGTTAAGTATTAGCCACCAGTAGGTGTTTCAGATATATAACAGTGGATACAATTTGTTTTTAGAGGTCACTGACACTGGATGGTGTGGCCACTAGAAACATCACTGGAAAAAAACTAGATATATAACACTGGATCTTTTGTGAAGGTGGCTATAACCCTTGCCATTTAAGATAATTAGGTAAATAAGACTGGACATGTGATCCTGAATCTGGTTCACTTTAAGCGTAAACCCCTGATGCAGCACATATCACCTCCAAACCTACAGAGTGAGTCACAAAAACTGGTGCAAAAATGAAGAAGAATTCAATTCGATTTCTCAAAGAAATTTTCGATCATAACTGTTATTTAATCCACTTCTCTAGAATGTTTTCACAGAAAATCATATTCTTAGCGTGTTTGAAACTCATTATGAATTTAGGTACAGTAAAGAATACAAAATCTCTAAACATAGAGCCTCTTCTCAAACCTACAACTGATAGAACAGAAAAAGGCTGTATCATGTGAGTTGGACAATTCATGTTTCAAACAAAATTTGTGTGTTGTAGAGATTCCCGAAAATTTCAAAAATCGGCCGAGCAAGGCGTTTCCTACACCAATTTTTTAAAATTCCACCAGTTTTTCTGACAAAAATTACAGGGATATACATTAGCTAAATTCAAGCTGCGACCTAGTAAATTTTTTGATCTGCATTTCGTGTTCTTAGAAAAATGCAAAAGCTTTCTCAAGTTTTTTTCCGTTGTCAAATTCATGACCACATACTGTATAACCTCCAGTAATTCTCCGTAGTGTATTGATTTCAACTACATGAAAATTATATTAGATAAACTCATCGTGTAACGTAACCCTCTCTAGCTAAAAGAAATCTCAGATAAGGTCTGCCCTCGACATGGTTGTCAAGGGTAGAAGTCTTTCGGGATGAGCTTTGTTTAACCTCTTTTTCAGCCAGCCAAATAAGGTCTTTTCACAGTGCCGGTTTGTCAGAGAGCCGGCCTTACAACTGCCTTCAGCCTTACGACTGGAATAGTTTTTTCGAAATTCAATAGTATTTTTTGGACTTGTAGGAATCCCATTAAAATGGTCAGCAATTGCATTCTGAGTACTGAATAGTACAACCGCGGGACTTATGTTTCGGATGATAAAAATACAGGCCAGAATATCAAGTATTAAAATCAGCAGCGTTCTGAAACTAGATGAACCCCTTCGAATAGTCGTGGTGATTGAGGTTACACATATGGTGATGTCTATGGTGATTACACTCCAATGAGTGTAATCACCATAGACATCACTTGTAATTATCTCATTTAATCACCTCTAGTAATTAATTCACAATTCACAAGGCTTGTTTATTGGAAAACACCTGGTTATCAGACAGGGACACTGTTTATTAGAAAGGGAGAATCTGCCCACTTAGCAGAGAATATATGTTAGTCAACTAAAAGCCCACATGTATGAAAGGTCAGTTATCCAGTTGCACTAAATGGTTATAGATACACTCATCATGAACATTAAGTTGTACATTTCATCAACTACATAATCATGACACACTGATAGGACGGACAGACTATTTACACAGACGAAACCCACAGTGCTAGAAGGGACGGCTTTTCATACAGCCATAACAGTTCGTAACCGACCCGTTCGACCCGAACCCCTGAGAAACCAAACTGTTTTACTTTAAATTATGATTAAAACATTTTTTTTGCCTGCCAAGGTTGGAACACCATTATCAAAATCAGCCTACTACGCCAAAAAAACACATTGATAGCCTGGACGGTCATTTATCGGAGAGAAAGAGTTTAGTAGAGCACATGTGGCAGTCGAACTAGAGAATAGCTTATAGTTCCAGCTTTACTAATGAAAACTCTTAACAAATACACCTCACCTACTAGACAATTATGACACATTGGCAAAATAGATGGCTATTCATAAAGCCAAAATGCCGACACTTTTTCCACTTGACCAGAACTTGATCCGAATGGACCCCAGGAAAAAAAAAGCAAGAGGGTATATTGCTTGACTTGGGCAAAATAAACTTGGAGTAGCAGCGTCTAATCCAAACATCAATAATAAAAATTATTCGCCAGCGCGGATTGAACTCTCAACGTACTAATTACGTTATCAACAGTTTACCCACTGCACCACGACTCATTGGGCCAGTTGACGAATTTCGTCATCGGTAAAAGTCCGGCAGAAAAAAACTCGGGCCAGTCAAACTTGGTCCCGCCACAAAAGCGTTCCCGTTCAGCTTTTTGAAAAAAGCCGCGAAAATTTTTCATTCAAACAACTCCCTTATAGGTCCGAAATCTGGACACTGACCAGGCCGGATATTTCGTAATCTATCTGCAGGAAGAGACACAGATATTAGTGTGAACACCCACCCTCCGTCTCTTACGATCTAGTTGACACCACCCTCCGTCTCTAACTTCCTCCCTGGTGCCAAATAAGGGTAGGTGGACGAGGTCAGCCGATGGCATATGCTAATTGTTTGGTTGGGTCCCCTTCGGTACCACCTTCCCTGGTTGGCAGTGTGCCCCCTCATTTCAACATGTCGTCCGCTAGCCGGGATCGAACCCCCATCGTCAATCTTTGGACATGTTTAAAGAACCCCCTTTCCTTTTTGTCTCTAACTTTCCTCTTGAAACCACCCTCTAACCTTCTCCCTGGCGCCATATAGGGGGTTCATCACAATACTTTAAATCTAAGTTATTGGATTACCTCATTATCACGACTAATGTTTAAAGTTGCTGCCTTTATCACAGCTTAAAATAATAGAAAAATATGCCTTGGTCTAAGCATGTTACGTCGCCATCCCTTGCTCAAAATTTAACAAAATTTTATTTCAAAACTTACTGTGCTTCGATTTTTATGCCTACTTTATTATAACTTTTTCGAATCGGTCATACAGGGTGTGTCAAAATACGTTAACATTTAAGGAAAAATCGGGCAGCATAACACCGTAGCGGCCCGTTTCCGAATTTTTGGGTGTCAACCCACGGAAACTTCCATAAAATAGCGCTTGTAAGACGGGAACAGGAATCTTTATTCACTACTGAGCACATCTCTCACACGAAGTCCCAAATAATAACATCAAACATGACAACAGAGAACGATAACTACAATGGGTTTTTGCTAGTACTAGTTTCTTCCGATCGACGAACCACATTGCTGATTGTTTGCCTTGCCACTCCGTATAGCTGCCCAATTCGCGCGAATCTAAGACTTTGATGACGAAGAAGGACGAAATCAGCGCGTAGTTCCCCTCCCTTGACTGCAACAATGTCTGCAAAATTGATAGGAATTAATTCGATGAACCGACTTCGAGCGTGCACGTAAAATATTAAAAAGAGTGCGCCAGAAATTAATTCAATGGATAAACTCGAAGACTATTAAGCAAATGAGATTCAAGTGATAAAACAAACCAAAAACAAGCGTATCAAATAAATAAACGAAAAAGAAAAACTGTAATTTGAACGAAAATATTGAGTTTGCAAATGTTAACGTAATTTTGAGACACCTGTACACGGATATGGTGATTAAGTTTCCTTAACGTATTCTCTCTAATAGAACACCATAGTGCTCTATTTTCATACCTTAAAATTTTTTGAATTCACGTTAAAAAATACAATAAAACATGGTTCACCCACTAGTTTTGGCCCTAAGGGATGTGCTCTAATATAGAGTGGTGTTTTAATATCGAGTAGTGTTCTATTAGAGAGAATATGGTATATGGTGATTCAGATAATCAGTCATAAAAATCACCTTAGTTACTATCATTGAATTTACAACAAAAAGAAAATGTGCACAGTAAAGTCAGCCATGGTCTGTATATTATTGGGTAGACCGGGCTTTCTAATTGCTAGGCTCCGCATCCTATAAAATTTTTTTTGCTTAGCATCCGGGATTCAATCCTCATCATAAAAATTAAGCTGTACATTTGACTAACTATACTATTTAGACACATTGGTGAGGAAGAGAGGCTATTTTTACAGCTTATATGGCGAAGTCTTTTTCATTGGACCGGTCAAATCCGAGCTACCAATAACAGAACAATTAGGCATTGTTACTTCGATTAAAAGATTTGTTACAAGCCGTGACCGAACACTCACCATAAAAATAAGGTTATCCAACAATTCAGCCACTGTCACAGCAGATTGACAGAAGAGGCGGTTATTTTCACAACCAAAAATGACCAACCATTTCTCACCTAGCTGATCTGACCAGAACCCCGGAAACCATAGAATTCGAGATCGGACCCAGATAAAAAAGTTTGTCACCACCTGGGATCGAAACCTCATCATGAAACTTGGGTTGTTGAATAATAGCCTACCCATTACACGAGGTCCATTGTACTATTTAACATTTTGATAACACCGGGTTGGGAAGCCCAAAAATTCACACACTGCACTATCTCAAAACATTTCTTGGGTTTGGTAACTATTTCCACCGCCAAATCACTGAAATATTTTCGTACTTGGCCGGTGAAAACCCTGGCCAAAAAGTGAAACAAATTTCATTTCAGAATTTACTATTAAGTGAACTTCTAATAAGAACTAATTGATAATAGTCTCAGATTGGTCAGAGCACTCCGAAAGAGCTCGACTGTCTTTTTTAGTCAGCCATGCAGGCTTGTAGTCTGTTTGGTAGACTGTATTGCTTCCAGCCAGGCTAAGAGTTTTCAAAAAATTGCTGATGGTATTGAACCTTCATCATGTTCGACAATTCACGCATCGCAATAACACAGTGATGGTCCGAAAGATTTTGTACTTGGCTGATTCAGTTTGAATCCTAAAAAAACCGAACCATTCGGATCTGCCCATTGAAATCCCGGTTAAAAGATTGTGTTGCCTCGTGGGATTGATCCCTCAACATAATACTTACAATCTATTCAGCCGGCATACATTACTATCACAACTCAAACAACAAATTTAGCATAGTTTGAAACGTGAGAAAAATCGGCTCAGTCTAAACATGGTAGGACGCGAACAGCGAAAAACCTTGGTGAAAAATTTTAACAAAAATTTATTTCAAAATCAACTCTGCTCTAATTTGGACGATTTTTTTGATGGAAACTTTTTTTTATCGGTGATAAAGGGATATGGTGATTAAGTTTCATTATATGGTGATAACTATACCCATTAACGTAATTACTCGTTAAAATCAGCTAAATTATGATGGTTGAACCCAGAACGAAAAAGAAAAGTCTCAAGGAAAGTCAACCACGGCTTGTATACTATTTGGTAGACCGGATTTCCACTTGGTCCAAGAATACCACGCTAGCCTCCAAATCCCATTTAAAAGTTTTTAGTGGTTGGGATTTAATCTGAGATTCAGCTTTCAACATAAAAATTAAGTTGTACATTTCACCAAATACAATATTAGGACACATTGATAATATAGACAGATGTTAATTAATTACACTCCTTTCAATCACTTCATTTTAATTTAATCTAGTAATTAGTTCACCGCAGAAAGGAAGACCCTACCAAAAATCAGACGTCAATTAAAATACATGTTGCCATCCGGGGTCGAACTCTCAATATGAAACTTGGGTCGTCGAGCAGCCTACCCACTACACCACCACGACTCATTTGGCCAGTTGACGAATTTCGTCATCGGCAAAATGACGGCAAAAAATGTTGGGCCGGTCAAACATGGTCCCGCCAAAAAAAACGTCTCCATTCAAATTTTGAAAAAAAAGAAATAACACCCCTCCGTCTCTGACCCTCTGGGCGCTTAATAAGGAGGGGGACAATTTCAGTGTTAGCGGACATTTCTTGTTGGAGGACTACTGGCGTAACTTGATCATGCGTGAAACATAATGACTTGAGGATAAGGCACACTGGAATATAGAAGCATCAGCATAATTGGAAACCTGGGAATCTTACATGCCTTGGGCCTTAGGCGTAGACACTGGAATGGTTCTCTGGCATTCACGCCTTTTAGTTGAGTTTTATTTATTTGAGCTTGTTAGCTTAGAACTAGAAGAACTGGCTTTAATGCTAGATAATAAAAAGCATTTTAGGCCTTGTTTAGTTAGAAAACAAGTTGAAAAATCAGTACAAAAGTTGAATGATTAGGAATTATTTGAATCGGCGAACACAAATTTTGAACGCACGGGCATGCCTTTTTAAGAAAATAAGTGGTGTGAAATATAATTCAAAAATCTAGGCAAAAACGTGAATTGTTTTCAATTTAACAAAAGTCATTGTATGCAACAAAGTGTTCAAAAATTTGATCTACACAAAGACTTTTTTCTGCAAGTTTTATATATTTCAGTTAGTTAATTGGTATTTCGTCAAAAAGCTGAGATCCCTGGCTACACGCTGTTATAAAAATCTTTAAAAATATCGAGGGAAAAGTTAAAGAAATACTTCAGAGAAACAAATTTTTACCATTTGACGGGGTAAAAAAATAATTTGGCGGGAAAGCATTTACAGCCTAGAATAAGTGGATTTGCGTCGAAAAATCAATTTGCGCCAAAAAAAATCGTTTTTTTTATTTAAAAAAGTCAGCTTATCCGTATTTGTGACCATTGAAAGATTGTTAAAAATTTAATATTGTGCCTAAAAATCCTATTAAAATCGTTTTCTAGATAACAATATAGTAAGTTTGATTTATTTGGAGAGTAACAAATTGTCAACAAAGGTTGCACGCAGATTAACTTTAATATTGCAGTCAAAGCTCAGAGTGTTAAAACAGGTTGTTGAGCATTGCAGTAAAACAATTAACTTATCAAGTTAGACCATTTCTTTTTCAAATATGAATCTAACCAAGATGGCAACCCTTGTATCACACATCTATTTTATTATTTTGCTAACTTATTTATTGATGATTTTAATTTTGCGAGCTCTTTAGGCTTACAAATGCCTTTCAGATTTCGAAAAATCTGATCTCAGTAAAGGTAAGATATTTTTTCATAAAAAGGTGCTAAAGCAATCATTTTGACAAAATCGTTTTTACAACTATGTTTTTTTTATCAAAACAAAAGTTATTTGCAAAATTGGAAACAGCACGATTTTCAAAACCACAACAGGGAATAAAGTTAGGAAAAAGAATTGAAAAATAAGAGTAAAAATGGTTGGTAGTCTGTTATGAAAAAGTTATCTTATATTTTTTTCAAGAGTATCCATTTTAGCCCAAAAGTATATTAAGACACCATGATATCAGTAAACTAAAAACAATTATCTGAAAAAAAACATTCTTGTCTGCTATGAAGTCTTTTAAAGGGATAAACACGCGTTTAAAAGTTGTAAGAAATTTTTAGGTTCACAAATATGAGCTTGTCGGATTATTTCGCCTGCGGCACCTAAATGACTGTCACTTTTAAATAGGTTCGAAATTATTTTTTGTCATAAAAATACTGTGAGCTTTTTGTTAGGGGGGGGGCATACCAGCGTGTTGCACAGGAATTTCAAATTCTCAAAAGGCGGGGCCAGGTAAATTCAAACGAGAATCATTTGTAATAAAATTTATATAAAATTTATACACCGTATGGGAACCGAACCCGACCCGTTAAAGCCCAAGTGCCCGCCTCCTCCAAAGAGTATTTTTCTATAAGCGTACTACTTTGGGTCATAGCTGCACGCTGTCCAAAAAATAACGCCAGCGCCGGCGCCGGCAATTTTCAAAATTGAGCGCCGGCGCCAGAGCAGCCAAATTGAAAAAATCGCGCCGGCGCCAGCGCCGGTTTTTTGAACGAAGAAAAAATCGCGCCGGCGCCAGCGCCGGCGCGATTTTGCTGGCGCCGTAAAAAGCGCCGGCGCACTCAAAAGCGGCTTTTCTACAAATTATTGACATAATTTTCAACATTTTTCATTCCATATCAAATATTTATCAGGGCAGAATTAAAAAGAGCTTTTGATGATGATGATGATGCCGAGGCCCAACAAATTATTGACGAGTACCTTGAAATGCTAGTTCAAAAGTTGAAGGCCAGAAAAATAGCCAAGGGAATGAAAAAACAAAACGATGTTCTTGAAGGACTTATTGAATGAAACACGTATGTTGCATATTCAAGTAACACCACTAGGAAATTTATATTTTGAAGAAGTTTATAAATTAAAGGATTGGAATGAACTTGTTTTACAACAACAATGACTTAATACAAAACAAAAAAGCGCCAGTTTAGCAATTCGTGAAAATTTGCGCACCGGTGCCAGCACCGGTCTATTCACCATTTCACGCTAGCGCCGGCGCCAGCGCCGGCCTATCCAGAAAAAATTTCGAGAGCGCCAGCGCCGCCTAGTCAAAATATTCGCGCCAGCGCCGGAAAAAGCGCCGGCGCTATGAGCGCCCGGCGCTTAAAAAGCGCCGGGCGCCGGCGCTGGCGCTCGTGCAGCTATGCTTTGGGTTCTCTTGGTTTTTTTAAGTTTTCTTTTTTTGCAATGCGTAGCGCGCTAACTTAGGATCAGGTTTAGGCTTGGGCCTTACGCTTAGGCCTAGGCAAAAATGAAAAATAGTTGGCTTAGAGAAAAATACTCTTTGGAGGGGGGCGGTCACTTGAGATGCTGTCAGCTCGACTACGTTTGGACTACGTCAGCACTTTCCCACTGAGCTACCCAGGTTAAGACACTGCTATAGTGATTTTCATTACTTATTGCTCTTTGCAAAATGACAAATTTGTCTTTGAAAATAGTTCTTGTTTGAATATACGTGGTGAACATACGGTAAAATCCCAACTGGCAGCCTTCCCAACTGACAGTTTTTTACGAATTTTATAGCCCTGACACGGAAAAATGTTTCAAATTAATAAGCCGTCGTGAGTCTGTTCTAGTATTGGCACTTCTTTAGTCCCGCCATACCCAGATTTTTTAAAAATGACCCAAAACCATCTCCCGAACTAATTTTTTCGGGTGTCGTTCTGAACATACTTGCACGAGCGGCGCCTGGGGTAAGCGGCTGCTAAAATCCATACTTTTGAGCGGCGCCGCTGCCGCGGAATTTTCAAATGGTCGCCGCTGCCGCCGCCGCTCCCGAAACTTTTATAGGGTGGCCGCCGCTGGCGCCGCCGCTTAGCTTTTAATGCCGCCGCCGCTACCGGCGCCGCTATTGTTTTGCATCGATGCGCGAATCGATTACGCGAAAAACTTTTTCGTCCAAATTTAAGCAAAGATAAATTGATATGTGTAGTAGAAAGTAAAACGCAAAATTTTTCTGCAGAAAAGCTATATATCCGTTGAAATTTTCAGCCGCCGCTAGGGCCGGCGCCGCTGCCGCGCCGCTATATAAATTTCAAGTCCGCCGCTGCCGGCGCCGCTTTTTCCGCCGCCGCTCTAATTTGATTATTGCCCGCCGCCGCCGCGCCGGCGCCGCTGGTTTTTCGGTCGCGTGCAAGTATGCTGGTGAATATACCCGCCTTTTGAGATTTTGAAATTGTCCGTGTAACGCGCTGGTATGCCCTTGAAATTTCGGAATTTAAATTTCATACTAAATTTTTTCATCGAATTTAATTTCTGAAACCTGACTAAGGTTAACTGTATTTTTTATAGCACAAATTAATTTGCAACCCATCGAAAAGTAGTCATTTCGCTGTCACGGGCATAACTATATTGCAAAAGTTGTTAATATGAAAATTTTCAAAATGCTCCTAACAAAATAGTTCTTAACCGATAAACAACTGTACTCAAGGACAACAACTTATCTGACCGCTAAAACTGTGAAATTTTTCAAATTTCACGTCATTTCACCTTGACTTTTATGCTCTCATTTTATCTTTATCATCGAGAATCAGATTCCTTTTATTATTTAATTATTATGAAGTGAACTGAAGTATTTCATAAATTTTTATTTTTATTATTTAAAATACATGCATTGAAAGTTTAGATGCAGAAGAATCTTTAGAGCAAATGCAACCATTTTATCATATAAACTTGCTTTTGTTTCTTTTAATTACCGGGTAGAAAGAAGAATGAAAAATAGAGTAGAATAAATGCAACTTGCTATGACTAGAACACAAACACAGTATCGTGCATGAAAATAAAAACCACCAGAGAAATACAATTTTTGAGATAGAAAAAAAAATTATATATTTATATGGTCAAACACCTTTGAAGCAAAAAAAGCACTCTGAAGCCGAATGTGAAAATATATAACCAAATGCTAAAAATCGAGTTTTTCTGCAAGGCAATAAAGTTTCAAGTTTTGAAAAATAAGAATTTGGCTACCTTAAAAATAGATATAAATCAGGCAGTCTAAACCATATATTATCTTCAGTAAAGTTTTGGAGGGATAGTGGATTAAATGAGAGATATAGTAGTTTAGCACGCGGACGGAAGCAACAGCCAAATAGTATAAGAAACAAAACTGAGTGATTGGAGCGAAATTTTTGACATTAGTGTCATATCAGCGGTTGAATTAGACACAGGGCATAATACAACAAATGCAAGGCCTTGGAGGAAAACATTAAAACAAATTTAAAAAAATGCTAAATAGTTTGGACCGAAATCCAAATGGCTGTCGACAAGTATTCAACAATTTGAAAAAAAAATTATATGGAAGTCATCATTGATTATTCTGACGCTGAAAATAAAAGCATAAATAACGAGGGTTAATTCACGCAGTGGCATGCCCATCATTCGAATTGTGATCATCATTCGGAGGGGAATATCTCTGTTTTGTCTCGTGATGTACTCTTTAAAGTAACTCCAAAAGAGTAAAAAAACTTCAGGGGATACATTACTTGAAGAAAGAGAACTCTCCTCCGAAAATCAAAATTTTGGACCTACTGCTACTTGCAAAAAACAACGTGCTCTTTTTCAAACAGTTAGGTCCTAAGCTAGCACTGAAAAGCCGAAGAGAAATAGCATGTGGTGAAAAGACAGATCAAAATATAACATTAAAATCTACTAGTTTTTTAAATTTTCTTTGATTATTTTGATAGCAATTGAGCTTTGTATGGGTTTCACTAATCTATTTATTTTTCAGGGGCAGTGCTATGTTTTAGTTAAGTAGGACTGTAGATATTAAACTGCTCGAATAATGAAATAAAGTTGTTGATCTTGCAAACTAAGATTGCTTTAATAATATCAGGATTATTTCAAAATTAGTGAAACCCATGATAACCTATTTAAGATTTCGTTCATGCACATTTAAGATGTGTTGTTGGGGGCGACGGGAAGTTCCATCTCGTTCACCTACACCTTTGATCGTATTTTTTGGCGTCGGTTGCAGAACCACACTCGGACGACCTAAATTTTCAAGATCACTTATTAGTTTTAGATAAGTATTTGAATTTTACTCACATCAGGGTCCAAATCCAGTGAAGCAGCTATATCATTCATTCGCTGGTGGTCAGGTCTACAGTTGTCAGCAAAAAACACATCCAAAGCTGCCTTTTGAGCATTGTCCAAATTAGTACGTTTGCGTCTCCGCTTTAGTTGAGGCACTGTGGAGTGGTTGAGAAAACGAGGCATGGAAATGGGAAGGCTAGGAGAACCATGTTTTTCTTCTTCCTCCACACATCCAGAGTCATTCTAAAAATGATTGTGGTGAGTACTTTCTTATATTTCTAACATTTTCTTTGCTTTTCAAGAGAAATTCTAAGATTGATTTATTTTCTGCTAACGATACATATATTATAATATATCACAACAACTTATTTTAGGGACAAGGACCAGGAATCAAGACAATAACCTGTGAAAGAATACACAATAAGGATGAATTATTAAACTGAAAGTAGTTTTATCTACAGGATACAGAATACATATGCATCAGTAAGCAGAACTAAATGTCCTTGAAAACATATTTTCAAGCAAAAATTTATCGACCAATAAAGTTCTTGTACGAATGAGGGAAATGAGATTTAGGTTAAATGAGACTATTAAATTAGCTAACCACTCTAACCACTCTAAAATTCTTGCATTCACCACGAAGTGATGAACACTTGCTGATGGTCTCCATTTGATTAAAAAATCAACTATAAACTTTTTGTTAAGTTTTGGAAATGACTATTGATTCTATTTTTCAATTAAGTTTCATTTGTGGAAACTAACAAAAGGTCTATAGTAGTTTTATTCTGGGTCGATGCAGGACTTTTCAGACGAATATAAACATGAACATTCAAATTGAGAAATTATATGACAATACTATAGACTTTTGAGTTTAATATAAAAAAATTTTAGATTACAGTGAAATGCATTAAAAGAAAGCCTCAAAGTCGTCCTGCTCTTCTACCTGCACAATTTCGCCTACAGCCTCATCCACAGCAAATATGGCAGCTGCTTGAGTGCCAAAGGTGTTCCAATCAGTACCATTCCAGACTGACTCCTCCAATTCATCATTATTATAAGTGGGTGAGTAGGAATACATGTTCATCAAATCATGCCAGGCTGTGGCCACATTATATTTGTTGGTATTCCAAAAGTCATGGTTCCAAAAGCTTTTCCAGTAATCATCATAACCCATGTCTACCATAGACGGTCTTTCCTGGCCGTTCCAATGGAAATTATTCCAGTGTTGGGCAAAAGGGTCGTCATTCTCAGCCGGATTTGAACCTGGGCATCGTCCGCTGTAATTTCTTCTTCCCTTTATATAGTTCTTGATCTCTTTTTCAGTCTCTTCTTCATCTGTTTGCTGTGACGCAAGAGGATTTAATTGCCTTTGGAGTGAGTGAATGGATGAGCCCTGTTGTTGAGCACAGTCACAGCATATTGGTACACTGAGCTCCCTTCTTCCCACTCAATTTTCTTCTTCTTTTTCTCATTGCTTTTGTGATTGAAGAAATTTAACTTTTTAGGTAGTAAAAAGGTGAACATGGAGTTGCTACAAGCGTGAGACTTTTTTAGGGCGTTTGCACTCCTGTAAATAATAAACATAGCATGTCATATTATGAATACGTTTTGCAAAGAGTCTAACAAGCTTATTGCCTTATAATCATATTTTTTATAAATATTGTGTTATTTGTCAAATATAACTTGTTAAAAATGCGTCAGAAATTTTAGCCGCAAATCTACCGAATCCCATTACGAACCCATTGATAAAGAAATAATATATTAGTGGTGGAAGTCAAACCTCATACTACCAAAAATATTCTGAAATATAATCTCACAGTCTGTTACTCATAATCACTGTGGATTAAAGAAAATCGGATGCGTATAGCACCTTCTCTGAAATGTTAGTGTCGCATATCAGCCCCCCATCTTCAATAAATTTTGAGGGGTACCTAAAACCACCATTTTTCAAAAAATTCATGCAAAAGCCCTTGTTGGTAATAGCCAGGCTTTGAGAGTAAGCCTATGGGTCTTAACCTACGTAAAAAAAATCGAAGAGCAGGGTATTTATGACACTAGCACTTGGGGGAGTCTATTACAATAGCGCCGAAAATGGCCTATTAGGTTTTGCGAAGGCGTGATGTGATTATGACAAAGATTTTTGACGAAAACTATCAATAAGCCACATAAGCTTGTTGAGAGTGACTGCAAGACTTATCCACTTACCATAAATTTTCAGTCGTCCTCCAAGTTACAAATTTTGGGTTTATGAGCACAGATGAGGAAGCATGGAGTGCAGCGAATTCGTCGATAAATGAAAATTTCTCAGCATTTCGACAAAATGGATCTTTGGATCTGGATGGAAAAGACATTTCACATAAATAATAAAAAGCCTTGAGAAGAAGAAATAACGAAAAAAGAAAAGAGAGCAAGTAAGAGTAGATTTTTCAGCCTATTTATTCACCTGAGCTTCTGAAGAATGGGCGGATTGGCCGGAGTGGTAGTTCGGGGAGGTGCTTCTAAAATATCAATCACTGTGGCACCGTTTTCAATTAGTGTCTCGGTTCTTCTAACCTGTAAAGTCAAAATTGTGGCTGAATTTCGCAGAACATTTGCTTAAAAATAGCTAACCACTCTTTTAACAAGGTCTGAGCTTGCACATATTCTTGTAGGACAGGTTAAGAGCCTCGAACCGACTGATGGTGGTTTGCGAGAAGTCAGTACCATACCGTTTGCCAAGTGCCAAACCTACGTCTCCTTGAGTAAATCCTGAAAATGATTTATTAAGTTAAATATTAGAGACAGAAACGGGACGGGATCCCGTCGGGATCCCGATCCCGCCCGAGCCGATTTCGGGCCAAAATCCCGTCCCGAAATCCCGCCCGATCATTTCTAAAAATCCCGATCCCGATCCGAAATTCGGTGAATCCCGAGCGACAATTTCAGGCCTTTTTTGTTCGAAAAACCACCAATTTCCACTTTTTCACTTAAAAATTTCATCCAAATTAAAAATTTTATAATTTTTCTTTTATATGATTTTTGCGGAATTTTCGGGTTGTTTTTATTTGATTAATTTTCTAAAGTAGCCATACAGATTTTCACCCATTAATAATATGGACGAGCACTTCTCGGTATTTCTCCAATGGTATTGTTTGATAAAAATATGGGCAACGAGAGACAGCGCCATTTCAGATTGCGCCATTTCAAATTGCGCCATATTCAACTTGCGCCACTGCATATTGCGCCAAAATCAAATTGCGCCATTATAAAGCTTCCAATTGTTGGCCATCTGTCAGAAATTGGTCATTGAAGGACATGAAACATGTTGAAAGCACAAGATCCATTAAATAAGTTCAATAGACGCATTCAATCACAATTTTGTGAAAATATATTTTGAAAAAATAAGCTTGGGGGACCAAGGCAAATGACTGAGGAGTACACTTTGCTTGAGTGGCTATGCACACCAAACTCTACTCTCCTAAAGTCACCTTTAATACCGAATTAGAACAGATTTTGTTAAAATTTAGTCTGCAAAATGCATTTGCCTATTTGTGATTACACCAAATAAAGGCGCAATTTGCAGTGGCGCAATTTGAATATGGCGCAGTTCGCAGTGGCGCAATCTGCATTGGCGCAATTTGAATATGGCGCAATCTGAAATTGCGCTGTCTCTCGCTGCCCAAAAATAACCTGGATCTGTAGTTCCTAACAAGCTATCAACTGATCCACTGTGGTTAAAAAATTATTTTTTATAACAACTGAATGTTTTCAAGTCATAATATGTTAATCGAATAGCATGTAAAAAAAATGAAGCGATAAATGATAATCTAAAATAATTATGATCAGAAAAATCACTAAAAAAATATTAGATCGTATTATTCACAGGTAAATTATTATTAAAATAAAGTAAACTATCAGTAGCAAACCATTTGAGTCGTAAAATAACCAAAATTAGAAAAATTTAGCACAAAGATGCGAATTTTTTTCTGAGTTTACGATATTTTTAAAATCCCGAAATTTTTCGGATCCCGACGGATCCCGAACTTTATTTTCCAAAATCCCGATCCCGATCCGATTTTTTTTTCGGCCGAAAATCCCGTCCGAAATCCCGCCCGAAGGCCTTTTCTGTCTCTATTAATATATACTTAATTTTAAAAGACTTAAAACAGTTATTACGTTCAAAATAGACATTTTATTAACAAATTTCTATCCAAACTTAATATTCTTGTTTCCATTTTTTAACTGGTGGTTCCATTGACATGTTTTAGAATTTCCGGCATTTTTTTTGAATTTCAGACAAGAAATTATAATTTTCTCCTGAAAGAGAAAATTATAAGAAATAACTTTTGTACGCGATTGCATAAATATTTTCCAGAGCCAAGCTTGATAAAATTTTATTGATATTGATCAAAATCAAAAGCAAAATTCCAGAAACCTAACCATAATTTTTTTAATTTACTCTTAATAACTAGTTCGAAACATTTATCATTGTGAGCCCATAGCTTTGCTGTGAATGTGGAAAACACATTTTTGTGATCTACACATAAAACCATTTCATAAATAAAAACTCACCGTGCTTGATTCGTTGCTTCTTGAAGTTGTTAGCAAATTCCTCTAAATCTTCCAATTCCAAAAACTCGGCTCCAGAGCAAGGTTTAGAATTGGCTACTGCGTGTAATTGCCAGACACAGTCTTGTTGTTGTTGGCTGCTATCAAATTTGCTTGGGCTGTTGATGAAGATGTGAACAATGCTTTGGAAGTGGTTCTGGGTCGTTTTCTCTTCCTCTCGTCAGGTTGAGTATTTTCACCTTAAATGTGGCCGTTTGGAAAACATTTAGTATTTTGAATTAAAAAGACTGACTTGAGTTAGTATCCCGAGCTTTCACTAACGACACATTGGCTTGTTGTGGACTTACGAGTAAATCGTGGCCGTGAGCTGAATTCTTAATTCTTTGGGCGAAAACCACTGAGAAGAGCCAGATTCCAAGCCAAATTTGCCTATAAAACACATTTTAGAGGCAGGGAGTCATATATGCACTAATTGTTAAACAAATTAAGTTAAAATTTTTGATTCTAAGTTTGCTGCAAAATATTGCTGACAGGTTGCAGTAATATCATTTTTAGAATTAATTTTGTTTCTGATCTTTTTTTCAAAGATACTTCACTGCATAATTTGTTTGGGTAATAACGTTGCTGAACGTTTACAAAGTGTGGATCAAAAAGCATTTTTAAAGCTTTCGTCTTCGCCATTTCATACATTTAATTTTCCATTTTAGCACGACAAGAAGCAGTTAAATATATTCTTGAGAGATCGAAATACAAATTTTAAGGGCTGTTCAAAAAGTGATGGAGAATTCTCTAGGATTATCCAAAAATCGTAATTATTGGAGTCGATAATATATATCACTTGTACTATATTTTTATTCGTCTAATCCAGGGTTGGACAATGGTAAGTTGACAAGTTATTAGTATTACAGTCGAACCTCGATAACCGGCACCATAAGGTCGGTCCCTAGGGGTGCCGGCTTATCGAGGTTCGACTGTATTTGACCATTCAGTAAGAAATTGGTCAATTCTTTACCACAACACGCTACAATCAACGCTCTCAATGCAGTCAATTCTCGCATAGTGCAGTCAACTATCTAATGCTACGTCAACGGCAGGGTCGAGCAACCTAAGCAAGAGTTTTTTGCATTCAGGCTTCCAAAAAAAATTACAGAAAACTTTTACAAATGAATTTGTTAAAAAGAAAGTGAAGTATAAAGTCGCAGTACAATTTTGAAAATGTGTATAAAAATAACAAAGATAAGTGCGGTAAAGAAATTTCTCTGATTCTCCTCAAAAAATCAATGACATATTTGAGTGAAAAAAGTGGCAGTAAGAAGATGAAGCATAACAGAGGGAGAAGAGGAAAATTTTCGCATTTTTGCAAAACAACACAACAAACAATTCCGCCTGTCACAAAGAGAGATGGGATTAAATCAAAGTCACAAAAGAGTCACCCAAAAGGTGGTGCTCAGCGGTATTTAGTGTTTAATCAACTTTTTATATTTGTTGAGCAACTGGAAAAGCAAAAGCTGGAAAAACATGCTTTGTTCTGTTCAATATTTTAGTGGCTTTTTCATACAAAAATTTTTGGCCACGACCCTGACATCTCATCGAAATCGATAAAAGTGGCATATCAGCTATAGAGGGTTTCCGAAAAGCCGCTACTCTTCACCCATTTTTATAGCACATTTCTTTATTAAATTAATCTTATTTTGTAGCCCTGCAAATTCTCTATCTAATGGTATAAAAAGACTACATTGCTGAAAAAATAATGCATAAATTTTCGTTGATTTCATGACGTTCTATTAGTCAACATACCATATTTATCGATAAAAAATTGAATATATACAAAAATTGAAAAAAAAAGTTTACAACTTATTGAACAACCAATTCGAGCATTAATAAAAGAGTACCCACCTAGATTAGTTATGAACCCTGTAAAAAATTGGCTTGCTGTTGACTTGTACCCGTTTTGGTGTTGTTGAAGACACTGTTAACTTCATCTGATTCGCTGGCAAATTGGCTGAATTGGCATTCAAAAAGAAGTTGGAGACTAGTTCATGCATTTTGTTGGCTTCACTTCCATTTAAATCGACTGTGGGAGGTTGGCTGGCACTAGATCATCACAATGATTTGGTTTGATTTTTGTGGTTGAGCACATAGCTTAGCACTTCTTCTATATTTTTTGGATGTTTTGACTGAATAATATGCTCCTTGGTTGCTGTATTAGTTGTTGCAGGGATTTTGTGATGTCTGAAAAAAGATTAGGTTGAAAAATAAGCTTCATAACATTTCTGTTGGTCAAATTCAGTCATCTAACATGTTAGATGTTGACTTTTGTCCCAATAATGTCGCGTACCGAAAATGATATTTTTAGAGCTTCAAATTGTAGAGAAAAATAGTTTTGGTGATGTACAAGGGGAGCCTTAAAAAGTGGGCAAGAACACAACAACAAAAGATCTCGACTATTGGGCAAATCGACCCTAGTATGACGATGTGGTCAACGTGGTCAGGCGTGTCCTTTCTCAGAAAAAAGAAATTTGCGAAACCTGAAAAGCGTGCAACGAGCCCAGACTAATACTTTTTGTTTGCACTAAAATTAAAAAAAATAATTTGTTGGTTCATTCATGCTTGAGTAATTGTTTCTACGATACTTTAAAAAAATATTTATTCAAAAACATTTACTTGAATGGATTTTTCCGGACTGGACCACTTGCTGGCTCAATCCCAGGGCTGGATTAGGCACTTGAACTAGCGGCTCTTTATATCCATTTTCTTCAACCACCATCTCAGGATCCATATTGGAAGCAGTATTGACCACTCCAGAAGTAGCAATGAAATTTGACAGAGCATTAGCCACAAAATCTTGTTCCATCATTTGTCGCTGTCCACACCAGGGCCATCAACATTGTAGCAATTGATGCACTATTTAAATCACTGGTTGTAGAAGTGTCAACTGTAGATTCTACCGCTGCATCAACGTTGGCTGTCTCAAAAAGCTGAGTTGGTTGACCACACAGAATTCTGTTCAGAAACTGTATGGAAGAAAAAATTGTAATCAGTGGTATTCATTAGATGACTGATGGAAGGCATAGAAGACACAGGGCTGTATTTGCGGGGTCACACGCTTGTCTCCGCTTTTTGTCCAATCGAATTTTCTGAAAATTGAAAATGTGTTGGAATAGCGCAGTTTCTCTGGCGCTGTCTTTGTTTTATCTTTTTGGCGAAATTGTAATAGGCTTGACAGCGAAAAAACGGGACACGGACAACTCATCCCGGACAATTCATCCCGAGGACAATTTTTGATTAAATTCCACAGGGGATAAATTGTCCTGGGGGTGAATTGTCGCGTACCCAAAAAAATCTTATGCTATACAGGGTGCCATTTTTGAAAATAAAATTGTCAAGGGCTCCCGCGAACCGGCGAAACACACAAAAATTTTCTAGGTTTCAACCAACAAATTTAAACCAGTTATAGCTGAAAATGACTAAAAATATTAAATTAATTTAGAGAAATAGGGTCGCTTCAGGTCTCGTGATTGACCAAAAATTTTGCACACACTTTTTTGTAGATTCGAAAAAGCCAAATTTTGTAAATATTAATTATTAATCTTTAATATTTATTTATTTATACTTATCCGGTTGGAAAATTTCTACAATGAACAAGACGTGAAGAGAACTTTCTAATTGATTCGAAACAATTCCATTTTTTCAAAAACTACAACAGCTTTTGGGATTTATAACTGTGATTACAGGCCAATTTTTTTAAACTAAATATTGATTCTTAAAATCAACAACAAGCCCACTGTATTTTTTATAAATATAAAAATTTAGAAAGCGCTAGTCAGTTCGGACTCATCGCAGGAATTTTTCGTCATTTTACACGCTGTCACTTTCGAGTGATGTGTCTAAGGTATGTGGGTGTGCGCATCTCAACTCCAAGCCCCAAGCCCCTGCGGCCCCGAAGGAGATGCGTGCTTGGAGATGCGTGCACTCACTTACCTTAGACATGATTCCGAGCAAGACTCTTAATGAAAAATGCATAAAGAGACTCTTTTTGCCCAGCTCCAGTGACCAAACGGGTAGATACCTTAATACAAGGTCAGAAAATAATTTTTTTTATCGTTTTAAGTCTATAAAAATTACTTAGAGTCGTTTAAACACTATTTTAAATAAGTGGAAAACCCGCCCCCTAACCAATAAGTTCCGCCACCTGTTTTGAATTGGCCCCCGCCAATTCAATTTTTTCGCCTAATCATTCAACTTCTGTACGGATTTTTCAGCTTGGTTTCTCATATAAAACGGCTAGAATTTCATTTTAGGCATAGTTTTGATAGAAACCAAGTTTGAAAATTCGTACGTAAATCCAACGATAAAGAAAAAAATTGAATTGGCGGGGACAGCCGTTGTGGGAGACCGCAATGGCCCTTTAAATATTACGTAAAAATGGCCCTTACATTATTAACAGGTTGGGCCAACCGCTTTCGAGGTGAGCTGACTTTCCTTCTCTAGCATTAAGCACCATTTCTTCCATAGGCGGTTTAGAACAAGATTGACTTATGGCATTTAAAATTCCGCAAAATCCACATTGTCAAAACTATTTGGCAGATGCAAATAAGGCTGGCTGGAGGTAGATTCTAAATAGGAATTGGAATAAAAATTGTAATTTTAAGAATTGACTTTTATTTGTCGAAAATTAACCTTTCTGGGCACGAGTACACTATTTTAGGTGGCCCAAAAGTGCGTTTTTAAAGTCTGAGTGTGTTTTAAGACCTAAAAAAATGAAAAATGCGAAAAAGTGTGGAGAAGTCGTTTATCGAAAAAGCTTTTGTTTGCCTTGGCTCTCTCTGTGGTTTCTGGCCATTTTTTAGAATTTTTTTGTGATATCACCTCGTTTTGGTCACTAGAGCTTTGCAAAACAAGCTTGTTTATGTATTTTGGAGTGCGGTACGTGACAATTCACCCCCTCGCCGATTCACCCCCTGGGACGATTCGCCCCCTCGTAGTGAAATGGGACGATTCACCTCCTCCCAATAAAACAGACAATTCACCCCCTCTCGGTAAAAAGGGACGATTCCACCCCCCCCCCCCCCCGCACCAATAAAACACGACGTTTCACCCCACCATTAAAAAAGCACGATTCACCCCCTCTTTTCGAAGTTTCGAATCCAGGGGCGGACAACTGCTGCTTCAGTTTATCGCACTGGTAACTCCCATGCCCAGAGCGGCTCCCCGGTGAGGTGCGCGCCGATGATAGGCAGTGGCGGAGGTTTTCAAAAATTTCATATTGCTTTTACTTCGAAATTGAACAATAATTTTAAGGCTTTTTTGCAAAGTTTTCGCAGAAGTAGTAAAATTCCGTGGGCCCAGTAATTCACCCCAGTACCGCACTTTGCCTTCGCCCCCCCGAACCCAGACTATTTTCATTCATGCCCCGGCACCACCCATGCATCAGAGCTGGGCGCATTTAGGGCGTCCGTGAAAGGGCCGACTACTCACTGCTCTCTGTTTTTCGAAAAATGTCTTTCCCACACTTTTTTCGCGTTTCTATCGTTTTTAGATCCTGGAACATACTTAGAATTTAGAAACGCACTTTTAGGCTACCCAAATAGGGGCATCAGCTTTTTTCTGACATTAAAATCAAGTAAAGAACATATAATATTAATTTAAAGTTTACCAAAAAGTTGAGCATTTTGCATGGTCACTTCAGTGTCGGAGGTGCCACTAAAAACAAATTTTTAACAAAAACTTTATACCTGAAAAAAAATTTAAGTCGGATTCCATCTGCTTTTTTATTTTATCAATTTTTGGAATAAATGTATACTTTGTTAAAAACAGCATGGTAAGGTGTACTTTCAAGTTATATAGTTAACTATAACTTCTCTTAGCTTCTTTTTCACAGTATACAAAAAACTTATAATCAAAAATCCGGTCCAGAAAAAATGTTAAAAAATTGCTCAATCCTAGAGGGAAACCTCATGTTTAACACTCAATAAAAAAACTGACGGTGAAATGTTTGGATCGACTACAAAGACTGGTTCTTGGCTGGTTGCTGGCTGGTCTTTTGTGATTAAGTCTGAAAATTTATTAACTATGAGAATAGAATTTTCAGAATTTTTAGACCATAAAAAACCAAGGCGTTTAGAATAATTTAACACGACAAAATCCATGCGTACCAAACTGTGCGTTTTCTGCAGAATTTCACGCTAAACATGATGGCTGAAAAAAATTTCGGAAAGAGGAGGGATCCCAACGGGTGAAATATATTTAAATATATATATTTATTTAATTTCACCTATTCCAAACCCTAGAATTTGAGCAAAATATGAGTGGTACTTGAGCAAATTTATGTACCACCTGTGGGTGTAATATCTTCAAATGCAGAACGTAATCAGGGCTCTCTATTGCGCACAAACTTGTAGCAGAGTGGTCACGATTTCATAGAAAATTTTTGATTTTTTTCAGACACACTTAATTTTGCCCATAAAATAACTTTGTTAAGATATGATATTCATCTGCAGGGTGAAGTAAAAAAAGGAAAAAAATCTCACGGTTATTTTGGCACTAAATGGAGCAATAGCTTATCACAAAATCGTGACAAGATGTGCTGAAGGAATGTATAAGTCGTAACACAAATTTCCTATAACTTTGTCTCCGCTCATGAAACATTAATTCTGACACCGGATTCGTGCTCAGCATGGTCGATTTGCTTGTAAAACTGCTCTTAAAGGAAAGCGTGAAAGCTGTTAAGGAGATAGACTTGACACGAAAGGATTATACCAAGTTTTTTAATGCATTTTCGGAGACATATTTTTGTCGACAACTCGAACAAATTTATGAAAATAATTAAATGTTGGATTAGTATCACGAATATGAGAATTTCTAAATTCCTTCAATAAATGCCTAAAATTAAAATGGAAAAGGAAAAAAAAACAATCGAAAAAATGTTAATAATCCTTCTATTGCATTTAGATTTTTTGAGGCATTTTTTGAAGAAATTTAGAATTCTGATGTTGATGATGCTAACCCAACGTTTAATTTTGCAAAAGTTTGTCCAATGTTCCAACACCGAGTTGTCCACAAAATATGGCTCCGAAAATTCATTAAAAAAAAACTTGGTATAATACTTCCGTGTCGAGACTATCTCCTTAACAGCTTTCACCCCCCCCTCCTCCAAGAGCAGTTTAACAAGCAAATCGACCATGCTGAGCACGAATCCGGTATCAGAATGAATGGTCTCTTGAGCGGAGACAAAGTTATAGGAAATTTGTGTTACGACTTATACACCCAAGCCATAATTTAGTAAATTTTTTAAGAAGGAGCCTAATAAAAAAATTTGCTGTCTAAAAGCTATGCATAAAGACATGACTAGCAGCTAGGAAAAAAGAGCGGAAAAATAAATTGTTTACAAAGCTGTTCATGTATATACACTCATGTAAGCTTGTAAATTAGGACAGAAAACATCATTCAATTGTATACATTTAACTGTATTCAAATTGTACAGCTAATTAGACGTTGTAAAAAAATTGTAAATTACCTTCACAGTCAGCTGAATTTTCCACCTGCTCATCTTCCTTCTTACCATCAGCGTAAAAGACCCGTGAAAACGAAGGCACTGAGAAGTCGGCATTTGTGTTGAGCACAGGCTGCAAAAATATGTGTTAAACGTTAATACTTAAAAAATTCGAATTCGAATAGTTTTGTCTTGAGCGGGATGTGAAATGTAGCAGTGAGTTATAAGTTTTAACACGCCAAGGCCTCACGATTTGGACACCAAATTCCTATTTAGCGTGGTAAATTTGCTTATTCACACGGGAAGTCCTGACTGTAAGACCCCAGCTTCTGGTGCGGAATCTAAATCTGCAAACCATTTCTCAAAAAGCCGGTTTAGCTCAAGATTTTGACCAATTTCTAAATCATTATAACCGAGTAGCGCCGAATTTTTTTTTTCGATTTTTGTCTTGGTCCCGCCTTTGATGTGTGGGGTTAAAAGGAGGTACACATGGAGATGCGTTTATGTTGAACTCTCAGGTTCAAATTCTTCTGGGTGCACACCCCATTTTTCTCACTCCTTTTCGGTATCATTGTTTTCATTTGAGCTATCGAACAGAGGTTACCATAAAGTTGGAACTGAAGTAAAAAACATTGAAATGTGTTGGATTCCGTGCCATCCTACCCTTCAAATAGGGTACAGGCTAATTGGTCGCTACAAAACTGGTCGTTTACAAACTGGCCGTTTACAGAATTGGTCGTTTACAGAATTGGTCGTTTACAAAACTGGCCGTTTACAGAATTGGTCGTTTACAGAATTGGTCGTTTACAGAATTGATCGTTTACAGAATTGGTCGTTCGCAAAAGCGTAACTTCTTTAGTTGGGGTTACAAGTTAGGGTAACCCATAGTTGGGGTTAATAGCATGCCAAACATAGTTTCATCTCTGTCAATCATTCTCTCTCTGCCATCACATTGTTCAACGTCTTTCTACCTCATCTCATTAAATCTTCATCACACTCAATTTAGAAGCACAATCAGCCAAAGACGCCCAAGATGAACCTGGACGACAACATCGACGACGAAGAATATGAGTCTGCAAGTCTGTCCGAGGAGTCCGAGGAGGAAGAAATCAACTCCGGCGAGGAACAGGTGGCGGAAGAGATCGACCAGAACCAGCTTGGCAAGCAACATTGCTCGGGATCGTCGTATTCTTCGTCAAGTTCAGCGATGGGTCAACGTTGAGGAGGGAAGGCTTCAGCGAGAGGAGTGGGCTCATGGCATGGTTCAGGCGATGAGGGAGCTTTGAGTATTGAAAATTTTGTTATTGTTGTTATCGTGGACGGGGAATAAAAAGAGGCCATTTTTGTGTTTTATTGTTGATCCAGGGTTTGAAAATTTCTGTTTGCTCTATTCTTGACTTACACTATGTTTGATCTGGTATTGGTTGCTAATGATATCAAGGTCACCCGTTCATTCATTGATTACTTCTTGAAACGCCAATTCTGTAGACGACCAATTCTGTAAACGACCAATTCTATAAACGACCAATCCTGTAAACGACCAGTTTTGTAAACGACCAATTCTGTAAACGACCAGTTTTGTCACGACCAATTATGTAAACGGCTAGTTTTGTAAACGACCAGTTTTGTAGCGACCAATCAGCCTGTACCCCTTCAAATATATTCTTGTCTTGCTGGTTCAAACCTTTGCAAGCTACATAGAGGTGTATTTGATATTAAATCTTTGGCAAAAGTTAAATAAATTTCCAACCAGTGTTTCATCATCATCCTCAAAAGCAGAGTCAGGTGACTGCAAGGTTCTTTTTAGCTCTCTGGAGTTGGTTTGTGCTCCAGACTTCTAGCGCCTTTGCTAATCATCCTCAAAATCGGTCGGACACGACTCAGCTAGCACCATAGAATAATAGCAGAAATAGAAACAATATATCACCGCTCTCAATCGGTCGTCTACAAACTACTCTCTTTAAAAGGCATACCAGCGCGTTACACGAAGAAAAGGCGAGAACCAGCGGTCTTTTTCTTTCTCGCAGATTTTTTATATGCGTTCTCATCTAGATTTTTTAGGTTCTCTCCCTAGTTTTTAAAATAGTATAAGGTTGTCTATGTCATATTTGATGCGAAACGAAATAGAATAGAAATAGAAAAGAGGATGATTCAAAAAAATTTGCTGGTCCCCAGCGTTTGGGTTGCTGGTCCCCGCCTTGACTTTTTGAAATGCGCTGGTAAAGATTTCCAATCACTAAATTTTGCTTTTGGTCATATTTTGACATTACTAACAAATAAAAAAACAGTTACTGCTCTATTGATCGCACAAATTTTGATTTAAAAATAAATTTTTATATCACTTATCATGTATTACTTTTAGCTATTCTGGCTGTCTTACCATGCCTTTCAAAAAAGTTCAGTACTTAAAACTATGTTCAACAAGTGATTCACATGACACTAGCGTAATTTGTTTCATACATGAATCCAAAACTTAATATTTGACCCACCTAACAAACGCTATTTCAACGTTATTTTTGCACAAATCGAAAACAAGAAAATTGTGCCAGTGCTATCAATAACCGAAATACTAATAATCAAAACAAAAGGACCAAAAATCTGCGTGTCCTCTTAATCAAGTGTCTTGAACAGCAACAACAACAACTACTAATACAAAATATTTATAATGTGCATATTCCTTAAAGAGAGTTGATGCTCCTTTTTCTCGGAAACCTGTTTTCCATTTTCTTAGCCAAAAATATTTCTCTTCTGTCTAAATAAAACAACTACAACTAATATTGAAATAAATAACAGCGTTGTCTTTTCGTTCTCTTACAAGAAACGTAAAGATACAAAAATTTGAATATTCCAACAACGCTTCGGCTATTTTTTTGATGATTGAAACGGCAAAATAGCAGAAAATTGCAGACAATGCAAAAAAAGTTTCTAATACAGTCAACTCTTGATTTAACGTGCAGCCCTTGAGGTTTTCTGACCTTTGGTAAAGTTGTATCCATCGAGTTGTATCCATGTAACCCATCGAATAAATAAAATAGTAGACATATAATCGACAGCTAGCTTGACAACCTAAGCAAAGAATCCATTCATCAAGATGGAATTTTGTCGCACCAGCAATTTGTACCATAATTGACAACGACTACAATGCGGGAAGTAATTATTTCACAGTGCAGTTCCGCTACTAGTACGGTCCACTCTGTATGAACAGGCACCCCGAGAAATCGGCACTATGAAAGAGCCTTATTTGGCTGGCCGACAAGGAAATTAAATAAAGCTTACTCCGATAAACGACCCTTCAAGCTGGTCCCAGGGGTGCCGGTTTATCGACAGTGGACTATATAGCGTTTCCTTGGGATTAACATAATTGGTGCCATTCCCGTTATGAAATTACCTTTAGTGCCCTGGAAGTGGCGTTATAGCTGGACTAGACTGTACTTAAATATTTATGGTCTTGCTGCTTGAAAAAAATCAATTCCATTTTGTTAAAATTTATTTCCACACTTCATGTCTACGCTGTGTTTTCTTACAAACTCATATATTTTTCACGCAAAATTGCTCGGTGACAGTGTTCTTTAAACAACTACCTGACCGGTCAATATATCTTTTTAAAGAAATATGGGACAGATTTAATTATTATGGAAATCTGAAACTACACTTATTTTCTATGTTGCCTAAAATTACAACTGCAGCCCAAAATACTAAAATAAATAACAACATTTTTCTGCTGTCTTATTTGCCTCTTTTACAAGCAGAGAAAGAGGAAATTTGACTATTCTATTAAATCAATTTGTGAATGATTAAAGTGGGAGAAGAAAGGAGAAATAAGTGGTTGAGGGGAAAAGCTTTTATGCTAAGCAAATTAGAAGAGCAGCCAAGGAGTACTACAACTACTAAACTGGCCTTTTATTCTTCAACCACCACCACTTTTTTGGCTGAACAATTGATGTGGTGTTATTGTTCTAATGTTGAAACAAAAGAATGCCGGCTTGCAACATTCAAATTTGCGGTATTTGGGAGCGTGAAAAGGCCGTTTTTATACGGATGCATTGGTTGTGGAGGGCTAAAAAATGAGGAAATAGTTTTATTAGCTAATATAAATTATTTTTTTAAGACAAATTCTTGCAGAGATTTTAATTTTTTACAAGCAAATTTGTGCTCTTATTTAGAAACCAGCTCCGGGATTTTCGGGATTTTACTTTGGAACGCACTTTTGACCCACTTTTAACAATCATTTGTAGCTGAAATTTTCATGACCTTCAGCTAATTTTTATTCTTCTATCTATTGTATATTTTACTTTTCGAATTTTATTTGAAAATTTTGGACCTGCGACTCTGAATCCCGAAATTGTCAAAACGGGATTCCATTCGGGTCAATTTCGGGATGCAGAGTCGCAGGTCCAAAATTTTTAAATAAAATACTAAAAGTGAAATATACAATAGATAGAGGAATAAAAAGTAGATGTGGGTCATGAAATTTTCAGCTACAGTCAAACCTCGTTATAAGATACACCCAGGGACAGACCTCAGCTGTATCTTATAACGAGGTGTATCTTATATAGAGGGTGTATCATAAGTCCTGGTAGAGGACTTACATATTTCATTTTATAACTCCTGAAAAGGACTTACATGATACTAATAATAAGTCCTTGTACAGAACTTACATGAAACAACTACTAAGTCCTGCTGCAGGACTTAGCAGAACAAAAAGCTTTCCGCAACAAAAAGTTGAAAAATTTGCACTAAAAATGGCGGCAATTCAAAAATTTTGTATATTTTTATGGACTGTATCTTATATCGAGTGACATTTTATTGAACGGGATCAAACTCAGGTGTATCTTATAACGAGGTGTATCTTGTATCGAGTGTATCTTACATAGAGGGTTCATTTGCCTTAATTTAGTTCAGACCAACCAAATCTTCTTTAGGTGTATCTTATAACGAGGTGTATCTTATATCGGGTGTATCTTATAACGAGGTTTGACTGTACAAATGTCTACTAAAATGGGTTAAAAATGTGTTCCATAGTAAAATACCGAAATCCCGGAGGTGGTCTCTACTCTTATTTGCTTCTATTTGAGTCATTGTCATACTCAAAATTTTACAGTCGATGAAAATTATGAAGACGCCAAAGTATAAAAACTCTTTAGATCAAAAAAAATTCACAGCGCTATCATCTCAAAAAATTTACCTTTGCATAGAATAAAAGTTATATGAGCAACACAAATCAAAAACAGCAATCACATCAAAACCCATCTCCTCCGCCCAATGCAAATTATTCTGCCCCACTCTTATCACCCCCACCTCTCCCCACTGCCAATGCTCCAATTTTACTTATTTTTTGATTGAAAATCAACTAATTGGAATCGGGTAAGAGACACTCCTTCTTCCACTTCAACCACTAATTATGAATTATTTAGCGAGAATCAATTATTCTCCACCATCAGCAATAGTCAAAAAACGGTATGAGAAGCAGAGTGGAATGCGGTCGAGGGCTCAAGACGCTGCTCGGTTGCACAACTAGCAAAAACAGTTAACTAGGGAAGAAGTTGATTGAGAAGAGGTCGGCCTCGGCCTCTTTCTCTCAATTTTATTCATTGAGCGAAATATTTATGGAAATTGAGACAGATAAGTTTTGCACAAGTCATGACTGCATTGGTGATATACACTGTTTAGCTCGCTTTAGTATATAATTAGAGACCTACTTTCATGATTACGAGTATCCATATAAAATACATATATACTAGGCACAGCAGGCGCCTCTATTGTATTTTAAAATTTCACTAAATATTAATCCATCACACCCCCCCCCTGTTCACTCCTTCCTGGGTATCAAACCCCTTAAATCCAGCACCTCCAATTTAGAGGGCAGGAATTTTTTAGAAATCACTTCGATTATACGTAGTTGTGCCTGAAAAAAAGCTAAGATGTTAAACGAGAGTGTTCCGGTGAGATATTGGACATGAGTTCGCAAAACATGGCAGAAAATCAATCTTGAGCACAAAATTCGCCCTAAATCCGGGCCAAAATCTACCACCTTCAATTTGGTGGGCAAAGAAAAAATTTTAGAAGTCATTTTAATTGTACGTGTTTGTGCTCAAAAGGAAGCTGAGATGTTGTATATGAGTCTTCCGGTGAAATATCTGACAAAGATTTGCGAAACATGACATAATTTGGACTTCAACACGAAAGTCCACCCTAAATTTAGGCCAAAATCAATCACCTCCAGTTTGGAGCGCAAGAAAATTTTTTTAGAAGCAACTTCAACTATATGTGTTTGTGCTTAAAAGAAAGCGGAGATGTTGCACTTGAGTGTTCCGGAGAAATATCTGGCATAGGTTTGGGAAAAATGGCTAAAAATTGGGTTCTAAGTCAAAAGTGGCGACCCAAACACCCACCCACACATGCAAATACTATATAGAGATACATTGACAGGGCCTCGACAATGCTATCAAAATTGATTGCTGAGATAATTGCCAATTATTTAAAAAGAAAAATCAAAATTTAAATTTTTTGAAACTCTGAAACGAATCGCACTTACAAAAGATTAAAGCCTCTTAAAGGGGGGGGGTGTGGGAAGCTAGTTAGGTATGAAAAAGTGGCTTCCATGGCGTAGTGCGTAAGTGCTCGCGTTTTTTGGCCCAAAATGGTATTTTTTGGTGTTGCAGGTTCAATCCCACGTAGGGGCACACTATTTTTTTGGCTTCTTTGGGCAGTTTAGAGGTAATTAACGCCAGATTCGAGATCAGCGACCCAAATTACCTCTCAACTAGCCAAACAAGCCAAAAAAAAGTGTGCCCCGACGTGGGATTGAACCTGCAACACCAAAAAATATCATTTTGGGGCCGAAAAACGCGAGTACTTGCGCACTACGCCATCGAAGCCACTTTTTCTAACCTAAATGGCTTATCCCAACTTATCCCAGTACTTTTCAGTATTATCCTGGAACTGACGTTTTTTCGCAATTTTAGTTTACATACTCATTTGCAAACTTACATTCAAAATGCAGCCCTGCTTCTTGCCGTCATTTTCAGCATACGGTTGTATAAAATCATGTAAATTGAAATCGCAATAAAAGTCAGTTCCTAAATAATACCGAATCCTCCCCCTCAATAGTACTCTATTGTTCCTTGGTCAAACCTTCGCTAGCTACCTTTTTTTCTGGATTAATTTTGTTGTGAAAAAAATTCTATCTTGTTCCCCATGAAATTCTGACTCTATAAAGTGCCTAAACGCGTAGACAAATAAATAAAATTGGTGGAGGCTCAGGCGATATAAAGCTAAGTACGCATCATTTTGGCTGGTTTCCTCTAATTTTGGTGGTAATTTGCCGAAATTCCCAAAATTGAGGCAGTTGCTGACAGCAAAGCAGTGCTGGAAATGGTTGCAATCGATTGCTCGATGATTTTTGGACCCAATAGTCAAAAAACTTACTGAATAAGTTAATTAAAACACCCCCAGAGGACTAGAACTTTCGACAAAAGGCGATGCGTATATAAAGTTTCCCCCTTTAAAGAAACACTGAAAATCCAGCTAAATTATAACTCGAGAATATACACAATAGACAACAAAAATTGGGATTAGACAGCAAAAAGGGTGTTTAGGTCTTATTACTCCAGTACAAATTTCAAAAAAGTAATATACAAATGTAGAACTGAATTTAACTAAAAGTTTAGAACTTCAGTTTCGTCTCCTTTTTTTGGCCCCACCCTAAATATGAAATGTTTATTGTATATAACGGAGAAGGAGAGTTAGCAAGGAGAGACAGCAGTAACAATGAAAAAACAACAACAACAAAAATAATAAAATAAGAATACTGGTGACTGGAAATAAGATCACAAGACTACTTTTACCCTTTTTAAATTTAGGGATGACTAAAACTATAGGAGCTGATATTAGTAGAGAGCTAGTAATGAACAATACAAAAACAGAGTTTTCACCTTCAACATAGAATTACAGTCATCTCTTGATACAAAGAACCTCCTGGGGACCGCCTTAGCGGTCCGTTGTATCAAGAGTTTTTATCAAAATCATTTTTATTATGTACAGTCAAAAACATGAAGAAAAAGTACATCATAACATTGAGATGGAAAAATTGTTTGAAAATTCTGATAATGCTATTTTGTAGACCATAGTACATTTACTATACAAAATTTTAATATCTTTCGCTAACAGACAGAAAAAATCTGGAGAGACATGAGAAACATCTGACAAACTGCTTTTGTCCCCCTGTGGATTCTTTAAAATATATTTGTTTATAATCTACCCTTAATACGGTGACTGCCAGCGTTTGCAAAATGATAATGAGAAATGTCATTTTGTCAGATGAAAATTGTAAGAAATTGTCATTTACAAAATTCTTTTTAGCTCATGAAACGTGTGACTTGTACAATAAAGTCAAAAAATATCAATCAAACGAGTCAAAGGAAATCCCCATAAAGAATCGATTTCCGGCCATAAATAACTCTTAGCCTGTGAAAAAGCTCCCGTAGTTGTGTACCGTATTTCCTCTCACCACTCTCTAATAACTCCCCACCTAGGGAGCCCATATTTCAACCTAGAGAACACATTTCGAAAATCTGTTTTTGCGTTTTCTGAACGAGCTTAACTGATTACACTTTTCAGATTTTGGTTAAGCACCCGGAATCTCGAAATCAACTTCAAAATTTTTCGATTTTCGGGACTAGAAAATAACTCTCTATGGAAAGTTCATATAGTTAATACGGTAATTAAACTTCTTTTACGATTATTCAAAAATTTATTTCAAATAAAGCATAACACTTTGATTCTTTTAGTCATTTTCAGTATTGTAAGAAGGTTTTATAGAGCTCATAAATTTTTATCAATACCTTCTACAGAACTTTTTTTTGGATGCTTCAAGTGACCGGAGACTACATCATACGAGTGTAACAGTAAAACATCGGGAATTAGCTAATTTTTTGAATTTCCACGTCTTTTTTATTCCTTTCGAGCAAAATACTCATATGAATGATTTGGCCTCTTAAAAAAGATATGACTCAGGTAGTACCCTTTCGTCGAATCAGGCAACAGAAATAGAAAATTAGCGGTCCGTTGTATCGGGAGTCCGTTATATCGATTGTCCTTCACCAAAAAACTTCTAGGATTTGACTGCTGCTTTCAAGGGACCATCGCTGCCGGTTTCCAACATGTTTTTACCGCGCCGTGATACTTTTGCTTTTCAAAAAAAATATAAATTAGGGTTTTGAAACTACACAACTATCCACACATTGGAAACACGCAAGTAAGTAAATAAGTAAGTAAGCAAGTAAACAAAAATTTGTTTAAACTGCATCTTAGAGCAAGCTTTACCTGAGCACAGATTGAATTACTTTTGCTCCCAGTCCCTGCTCAGTCAAATGTTAAACAAAAGTTAGGTGGGCTGCTGCTCAAAACACAAGCAGCAGCCCGATTTTGAATAGGCAGATGAGAGGCAGCCAAAACTTTCACTATCAACAACATTAAATGAATAATAAAGAGCAGGAGCAGCCATCAATGAGCAGCAGCAGACCGGCTGGTAGCAGCAGCAGTCAAATGAAAAATTAGCAAAGCGGCCTTGCAGTCTTAACTCTAGTCAAGATCAAAGTGGTTGCTGGACGACCAGCAGGCAGTAACCAAAACTGAATGGGAAATACTTAGACCAGCTGTTTGGTTGTGCAACCCAGAGAGTAATTTGACTGCTGCTGCTGCTGCTGCTGGGTGTGCCTGCTGATCTGCCTATAAGCATCAATTTAACTTTTTTCTTTGATGCACACACACACCTGCTTGAATGTGCTATTGTTATTTTGTTTTTGGTTTGAAGTTCGGTTTCTTAGGTAATAGTAGAAATATACGAAGTTTAAAAGAGTAGCGCCTTCTGCGACGATTCTTGTTATTGAAAGATGAGAATATTAGAAACAAAAAGGGCGACCTTAATGCAGACCACTTTATTGTGGTGATTATCGACAAAAAGGGCCACAAAAGCGAGTTGACATGATTGAAGTCCAAGAAAACGCAGATAAAGATTGAAATTTAAATATATTTGTTTGGTGGGCTTGAAATAAGCATTGAGATAAGTTTTGAAATGAAGTTTTCGGGTCAGGGCCAAGATTTTTAAACATGAAAATTAGGATCCTGTTGAAATTCCAGTGGAAAAAGAAGTTTCACTAAAATCAACTCGATGGCCAAAGTCAAATGCGAACAAAGTATTGAACCTTTTTTCAAAATAAATTCCAAAAATATGAATAAGAAAGAAAAATTTCGCAATAAATTACAACAAGGAGACAGTTTTGTCTATTAGATAACAACAAAAAAGGTTTCTTCTCTCCGATGAAAATTTTCTTTCTTTTCTGTGCACTCATTTGTTGAATGACAAAGCATTTGCATAGAAGGACTAAAGTAGTAGTAGTTTTACTACTGCTTGGCTACTTCTACTGCCTCGAGTTTTGGTTGTTGTGTGTTTAAAAAAAAACCCGTTTGAAGATGTTTCACCTGTGCCTGTGCTTGCTTCAAAACAAAACCATTTGGCTGGAGGGAAAAAGGTTTATTTATTGCCTTTGCATACTCTCTCACACACTTATTTAGACGGTAGAAGTAGTAGTGATGGAAATTAGTATTCTAGCCTCAGTTTGGAAATAATAAGAGAAAATGATACAACGTTTCTTATGGTAATCAAGCGATTTTTTAATTTAAAGGAAGGGTGCATCTCCTTTCCGTATCTGATCCCGCAATGGGGTTTAACTCAATTACTGAAAAAATGAAGTGTGAAGCCAAATTGGATCGAACCAACTACCTTTACATGTGTTTTAATTTGAATTAAAACGTTTTCTATGCGTGACCAGATACGGACAAGAGATGTACCCTCTCTTCAAATTAAATAAAAAATATAGATTTAAGGGGTTTAAATAGATTTGAGGGGTTAAAATAATAATTCGTGGGGTAGAAAAATAATTTGGGTGGGAAAATACATACAGCCTTATTGTTATCAACTAACTTACTGAGATTTTTAAACATCGAAGAAAAAATTCTTTGTATAGACCAAATTTTTGACAATTTGCTCCATACAAGCTCCTTTTTCTCTAATTTTTCGAAATCTCAGATAATCAGTGGATAGCTTGTTAGAAAGCTGAAACTCAGGGCTACACGCTGGTCATTACATTTTTCAAAAATTGAATAAAAAAGTTGAAGAAATACTCTAAAGAAATAATTTGAGCGGGTAAAAGAATAATTCGAGGGGTAAAAAAATAATCTGGGGTGGGAAAATACATACAGCCTTATTGTTTTCACCTAAAACTGTTTTAAAAGGCAACAAATTTCAAAAAAATTAGGCTCTCAAGATCGAGCAATCAATCTTAAAAAAATGTAGCTATAAAAATTTCATCTATTAAGAGAATAGAGCAAAAGATATTAGACATGCAAAAACAAAAGGAGCAAAGCGACTTGGAAATGACGAAAAGTAATAAATGTGGAGCGGGACACAACTTTGATATGCATAAATTGCATTAGCATTCAAATTTAGCGCTAGCTAGTATTGCTAGACTAGTGTGTGTTTGTGTGTAAACTGATGTGTGTCAATCAACACCTTCTCTGCACCACCTTATTTACTATTGATAGCTGTGAACTCAGCCAAAATTTACTAAATACTTTTTTCGCAGTGAACACTTTGACTACGTTTAAATTACAGGGGAACGTAGCCCCTCGGCAACGTACTCTCTCTATAACGTACTTTTTCAACATATCTGTAACTAGGGGTACCATGATGGGGTTCGCGAAGTGAATTTTCGGTATAAGAAACGCTTCGCATTTAGTACTGAAACCTAGAGCAACGCTTCGCGTTGCGAGTTCAAAATGCTCAAAGATAGTTTCAAACTGGCCACTTCGCGTCGCTTGGGGTACCATAACCATGACGTGACCATGGAACGCCGCTTTGCGTCCCTTAGTGTACCATGACCAACTAACTTGGCTTAATCTAAATCCAAAAATGATAAAAAGATGTCACTCCCTCTAAAGAATTTAGCTACAGAACGTCTTCAATGTAGGTGTTTTATAAGGATTTAATGAATTCTCGTTGTTCCATATTTATTCTTGCGAATAGTTTTAACTTCTGGCCAAAACAGCAAAACTTCTTTGCAATGCACATCAACTAATTTTTGAAATGAATCATGTTGTATCTTATTTTATAGATCGCGTAAAATTTTTGATGTTAAAATAAGTTCTCCTTAATTTCTGATGTGGGGACCCCGGATGCATAAGTATCACTTATCTATCCAAAAAAGACGAAAAATACAGACATTTGTATACAGCATTTAATTTCATCCTTACATACGCTCTCCAACCCGAGCCTAAGGATTTTGTAAGAAAAAGCTGACTGTACATAAGGAGCCCCCAAAGTAAAAAAGTATCGAATTCTTTTATGGCCTGTTCACATACTGAGAGTGAGAGTGAGAGTAAGGGGTGTTCACAATGCATCTTACTCTCACTCTCACTCCCACTCTCACTCTCGGGTGTTCACAATTCTTGTTTTTTTTCCTTTTGCGTAAAACTTATTGAATTATCCTTTATTTTTAAATTTGTTCATAATATCATTGATTGCGACCAGATATTATGAAAAACCAACAATATTTGAATTTTAATAGGCAAAAGAAGCTGAAGTAGTTTAAGACACGAATTGTCTTCTTTTTCTTCTGGACTAGGTTGAGTACGAAGACATGAAAAACGAGGACGCCATGACGATTCTCTGGAAATGGAGAGCTCACGCACGCAGCGTTCGAAATTTCCCTTGTCTTTACGCAGAAGGTGTTGAGAACGCTATTTTAGACGCTTCGAAAACCATGAACACACTGACTGTTGAATTCTCCCCATTGGCTCAGTCAGTTTATTGGATTCAAGCGTTGGGAAAGGATGGCAGCTTTATGGCTTGGTTAAATGGCATGTCGATGTCGAAGTCGATGTCGATGTCGAAGTAAAGTGGTTACAGTGACATGTCGATGTCGAAGTAGGCTATCTTATATAGATTTTCGAAATTCGAAATCGTTCGAATTTTTTTCTTCTGCTTCGACAAGAGCTAGGTTTTCCACAGCCGACTTTCGTTATTTTTTATCTATCTTGTGCAGAATTTCATGCGCTATCTTTTGGCCATAAAGTGTTTGAAAAAGATAACGAAAATATGTCAAACAGAATGATTTTTGAGCACTACACCGTATTTTTCTTTGCACTTCGACAGGGACTTCGACATGCCTTTATTTTTCTAGTCTTTTATGATTTTCAACACCGGAGAGACCGTATGTCTTGAAAGTATATTCTTGTGCATAATTTCACGCTGAAGACGATGGTGGAAAAAAATTCACAAAGAGTCATTGTATGGTGGTCTGTTGCCTTTGTGAACCGACCAAGTAACGATTTTTGCCCATGCAACTTCAACAAAGAGATAAACCATGCAAATTTTTTAAGGCGCAATTGTTTTACCACCTCAAATTATTCTTTATCCCCTAAAATTTGAATTTTGGGCGAATTATTTTTCACCCCCTTAAATTATTTCTTTGGATGTACCGGAGAATTTAAAGAAATATTTGCTAAAAGACACATTTGCTTAAAATAATTTCGCTAAAGACACACTTGGTAAAACACTTTAACCACTGCACTACGAACCCGATTGCATGAAAACCAAGTGCGTCCACCCTCCAATGCAAGTCATTATTTTGAACATTTTTACCTACTTAACCCACTTGGATAGTATCTGAACCACGTGTATGGTATATTTTGCATCCATAGGGTTCGAACAGTGGTACCCCGAAATTTAAGCGGAATTTTGCATTTTGAAAAATTAAAATTTCTTAAAAATAAAAAAAAACCAATTTTCCAACTTAAAATTGTGTGGGGAATTGGGTTTGTTAAGCCCAAAGTTGCGATTTTACACACCCCAACTTCGATACCTGGCGTAGGTGTCACCTGGCCAGGTGGATGTCTACCTGGATGGCCTGAAAATAAAAAAGTTCATTTAAATAAAAAAATCCGTTTTTCCAAACTAAAAAGTCTGTGAAGAGTTGGGCTTGTTTAGACCAAAAGTGCGATTTTACCTACCCAACCCAAATCAAGGGTTGTGTACCACCTGTACAGGTTGATATCCAAGAGTAGGGGCAGATTTACCGAATGACCTGAAAGGTCAAACGTTAGTCTTTTACATCTAAAATTATAGTAAAAATAAAGTGTGCACCCAGGTGGATTCGAACCAGCAACATCGGCGGTGCATATCCAAGTGGTCGTCCACTGGATCAAAATTTTTATCACGTTTTTGGATTACAAGATAATTTTGCTGAACTAATTCCAGCATGCTGAAGATGTTTTGACAGTGGTAAATCACATTTTATCGGAAAGATTTTCAGTTATCGTAAACTCTTAATTTGGGTAAATCAAGAGTTCACAATAACTCTGAAATTTATCGATAAAACGTGAAAATAAAACCCTCTTCAGCATGCTCGAATTAGTGCAGAAAAATGGTTTTGGAACCCGAAAACGTTTTGATCCAAGTGGACGACTACTTGGATAGCCATCGCCGCGGATGCTGGTTCGAATCCACCTGGGTGCATACCTTTTTATCATAATTTGAGTGTTTACGTGTCGTAGAAGTCCAAACACTCATCACCAAGGTCGCTGGTTCAAACCCTCTGGGTGCAATCAGTCCAGAGTAGAGGACCCCGATTCAAATTAAACCGTTTCTAGAACACAATTTTTTTCAGTTTGGATTGAATCGTTTAGGTTTTTAGGTCTGTACCCCGAAATTAAACCGAACCGAAGAAGATGTAGCTTAACAAACAAGATATCTATCAAAACAACTACTTAGCAAACAAATTTTAGCAAAACGACCAATAAGCGAATTGGCGCTTAAATTTCGGGGTACAGCCGTTCGAACCATCAACCTCAGTTTTGAAAATTTTTGGTGGTCGTACTTGGATCGAAAATTTTTTTCTTTTACTGGTTCTGAAACTTGTTCTGTGGACTGATTGGGACACGCTGAAGATGGTTTGATGATAGTGAAATAAGGTTTTGTATGGTTTTTTTTCGAGTATCGGGATACAATTGATTTTACCAAAACTCCCTTTTACCAAAACTCGAAAAATACCTGAGAAAACGGCATTTCACCTCTATCAAACCACCTTCAGCATGCCTGAATCAATCCAGAAAACAGATTTTGAGCCTGAAAAAGTAAAAAATTTTTGTTCCTGGTGACATCCACTTGGTTTGGATGGACTTAAAAATTTAAATTCCCGCATAAATTCTCAAAACCGAGGTTAATGGTTCGAACCCTTATGGTGCAAAGCCTATTTCACACATTTTGCACCGACAATACCAAGAATATTTGGCTGCTTCGCGTCGAAGACCAGCACATTACCCATTGCAAGGGATCGGGGTGAAAAAGACTCAAGGGAGCCGAAAAAGGTAGGCTTAGAGAAAAATACTCTTTGGAGGGGCTTTTACGCTTTGATATTATCCAAGTGGGTTAGGTAGGTAAAAAAGTTCAAAATAATGGCTTCTTCTTCAAGATAATAAAATAAAAACAATAAAAAATATATGAAAAATATGGTGTGGTGACCGATTCTCATTATGGTGACCGATTTCCCATTGTAACCACCTTCGACATCGACATAGACATCGACATGCCATTTTAACCACGGGGTTACTCTTTTGGAGTTTAAAGAAGATACAGTCGAGTCTCGATCAGGGATGAGAATTTCGGTCTAACTAGGCCTTTTTCCTTAATAGCTGGGATTCCCAAAATAGGCCTGCAAAATTTGAGTTAGGCCTATCCCTAACTAGGCCTTTTTTAGGCCTAGGCCTTTTCGGTCTAACTAGGCCTATTTTAGGCCTTTTTTAGGCCTATTTTTTGGCGGGAATTTGAAATAATTTTATTTTTCAAAGAATTTTTTTGTGCTTTGTGATAAGGATAATACTTTTTTCCGGCCCAAATCCACGCTTTTTCAAATTGTTCGTTGCTCAAGGCTAGGTTATTACGATTGGCGTGATTATTTGGACTAATTTCCGTAGTTCCTCTACTAATTCAACCTGTTTTCTTTTTTACAGTCAATATGTCTATATAGTATTTGGACTATGTCCGTCAGGTTTTTGACTACAAAGTTTGTTCGCAGCATAAGTGGCCTTAGAGCTAATTTTTTTAGCTAATGTTTGACGCACAATTGTCTGGAGATGTGCCCTTCTCGAAAGTGCGAAACCATACTCCCACACCCAGCGAGCTATGTGCCTTGGAAGTAAATAATAATTTTTGCTAGACAGAAAAATTAAAAAATTAAATTTTGAATTAGCACCTTTAGTTTTTGGTACCAAGATGTGCTCTATCCACCTGAAGGATACACCAACCGCTTGAAGGTTTATAACTGCCTACAATATAACTTAACTTCTTTGGGGTGACCTATCTATACAGAGGGTACACCAATCATCTGTAGAGTACCTAAACTGCCTAGAAGCATCGTAAACTGATCAGCGCTACTTCATTCACCTGGAGAATACCCAAGTGGTAAAACATACTCTAACGGCCTGGAAAGTTTTCTAACCGCCTGGAGGGTACCTGTCCTGCCTGGAGAGGCAAAAATTTCAAATCTCGGACGGGACGGCGGACGGCCGGCCAAAAATTTGGAGACGGCGGACGAGACGCCGTCCAAATTAAAAAAAATGGACCACTATGGCTATGTGCCGTAATTACGTAAAGGCTAAGCTTGCCGGCTCGATCAGGGCCTCTACCGGGAGGTATAATGGACCTGGATATTGTGTCAGACAGTAAGGCACCAACCATATACAAAAACGGCTCTGGATACCGGCACTGGAAAATTGTCAAATTTTGCCTGGCAACCGATCAACTATTGGCTGTGATGATTTAAAAAGAGTATTCTCTCCCTATAATTACACGCTACATAATGTACTCTTCAGTCACGACCCCTGCACGAGTTCGTCTTTATTGCTTTTCTAACAAGGCGATGCCATGCCCCTTTCAGGTCTCTTAGTCAGGTAAATGTCTCGTTCAAATACACTTTTGCTTTATACAGCTTTCAAGCAAGCTGATTATGTGTATATGGTCATGTGAACTAAAGTATTTAACTGCAGTGAAAACTTCAAATTATCTCTAATGGAATTGACTATAAACCACGCATTTAATTAAACACCCTCTTATTCAAGGTACTAGAAAACAAGAACAAAATGAGCAAGAGAATATCCCACAAATCGCGCTTGATGATCAATGGGTGAGAAAATCTAGCCAGTGGTTCGAAAATTCCAAAATCTCATTATTTGCATATGCTGTGTTCAGTGTGGTAAATCCACGGTGGATCCACCCATGGACGTAGCCAGGGAGGGGGGTGGGCTGAGGGGGCTATAGCCACCCCCCGTCAGGTTTTTCGAAAAAAATTGTTAATTAAAAACACTATAAAACTCGAAAACGGTGTAGGGAAAATGACCTCTCGGGTGCTTTAGCAGCCCTCCCCCGTCAGATTTTCTGGCTACGCCTCTGGATCCACCGGTGGTGGTGGGAAATTTTGGGTAGCCACCGGTGGCGGTGGCGGTGGGTGGCTGCCAACAAATTACAACGCTAGAGTGAAGAAAAGAAATAAATAGGAAACCCGTGAATCTGACAGTGACAAAATCATTGATTGGTTTTGGTTTGCTTTAATACCTGAATTAGCAAAATTACAGATGAATATTAACTGAAAAAGAAAACAGGTTGAATCAGTAGAGGAACTACGGAAACTAGTCCAAACAATCATGATAATCGTAGTTACCTAGCCTTGAGCAACAACAATTTGAAAAAGCGTGGATTTGAGCCGGAAAAAAGTATTATCCTTATCACAAAACAAAATTTTTTTTTGAAAAATAAAATTTTTTCAAATTCCCGCCAAAAAATAGGCCTAAAAAAGGCCTAGTTAGACCGAAAAGGCCTAGGCCTGAAAACGGCCTAGTTAGGACTAGGCCTAACTCAAATTTTCGCAGGCCTATTTTAGGCCTCAAATAGGCCTAAAATAGGCCTAGTTAGACCGAAATTCTCATCCCTGGTCTCGATATAGTGGCACCCCAAAAGTTCGTTCCCGCCTTGGATCCGACATTTTTTACCTCGATTTTTGAAATATTTTGCTAAATCTGATCCGTCAGTCTGAGCGCAAAAAATCGTACAGATTCTGATTTTACCGGTCGTTTTTTGTAATGGTAACACTTTTGCCGTTAAGACCCGCGGGTCTCGATATAGTGGCACGCCTTTTTCAAAAATGGAGTGCCACTATATCGAGACTCGCGGGTCTTTATGGCAAAAGTGTTATCATTCCGAAAAGCGACCGGTAAAATCAGAATCTGTACGATTTTCGCGATCAGACTGACGGATCAGGCTTGGCAAAATATTTCAAAAATCGACGTAAAAAAGTTACGGACCCAAGGCGGGAACGAACTTTTGGGGGTGCCACTATATCGAGACTCGACTGTATCAGAATAATTTAGACAACTATGAATCGTGGTTTGGATAGGGAGGAATGAATGAAGCACTGAGAACATAAAATAATGTTGAAAATGCCGTGAAACCTCTACTAATAGTTCTGTGTCCATTATAAAATTTTACGAGACATTATAACGATCCAACAAGCAATCTTTTGTCGTAATTTACAATATTATGAACGAATTCAAAAAATAAAATATTAAAATGATAAGTTAAATGCAAAATAGATAAATGTATTGTGAACACCTGAGAGTGGGAGTGAGAGTGCGAGTGAGAGTGAGAGTAAGGGGTGTTCACAATGACAACTTACTCTCACTCTGACTCTCAGTATGTGAACAGGCCATTAGAATTTCTGTTTCACAGTCAATCTTCGATATAACTTACACTCTATATAACGTATACTTTCAACCTGGCAGGTCAGACAGATTAGAATGAAGGCAACGTACACTCGATACAACGTACACTTAAGGGTTCCGAAATTTTCGTTTTCAGCTTGCACAAAACGCGCAATTTGGCACACTTAAGCTCTCTTAATGGGGTTCAAATCTTGAATCTTTCTATTTGTATTTCAGTTGCGAAACCTACCGGAGAATTATATTGTATTTTAACGGAGCTCATTACAGAGTTCAGCCGCAAAAAAATAAGAGTTCTTCGTTGGTACTTGGTAGCTTGGTAGAACGAACTTGGTAGATGTACGTCTGTTGTACGCTAAATTGGAAGTTGATTTTGCTGTTTAGCAAGAAAACAAATCAACAATTTGTATTTTTCGATTTTTTAAGTGAGGAAATTAGAATTTTACCAAAATAAAAAGAAAATTTCAATGAGAACATTTCATGTACAAAAGCTATTATGGAAAAGTAGCTATTTTTTAAACAGTAACAAAATTAAAGTTTTAGGTTTCATAAATGAATGCCTAGTGCTGCCCTAAAGACTCAAAACAAAATAAGCGCGTGTTTAAAAAAATATTCTTTTGGTTATAGACTGACTGAACAAGTAGAAAATGAATCGACCAACTTAACAAATTTCTGTTTTAAAAAAACAATCAACTTTCAATTACACACAAATTTTGAATGGTACACAAATTAAAAAGGATTTTAGGGTAATATATAAAATCGCATGTATCAGTAGTCTCATAAATCCCTCATCTGCATACAACAACATTTTAATGGCTGGAAATGAAAGGCAAGGTAAAAAAATCAGCAGACAATAATAACAAGTTGAGTCTAACCCAGTGCGCGATTCAAATTTCTCTTTATTTGTCTTTTTGGTTGTATAAAACAGAGATACGTGCGCAGACATTTTTACATAGGTAGCACACAAATTCAGCGAGTTCTGCTTGCTTACTTACTAACACAAAACTTCTACAGTTGAACATAGACAACAGTTAACCACTAAATTTCGATTTGCTTGGATTATTTAGGATATAGCCTCTGCTAATTTTCATATTTCCTAGTTGATATAATATTTATAGATAATGTTTGATATTAGATATTATGACGCTGCTGCCGTATACCTTACCCAAAAATACCTTCTGCTGTATACCCCACCCAATAATTTTAAACACAAATATAGCTAATTTTATCGTAATTTTCGAAGTAAAGAAATATAAAAGAGCAATCTTCAAGGGATTATGGGCTGTATTGGGAGGGAAAGGGAATAATAAGGGGCCACTTTTTGGTCAAATTTTTTCGGACATTTTTTGACTGTTTTACCATGTTTTTCAACTCGGGCCGTGGCAAAAATAGACTCTTTATGCATTTTATGATTAATAGTACTTCTCGGAATCATGTCTAAGGTAAGTGAGTGCGCGCATCTCTAACTCTCAAGCCCCTTGAATAACTTTTGCCTTGCGAGGAATTTGAAATTTTACTGTAAGAGTTTTTAACATGAGAGAGGCTGTGTGTACCAAACTCTGCGATTTGAGTAGAATTTCACGCTGAGCGCGATAGCTCGAATAAAAATCTCGGTAACAGAAGGAATCAAATGGGTAAAACATCAATTTCGCGATATAATATTCGCGATATGATTGAATGTTTGTTGTCTCGAGTAAAAGGACTTTCGAAAACTGGTGTAAAGAAGAGAAATTGAAGGTTTTTTTTGTGAATTATAATCGCTCTGCTACGAATTTATGCGCAATAGATATCTCTGATCACGCCCTGCATTTTGAGATATTACATGCCCAGCTGGTGCCTTTCCAGGTGATTAGGAACAGGCGAAAGTTACCTACTTTCGAATGCTGTTTAACCCGTTCGATTCCCTCCTCTTTTTAATTTTTTTTTCAGCCATCGTGTTCAGCGTCAAATTCTACACAAATCGCATAGTTTGACACACACAGCCTTTACCGTGTTAAGCTTCGAAGCGATTTTTAAGTAAATCGATTATGCTGAACTCGAATCTGGTGCCAAAATGTTAAAATGAGCAGTGAGCATTTGAAAGTATTCAGAGAGCTCCAGCAAAACTTTTTTCTCTAAAATATTTCAAATAAAAAAACTATATTGTTCAGCAAAAATTCTATGTCCAACGAAGCAAAGTGGTCGCTCGATGCATTAAGTGTTAAAAAACAACATTGAGGTTGAATTTATAAAAAATGTCTTGACTCAATAGGGTGTCTAAAAAAGTACCGAGCAAAAAGAGAAAGAAGAAAGTCGTCCGTAAAGTCGAAGAAACCAATAACCTTCCGAAGAGAATCATGCAGGTTCAAAAGATAGTAGAACTAGCTATAATTCCTGCGAAGACTGTAGACTATAGAAACATCAAAAAGTTGGGAAAGCGATAAATGTGCACTCCGGCAAGTAATATCTAGCTGAAAGCAATTTTGCAAGGAAGTACTGCAGCAGCGCAGCGACAAATGAAATTAATGTAGACAGTAATAGTATTTTGGATAAGCAGAAATAGAAACAAATAGCAAGAAATAAAAAAACAAGAATTTTTTTTCAAGTTCTTTTATATCTAGAAAAAGGAAGTATTAAAGAAAATACAGTATATTTAGAAAGACTGTCTTTCTAAATTTACTTAAAATAGATAAGCAGATTTAAACAATTTATGAAAAGTTCAGCTTTGCACTCCCGCATAAAAGAATATTCCCAAATCCGCCATCGAAAACTAAAATATTCACAGGGCCAAACTAGCAAATATCGCAAAATCGCTGTTGTAGAAAATGCGGTGTGTTAACTTTTCCATTTTACGTAAGAAAAACACGGAAGGTCAATAATAAGCAGCATATGAAAACAACAGGGGACCAAGGCAATTTTAAAAATATCAATGTTTGCCTTTCTGGATCTTTTTATTTGAAAAAAAGGTGAAAACCCCTCTTTACCGATAAATTTATACTAATATTCACAATTAAAAAATATATCAAGCAATAAACATTACGAAAATTAGTATATCAGCCATTACATCAGCAACAACCTAAGTTATTATCTCACAGAGGCAAACAAAAAAAACATAATAAGATCAACAAAATTTTTGTAACAGACTCGAAAAAATATGCAAGAGATCAGCTGGTGTGGGTGTGTGTGTCTTCCAGCCAAAAGTAATCACTTTCTCTGTGTCTATTCCCAATAGTTGCTTGGCAATAACCGGCTCTCCTGCTCCACAACAACAAAAAACGAGGAGGAAAGAAACAAGAAGAAAATGCAAAAATCGAATAAGAAGGGGTGTGTGCATATATACATTCCATTCAATCGGCTGCTGCCAACCACTCGGTCACTAAAAGGCCCATTGATAGAGCTGGCTAGCCGGCCGGCTGTATATTATAGACTTTTGCGCCAGTGTTTCTCTCTTTTTGCATAAAATGAAATATTTTTGAGGCAGTCGGCCCCAATTTACATACTTCTTTTTTTTTTTCTTCTCCTTTTGTGTGTATCCTAAAAGGCTTTTATGGGTGGGTGGGTGCTGGTTAGCCCTATTTCTGGGCTGCCTGTGTTTTTTTCAATTGCTGCTTGAACATAATGAAGGCCGACTAGCTCGACCACCCTTAAAGTGCTTTTTACATATTTTTTCAAATTACAAGCCCTTAAGCCCGAGATGATGTACTTGAGGGTTCTGCAGAGATATCCGACATTAGTTCGCAAACAATGGCAGAAAATTAGACTTAAACAAAAAAGTGTGACGGGCGGACACCCCGAACCAAATACTACAGGGTGGTCCAAATTTTTCCGACTATTTGTTTTGCTCATAACTTTCTGAATTTGCGCTATTTTGACCAGATCTTTTTTTATTAGAAAGAGAAGGCGATGAGAATTTGTTTCAAAATGTCTCTGTTTAATGAACACATCATTTTTTACCGAACCGTTGAAGATTTGCATAATTTTCAAAAACATTTAACAACAAATCATTCGACATTTTCATACTCCTGCTCCACACTTCTGCCCTGATCCTCTATGCATCTGCGGAGCCGGTTTTCGTACGAATTCATGGCACGATCAACCATTTCCCACGGCAGTTCAGTTCAAATAATTCAGCCTGCTTTCGATGAACTGCCGTGGGAAAGGGCTGATCATGCCATGAATTCGTACGAAAACCGGCTCCGCAGATGCATAGAGGTTCAAGGCAGAAGTGTGGGGCAGGAGTATGAAATTGTCGAATAATTTGTTGTTAAATGTTTTTTGTCACTGTCGAACGATGTTCAAATGAATGTTAACTGAAAGGATCTCTCGACTTTTCTGCTGAAAATTATGCAAATCTTCAACGGGTCGGTAAAAATGATGTGTTCATTATACAGAGACATGTTTAGTGTCAAACAAATTCTCATCACCTTCCTTTATAAAAAAAAGAGATCTGGTCAAAATAGCACAAATTCAGAAAGTTATGAGCAAAACAAATAGTCGGAAAAGTTTGGACCACCCTGTATATAGAGATACGGGTACCTAAAATGCTTCAATTTAATTCTCTTTTAAATTCCACTGGTACCCTTATTGCAAAATATTTTTCACCGGTGACGGGTCCTAGTCTTTAAAAATAACTGAACGGCTTTTATTGACCATGAATTTCGTCATCCTGACGAGCGCATCTTCTCAACAATAGCGCAGAGAAGTAAGGTCGTCATATGAAGCTCCTGTATAGATGCTTTTTTTTCGCCGGATTTTGGTGAATCTAGACGAATTTACCAATAAACTTTATGAACTCATAATGGTGTCGAAAGAGAGACTCAAAATCTATGAGCAATATGTTGATAATTGGAAAGTAAGGTCAGCAAAATAAGCAAAATCATTAGCAGAATGCAGCAAGTAATCAGAATTTAAGGTAAGAATAAAAAATTCCCGAATCAAAAACAAAAATGAAAGTGAGAATTTTTTAAAGTATCCTTTGATTTTACAGTAGACTTTCTAGAAACATCAACTCCTCAAGTAGTGTGCGCCCAAGATCTGACAATATTTTGACCCTATATTTTAAAACCTTTTGCTAAATGTGATTTGTAGGTCTAGTTCAAAAATTGCATGGGTCAATTGTCATAATGTACCGGCTAAAAAGATATGGTGCTGTAAATATATCTCTATTTAAAAAAATAGCTTTATTGCTCTTGACGTTGATTATGTCTTTTGGCGGCGAAAATTTAAATTGCATTAAAATTTCCATTTTTCACTTTTTTATAGGTCAAGGTAAATCGTGGATACTTTTTTAAGATCATAATTTTTTTAGAGTAATGTGCTCCTCGGAAAGTGACAATAAAAGTAGGATAAAGAGTCTAAACAACAATGGACATGTTCAAACATTTAGGCATTCTTTTTACGCGGAAACAGGTAAATTGCTGGAAATAGCTGACCATTTTCGCACATAACTTTCTATTTTAAATTCCCCATTCCCGCCACCTTTTTCAAATAACAAAATAGAAAAAAATATTAAAGTTTGTTTTGAAATTAGTGCTGCAATTTGAGGTGAAAGTTTTTTGCGCTAGACAAACCCTAATTTCTGGCATTAGATTTGTATTTGGCATGAGCGATTTGCTTATGAATATGCTTTTTAACTTCAAAATTCACTGTCGAATTTCAAATTCCGCTCAAGACAACAAATATTCAAACACATAATTTTTCGAGCATTTAAATGTGGTTGTTTTGAGCGGAATTTTAAAATTGACATTGAGTTTTGAAGTTAAAGAGCATCTTTATAAGCAAATCATCCATGCTGAACAAGAATTTGGTGTCAGAACTTATGGTTTGTCTAGCGCAAAAAAATTCACGCCAAATTGTATTCATAATTTCCAAGTCAATTTTCTCATCCCTAAAACTGCTGTTTTTAGGCACGAATGTACTATTCTGCACCATTCAGAGTGTTTCATCAAAATATGCAACAAGACAACGGTGAACTAGCTGCACAGAAAAAGTTATCACTTAAAAACTACCGAAAATCGACGTTTTCTAAAATTGTAAATTTACTAGTTTTGATTTTTAGTTATGAAAAAACTTTTCTTATTTTATTTGTTGTATAAAAGTAAAAAGCATAAGTTTTAACGTTATTTCAATATATAAAAACACTAAAAAGTTGTCAATTTTTTACGCATTAAAATTCACGCATAAAATTCCGAAATAAAGACGCCACTTTTTGACCCCGAAAATGACATTTTTTCATTATCTTTTTCGCTAATAATTTTTCTTAGTTTTTTTAAACTGCTAACACAATCTTGTTCACCGTAAAATATATTAAATATATATTAATGAACAAAAAAATTTTCACAACACAGTATTGGGTTTTATTGAGGTTTTTGACAAACACATTTGCAGATATGTTTCGATCTTATCATGTTGTGAGTACTCTTAGCCATGCAGGTTACTCAGTACAAGATGCAGAAGAAATTGTTGGCGCAATGCGCTTGCTTACAAAACATAAAATAGCTATTCCGACTACTAAAATAACAGGCAAACTACTTCCGAAAGCGGTGATAGATTGTCACGATCACATGAAAAAAGTGGTAAGAAAAGTTATTCCACTTGTTATATTGGGTTGTAACATAATATCGTGCGGTTTTTTGTTCATGAAGATTTTGTTTCAATGTTAAATATTTCTAAAACCCACATATCATTTGGAAGAGAAATTTAAACTGCACCAAAAAATGCTTTGAAGTTAAACAAAATAAAGTCTTTAGAGTGTTATGCGACAGTTTAAAAAAACTAATAATTATTCAGAAACGTGAAACTTGTTCGTCACTAGACCAACCTGCAATTTGGACGCCGGATTCGTGTTCAGCATGGTCGATTTGCTTATAAAACTGCTCTTAAAATTTGAAATTCATCGTCAAAATTCAAATTCCTCTCAAGACAATAATTATTCAAATATTTAATTCCTCGCACGTTTGAATAATTATTGTCTTGAGAGGAATTTGAATTTTGACGATGAATTTCAAATTTTAAGAGCAGTTTTATAAGCAAATCGACCATGCTGAACACGAATCCGGCGTCCAAATTGCGAGTTGGTCTAGTGACGAACAAGTTTCACGTTTCTGAATAATTATTAGTTTTTTTAAACTGTCGCATAACACTCTAAAGACTTTATTTTGTTTAACTTCAAAGCATTTTTTGGTGCAGTTTAAATTCTCTTCAAATGATATGTGGGTTTTGCTGAACAAACGGCTCTATCACATCTAATTTTGCACATTTAAATAAAAAAAACTTTTTGAAAAAATAACACAATTTTTTCTTTAGGCAAAAATTCCACCTTTAGTTATCATAAACAACCGAACAATATGTCATTGGAAAGCTTGTTCTCTGCCCTTTCTAACGAGCCATGAAAGTTCTGCATGTGTATATGAAATGTTTGAGTAGTTCCTGATTTTCTGAACATACCCAAGTCACATTTGACACCATTCAGAAATTGGTTTAAATCTTGTGCCAAGCCGGCTTTTTTGAAAAATGGTTTGCAGATTCGGATTCCTCATGAAATTCTGCGCCAGAAGATGCTGGTCTCACCGGCAGGACTTCCCGTGTTAACTTAAAGCTCATTTCTTGAAGGCTAAAAATCAACATTTTGTTGTGAAATTGTGAAATCTGAAATAGAGCGATGAAATAGGAGATTCTTCTCTAAAAAATGACATATAATAGTATGGTAGAAATATTTAACATTGAAACAAAATCTTCATGAACAAAAACCGCACGATATTATGTTACAACCCAATAATAACAACAAGACATGGTTTTTAAAAAGGCTAAACGCAAAAATGCTTTTTTGGAAGAGTATACATAATAATAAGCTATAGTTTAAATTTTTTTTAAATTTAGAAGCGTCTTATTTTTTCTTCAATACCATTTTATTTATTGAAATTTTTGCAAAAAGGGGCTCTAAGAAGATACTAGAAGCTATCTTGATCCAAATTTTTCATAAATTTTTAATTTTCACTGTTTTTTTCGCTTTCAATAAACTAATTGTAACTTTTTTGTTCAACTAGACATAGATATTTAGAGTGTAGAGCAAGAGCGACTGAACAGTATGTTTGACAATGACTCACTAGTATGTGAAGTTTCAACAGGCATAAAATGTATAGAAGTGGAAGTGCATGATCTTCTTATCGGCAACACCTCTTTTCTTAACAGACTTTATGGCAAGAAATTGAATTGCATAATTGAAAATACTGGACGCAAAAGCTTGGATGGAAAGCGCATTTTTAAATTAGTTAAACAATTTTTTAAAGGACCATACTTTTTGATGACAAAGGAACTTTGGCGAATTCAAATAATGCGCACAGATGAACATACTCACTTACCTTAGACATAATTCCGAGCAAGACTCTTGATCAAAAATGCATATTGAGGCTCTTTCCACCCTCTTCTAGTGAAAAAAACATGGTAGAATTTTTTTTGATGGGTATCCAGGTATCCCCTATATTTTTAACTATAAAGGTTATTATCATGGTTTTGGTCAGAATTTTGTCAAAAAAAATTATCTCGGAAATGGTCTTTCCTATTGTTTTGATGTTTTCTACTCCTATCAAGCCATAAAACGATAGTAAGAGTTAATAAAAGGCATTTTTGGGCCAGGGGTAAAGGGATTCCTGAAAAACAGCGCCTCTGTCGGCTCTACTTTTCAATCCTCTAAAAATCCAAAAAATTCGGGTCAATCTCGAGATTTCAGAGAATACTAAAAGTGCTTTATTGATGACAAGGAGTTCAATGCTAGTTATAAAAACTTAAAAAATTGGTAGTTGGGTTGAAAAAACTGACTTTTGGAAATAAAAGTGAGGATAGGTCAAAATTTTCATTTACATTTAAATTCGTATTGTGAAGGCGTAAGTGTAAATGTCAGTGTAAATGTTTATGGTATTGTGAAAACACCTCACATTTTCACTTACACTTAGGCCTGAAATCAGATTTGTAACTCGGAAAAGGCCATAACTTTTTTTCAAGTTTTCAAAAATTCTTCTTTTAGTGCCATCTTGTAGCTAAGATTCAGGGCTACCAGATGAGTATTTTATAAAGTAGATGTCCTTCAAAGAATTAAGATAAAAATGTAAGACTCAAATTCTGGTCAAGAGTCTTAGTCGGAGTCTTACATTTTTATCTTAATTCTTTGAAGGACATCTATTTTATAAAATCCTGAAACTTAGCTGCAAGATGGCACCAAAAGAATAATTTTTAAAAAATTGAAAAAAACTTATGGCCTTTTACGAGTTACAAATCTGATTTAGCATCCGCAAACATACTCCTCATTGTGTTTGAGGCCTTACACTTAGAATTGTGATAGAGCCATAACGAGTTGGCACCTATATAGAAAGTTGGTATGGCATAGTAACGAGTTGATAGTGTGTAACGAGTGCAGTAAAGAGTAAGTTTTTGTAACGAGTTGGTAGATCACCGAAATTTTCGTAGACGGCATGCAAAGTTGTTGAGTCAGCCGACTCAGTTCCGCCATTTTAACTTGTTTTCGGGCTCTATCTTTCAACAAGTTAAAACAGGTTCATAAGTAGGAGGACCCGAAAATCAACCAAAAAATGTCAAAAATCAGTTTTTGAGGTCAAAAATCAGCCAAAAATTAGCCACACATTAATTGTTACAAAAAGTGATTTGTTCGGAATAAACAAACAACAAAACAACACTATATATTAATTTTTACCTTTATCCATTTTTCCTTTGCGCTCATTGACTCGTCACGAGCGTGATCCATCGAATGTTTGTTGGGAACCGAACTGAAATTATACTGAAGGACTTACTTCGCTCTTGCTGCTTTTGGTTACCGCATATTCTCTAATAATCCCCCACTCTCTAATAATCCACCAACCCTCCCCTTTTTTGACTAGGATTTCAGAGTTAAGGCCATTTTCGATTGACAATTTCCGGATTTTTCGAGGGTTGAAAAATAATCCCCATGGGGATTAATAGAGAATATACGGCATTCCTCTGATCTTGCTATATTGCGGCTTGAAAAATCTTTCCCTTGAAGGCGCCATAGCTGAAAACCGCACTCAATGAAAGTAATATCAATGGAAATTGCAACGCTTGACCGTCAATCATTGACGTCAGAGCACAAATAAAATGAATATTTAGCGTACACTTTCTAATAGAAAGGGCGGGAATATTTCAATTATACCAAAAATTATTAGTCGTTTTATCAATTCTTTACAGAATTAGTCAAAATCAGCCAAAATCAGCCAAATTAGCCGAAATCAGCCAAAATCAGCAAATCAGCCGAAAAAAAATTTCTCAGCATCGAGGGCACAAAATCAGCCAATGGCTGAGAAATCAGCCAACTTGGGAACCCTGAGTTAAAGTAAATGCTTTTTTGCTTTAAAATCACATTTTGTAGAAGACATTCAGGCCTGAAAAATGAGTATAAACATGTATAATAAAAAATTATTTTGTAAGCGGCTCAAATTTGAAAAAGCTCCAGAGTTGAAAAAAACCCATTAAAGATTCCATTGCTTTGTAACTTTGAATCAGGTGGATCTTTGAATTCTATAGCACACTGTTTTAGATTTATCCTGCTTACAAACAATATTTTATTATACGTGTTTATCCTCATTTTGTAGGCCGGAATGTTTTCTACAAAATGTGCATTTCAAAAACAGGAACCATTAATAAATTTTTGCAAGATGTAGCCCAAGAACAGTTCAAAGTTGGCCGGGACTGAGGCGGCTGACCTGACAACTTCACATGCCGTCTACGAAAATTTTTATTCATACCCATCCAATTTTTCCGCCCATTCGCACTAGTCATAAGGTCCTCTACAATATTTAAAGAACATTCACTCTCTAACCAATCAAAATCATGCCTGTCTGAAAAACAGCTCGAGAAGTTCCTTGTAAGTACCTTTCTTAAGTACATTTTAAGTACCTTTTTAACATAAGATTTTAAAAATTCGTCAAGAACTTTTTGCACCTGTAAATACACTAATATTGGTTTTTAGAATTACTGGCGAAGATGATCAATACAAAAAACCAAGAGACTACTACTTATATATTTGCAGAGATTGCTTGCTGCTAAGAAATTGCAGAAAATTGAAAAATGAAAAAAGCCGGCTTGTAAGCTGAGTATCATTTCGACCTCCTTTACGTGCTTTCGACATTATGCTTTTGACCTAGTTTTTAAATTACTTTTGTGAATATTGTTTACTTTAATAATGCTAATTTTTTTCAAAAAATAAAGTCTTCAAAACCTTCGCCTTACTGGTCTTAAAGGACCCTGTCTCTTCATTATCATGGCAATTTGAAAGATTTGAATGCGCGCGGGACCACACACATTTTGTCAATAATAATTGCGAACTGTTCTGTGTTTGTGCTTATTGTTTGGAAAATTAATTTGTAAATTTGTTCAAAACTTAGAAGCATTCACTGGTCGAGCCCAACGTTGCTTGACAATGCCAGATCGGACGACTTGGCCTACTTACACTGGACCACAAATGTCACTGTATAAAGTAGTGACTTATATAGTATAACAAATAACGTTTAAAATTCAAAATGGAAACAAGAAAATAATTCGAAAACATTATTGACAAATCCTTGTGGTCCCGCGCGCATTCAAACATTTGAAATTGCCATGATAAGGAAGAGACAGGGTCTTTAAAGAACTTTATTTCTGAGAATGGGATCCATCCTTCTTTTTGTGCTCTCCAACTTCTTTATTGGTATTCAAATATAGCTAGCAAATGTTAAAAAGAAAGTGTAAACACACTCGTTCCATCCAATCGTTTTTAACACTAGAACGGTGGAGCGGCACTTTTGGGTGTTTTACTCAGTTTTTCACGCTGAATCTAAATCCAGTATCAGAATTTAGAAATTCTGGTATTAAGAGGTAATTGTCCTATTAAATCACACATCTTTTGTTTATTTTGTTAATTCTCTGTTATATTGTAATGGTTCACAAATGCTACATAGCTTTTTGAAAGCTGAGATCTGTGCTTTCTAACAACATTTCTAACAAGGCAATTTGCAATATAAGATGTAATAGTCAAAAGAAACAAAAGGGTTTCAAAAGCGTTGTCCATAACAAAATATGGAAAGTTTTGTGACAGATTGTCCGACAATTTTCCAACTATTAACCAACCATTTTCCAACATCTTTCAATTTCTGCATCGTATCTAAAACGAACAACTGGGTGCACACCCTTTTTTGCCTGAAAGGGAAATTTGCCAAAAGTTGAATTTTGTCCTTCTTTTCAAATCAGCCAAAGCCCGAAACCGGAACTGGCACTTTTATTTAACTGAGATCGGCTGCAGCACAAGACATTGACCAAAATCGGATCGAGAAGGAGGCTACTCTGTAACTGGTCCCGTTTTGTCTGGTTCTAAGATAAAGAAGAGTAGGAGTATTATTATTTAGCTATATTGAATATATTTACATTTTTTCTTTAAAGTTTCGCTTTAAATTCATAGCTAAAGTCAGCAAAAATATTTATTTGCCAAAAAAACTTTGAAGCATTTATTTGCAATAAAATTCAATTTAAAGTTCCCGCACTCAATTTTTTGTGTGTGTATTTTAAGTATGCATTTAAAAGCACCTTTTAAAACATACGAACTGCTCAATAAAAAGCTATTCTATTTCAGTGCTAAAAAGAGCGCTTTAAATAAAATTTATTTTTCGTGGATGTAATCGATTATTTTTCCTCATTTACTTTTATGATGATCAGATGGCTCAGGGTTTCTCGTCCTCTCAAATTATTTCTCCAGTGCCTTCTGTTTTTATTGTTCTTTTACTATTTAATACAGGTTTTTTTATGCCAGATTCTGAAATTTACTTTTTGGTCTGGTTTTAGCTCTACTACCTTGTCTTTCCGGCTACATTTTAGACGAGCGCTATCTAGAAAGTGTTAGCAAACAAGATGTTGGCAGGGTTAAGGTGGACACTATGTGTTCCGAAGCTTCAAACCTTTGCTTTTCTGTAGTCGACTTGATCAATGAGAAGTTAGATTTGACATTCTTAAATGCATATTTTAACATAGAATTTTTTTTAGAGATGATAAAGTTAGGCGAGCAATTTATTTGCATGGCTTTGAAAAAGAGTTTGGTAAGTAATTAAAAAAGATAAAAAGATCGTGTTTGACATGGTGTGTCAAATTGCCGAAAATAAAAATAGGAGTTTTCGTGGCAGGATCCAAAATTTAAAACATATAAGAATTTGGCGAAAAAAGACTAAATGTTATAAACTTTTTTAACTCCTTGTTTTCACACTTAATTTTTTGTGGTATTGCAGCATATTTGGGCTTTAAGCCAAAAACTACGAATGGTGAAAATTTAAAACATGTGTAATAAGGCAGCTCTATACCTGGGGTTATTTTCCGAGCACAAAAATCAGTAAAAACTTTGCCCCGCGCGGAATTTTCAATTTTGTTATGACCCAATCTCGTTCTAAAGTGCATAGGATAGCCCAGAGCTTGTTCTTCAAAGTTGTTGGATTTAATTTTAAAATAAGCGAAAAATTTGAAAAATTTTACAATGAAAACGAAAAGCTATAAAAAGAGGTAAATTTAAACCCATGTTATTTTGCGTGCCAAACTCCGAAATTTCATTTCAAGTATGAAAAATTTTCGATTCGTCACTGCAACCGTGTTTGATTTGACACTCCGGTTAGATTTTCTCGCCAAACATGAAAATATTGAAATGTTGCTTTTGGGGGGGGCAGGGTGCGCAGATGTCCTGATTTATCAGGAATTTCCTGATTTTCGAATCAATCCTGATTTTTGATCGCCGAAATGAGGAATTCTTGATTTTTTTGTTCGCAATCCTGGGGGGGGGGGGGGGGGGACGGCGTGGTTCAGTGTCACTCTGAACCAGTGCTATCACTATTTCTTATAATGATTCGGCAACTACATCTTGTGCAAAAGATCGGTTTAAAACACCTTTACTTTTCAAAAATGTTTTTCGGACCAACATGTGTTAGGACGGGCCAGTGTTTGCGTGAGCTCACTCAAAATGAGAATCTCAGTGAGTGAGAATGATTGAGTGAGCTCACTCACTCTCACACTTAATTTTCGATTTTTTTCTCACTCACTCTAATATTTTCACTCTCATTCTCACTATCACTCTCACTTGATTATTTTTTCATTCTCAGTGAGAATAGAGTGAGAATTGCGGCTTTCTGCCTAAGGCTAATATCACACAGTTTTATTCAGATAAAGGCAGTACACTTAAATTAAAAATTTAAAAAGAGAATAATAACACTTGTTTGTCGATTATCTTGACTTTTTGAAGCAAGACAGCCCTACGGGTCGCCATCCTCCAACTGTTTTGAACGAAGTTTTAAGAATAGAGTTTCAAGTTTAGAATTGAAATTCAGACCACTCAAAGTTATGCTATGGGTTACTATTAAAGCATAGGTTGCTATCAGAGAAAATACGGTAATTCTGTTGTAACAAGAAAAATGCGCTGTTAAAAAGTAGGCAGAAGGAAGGCCACCTAATCCAAGTAAAGTTTTTTTTCTTTAAAAAATGCTATAAAAAGTTCATTTAGGGAAAATAACCATTTTTCAGTGAAAACGTGCCGCTTTTTAGCGGCATTATGGCATCCCTGTGTTACCATTCATCAATAAAGATGTTTATGTCTTTATTGAATACAATATTGAAAATTTGTTTGGATTTTGTTCATTCTCACTCACAGTGAGAATCTCAGTGAGCTCACTCACTCTCACTCACTCTCTTTTTTCCATCCTCACTCTCATTCTCACTGCCCAAAATTTCAATACTCTTATTTCACTGAAAAATTTTCTTCTCACTCACTAATCGAAGATTTCCGCACAATCATATTGGGGGGGTCGTAAATCAATCAATGCATGAAATCTGGAGGGTTAACTACTCATGTCTCGAAAACGTAACTCAAATCGAGCTTGAAATATAAATCTCTGACTATTTATTGCATGCTAATGTTTAAAAATTTGCATAATACCTTTAATTTTTTTTCCTTTGAAGCATTATAAGATAGGTATATTTTGTTACTTTTGCGAAGAAAATAATAATAGTGGTTTTAAACCATATTTTTCGCTTTATGTATCTTATTTTCAGATACTTTGGTCACACTGACTCCACCTAAAGGTTGTTTGGAACTATTGCACTTGGTAACCCCCAAAAGGTCAAAAAGTTCAAAAATTTTTATTTGGTAAAAATTGATTTTTGTTGATAAAAAATAGTTATAGAAAACTATTTTTAATTGATAGTTATTTATTTTCTTCGTCGAGTTTAGACTTCAAAGTTTTTAAAATATGTCTTTGCCTAGATATAAAAATGGATGATCTTAAAAAAGAAGATACCGTATTCACTCTATTAACTCCCCATGGGGAGTTATTTTTCAACCCCTGAAAAATCGGAAATTTTGTGGTCGATTTTAAGATATCCGGGCGCTCAACAACAGTTCGAAAACTGGAATTAGGTAATCTAGTAATAACTAAGAAAATGCAAAAAACATATTTGCAAATGTTTGCTTTAGGCTGAGATATGGGGTCCGTAGGGTGGCGGCTTATTAGAGAGTGGGGAGTTAATAGAGTGAATACGGTATAGCTCTTTCACTCTTTTACTTTTGAAGCCAGGTTTCATTGTTGTATCCATGCATTTGATCGTTGAAAGAAGATTCATTACAGTACATAGGTTGTTGTGGTTGAAGAGGGCGTAAAAATTTGTGATTTTTTAATTTCAAAAACTTTGATTTTTGGGTTACCTTTTTCTGAAACTTCTTTGAATACTTATTATTTAGGAATGTCGGCTAAGAACTCAGATACTCGAATGTGGTCGGTGGACCATTTGGTAGTGAATACGGTGTATGTGTGTAGCTTAATCATTTCTCCGGCAAGTTTTTTCCTAGAGTGAAAATGTAATCGAAATTGCTATTTAGTTTATGGTTGGAGCCTTAAACACCGATTTCTTAAAATCTTCATCCTCCGAAAGACCAGATGAATCCATGCTCATTGTTGGACTAGGTGGTGGTGCTTTGGACATGTTCATACACACCAAGTTCCCGTCGGTATCTTGTCAAATAATTTTAAAAAATTATTAAATTGATCAATTTTAGGTGCAAATCAATGTTTTTGAGCTGGACTCTATTGTAAAAACTTTGGCTAATAAATGGTTTGACGTGTTGAAGACAGAAGTCGAAAAACTGTTTGTTTTTTAAGATCATGCCGGTTATCTATAATAATTAAAAATTAGATAATACAAGACGGAATAGCTGCAATAAAGAAAGCAAGCGGCAGAGGTATACAACCAAAACTCCATTAGACCGAAAAGTTAAGATTTTCAGGTGAAAAATACAATGTGGTTGTTATAGATGCGTCAGTCCTTTCTATACAGTTCTAACTTGTGAAAATTCACATAACTTTTTTTGCCTTAGATGTGACTCAACAACGCAGATGCCATGTCCAACTGCAGGGTTCATACAACTAGAAGTTTTACGAACTATAAAATTGATTTTAAAACCTCAAGGTTCAATAACTTTTCAAAGTATGTATACTGAATTAAAGTGTTTAGGAGTCATTGTGGTCAATGTGTTAGCACTTCAAGACGAGCTGAATAACTTAAAAATGGTAAAAAATTTACTACAAAAATATATATTTCGCAGTAATGTATCTGAGATACACCTCATTCAACATTTGTTATACTTTGCAATGACCAAAGACGTTTAAGAATGCCGAAAAACCGTAGACCTAAAGCATAAAAAGAGGAAGAAGCGGGACAAGTAATTTCGATATAGACAAGCTAAGCATAATAGTCCAGGGGCACTCGAAGATCACCATAAAAAGAGTTTAAAAATATATTCAGCTGTCCATGAGTTCTGTTAGTATAATATACGACGCCTTGCAGATGAAATACAGTCGAGTGCCGATAACCGACACCCCCTCGAGGGTAAACACCCAACTGTCATGATTCCCAACTATCATGACCGACTGTCATGAGTGCCAACTGTCATGACCCGACTGTCATGAGTCCAATGGTTATGAATATATATCTCCTCACATATATCTCCCAGCATATACCGTATTCCTCTAAAAAGGCGCCGGCCGCCTTATTTTTCAAACCCCCGAAAATCTGAAAATTGTCAATCGAAAATGGCCTTAACTGTGAAATTTTAGTCAAAAATGAGGGGGGCCGCCTTATTAGAGCGGACCGCCTTTTTAGACTTATACCGCCTTATACCATTCCAAATAAGAATACACCTCCAGAACCCATAATTTTGAATTTTAGCCAAAAGTAATTCAAAATTCAGAATTGTGTGGAACCCCAGTTCTGGAGTAGTTTCGTAGCCCGTAGGCATCCAGGGTACTTCCGGTTACCAACAGCTCCCCCCCCCCCCCCCCCCCCCAAAATTGACTTCAATTCATGAAATCCAGATGGTCTTTTTGGGGTATGTTATGGTCATTTTTTAATTGTTTTCACATTTTTATGCTTAGGCTTAAGCAAGACTAGGCGAGCGTACGTTAGGACGGACTTGAAAATGTCCCGAAATTGAAAAAAGTAAGAAAAACATGTTTGAGTCTGTCCTAACATACGCTGGCCTACCCTTACCTAAGCCTAAAGCCTAAAATACACACCAGGGGGCAATTCAAATGGTGATAATAAGCTAAACGGCACTAGTATTTACTTATACATGTGCACACTATAGTTTCTACATGCGGCAGACCCTAAGAAGTAAAAAACATTCAAAACTTGTTAATTTTTCCTATATTTGACTAAAATTTATTCAAAAATGACCCTAAAATACCCTAAAAAGACCATCCGGCCTTTATGAATTGACGTCAAAATTAAAAAAATATATATTTTCAATTGGAAACTGTTTAGAATGTTTCTTGTATCGTATTGTGCTGAGAAAGAGAGCTTAGGTTCACTTTTGAAAAATTTGGGGGTGGGGTTAAACTGGGACGCAGTACCGCATACAGGTATCCAACGCTCAGGTGGTTTAGGAGATGTCTGGGGATAAATGGATGTCTGTGGCGACTTTAGCAAAACTCAGAATACACTAGGAAATTTAATTGAACTATTAACAAAAAAATTAGAGCGCTCGAATAAGTGTAAAGAAACAGGTTTTGGAGCTCATAAAACATTTGAAAATTTGCATTTAATGAACGACCACTTGGTTTGGTTGGTGCATGGATTCTCGAGTAGAACTGATGTGGGATTATAGGAAAAATTTAAAATTATAGGAGTTGCTCGTAAGACAAAAAATATTAACCTTAAAAAAATTTGTGCGGAATCCGCCGCCCCTGGACAATACTACAATAACACTACATGAGCGCCACTGCCTAGCTACCTCCACCTGGATCGGTGCCTCTACCCCTACTTGAGTACCGTTAGGGTACCACTACCTGAGCATTAAAAACTGGGTAACACCACTTAAGGACCTCCACTTAAGTACCTGTATATGAGGTATATATGAGGAGGTATATACCCATAACCGTTGGACTCATGACAGTTGGGAATCATGACAGTTGGGATCATGACAGTTGGGAATCATGACAGTTGGGTGTCGTTCCCTCGAGTTCGTTCCCATTTAGGGTCCAAAATTTTTTTACCTCAATTTTTGAAAGACTTTGAAAATTATGTTGTGACAGTCTGGTGCCAATTATCGTAAGGATTCCGATTTGCCGGTCATTTTCTAAAAACCCTTAAATTTGGACACAAAAAAATAAATACCGATAACCCGATACCCTATTGAAAAAAAGTCTGCCGGAATTTTGTTTTTTAAGTGTCAAATTTAAATGTTCTTAAAAAATGACGGACCAAATAGGAATCCTCACGATATTTGCCACCATACTGTCAAAACATAATTTTCAAAGTCCTTCAAAATTAGGGTAAAAAAGTGTCAGACCCTAGGTGGTAACGAACTCGAGGGAGTGTCGGGTTATTGGCACTCGACTTTATTACCTCCCTGAATTTTATTTCTAAGTCTTCCATTCTTTATGAGTAGCTGGCACTTCACGCGGAACCATTTTTGATATATTCAATGACCATCTTCCACTAGCCCATTACATTTTTAAATGAATTGTGGAATATTTCTGAAATATATACATACGACTTATCGAACATGCATAGAAATCTATAAAAAAAATATTGGCATTGATTGTGGACACCTTTAAGGCGTCTGATCCAGAAATGATCCGGAAGTTTGAATTTTTTACATGATATATGATCCATGATCTTGTCCGGTCAAAATTTTCGCTATGATATAATCCATGATCTGATCTGGACCAAAACTTTCAGCTGATCTGATCCATTATATCATGTGATCCGTAAAAAAAATCATGATCTGATGCGACATGGTCCGATATAACTTTTGCAGGAGTTCAGATTATTTTTTGTTCGTTATGACGCTTAACATAACTGATAATACATCACATTAGGTTAGCATGGAGTCAAATGAACGGTAATCGAATAAACTATTTGACAATGTTTGATTGCATGAATTCTTCGCTGCCATATGCCTACAAGGGGTACGCGTCAATTCTGCTCGTGTAACAATTTTCGGGCAAGATTTTTTCAGGACCCTTTTTGGGTCTCAAAATTAGGCTCTACTCATCCAGTCCAAAATTAATAAGCAAAGAAGTTTAAAAATAGTGGTATGAAATCATTTCACTAAAACCTGTTTTTTAACCATCCCTCAAAGAAATTTTGGTTTCCACAAAAATTATTTATGAAAAAAACGGATTTGAAAAAAGGAACACAATTTTTTGGTTTTCAACCCGCGCTTTAGATGAGAAACGACCTCAGGAAAATTTGGCATGATCAGATTTCGGCCAAATTTTAGGTATGATCAGATCCATAATAGATTCTGGACAAAAAGAATAATCTTATCCATGATCTGAGCAAAATTTTGTCGCGTGATATGGTCCATGGATCAAATCACGTTTCACGGTGGATTATGGAAACACCGCTTTGAACTAATTTTTTTCACTTAGGATGAAAAATTTGAGCAACTAAAAAAGTAAACGATGAAAACGAATAAATAACTTAAAAATGTTAAAACCCTATAATGAGCAAACAAATTTGAATAAAAAAAACGGCGTTCTTGAACCTATGATGTTTTTTTGTTTTTATTGTATTTCACCAATAATTTTAGGTAGAACGTCGACTTCTCTCCGTCTTTCCAGTGTGCACTTCCATTTCTATCGAGACTGAATTTAACAGTATATATGCCTGCTTGCCTGAAGACATCCATCCAGACAGGCTCCATCCAACAGCACAGATTTGGACTCAACGAAGAAAAGAATTGCAAAATGCTTTTGGATTTGCACAAGAAATGCATGACATAGACTTTAAATACTCAGGAATTCCAAATAGATTAAGTGCCTGTATATCAAAAGTAAAATATTGTATATTTCTAGTCTGTTGTCAGATCTCTTGCTCGACTGTTTGTAATTCCTGTTCTACAATTGAATATACAGAAATGTTAATTAGCTTTTGGTGGCCTCATTTGTTTTTTGTTAGCTTTTGCATATTATTAATTTTGAAAAATAAAAAAGGTTTATAGCTGCACATTTAAACTTAGTAAATACACAACAAAACGAAACAAATCACAGCAAAGTGCACAATTAGACACAGAAATATGAGCTTATAATAAGTATCATAACTAGTTGTTTTATTAATTTACTTAAATGCGCTCTTAACTACAATAAACCAAACAAAACATAGCAAAACCGTATTTCTCAGATATAAGCTATACCTTTTTTAAAGACCGAAAAAATTCTCAGTCAAAAAACTGGTAACACACTTTTTCATAAATATTTATGTCATAATTAGCAAAATAACAAAAAATAGTCGCACCCAAGAAAGGGTCGAGCTTGATTCATTTTTTCTATCCGCTCTGAAATTGAATTCATTGAATTCAGACTTTGACCGAAAAGTTGAGTGCAAAATAAGATCTTTTAAAAAGTATAGCTCTGATTCACATAGACAAATGAAGTTGAATAAACCCGAAAGATGGTAACTTCATTGTGTGTGGCGCTGATGTGTGGGGTTACACACTCATAATTACTTTTACGAATAAACATGACCATTTGATTATAACATATTCACAGAACGATAGAAGAAGTTGCTTCAAAACTGCACTGTTCCGTTTTTCTTGTGAGAGATAGCATCAAGAATAGCCTGAAATAGAGCTTGTTAGTATAATTTAAGAATCTAATTTCTAAAAAAGCCTACCTGTCTTTTAGCATGGTATCGAGCTTGCAAAGCTCGAAGTTCGGCGTCCATCTCTAAAAATACAAAGTATTAAAAGTTTTCAACTTTTGAAAATTTTTGAATACTTCATGGTTAAAATGTATGTAACGCGAGATGTAAATCTCCCGTCAAATTTTTAAAACTTCTTGTTCTCGGTGATAAATTTTCAATTTTTTCATTTTTTCGCACCAGCATGTAGCTATCTGAGGTAAAGTTACTTGGGTTTGAAAAAGTGGCTTCCATGGCGCAGTGCATAAGCGTTCGTATTTATTGGCCCAAAATAGTGTCGCAGATTTGATCCCGCCTGGTGGCATGCTATTTATTTTAGCTTGTTTGACCAGTTCTAGGGGCAATTAGACTTTTTTGACGCCAGATCCGGAATCAGCTACCCAAAAAAAATGTTATAGAAAAATGTTTTTCATTGCGTAAGTTTTATTTTTTGTCAATGTTAGAAAACCATCGGCAAGGCGTTAGTCATTTCACTCTTATCGGCCAACTTTGTCAACAACTTAGTATGTTTGAGAAGCCCACACTCAGATATTTTCCCTTCATGAGGACCCTCAAATGTTTGCCAGATATTTCAAAGCCTCTCACTTGTACTCTACGTTTGAGCGTGCCAATGAGGTTGCTGTGCAATAAAGTTGCAAAGAGTTGGGTATTAGGGTGTGGTTATCTATTTTTGAGTATGCACATGTGTTGTTTATAGAACATATATGGTGCTCGCAAAATTTATTGGCTATTTCAGATTTGAGGATTCTCATATTTTCGAGTTTGAAATTTCTGAAAGAACCTTCAAAGAATTTATAAATTTGAGACATGACTGCTGAAAGTCATAAGACTATACGGAGACCGGAAAAAAGGCCTGCTGTAGATATTCTGTGTCTTCTCTACAACATCAAAAATTTTAAATTATCTAATAATAGTACCTTTTTCCAGGCTTTCCTTCTTAATAAACAACTCTTCTGTAGTTAAGTTACGCAGCTAAAATTTATAAAATTATTAATTTCCAATATTTCTTATTATTAAAACCCACAAAGGTATAGTCACTCTGATCGTTCAAAGCTTTATGGAAAGCACTGTCAATGGAATTGTCGTAGCTCCATGTGGAACTGAAGGTATCCACTCCGCCCACTGCTCCAGCCTCAAACTGAGAGGAAGAGCTCTCTAAGGCTGATTCATTCAACTTCAGAGCCTGCATTCCAGAAGCCAGTTGACGTTGCTGCTGGATTTGCTGTTGCACGTTTTCGTAGGAAGGTGGAGGTGGAATACTGGACATGTTGGAAGAATTTAGACCATTCGGGAGAGTCTTTCTGGCCATGACACTATTGTTAGACTCAACTGTGCGCTCAAACGATCCTTCTCTGGCGGTTTGGTTGATGGAGGAAGAGGGTGCTGTAAATGACAAGATTTAAGTTGAGTGGAATTCAAATCTTAAAAAATTTTTATGAGGGATATTAAAGGGGGAAGTGGGTTGCCAAAACAACGAGCGATGGAAATTAGAGCTCATTTCGGGAGAAAGAAGGGTGACAGTGAGAACCCTCATTTTGGCTAGGTGATATTTGCGCAAAAGTTATTTGGCAAAAACGACTTTTGCGCCATCGACATTTGCAAAGACGACATTTGCTCCATCGACTTCTTTTATGTCTCGCTTTTTATTTCGTCTTCTGCTTCTCATTGTATAAACCATTGAATTAGATTACATTTGGCCTGAAATGCATGCTTTTTCTGCGAAAAACAGAATAACCAGAAACAGAAGAGGAAATGAAAAAGCGAGATATAAAGGAAATAGATGGCGCAAATGTCGTTTTGGCAAAACACACGTTTGGCAAAGAACTTTTGGTGCAATTATCAACTAGCCCTTATTTGGAAGCAGCAAAAGTATTTCGCATTTCTAACAGATAAAGTTTGTGTGTTTGACTTTACCGGTTAAAGCCCGGTAAATATCACCCCCAATAAAGCTCCATCAAAACAATGTCTCCAGGGATGGGGGTCGACTTACCAATGATATTTTCTTTTTGGACAATTTTTCTGTGAAATATCTGTTTGATGCTTTGAAAACTTTTGAATTGCTTTTATTCGAAAATTTGATTTTTGGAAATTCATTAAAAAATAGATACCGTAATTCTTCTAATAAGCCGCCCCCCCCTAAATTCAAAAAACGGGTTTCTGGCATTGTGTTTTTGACCTATGTTTTGGAAACCACTGTTAGGCAAGTCATCATCTATTTTGTAGCTCATCTCACTGGCTACAAATTGAGGGGTAACTTGCCAAAGAGGAGTCTTCAAAAAATGGGTCAAAAACACAATGCCAAGAACACGATTTTGAACCAGAGGGGGCGGCTTATTAGAGGAATTACGGTAATATGAAAATCTATGATTTTTTAAGTGTCGAATGCCGAGAAAAGTTTTTGTTTGCTGGAATGTTTTATGCTGTTGCAAAGCTGCATAAGAAAAAACTGTTCAACCAAAAAGAAATTCGTAAAACCCTTCATTTGTAAATTAAAATAACCTTTGTGCTGATTTTCCATAGTGTGCTGAATCAAAGTTCCCTCATCAAAGTTATAGTTGAGCATAGTGCCAGAGGCTGTGTTTGGCTTGCCAAAGTTATTGAGAGTGGCTGGATCCTTAGTGATCAAAGTGTTAACTGTATTCACTTCCAAAGCCTCGTGTAGGTACTGCTGAAAATGTAATCACTAATTACAATTACCTTAACATAGACACCTGTTAACTATATAAGTGAGGTGGCCTTATATCGGAGTTTAACTGTAAATTGGCCGAATTACACTTTACCGGAAATACCAAAATGCGGTTTCCAGTGCTCTAAGCCATTTTCAATGCCGTGAAACGGGTAGAAACACGTTTCTATAAATGGGAAAGACCTTTTTGAAAAAAAACTTTGTATGCTTTGGCCTTTTATGGGTTTTTGTCATTTTTTGGTATTTTACTCCGTTTTGGTCACTGAAGCTTTGCAAAAAAAGCTTTTTTATGCATTTCCGATCAAGAGTACTTCTCGGAATTATGTCTAAGGTATGTTTGTGCGCACATCTCTACCTTTCAAGCCGCCTACGCCCGCGAAGAGGTGCATGAAAAGGGTATGCATACCAGAGTTTTTTATGCGGTAGGCTCCAGTTAACAAAGCTATGTTCAAGTTCAATCTTTTAACCTTCAACAGAGATGACTTAGTCAAAAAATGACCAAAACCGTAGGGTGACCAAGGCAAATCCACCTTCAAAAAAGTGTTTACGACCCGTTTCACGAAATGAAAAATTATTTGGAGCGCTTAAAACCGTGGTTTCGGATTTCCGGTAAAGTGTAGTTTTGCCTGTAAGCACTTAGAAGCAAAGGTTTTCGAAACTTTTCACGCTGCCTTATTACATTAAACACAAAAATACCAAATAAATATATAAACAACAAACATACCGCATCATTGAGCAAGTAGTGTGCAGCTACATCTTGAGCATTTCCAATCATTTCTCGAATGATCCTTGGACCTTTGGCAGTAACAATAAATTCGTGCTAAAATATATAGGTTCTTTAACTAACGGTCACACAATTTTAACCTGAAGTAGATTTTCAGCAGATGTTCTCTCCTCAGGATTTTTGACCAGACATTTGGCAATAAAATCGTGAAACTTTTCTGACCATTCAATACCATTCCCAACACTTTTAAGTGTGGGTGGGGCTTAGTCGGGATCATGAATATGGCTCTGTAAGTAAATAGAATTATTATACACATCATCGTGAAAAATAAGAAAAATAGAATATTTTGACGCAAAAAAGGCTTCCAAGAGAATTTTAAAAGCTATCGAAGATCAGTTGAAACGACTGCTATAATGAAAACCTTTAAAATGAAGCATACTGTATTTCCTCTAAAGAGAGCCCATGGGCGCTTTTTTCAACCTCCTCCAGCATGGGAGTTTACTAGGGCATGGGCGCTATATTTCAACATGTAGAAGTCGAAAGCGCTCACAAAAACTACAACGACAGTCAGGAAACTAAACACATGTTATTCAAAGTCTTTAACAGAATCAAGAATCAAATTAAGTGAATATAGCGTCAATTTTCAGTTCTTAGCCTTTTGTTCAATCACCAGTTGACACGGTGAAGCTTAGTACCCGATGATAACTGTAGAGGTGGGCGCTTATTAGAACATGGGCGCTTAATGGAGCATGAGCTCTAATTAGAGGAAACACGGTATTTTCAAAAAACAATAAAGATTCAAGTTCCAAGTACATAAAATTCTGTCTTCTTTGATATTTTGGTACTTATATGAAGAAAAAAAACAAAGTGGAGAAGACTAAACAAAGTACAAATCTTTACTATAAATCAGTTAAAATTTCTAAAGACTTGGGAGCCCAAATTTAAAGATTCGGGAGACTGAAAACTCAATTTTGGAAATTTTGTAAAGTTTTCTGTGTTATCTCTTGAAGAATCTGTAACAACCGAATATTTACCTCATTGGGTGTATTTCCGCGTGTGGAGGTCTGCCTTCAGCCATTTCTATCGCTGTAATTCCAGTGACCAGATATCTAAAGAAAAAAGTTTGATTAAACTATAAGCGCAATAAAACAAAATTTTTACCAGCTTTCGTGTCATATCCAATTTCTTGAATCAACTCTGGAGCCATCCAAAAAGGTGTGCCAATCACTAAACTTAGGTCGATAAGCAGGTTAACATCACCCAATTTTTATTATGTCTGAAGCCATCTGTTTATTATCACAAAAACAATTAATTACCGTATTTTCTCTATTAAATCCCCATGGGATATTATTGGGTTGGTCCATTAGTTCGCGGTTGCTTATACACAACTCTAGGGTTGGCAAGGGTAGTGCTAAAACGACTGATCGATGAAGTGATGGGTTCGTTAACATTTTCAACAGTTTGTAAAGTCTTCCTTTTTCGCGTTTCAGAAATTTTTTTGAACCGTTGTAGACAGAAAGACAAAATCTACAAAATAGTTTGAAAAAATTTCTGAAACGCGAAAAAGGAAGACTTTACAAACTGTTGAAAAATGCTAACGAAACCCATCACTTCATCGATCAGTCGTTTTAGCACTACCCTTGCCAACCCTACACAACTCGCAAGGTTTCTGCGTGGGTTTCATAAGTTTTTAATAAATACGCTATTAAAATTGACAGAAGACAAATCAAATTTTACTTGTAAAATTAGAACAAATTTTTTTGATGGGTTTCCAAATTGCAATTTTGTGTTTTGAATTTAATTACGAAATCCATCAAAAAAATTGTTCTGTTTTTGCAAATTAAATTTCGATTCCGAAACCCATCTGTCAATTTTTATAGCATGTATTATCAAAAACTTATGAAACCATGCAGAAGCTTGCAAAGGGTGTATAAGCAACCGAGAACTTATGGACGAACCCAATAGTTTTCAACCCTAGAAACTCAGACAGGTTTGAAGTTGATTTCGAGATTTTAAGGTACTCAACCAAAATCTGAAAAGTGGAATCAGGGTTGCAGTATAAAATCACCACCCTCCCCCCCCCCACGGGGAGTGATAAGATCGAGAAGATAACATCATATTTGTGTTTCTCGACCCCGATTTCATGAGAAAGCCGGCTGTTTTTTAAATTCTGAGAAAAAAATTTTTCGATTCAAAGGGGGAAAACGAATATGGGGTAGATATGGGGGGAGTATCATGGTTTTTAGTCAAAATTTGAAAAATTTGAATTGGCACCTTTTGAATTTAAAGGGAATAAGGGCTGTATAGGGAGGGGAAGGAAATAAAAAAAGGCCACTTTTATGGCAGAACGTTAGAAATTTAAATATCTGTATTCTTCGACTGCCTCACCATGTTATTCAACTGGGCCGTGGCAAAAGAGACTCTATATGCATTTTATGGTGAAGAGTACTTTTCGGAATCATGTCTAAGGTAAGTGTGTGCGCGCATCTCTAACTCTCAAGCACCTGCGCCCCGAAGGGGGCGCAGGGGGCCTGGGGCTTGGAGTTAAGATGCGCACACACACTTACCTTAGACACAAATCACTCGAAAGTGACTCCGGATGCATGAAAAATGCATACCAGAGTTTATTTATGCGGTAGGCCCAGCCAACAAAACTATGTTCAACATCTTCTTGTTAGTGGGCCCTGAGTCATTAGTGGCCCCTTTTATTCCTTCCCTCCCAATACAGCCCTTTATCCCTTTTAATTCGAAAGGCGCCAATTCAAATTTTTCAAATATTGACTAAACAACCATGATACCACCCCCCCCCTGTGAATCGCATTTTTTTCTCAGAATTTAAAAACAGCCGGCTTTCTCATGAAATCGGGGTCGAGAAACACAAATATGATGTTATCTTCTCGATCTTATCACTCCCCGTGGGGGGGGGGGGATTCTGTACTCAAGCCGGAATCAGGAGTGCTCGTGCTAGTCAAGAAAAGGCAAAAAACAGATTTGCAAAATGTCCGCTCTAGGCTGAGATATAAGGTCCATATGGTGGAGGTTTATTAGAGAGTGGGGATTAATAGAGAAAACGGTAGTAATTTTTTTTATCTGGAAATGGATAGTGTTTCCAAGTTTATTTTCGATTAGTGTTGTAAGATTGCATTAAAATTCTTTGCTTCAAACTTAGAACGATAAAAGACTCTTTTTGAATGAAAAACTTGCCTGTGTTTCTTTTAGCCATAGTGTCAGTGAGCTGACCAGCCACTCCGAAGTCTGCCAGTTTAGCATTCCCGTCCATGTTTAGAAGTATATTGCCTGCCTGAATAAGCAAGCTTTTGTAATATTTCAGTAAAATAACTATAATCCTACTTTGATGTCTCTGTGAATCTTCTTTAGACTGTGCAAATAGGTAAGGCCCATTAAAGTGTCCTTTAGAATAGCGCCAATTTCCATTTCGTTTAGCGTCTTGCGCCTTAGACGCATGATGTCAGAAACTGAGCCTGCTCCGCAGTATTCCATCACTATCTATAACTAATAACTGTTGAAAGCTATGAAATTTTTAGTTTATTATGCTAGGAATTCTGCACTTATCGACCCTTATTATGTAATAAAAAAATCGACTTTACATTGATAACTGTAAAGTTTCTAGGGTAATAAAATTATACAGTTGTCGACTCTACACTTAGAGTACAGTTATCACTACAGTTATCTATGAAAATTCCCGAATCCGGCGTGATTCCCGTTTTTTATACGGGAATCCCGAATCCCTAAAATTTTGCAAAGCCCGGTCCCGAATCCCGCCGGACTTCCAATGATCAGGCCTAGTGACAAACGTCTTTCAAACATAAAATCTTTTAACAACAACTTACCCATAGATCTGAGTTTTTGAAATATGATCCGTAATATTTGACGACATCTGGAATTGAACTTGTAAAGTTGTTGAAATAATAGATTTAAAGGGCCATGGTCACCTGTGGAAAATTTCTCTGCTCCAATTAAAAAAAATCCGAATCGTTGAACCTCTTTACGAATTTTTCAACTTGGTTTCTAACAAAACTATACCTGAAATTCAATTCCAGGCTTTGATTTTTCAGAAACCAAATTGAAAAATCCGTGCAGATCTTCAATGATTACGAAAATTTTTTGAATTGGCGGGGATAAATTTTGAACAGATGACCATGCCTCTTTAAAAAAAACTTGGAGTCAGGGCACTAATATATATACATTTGCTGTCACACTGCTGCATAATGGTGATCTCCTTGATTATTTCCTGTAAATCTGTGTCGACGGGCACTTTCTTTATGGCCAAGGTGTGGCCAGAGTCTTTGTGCAGGGCTTTGTGCACAGAGCCGTAGGAACTGAAAAAGTCGTGAGTTATGCTGATTCTATTTACAACAGTTGTGATTTTAATCAATGTTTTAAAATGTATCATAAGTTTTGTTGAATAAAAATTGGCCAAAACTTTTAAAGTAATCTATTAACTGTAACATACCCTTCTCCCACTTTGCTGAGCACTTCAAAAACATCTTCCGGAGATTTGTTTAGCTCGGTGGTTTCCAATTTGAAAGAATTCCTGAAAAGTGGGTTTTTGATTTAGTGTTTTGCGAGACAGGCTCGTTTATATAAGCTTATGGTCAAAACATTTAAATTTGGGTGAGAACAATAGTTCACATATCTAAGGGCTTTTGAGATTTTTGAAAGTTTATTGAACCATGAAAATTTAGTTAAAACACATTTCAATAATATTTGATTACAAATCGGACTCTCAAGCGATTCTGTTCAATTATTGGGCAAGAGAATGATAAATTATTAAAATTTAGTTAAGTGAAAACTTACGGATCTATTGTGACCGGTCTATCCTCATCTTTTTCTGCGACCAATTCCGAAGACATTGAGTGAGTAACTAAAAGTGTCAAATGTATTACTGAATCTTCAGTACACTATCCACAATATTGAAAGCAAAAAATAAGTGTCTGCATTGCAGTAAACTGATAATTACTACAACAACGTGCACGAATTGAAATAATATGTGCTTATTCAACTAAAACAACTATGTAAACAGTAAAATCTGTAAGACATCACATAACCGTGTAACTTCTATACAGCAAGTTTTTTTTATTTTCCCATTTTGATTTGTTAATTTTTATTGATTTTAATTTTATTGAAATTTTTAATCTTTCTTCAGAGTTCCTTTTTTGTTGGAAAAATTGGATAAATTTTAATTTTTTTGGTGATTTTTTTTTAAAAACCACATCTCGACTTATATTTTCCGAAAAATTCTGTACATTGGTTTTTTTAGCCTCAAACTGCGCTACAACACAGTGCTGACATATTGCTGATGATGCTTACATTGATACTGTGTATTGACTTACACTTTTTTACTTTTAAATTTTAAAGTTTCTGGCGAAATGTCATTTTTCTGGCTAGGAAAGGTATTCGTTGGCGCAGATTCGATTCCGGTCGCTCTCAAACTTTAGTTTTGGGATGGATTAGCAACTATTAAGAGGTGAAAATCATATAAGGTGCCGACAGGCGCCTGTGCTCCTAGCCTGTAAATAATGAAAAAATTAGAATCTAAATTCTAACTAAAAAAGAACTCTTTAAAAAGTTTAAAATTTTTAATTAAATTCGACAAATCAAAGTCGAGCAATGAAAAAACACCCTGTACATTTAGCCTGCAAAAATGTCAAAGTCCAAATATTTTAGAATGCACACAAATAAAAAAATAAAAAAAAGGAAAAAAATTAAGGAAGTGAATACTTTTTTTAAGAGAGTCGTGCAATAATTGAAAGAGAGTCTTTTTAGTTTTTTTAGCTATGGCGCCAAGAAAATAATAAAAAAATGAAATTGCTAGAAACACATCCGCACAAACATGAACAAGTAGAAGAGCGAAAAATCAGGCAAGCAACTTTAAGCTTAAAGCATTCTATGGGCACTATGACGGCAAAGAAATTTAATGTGTGCGAAAAATGACATTTGCTGTTGGATAAAGGTAAATTTTAAATAGAACTTTTTTTGATATATCTTGTTTTTTATGAAAGAGTATTGTTAGATAATACACGGTTCTTCAACAAAAGATTACTGACAAAAGTAAAATAACCATACAAAATGAAAAGAATTACAAATATTCACCGAAATAAGGAATTTTCTGCCCTGGAACAGGCTGAACTGAAATCCACTGGCCCATATCACTGCAGAACACTCATCATGACTAACATAGATGATACAATTAGATGAACTAGAAATAATGAAATTTGTCTGAAATCATGTCCTTTATACATATTTGAGAACATCAATGTCTTGGAATGTGCGGTTTACTGTTCTGAGGCAATTGTCTTTGGTACACTAAAGTTTAGTGACTAAACTTAGCTTTCAAGGGACCCTTTCTATTCATTGAAAGGTACGGAATGTGATAGACTTACCTGCCACATAGATTCAAGGTATACTCTTAACCGAATAATACAATTGAGGTTAAAATACTTTTTGCACAGTGCCGTCATTATAAAGATGGTAATGTACCGGTTCTTTCCTGTTATCCCGACCACCTTGATTTTGCATTTTTGTGCTCAATACTTTATTTCCCAACTTAATAGCAGAAGCCCATAACGGAGCCGGGCCACACCTATCGGCTTCCGCTCAGCCGCTTTTGGAATCTACCCATAAGCCCACCTCCTACCCTACCTTCCACCACTAGGGTATGGTAGATGCTATGGATAGATTCCAAAAACGGCTGAGTGGAAGCCCATAGGTGTGGCCCGGCTCATGGGTAGATTCCAAAAGTGGCTGAGCTGAAGCCATAGGTGTGGGCTTATGGTAGGGGGTTTTTTAGATTCCCTACAAGACCGTGGTTTGGTGTGTGATAGGTGTGTGGGAGGTAGGGTGGGAGGTGGGCTTATGGGTAGAATCCAAAAGCGGCATAACGGAAGCCCATAGATGTGGGCCCGACTCCGGTTATGGGCTTCTGCTATTAAGTTGGGAAATAAAAGTATTGAGCACAAAAAAATGCAAAATTAAGGGTGGTCGGGATAACGGGAAAGAACCATTTGGTGATGATGGTAATGTAAAGATGGTAATGTACCTATAAATAAGGTGCTGCGTTTATTGAACTCCATGCTCTAACAAAATTTCACCCTATATGCCAGACTTGAATAATACTTTAGAAATCTGTCTTGTGTATTTTCTGTAACGAGCTCTGTCGCTTGTGTTTTCAGTTTTTCATTGAACATCTAACTATGTATATAGTAGGTGCGGAGGTGCGAGTCGCGCCCCCTGTCGAAGCCGCGACTCTTTAATCAAAAAATGAATGAAATGATAATATGTCTTATAAATTTTCGAATCAAAAGTGTCTTGAAGTTACCTTAGACTTACTCAAACTACCAATTCCCCAAACTACCAAAATTGTGAAGGACGGAAAATTCGATTTATTTAAATGGGACATACGTTACCTTATGATGGCCATACCCAAAAGTCCTTTTTGACGAAAAAAATTTGCGCATGTGATACCGATCTATAAAAAAGTTTTTCACATTTAGAAAGAAAAAGTTTCATGGTCATTTTATCGAGAAGTATTTTCTTGTATCCGTATCAGTTTTCGTATAATGCGGAAACGTTTTCGTCTTTTCTGTCCAACAAAGAAACGAAAAAGACATTAATACGCAACATAAATACAAATCCAGTGATTATCTGCTAATAGCTTTAAAAAACCGCATTATTCGCCATTACCCAACTCTATACAAATCTAAAAAAAATATTGGCCATAACCCACATATAAGAAACTTAAGTCAAATCATGTAAAATGCTTTCATAAAAAAACTTACAATAAGAGTAAAGCCCATAATTAATATAATTCAAAATATATATCTACACACACTGTCGTAGTACAAAAAAGAACACGCCCGCTTCTTTGAACAAAAACTTGTGAGTGAAAACTGCTTCAAAGTTTCTTTGCTTTACAATTCAGTTATATTGTTCATAAAATCTTCATAATTATATTTAACTGAATACTCTATACCGGTGTATCACAGGTGGATTTTTATCGGAACTCGATAATGTGCTAGTTTTTCGTTAGATGTATACGATCCATACTGTGGTTCCACATGTGCGAACATTTGATATATCTATTACATATACAGACAACCCTCGATTTAACGACACCCCGATTTAACGACAGCCAAAATGAGCGAATTTGGTTCGCTTCGAAGTCAAAGTAAACCCCCAATTTAACAACACCTCAGTCGGTCGCCAGTGTGTCGTTAAATCGAGGGTTGACTGTACCTCTATTTTTTTGAAAATATTTGAGTATCTGCAAACAGTTATATATCCGCTGCAAAACCTTACAAACAAGAATAGAGGACTGATAGATATAGGTAGACAATAGATAAGTAAAAGAGACATAAAATCAGTCAGATAGACAGAAGGTCCTCTCCCCTCTAATTAAAGCATACACAACAAGAGAAAAAGGCAATGACCTTAAAAGAGGTCGGCAACCCATACAATAATATCGATTTTTTATAGCCAAATATGCATATAAGCATTGCTGCCCTGAATCAGTCGTGTCAGCTAAAAAATCTCTTTGTCCTGCAAATATCGATCAAAAAACTTGTGCAATTAGCAAACTTCCACTCGTTTAATTGTTTCGAGAGTAGCGAAAGTGTTCTTTTTGCTATCTATTGTGCTTTCAGCAGCCAATTATTATAGTCTTTCAAGATATAAATTTGTCTTGAAGAGAATTTCTCATAGTTGGAAGTGTCGTAATTTTTTGTTAATTTTTTCTTGGCTTTGACAATGTGACAATTATAGTGTATAGATGAATTTTTTTTTGAAGAGTTGTGATAGTGACAGTATGAAAGTCTGCTTAGGCAATTTTTAAATATTCGGAATCACCATCTTCTTTAGCGTGACCAATATTTTATCGATATGTCCTTAAAACAAGCTTTTTGAAAATGAGGGAAACGCAATAATTCTATACTCTTAAGGCTCATGAACAATGAGGAGGCTCTTTGAAGATTCTAAAACAAACTACTAACTAAGAATCCGCGAACAGTATCCTCTCTTTTTTCACTTTTTCCCCAAAATTATTCAGTTGGTGCTGTTTTTTATTTTTCAGTTGCTTATATAGCTTCTGACATCATATAGTTGAGATTAAGGGCTACGAAATGAGATATTAACTAAGTAAATATTGCTTCAGAAATTTAGATAAAATTTTAAGACTCCGCTAACAACCTTGTTAACAACCTCTAACCCTCCTAACTAGGATGCTTTGGAGGATTCTTTCTGGTTTACTTTAACTTTTAAAACAACATCTACTTTATAAAAAGCTCATCTGGTAGCCCTGAATTTTAGCTACAAGATGGCAATAACAGAATAATTTTTAAAAACTAAAAAAAAATTATGGCCTATTTCCGAGTGTGAAGTCTGGTTTAGCATCCGCAAACGGACAAAGCTTTTTTCTGGAGCAAAAAGTCTTTTTGACCCAAACAAGTTCTTTTGACTAAAAAAAAGTCTTTCTGCGCCAAATAAAAGTCTTTTTGCTCTAGCTAAATTTTGACCCAAAAAGTCTTTTTGCTTCAGAAAAAAGCTTTGTCCTCCGCAAACAGCCCCCTCATTGTGAACGCGCTTTACACTCAAAATTTAAAAGCATCATAGTTTGATAGCTTGCTAGAAAGCTATGATCCAGGGCTACATGCTGGTAAAAAAATTGAAAATTAATGTCGTTTTTATTTCCAGTAACCAATTTGCAGAATCTTAGCGTACAAGAAAGGTCATCAAGGCCTTTTTCATGCGTTCCTGAAATGATACTTACACTTCTGATTTTCTTTTTTACATGTGAAAAACTGTAGAATTTTTTTAAGCTGCGCTGCGTCTTTGTTAATGAAATCTTATCTTTATCTAAAACTTATTCACGTCTTTTCCTTGAATTTTTAAAATTAATTCTATTGTTTTTAATTTTTTGCTGAAAACAGCAACTTTTTTTTCCAAAATCGTTTTTAGGCAAATTGCTTCTTATTTTCTGTTGTTCTGTAAAACAATAGAGAAAGACACCTTATACGATAGCTATTGTGTAAGAAGAAATACCAGTCTCTCAATCTTGAAAGAGTACAAAATATAACACAACAAAATTAGCCGATTCCGATTTTATTACAATCACCTGAATCGCTTATCGGTAAGCAGAGCTAGCACTAAATGCAAAAAATATCCGCAGCTGCGTCTATCCTCGGGTAGAGGCCGAGGATAGACTAAGCTAACTTTTCAAAGTCAATATTTTGAGATACTTTAGTCATATTTTAAGTTTGGTAAAGCCAAAAGTACTTTTTAAACTACCAAAATGTTCCTTATAGTCTAGGCTACACACTTAGTGGAACATAATCACAATCGGCTCAAACTTGTACGATAAATTTCATTTTTAACCTCGCAGGTCTAAAAAATATCCGCAGCTGCGGATATTGTTTTGCATTTAGTGCTAGCTCTGATTACCGATAAGCGATTCAGATGATTGTTATAAAATCTGAAAATAAAACTTGTCTATTTTTGTTTGCAAAAAACTGCTTTTCAAAAAGCGGACTGAACTCCGAGATATTTCACTTTTAGCCACGGAAGTTGTTACTACTATTGTTACTACGACCCCAGAAAATAAAATTTCTTGATGAGTTTCATGAATAAAATTTTCCTGTTAAAATGTCACTTGTGAAACGTTTTAAGTTTCAAGGTGGGTACCCATTAAAAAATTTTATATTCTCTATTTATTTTTTCGGGCGTCATCTTCCGGCGCGCGATTTTCGCCTCTCCATTAATATATTAATTTCCCAGAAAATGTGTTCTCAACAAAATGGCGGACATCCGGCAGTTCCTTCTTGGGATGAGTTTAACGTGGAGCAAGATGAATTAGACTATGAAGAAGAATCTGGTACTAGAGAGGCTCAGCAAGCTCAAGAATGTGGACCTAACTTGCCGCCAGGTAAATTACCTTCTTCTGACTCTCCAAAAAATCTAATATCTTTCAATGTAGGATTTGGCAACGAGGATTCGCAAGAGGGACCTAGTTCTTCAAATATTGTCGATGACTTCACTATTCCTAACGGTAAATTATTTTCTTTTATGTGCAGGACAGGGTTAGTGAAATTTGGCCGATAATAATCCACAAAATAGGCCACATTTGGCCGATTTTGTGGTCGATCGGCTAAATGTTGCCAACCCTGGTAGAAAAAACAAAGTGGTTTGCGTTTAGATCATGACGAAGAGCCAGATGATCCTGATCCGAATTCGGAGCGAAACCACAGGTTTAATTTGGTAAAACACAAATCAATTACAATTCATAAATGCCGACTAGAGTGGAATGGGGTAGTGCAGATTCGACATGTCGATTAGTTACTGCGTTTCACAGCACTTTAAAAAAAACTTCTAAAATCACCATTTCTTTATTTTTCTGGAATCGCTTTTTTCTCTGTTTGCAGAGAAAAAATCGATGTAAAAATGATTACAGAACAACTTTTAAAAGGCCAGAAATGGTAATTAAGCGTATAATTTAAAAAAATTAAAGGGAAGATTTAAAACTAGAAGACCAATTTTTTATATATAAATACACTTATTGTATCACATTTTTTGTTTATAAACACAATGCCGATAGTTTGCGACAGCCCAATTTTAGTCAATTCAACAAAAATTATTATCAAATCATTCTCGGCCTTCTCTATAATGACTCTCAAGGGACCGATCAAAACTGAGTCGCTATGGAGAGCATCGTTCCAAAGATGTTCTTATTATTTATATAATAATATTATTATATAATACTTAACATAAACTGCACCGAAAAAGGTAAAAGAATATTTAGTAAAAGGCACATTTGATGAAAAAACTTTTTGGTAAAAATTTTTTTTGGTAAAGGCACATTTGGTAAATTTTCTTTAAAGGCGCATACCAGCGCGTTACACCGCAAATTAAGGCGCGGACCAGCAATTTTTTCAAAATCGTGCATGTCACTCATTTCAACTCAAATCTGATATTTATGATTTTATCCTACTTTTGAAAAGTAGGCAGAAAACTTTCGTCGTATCAGGCAGAATGCTTATAGAAAGCAGTCATGGGAAAAAGAAATTTCTGGTACCCGCCTTAATTGCAGTGTAACGCGCTGGTATGCCCCTTAAGTGAAGGCACATTTGATAAATTTTTTTGTCTGTGCTACACAATCTGCAACACGAAAAGAACCTGAAATGGCCGTTACCAATTTTTTTTCACCAAATGTGACTTTACCAAAAAACTTTTATCAAATGTGCCTTTATCAAAAATAATTACCAAAAGTTTTTTTACCAAATGTGCCGTTTACCAAATTTCTTTACGTTATTCGGTACACGCATAAGCAGAGAACATCCTAAAAAAGTACTTCTTTACACGCATCACCTAGGTCGCAGGTTCTAATATCCTTGGGCGCATACCCTATTTTGACTTATGTCATCATAGAGTACTTTCACATAAAAAATATCCTCTTATAACACTTTACCTTCTAAAACCATCAAAAATCGCCCAGCGACAGATTGCGACAGTTTAAATTGCGACAAAACCATCGGTATTTTTCGGCGAATATTTGCCGAACAATGCCAATGATTTTGTCGCAATTTGAATTGTCGCAATCTATCGCTGGCCCAAAAATCACAAAAGTCGTTATATAGAGCAGCTCTTTCAGCAGTTGGACCAGTGTTGTAAATCCTAGAATTGCAGCACCGGCACCAGCTCACGGCACCGGTGCGGTACCGTGAGCTGCCGGTGCCGAACCGGTGCCACTTACAACACTAGTTGGGACCGATAAGCTGGGTCGCTAGGCTAGACTTTACTTGGCCCCCCCCACGGCTGACTTACTTTCGAGGTGAATTTTTTAAAAGCCGATTGCATATTTGTGTTTCTCGACCCGGATTTTTACGGGAAATGATCATCAGATTCTGTGAAAGTGAAAAAAAAATTTTTGGATTTGCCTTGGTCCTCCAAGGTAAAATTTTAGAAAATTTGAAAAAAAATATTTTTTAAATTGGCGCCTTTTGAATTTTAAAGGGATTAAGGGCTGTATTGGGAGGGGAAGGGAATAAAAGGGCCACTAATCACACATGGCCACTAACAAGAAGATGTTGAACATAGTTTTGAATACTGGGCCTACCGCATAAATAAACTCTGGTATGCATGCTTTTTCATGCATCCAGAGTCACTTTCGAGTGATTTGTGTCTAAGGTATGTGGGTGTGTGCATCTCAACTCCAAGCCCCTGCGCCCCGAAGAGTTAGAAATGCGCACACAAACATACCTTAGACATGAGTCCGAGAAGTACTCTTGATCATAAAATGCATATAGAGTCTCTTTTTGCCACGACCCAGTTGAAAAACATGGTGAGGCAGTCGAAGAATACATATATTTACTTTTCTATTTTTCTGCCATGAAAGTGGCCCCCTTTTATTCCCTTCCCTCCCAATACAGCCCTTAATCCCTTTAAAATTCAAAAGGCGCCTATTTAAAAATATTTTTTTTTCAAATATTTTAAAATTTCACCTTGGGGGACCAAGGCAAATCCCAAAAAATTTTTTTCACTTTCACAGAATCTGATGATCATTTCCCGTAAAAATCCGGGTCGAGAAACACAAATATGCAATCGGTTTTTAAAAATTCGCCTCGAAAGTAAGTCAGCCGTGGGGGGGGGGGGGGGCAAGTAAAGTGTTACCGTCGCTATAGAGAGCCGTGACTGTATAAAAGTTAAATGTATTTTTCACCAATATATTTTTTCAGGATCCAAGCCAATCTTTCCCAGCAGAGCCTATGCCTTCCAGCTCGTCTCAACGCTATATTGGGCCCCAAATACCCAGCCACCTTTTGCAGAACAATCAGAAAGAGGTGATGGAAATTCACAAACCGAAATATTTTTGAAGATTAATATTTCAATTTTAGACAACAATCTTGCCCTGCCTCTATCAACTCCACCTCCGATCATAAGCCTTATGAGAAAGCATCCTCTTCAAAACTAAAGTCATTGGTCCAAGTTTGCCATCAGAATTTTTCACTGCTGACAATGGTGCGTTGACATATTTCGCGCATTTTAACCAATTTTGAAAATGTTTTAGATGTGGAAGAAGTAAGCGGCATGCCACCAGATGACCTCAAAATTCTACAGTGTTGCCCAACAAGCAGAAAACTACTAGCAATAACATTGGTCCATCGCTGCCATCGGAGTTTCTGCCAATAGTTTCCACTTCTCAGGTATGTTTATGATGATGAAAAAATACACGTAGAAAATGTCTGGGTCATCTGAAACACATTCCAATGTCTTTTTACATATAATCTTTACATATTGGGTGGTCAAGTAATGCTTGCGTCAGAACACTTTCCGGTTTGACTTTTAGATGGGCTTCAAATTGTAGGAAATATACAAATTTTAACACAATTTTCAAAACCAGGAAGTTGGTTCACACAAGAATTACTTGACAACCTAATAAATAAAAGCGATATTTCGGTCTGCCTACATGTAGTACGGATGATAAATATATATAAATGATGATGATATACGTTTTTTGACTTTCATCATTCATAAAAAATAATTTCCTTACTCTAAGGCTACCAGGTGGACTACGAATTTTTCATTTTTTGTCGTTTGTTAATCACACTATGGTCAATGTACTCAATTTATTTCAAAATTATATTCTTTTATATTGACCATAATCTAACCAGCGCTATTAAGTCTGACGGTTTTATTTTGTAGGAGTCCTTAGCTGCAGGCGCTCAACACAAGAGTCCAAGTGTAATTGGACCATTCATACCACCAGAATTTTTATGTGATTCCACCCGATCCTCTGATGATGGTTATATAGATGAGCCTTCAACGTCTAAAGCACACTCTTCTAAGAAGCGCCCAGATCTTTTTTCAAATGGAAAGACTCAGAATAGAGCTTCCCATACTCTAGATTTGCCTTTGGATGAGGAAGAAGAGGTGTGTGCTCCAGCTCCTCCACCATTTAGACCAGTTGAGCCTTCGAATGGCAACGGAGTGGAGAAAAACGATGAAGATGATTTTGTTGGACCTATGCCTCCTACACTAGACAGAACGGCTGAGGAGGAGCGTTATTTAAACAGAAGACTGGAATTTGAGATGCAGAAAGCCCAGGTTATTATTATAAATATTGATACCGTGAAGCTTCCAATAGCATTAAGAATGTTGGAACCGTTATTGGCCACAAAATTATTTTGAATTAGGGAAGGGCTAATGTAAAATTTTGAACTGAATTTGAGTAACACAAAACATTCGCTACGAATTTTTTTTCTGAAAAATAACTTTTTGAGATGGATATTTTAAGGCTAACTAAAATTTAATTAATAAGAAGTTTTCGACATATGTGGCTAATTGAGAGATAAAACAGGGCTGTTCATTCATAAGCATCCAAATTTTGATACCTTACGATTAATGAAAACCATGGATGTGATTCGAAAGATAATTTGGCTTGTTTATAATTTTTGCAGCTAATACAACCTATCGAAAAGCTTTTTAATTGACTGTATTAAAAAGTACCCTCTGTGCAGACTCTGTGTTTTACATGTATTTTTAAAGTGGTCAAGAGCATACGAACCTGCACCACAGATCTGTAAAACGTCTTATGCTCTAAATTATCGAGTGACTTGGTCATGAATAACTTTTTTGAAAACACATTTTTTTGAAAACACAAAAACACTTCTTACAAAATTGCTTTTTAAGGGATCGGGTGATCTAAAACGAGAAGAGTGGATGACTGAACTGCCGCAGAAGTTAAAGCAAAGCTATGGTTTAAGCGCTAAGTCTTCATTTGCAAAATCTTCTGCAGGATCATCCTCATCCAGTGGTCAAAATGCCTGGACATCAACTCCTGGCACATCCAAGAAAACAGTCAAGGTGGCTAGAATGAATACAACAAATTTTAATTCATTGTTTAGGAAGCGGACAGCACAAAACGATCAGCAACCGATAAGTTGCAGGAAGAAAGGGTCAAACAATTGAATGTAGGTTATTGATACACACATATGGGCAGAAATTTAGCTCAGAATTCTGCGGGGCCTGCCCGATCGACATTAAAAACCTCGACCAGTACAAATGAAACCCTGACTCGAAACTGCCTCGGAGGCATTTCTCTGTCTCTATCAAAAAGTATTCCTTAAATCGAGGAAAGAGTAATTGTCGTTTTACGTTACCGCTGTACAAATATGCATCAAAAAAGTTAGTTAAAGGCCATGGCCACGCTTCCTGGATTGTCCCCGCCAATTCAAACATTTATTTCCTAATTATTGAACTTCTGTGCTGATTTTTTAACTTGGTTTCTAACAAAAGTACACCTAAAATTAAATTCTAGGCCTTGTTTTGTTGGAAACCAAGTTGAAAAATCCATACAAAGTTGAATGATTAGTCGAAAAAATTTGAATTGGCGGAGGCAACCGTCGTCGGAGACGGCGATGGCCCTTTTAAGTAGCGGGTTTTTTTGAGTCGAGGTTTGCCTGTAATTTTGACTGACTGAAAATCAGCACTAGTTAGCGGACCGCAAACTATGAGAAAAATGATTATTGTGTTTGTTTTTTTAATTTTTTAATTAATGGAATTTTAGGAAAACAGACAAGAGTCTTTAATGGATGTACATCGGAAGAAGCGCAAAGCAGAAGAAAACGTAATTTTTATTTATATTTCTCTCTATAACCTAATTTCTTGCTGGATCTTTTTGTCTAGCGCTAATTTGGTTTTACCTTTCTTGTTCAAACATTGACGGGTCAACCGATTTTTTCGAAATTTCATATTTGCATTCAACGTTTCAAGAGCGGTTTTTTGTAAAACTGAACCTAAACTTTCCGATAGTGATTTTTTGGGTATTCCAGATTTTTACTCTAATACCCTATATACGATACGTTGAACACGATGGCACGCATCGATTTTCGATTTTCTGACTCATTTTGAGATAATGGCCTCCAAACTCAAGCACCCCGAAATTTGTAATTCATGTAAGGCAATTTCCATGATGTTTGTCGAAAGTGTGATACAGCATTTGAATGATGATGGGCTTTCTAAAGAGGTATTACACGCCCCGGTCATGATCGCAAGAGTTGGAACAACAGTGGTAATTATGAAAAATAGGCCTTTTCGGGACTCCACTTTTTCTCATAAAAATTCATTTTTCTCGAAATTTTTGTCTAACGGACCAAACTAAATTTCATGCTATCGGAACGTTTCATTCATGAGCTTTCAAATAGTATGTCAATTCCTTTGGGTGGGGTGGGATAGAATGCCGAAAACGCTTTTTAAATTTGCTAGTCATCCTAGATCTTTTCAGCTTTGACGTGAAACTTTTTTTCTATATGGCAAACCTGAAATTCTGGCACTGGATTAGTAATCAGCGTTCCCGATTTGCATGTAAAACTGCTCTTAAACGTAAATATCGACTGTCGTATTTCAAATTTCTCTGGAGACAAGAAATATTTAAATAAGTCAATACTTTAAATTTAAATATTACTTCTCTCGAGACGAATTTGAAATATGATAGCCGATCTTTACGCTTAGAAGCAGTTTCACATGCAAATCGGGCACGCTGATAATGAATCCAGTGTCAGAATTTCAGGTTTGCAATGTAGAAGAAAAAGTTTTACGTCAAAAGCTGAAAAGAGTTAGGACGACTAGCAAACTTCAAAGGCCATTTCCGGCATCCTACCCCAAATTTATATACGGTTTGAAAGCTGATGAATAAGGCTTTCTGATAGCATGAAATTTAGTTTGGTCCGTTACACAAAAATTTCGAGAAAAATGAATTTTTATGAGAAAAGTCGAGTCCCGAAAAGGCCTATTTTTAATAATTACCACTGTTGTTCCAACTCTTGCGATCATGACCGGGGCGTGTAATACCTCTTTAGAAAGCATCATCTGAGCTTTCAAATGCTATATCACACTCCAGATAAACATCGTGAAAATTTCCCTAAAAAATCAAAAGTTCGCATGAATGTCAAATTTTCGAGTGTTTGACTTCGAAGGCCATTATCTAAAAACTGAGGGTGAAAATCAGAAAATCGATGCATGCTATCGTTAATAGGGTATTAGTGTAACAATCTGGAATACTGAAAATCGCTATCGGACTCTTGGCACGGGTCCAGATCCAAAATTTGAAAAAATTGCTCTTAGTTCACAAATTTACTTGCAAGAAAGTACTTTGTTCGATATACATTTTGTGTACCCGATCATTGCACTTCTAGATTCTTGAACCTTCAGACCTTTATCCCAGAGTCTCTAAAACTTGAGCCAACTGACCTGAACTTAACGAATAGCCTGACGTCTTTTTCAAAGAAAAATGTAATTCTACATCGGAATGTAATAGCTTTGCATCCGTCGGTTACGCATTCTTAAGCGCGGTATCAAATGAATTGTTTCTTCAGTTCCAAATTCAAAATTTATTGCTCATTCATAACTCATAAACTAATTTTATGTACCGTATTCTCTCTAGTAGTCCCACTGTGGGATTATTTTTCAATCTCCAAAAAATCTCGAAATTGTCAATGAAAAATGGCCCTAACTCTGAAATCCTAGTCAAAAAATCGGGGGTGTGGGATTATTAGAGCGAATACGGTATCTAAAAGTTATAACTTAACTAGTAAAAAAGATAGGAACGAAAATGCAGACAAAAAATAGTTATAATGATAAGTTGAATTAGTAGGTTTAAAAATAAATCTGTGTGGCATAAATCATGGGGTTACACAGTTAGACTAACAAATAGAATTATCGTTTGATTCAAAATTGTTTTTGAAGCATTTTATGTTCAGGCAGTGTCCAGCAGTGAAACTGTGGGAGGCAGACGTCCATTTAATCGTGACACAGACATGCAGGTAAAATTTTTACTATAATTTTTTCCATACGATTCCAAAAATATTTTAGAATCGAGCATTAGCGAGTTTAACTGGCGAAGATGCAAAAGCTAGACTAGAAAGTTTGGGCTCCCGTTTTGGCAGCAGTTCTAGCAAAAAGTTTCTGTGATTTGTTACCTGTCGTTGATGTAAGTAAAATATGTTTTTATTGTGTCTATTTTTATTCTATGCGCATCTGTTGTTCATCCGTCTATTTCATTGCTAATCTGTATAGCTAGGTTGGAAACTTGTGATCTGTAAAAAATTGCAAGAATATTTGGACAAACTTTACGTAGATCCTACCCAAAGACGTTTTTTAGGCGAGGCTAAAGCTTCTCTTGAAGTCATTCTACCACACCTTTTTTAATTTTAAATCGGCTTTTATTTTACAGTACTTTCAAAAAGATTTCAGATGAAGTTTATGTTTTTATCATCTTTCAAAAAACACAATTTTTCAAAACTTGATGCTCGAACTTCGTATATATCACATACATTTAAAATAAGAAATACGGTAAAGTCTCCATAAACCGACAATTCTGATACCTGTATCTAACTGTGGTGTCGGCTTGTCGGGTCTCAACTGTACATGTATATTCCTAGATGTTTTCATTTTCCGTTTGTAACAAAATTTATCACCTCTTTTTATTCTGTACACTCACAGTTTTAATTGACCTCTTTTTAGTAACCCTTTGTTATCCTTTTGCATGTTTAAAGGTGAGTTTGTGGAGTTATTTTCAGCAAGTTGTTGTGTTTGTTGTCATCTATTACCTGTTGTGACTCATTTTCTTCAATAAAACAATATTTCATACTGATTTTTTTATGAAAAATTAGCATTATAAAAGAAGTAAGGGCTGTAGGAGGGTCTGTTTTATTGCTTTTATTGCTTTTTGGCGCCCATTTCCAATGATTTGTAGATAATTTTTTTCTCCACAATAATTTAACTCTTGAATTCAATTTAACCCTTGACTATGATGCAGCTCATTTTGCAAAAACAAATTACATATTTGATTACAAGTCAAAACAAATGTTCCAAAAACACCAAAATTTAGCGTTAAAGTGCCGTATTTGGGTGTCCTATAGGTTTCAAGTTCGCTCCCGCCTAAAGGCAGCATTTTTTTTTCAATTTTCAAACATTTTTGCCAGTTCTTTTTCACCAATCCGTCCTAAAGAAATCTGATTTTACCTTTCGTTTTTCCAAAATTATGCAATTTTTGCATACAAATACGTAAAACACCTCGATGGTGCACTGTCCCATATATGGGACAAACTTCAAACATGTTTTTCTCAACGAGCATCAGAGATATCGATGTCCGGTTTTTTTAAGTGAATAGTAAAGGACTGAGAAATTTTGTTTCTGGTGGAAGATCCATGATTTTGCTTTCAGAACATTGAGAAAAAATGTTTTTTTTCAAAAAGTGCCTTTTTGGACCCAATAGTATTTGAGAATTTTTTTTATAATATGTTGGTTTTTTCTGTAACTAAATGAATCATTTGTCAAGAAAAAATGACATTTTAAAATTCCTACCATATATTTGGTATATACGGGACAAAGCGCATTTCAAGGTTATAAACCGATGCAGAAAAGACCGAAAACAGAAATTTTATAATCTACCAAATTTCCTATAATATACTTGATAACCCCTTCCCCCTAAAACACGCTTCACCCCCTATTTTTGGCATCTAACCTTGCTATTCGTTGTGGCATGTTGTTCTATTAGAAGTTTTCCGGTAGCACAAAACCAGGAGACTTATTGATCATTTGAAGCAGCACATCTGCTTAACCAGTGTTGTAAGTGGCACCGGCAGCTCACAGCACCGAACCGGTGCCGTGAGCTGGTTCTGGTGCCGAAAATTTTTTGGTCGGTGCCGTGAGCTGGTGCCGGTGCCGTAGTTCTAAGATTTACAACACTGTGCTTAACACACTCAGCTTGTCTTTTGAGGAAAAGTAGAACCCATCATATTGTAATTTTTTAGACTTGTTATTCAATTCTTATATATATTTTGTTTACATATTCTTTTACAGTCGAACCTGGATAACCGGACACCTCGATAACCGGACACCCCCGATAACTGGACACTTGTGAAAAATTTGGTTGGCCATCAAGGAAAAGCTTACCTCCGATAACTGGATACCCCGATAAGCGGACACCCCTGATAAACGGACACTCTAATCCCGGTCCCATCTTATAAAAATTACCCTTGATAAACGGACACCCTGCATATTGTACAAATTAGGGACATAAATATCAAATAAAAAAATATTTGAAAAAAATATGAACATTTTTTGAATTAAAAAAATGTTGACCCTAAATGTTGACCCCGACTATGATTACGGCCAATTTCTCAAACGATTTTGCATATGATAGCATGGTTTGTTTCTTCCTTTTAAAATTTTCGATTTTTTATTTGCGGATACCTACCAGGCAAAGTGGTACCCACTTCAGGTATCGAGGTTCGGCTGGGTGAAATCGCACATTTGGTCCTAAGAAACACAATTCCTCACACGATTATTCACACCCAATTCCTCACACGATTTAACGATACCCTGATTTGCCGACACACGAAAATGAGTCAATTTGGTTGGCTTTAACTAAAATTCAGTCAAAGTAGACCTCGATGCATAATTACTGCTATCTGAGTACTTGTATCACTGTCTGGTAGAATATTTTCTATAAAGCACCATCTAAGGAAAAATCTGGATATAGAGAATTGGATTTGCGGGTACCACTGCTTGGATGCTGATACCGAGAGGTAGCGTTATACAATCTAGTACCACACATTAAGCAGAAAAATGATAAAAGTTTTTCAAACCTTTTTTTTCAACTCTTAGTTCCCACACCTCCGATAAGCGGACACCTTGGGCAAGCACCCAGTGGTGTTCGGTTATCCAGGTTCGACTGTATCTTGAAAAAGAAAGAAATATTTGTGTATGAGTTTACCTATTTTTTACAAAACTGCCAAAAAAAGTGTTGCTATTGGTCTTTTCTACAAAAATTTTTAATCTGGCGAAAGGCAGTTTGGTTACATCATGAAGCAAGTGAAATTCAGAAGGATTATATGTGTTTGAAGGAAAGAGTATTTTGGTTAGATCATCTCTTTTTTAGCGACTTATGCAAAAGTCTTGGATATCCGCACACTGCGCTCAGATCGGCTCTGAGAGGCTCTAGATTGAGCTCGGTCGCCCAACTCTTCGGTAGGCCGCAGAATGTTAACATTTTCTCCAGGAGTGTCTACTCTGAAGTTGTTGTAGTTGTCGTTGCGAGACGAAGATGCAGAGCGGTTGAATTGCTGGGCATCTCTCACACTAAAGAGAAATAAATTATGTAGTTTAAAAATTGAAAAGTTTCAAAAATTTACCTTTGGCGAGACTCTGTACGCAACAGTGGTGCGGGTGGAATGATCGACTGCTGACTGCCAGAGCGTCGAATTTCCTCTCGGAACTCTAAAATATCATTTTTCAATGATTTGCTTAAATAGTTTCCCTAAACCAACCAACCTTCAGAACGCCGGCTATGGTGAAGACCATTCGCATCAGCGCTTCGAGTGCTGTAATTTTTTTTTGTTTCAATAATAAAATATTGGGTGTTGTGACTACCTGAACTCATTGCGATACCCATTAGTCTGAGGCGACAAATAGTTAGGGTCAATATTGTTATTGCGGCTCTCAGTGCGAAAGTTTTGATGGAAACTTCCTGAAAATTGTTATATAATTAATGTTTGATAGTTCGAAGAACCCCATTGCTTTTGACCAGATTAACGCCTTTTTTGCTTTTCAACAATTGTCCTCATGACAGTTGTACTTTATATGACGTAAACGACGAACTTAGATTTGTTTGGTGGCTTACTATCATTTTCTTTGATTAATTGCCTTGCCTAAATTTTTGCGAACAAATTTCAAAAATCCGGTTTGGTTTTTTATCTGGAAAAGCAGAAATTTTCCGATTTTTTGTTATTGGTTTGGGTCAGTTACCCAAAAAATTTGGTGTTCGGTTTTGGTTCGGGTAAGCGAAACCGAAAATCTAGGTTACCCGCCAACCCTACACTTGTTTTCTCAGCTCAATTATAAATTATTTTTTCTAAACTTTTTGAGTAGCCTCTGATATCCCTCGAACCCTGCATATTTTTATTATCTTGCGCGCCATGAACTGCCAGCAAAATAAACATAAAAATTTTTTGTGTGCCTTGAAGGCAATCTAGCTGATATTGCAAAAATTTAGTCAGCATTGTTTTATTACTTATTTTTTTAAATGAATTTTTGGGTGCTAAAATTTCAAAAACACCTTTAATATGTTTATTCTACTTCAAAACACATTTCTAGACAATGTTGATGCTAGTAACTAAGTTTTCTACTGCTGATTTATTTTGTAATAGTGTCTAATAATTGTACCAACCATCAGATCCTCGGCCAGAATCATGCCGGTCCCGAGGAGAGTAACTGTTGGAACGAGATCCGATGGCCCTCTTCATCCCATTATCATTGTGAGCACTGGCTATTGGAATAGTTCGCTCACGGTACTCGATGGCTGGATGGCGTTTCTGGGCCTCCACTGTTAGGTGACCCTGAAAAAAAACAATAATATCTTGTGAAACAGGCAGTGCATCAATTTTGTTGAGTACTCGCTTGTATTTTTCACAAAGTTGGTTGTACAGGGTGAGTCAAGAAATTCGAACACTTTTAAATAACAACGGCCATAAATTTTTTTAATTCCGAAATTCTGTGAACGGAGATCGACTTAGTTTGATCTAACAATTTTTCTGGTATGTTATTTGAAAAACACGATTTTCGCTTAGTCCCTGGGATTTGGGTCCTGGTCTGTGTATGGACTCTGGATGGCCAAAACCCAAACCACAGAAGGACCAAGCGAAAATCGCGTTTTTCAAATAATATACCAAAAAATTGTTAGATCAAACTAAGTCGATCTCCGTTCACAGAATTTCGGAATTAAAAAATTTATGGCCGTTGTTATTTAAAAGTGTTCGAATTTCTTGACTCACCCTGTATTTGCTAAAAAAAAAATTGGTGGTTTTTAGAATTTCAGCCGGTTAGCATCTGTAAATTTATATTTGGAGCAAATTTATATTTTCGAAAAGCTCACAGCCACTCGAAAATAACATACGCCTTCATGTTCAAAAGCATTCTATTTAAAAAAAGCTAGAAGGATTAAGGTGGTGATGCAAAACTGCGTTAGACATACTTGTGTCAGTTCACTCTAATATACCACCACTTTCATATGCAAACCTTGAGTTTTTTTGTAGAGTAAGTACCGTATTATCTCTATCAAACGAGCACTGTCTAATAAACGTTTTCTTATATCACTTATATCGAGAACTTATATCTCAGCCCAGAGCAAATATTTTGCAAAGCTGTTTTGCATTTTTTTAAACTCCCACAAGCTTTACCGATTTTACTTTTTACATTCTGGTTGAGCATCAAAAATCTAAAGATCGACCTCCAAATTTTCCGATTTTCGAGAAGTTGAAAAATAAATGAGCCGGACCGTTTAATACAGATAAGTTATCTTTAGTTCATATAATAATAATAATTACTCGACTGTCGATTGAACTGCTGATGTCTTGAGGAAACACATCAGTAGGCAACTGATATTTGCGCACAAAGTACATCTTGGTGTAATTGTCTGAAATGAAAACTCAAAATATAAATTTTATGCGGAAAATTGTTGCTGCATATAATTTATCAGGTGATAAAAATTTGGACACTGGTGTCACATCTAGTATTTAATGCTAAGGCTGTATAGGCCGAGGCTAAAACCCCTTTTGATATTTGCTACCAAAATCAAAGGAATGGGTAATAAGAAGTAAAAATTGTGTAATTGCTACCATTATTTGCTTTGGGTCAATAAATAAAATATTGGAAATTGGAATCGTTCTTATTTTTGCTGGACGACGACTCACGAGACGTAAAAGCTTACCAGGATCACGCACATCCTCATGTCTACCCTCAATCAAGAGGGTGTCGTCAAAAGTCTTGACCTGCAATTCCTCTGGACGGAATTGGTAGGCATCAATATCGACAGCGAACCGCCCTCGATCGTTCACAATATTGGTCTTTACATCTAGACCTTCCTGAAAAAGTAAAACATACAGTTTATTTATATACTTTCGTCTGAATTTATAGATTTCTTATCCGCTGTCGTTTTGACATGACCCAGTAGTGCTGTTAACAAACTGTAAAACTTTCAAGTCAATAAATAACTAGGCCAACCTACCATGCTCTTTATTGGAAACTGCTTTTATTTAAATGACTCAAAATAGATCAATTTAATTTTGGCAAAGATGTTATTGTAAGTAGTTAAGGTATTTTGAAAGTTTTTTTTGCCCATAAAATGTGATCAGACACCCAAAAATGGTCTTAAAATACTTTTGAACTAACTATACTAAATTTTTGTCTTATTGTCTCAGTAATTTTTAACAGAGAAAAAGCTTATAAATACAGTTAAGAAAACGTTGCACAGATGCAAATATGAACAAGAACGTACCTTGAAAATGGGTTCAGCCCATTTAGGGTACAAGTCTCGCCAGAATGGGTCAATTCTCCAGTTCTTGTCAAATCGGTCCAGATGGGAAGAGAACTGTAAAGACAACTCATTGGTTTCCACTACTTTATTGCCATTATTTTTTCCAAATAAATGAGGAAATGCTTGTTTGAACTCCTCGCTAAAGAAGTCCCCTGGAGCTTGAGGGTTGAATGCAGGAAAATTAGTGCCAGCACTATCGGTTTCTTGTTTCTTCAAATGCCAATCAGCCATAAATTTGCTATATAGCTGCAGTCAAAAAACGCCAGAAATAAATTTGGATTTTGATCGATTTTTTGCTGACGGCTTGCAATAGTGAGGTTAGCTGGCAGACTGTGGTGACAAAGGCAGCGGGAATATGCTTTTATTTTTTTCCACTGCTCCCATGAGCTCAAAATAAACAAATGCACAAAATTTTGCTTATTTCGCTGTTTTCTTTTTTCCCATCTTTTTGAATGAAAGTTCGAGAAAAAATATAAAATCGTCATAACTGATTTTTTCCATTGAAATTGTTTTTGAGGCTACAGTCGACAAACAAACGCAATAAAAGTTCATTGCCACCAAAATTTTTCAAACCTAATGTTTTAAGGTGTTTTGTTAGTACTGATCCGATAGTCTAGTGCGTAAAATCGAGGTCATCTCGTCTTTTCGAAAAAAATACGAATTAAGTGGATATATAGAAATTGTTATTATTTTTTTTAAATTACCGGTATTCCAACATTAGCCAACATTCTTCAAAAAAGATGACAACAAATAAATTTTTTACATTTAATCTTGAATGTTTGATTGGTGCCTTTTAATCATTTTTTAAATTGAATTAAAAAATACAAATTAAAACATAGAAGTTTAACAAAAACAGCTAATGTATTTTATAATTGACAAAAACTCGTTTTTTGTACCAAACACATAAGTTTAAGACAATTAAGGGCAGCCTATTTTATCTGATCGAGTTATTCAAAAAAATCATTTCCTTGTGCAGTTTTCTATTTTATAATACAGTCAAACCTCGATAATCCGCCACCCCATGGGACCGATCCGAGGGTGGCGGATTATCGAGGTGGCGGTTAGCGGGGGTAAACTTTATTGAGTTTCTCTGACAGCCAACCAAATCGGGCTTATCGAGGGTGGCGGTTTATCGAGGGTGGCGGTTTAGCGGGGTGGCGGATTATCGAGGTTTGACTGTAGCAAAACAACATACTCTTGGAACAATGGCATCCATGCGAGGCCAATCTGATGGCCAGTCACTCCACCACTTGTCTGAATTGCCACGGAACTAAAACTTTGTAAAATTAAAAAAGAAGCAAAATATCTACAAAAAAATTTAAGCAGTCGAATTTTATTTGTGCAACCTATTACTACTTTTTTAAAATATTGAAAATCGAAAAAATTTAAAAAATTTCTTTTGACAAGTCTCCCCTAGCCTATTATAGCACATATTATGGCTAAACTCGCTTATTCGGTGCCCTCCAAAAGCACCATAAACATGTTTTTTTCAACGTTTTAGCACTTTTAACGTGTAGAAAACATGTTTTTAGGGCGCGGCCGACCATTTTTAGAAAAACTTTTTTTTTTGACCAAAAGTGGACTTTTAGTGGGTACTGGAGGGTACCTGAATTGCATATTTTTAAATTTATTCCTTGTTTTACTCACTAGAACTTGGTAAAAAGAGTTTCTGAATGCAATTTTGATCAAGAGTACTTCTCGGAATTATGTCTAAGATAAGTGAGTACGCGCATCTCTAACCCTGGGTTGAAGCCATCGAAGCCCTGAAGCCATCGGGCTTATATATTTAAACCCGATTTAAATTATAGAATTTTAGTCTTAACTCTAAAATCTTGGCTAAAATATATGGGAGTGGGCTTAATTTCAAAAAAAACTTATAGCAAAGTTTTTTTGTTCGTCATAAGGTTTATTTTCTGCAGTATTCTTTTCCAGAAATAATTACCTTATGTGCCATTCCCCAAAACTAAACAGACGACCAGCAAGTCACTCAACACCACAAAAATAGTACTTAGAACAATAAAAGAAAAACAGTCGTTCCAATCAATCACATCCCACTGAACTTTCTTCCAGCTCAGCCAAAAGCCGACTAATAATTACTTTGCTTCAAAAATCTGTTGTTCAATCAAAAAAAAAAAGTCAAAAAGCTAAATAAATCCAAAAATAGTTTTTAGTCAGTGTTTCAGGCGGCAAACACACACAACAAACAGCCTCAAAAGGCCGGTTCTCACTCACTTACACGCATATTGCGCCCCGATTTGCTGTCTCTCTTTTCTGTATAATCGCCTTTTCACGGCAGGGTGAGAGTTGTTTCCAGCATTTCCCTACAACTATCCTCCCTCCCCCACTTAAAATAAGTATTTGTAGTGCAACCCAAGGTAATTTTCCTCCTTTGAAATTTGTATTTTTGATGGAAAATTTCAAGAAGCTGGAGAAAATATATATTGATTACACTTGATCTTTTTTTTGGTGGGTCGCGGATATGTTGAAATTTTTGTTATTTGATTTTAAAGGTATTTTTGGCTTGTATTTTGGCCTCTCATGTTTTTTTCTTTATTCTTTTTTTGATTGAAGAGCCTTTACTTGACATGAAAGGATTATTGCTTTGTTTTTTTTCGGTGGGTGTGGTAGGAGTGTGTTATTGAAAGAAGGAAAAATTTTTTGATTTGATTTTATATTAAAAACCAAGAAGTTTTTGGTGTTGCATAAACAATTTTTGCTAAAAAATAATCAATTTTATTTGAAATCACACTGGAAAATAAAAAAGTGAATGATATGTAATTTTTATTTAATATTAATTGATTTTCTAAAAATTTAAGATACATATTAAAATTTTTAAAATATTTTCAAATTTTTTTTAAATAAAAAGTTCCACTAAGCAACAAAAACCGAAAAACAGCTCTTAAATTAATCTAATAAATATTTTCAATAAATTTGCATAACTTTTTTTGAATTTAATTTAGAAGCGTTTTCTCCGAGCGAAAATTATTACGCTAATTATTATTTTTCGTTAATTATCGGCTAATTACTAATTGGCTTATTACTAATTGATTGTATTAGAAATTTCAAAGAAAGTAGTTCAATTTCTTTTTAAATGTACTTACTCTGTCAAGCACATCTCTGGGTCGTGGCCATTCTGTCGGCCAGTCATACCAATCCTTGGAGAACCGGTCTCGCCACACAGAAGAGTCTCTTTCTGGCCACCAGTTGTCGTCAAAAATACGTGATCTTGACGAGTCATTAAAGCCATTTAAGCAAAATGAAAATATTGGTCGAAAATTATTTCTAAATCATTTATTTGTTGAAAAAAAATCAAATAATAGTGGTTACAACAAAAGTACAGCGGCAGAAAACTGCGATAAGTACCCAGAATTTTTAACGTGACAAGGCTAAATTTTCTAAGAACAATTTTTTTTAATTTATATTACTAAGGATCATCATATGTTAGACTTTGGACATTCTAAAAATGGTTGTTTAACTTGTGCTCATACCAAGCATTTAAAAAGAATATTGTCAATGATTCGGAATCTAAAGATCAGTAGTAACAGTTATCAAATCAGTTTCATTGTATGTAAAAGCAAGAAAAAATCGGAAAAAAATGCAGACTGTTCTTTTACCATTTGGTCTACACTAGGGCTTCAACAAATGAAAATACAGTCTACCCTCTATTTAACTGCCAGTCTAGGGACAGACCTAGGGCACACTTAAACCAAAAGTATAGCCTATTTTCTTTATTAGTTACCATGAGACAGTGTTGTTTTAGCGCCGATACCAAATATTTCAGTTTTAATACACACTACAACCTCAAACTTTTTGTAATTATATTTAAATAAATTTTCAAAAAAAAACTTTTTGTTAAAGGGCCATTGCCATTTCCGGCAACGGGTATCCCCGCCAATTCAAATTTTTTTCTTTATGATTGGATTCACGAACGAATTTTTCTACTTGGTTTTTAACAAAACTATACCTAAAATTAAATTCTAGACCTTGTTTTGTTAGAAACCAAGTCAAAAAATCAGTACAAAAGTTGAATGATTAGGCAAAGAAAATTGAATTGGCGTGGGACAATTCAAAACAGGTGGCAATGGCCCTTCAAAAGACTAAAAAATTTCAAAAATTAGAAAGTTTGTTTAGCATGCAGAATTCACACCAAACAAAATGGTAAAAGCTGGTAAACTATCACTGATTAAATACTGACTCTAAAGAGGCGGAGTGAAACCAAAGTCTACAGAAAATTGAACAATGTACTAATGGAAGTTTGGGCATTTAATTAACCAAAACTTCAATAGTTAAAGTTTGAAATAACTAGAAAGTACACAAAAGCGTTTAACAAATATGCCATTTTCTGCCCAAAAGTTGAAATACTGATATTTTGAGGCAGTAAACCGACCTTAAATACATGAAATGTTATTGAAACAAAACAAGAAAAGCCCATCCCAATGCGTAGAAGACAGCAACCTGACTCATGCTCTTTTGTATGCTGTATCGATAAAGGAGAAAAAGAAAAATACGAAAAGAAAGGCGGTAAATGACACAAATAAATTAAAAAATGAACAAATTGGTGATTGTGGGTATGAAAAGGTTGAAGGAATCAATAGGCATGATTGGATTGAGCGCAAAAAACATTCCCGAAAGTTCGCTACAGCAATTCTGTCAATGAAAGTGGTGGTGAGTCACAGGTGAAGGTGGTAGAAATATGGTTTTTGGTATTGTTCAGCAACACCTTTTTTGAATAATTTGTAGGGGTTCTGGAGATGGGCCTTGTCTGTAGGAGTCATCTTTAAAGAAAAATAATGGTTGTGTTGCATGCTGAAAGAATTTTTAGGTGAGTCATTAGAATTGTTTTCGGTGCAAGGGTTTAAGAATTTTTGTTACAGCAAGTCTCAAGTCTCGATATTAATATATTATAAAATAATGATAAAAAAAGTATTGTTTCATCGAGACCTGCGGGTCTTGTTGTGTTATTACTTAAAAACAAACAGCAATATCAAAACCCTTGCATATTTAAGACTAGATTGACCCAATACAGCTGTCGATAAACTTCAAATTCTAGATAAAAAATGTTGTGACCTTGTTGTGATTCGTAAGCCGAAAATGATCAGCGAGAAATTCTGCACCAGAAAAATGAACTCATCACTTTGGCCTTAAAGGGGCATACCAGCGCGTTACACGGTCAATTTCAAATTTTCAAAAGGCGGGGACCACACTTTCAAGACAAAAACATTTGATTTGAAAATGTTTCTTTAAATTTTTTTATTATTGTCACCGAAAAAAGTTGTCACGAAAGACTTTTTCTTGTCACCGATTTCTGAAAAGATTTGACTGCGGCTGCATACGGTCTCACAAAGTCATCAGTGGATGTAGCGTGACCTGAAAATACGAAAAATGAAACGAAAAATAGTCACCAAAAACAAAAAATATAAGAAATCGGTGACAAGAAAAAGTCTTTCGGTGGCAACTTTTTTCGGTGACAATAATAAAAATTTAAAGGAACATTTTCAAATCAAATGTTTTTTGTCTTGAAAGTGTGGTCACCGCCTTTTGAAAATTTGAAATTGACCGTGTAACGCGCTGGTATGCCCCTTTAAGCAAATTTTCTTATTTAAAAAAATGGAAGCCTTGAATTGAAAAAAATGTAAAATTTGAGAAAAAAATTTAAAATGTGACAAAAAACAATTTGCTGTGATGTTTACACTTCATGTAAAAACAGCTGAGAGAACCAACATTTTCTTAATTCTCGTGACATCGAATTAGTGATAAAATATTAATGGGCTGCTAAAACTTTGAATTAAATTTTTTTTGTGAAATAATGGCCTCAGGCTACAACGCAACAATGCGTTGAATTTGATTTACTTAATTGATGTTTTATGCCAAACGAAAAAAACTGTCTGACCAAAATCTTTAAAATAAGTGCAGTCATGAGTTTACTAATGGGGCTGGTTTTGCATTAAAATGTTTCTGAAATGACAGAAAGCTTTGTTTATTGGACATTAAGAAGGCACGAATAAATGCTTGAAAATTGTACAAATCGGAATAGAACACAGTTAGATAGACGAATAATATTAGACACATCTATAGATCGGAATTCTGGGACTCTTATTGTATATTATTTTTGTACCGTTTTTTCTTACCCTAAGACCCGCTCATTCCAGGCCGGCTCATTGAGCCATTTTTACAAAAAAAAATACGTTCGCCAAAAATGTGCATAAATTTTTAACATCTGTAACGGCTTTGACAATTCTACAACTCAAAATCGAGGTGGGCTGCTTAATATAACATGGTGGCTAGTCAGAGAAACACGTTAGAAAGCCTTTTTTGGGCTTCAGTATATGAAACACCCCTCCGTAGTGTAGAATTAATGGTGGTTTAACTTGGTCCCCCAAAGTAAAAAGTGGAAATTTTCATCAAAACTTTTTTTAATGAAAAATGTGCGTCCGCCACCTAAAACATCTTTCCTAGCCCAATCAAGACAGGAGAAGCTCAAAAAGTGGTCACAACACAATTTTTGGAGGACTGGCTGAAATAATAGTTTGAATAATAATTAAATAATAATTGCTGAAATAAATTAGAGCAGAGTACAGTCAAACCTGGATACAACACCACCCCAAGGGACCGCGGTCCGTGACGACTCACTACCGCGCCGATTCACTACCTGGGACAATTCACTACCACTACTAAAAAAGAGACAGTTCACTACCACCGCTAAAAGACGGGCAATTCACTACCACTAGTAAAAGACAGACGATTCACTACCATTAATGAAAAGGAGACAATTCATTACCATTTTTCGATATGCATGAATAATGAACTTAAATTCTTCATTAGCTGCTGAAATTCCTGCTGGGTTATTCTCTGTATCTGTCTTCGTATTTAAATTTGTGTTTTGCTAGTGAAATAAACGTGTTCTTTCAGAAAGATAGACGTAAATGCTTTCAACCAGAATAGTCGAGTCGCTTCCTTCGCCAAGAAATGGGTGTGAAAAATGACGCCTTTCAGGCTTTGCTTATCAATGCTCTGCATCTGGCGAGGGTAGAAGAACCAAATAACGAAATCGTGCAGCAAGAAAATGAAGCGGTTGATATAAATTACGAAAACGTAAGACCTTTTATTATTATTCTATATAAGAATTTTAATTAAAAATATCATTGCCATCGTGAAGTCAGAAAAAGGCAAGGATTGGCAGTCCATAGAGGATTCCAGTTTCATAAAAAAATACAAATGGGATCAAGCAGCATTCGCAGTGTGAAAAGTACCGAACGAAGAATGATGGTTGCGAAGCTTGTCTCCACACTATTGTTGCTGGGAATTTCTTTGACCAATTCTAATTTCATAATTCAAATCGCTGTCACAATCATGCAGTAAATCCAATGACCTTCCCGCTTAGCATCATCAAAGCTAACATCAAACGTTGTGCTGTGGATAGTACTCGATAGGCAAGCCTTTACTTTTTACTTATTAATATTTTTCTTATGGTTTAAAAGACAAGAGAACTACTCAAGCAGGTAATTCAAACTTCACAACCAGCACTTGGTCAAGGCTGAGCGACAGAGCTATCCGAAAAGAAACTTGTCGAGAACGAATCAGAAATGAAATTGAAATGGTGGAAGACCAGGACGTGCAAAACATCGAAATTCCGCGAGCTGCAAAGATGTACATGGATGGAGCTGGACATAAAGAGCTCCTTGTCCTGGGTGATTCAGGTAAAGACTACCTACGTAGGTTTAGATTCCTGAAGGCTGGTCTATTTTAGTGTTGGCAGGTGCGAAATTCGAGAAGATCACCTTCAAGTCAATTTTTTGGCGTGAAAATATTACCAAAGCTAAAATCTCTTTTCACAACTCATATTCAACTTTTATTTTTGCATCTTGAAGCATGGTTGAATTATTGAAATAATATTTCTGTGATTACGTAGATGGCTGCTTAAATTTTGTCGAAAGAGCTTAGAAGCAAAAAAAAAGATTTTCGAGAAAATTTCGAGAAAATTTGGATGGCCGTTTTCTGCTAATTCTGTTTCAACTGCAGAAAATCTGTTATTACCAAAAGATACAATATTAAAAGTTGCCTGGAAAAGGTGTAAACAGAATATTCACTTCTCTTTATTTTTTCAGTTAAAATAGCTCCCGAAGTTGGTACAAGACGTGAAAACAGGTTGACATATTTTTACGTCATGCACCAACTTCGAGAGCTATTTTAACTGAAAAAATAAAGAGAAGTGAATATTCTGTTTACACCTTTTTCAGGCAACTTTTAATATTGTATCTTTTGGTAATAACAGATTTTCTGCAGTTGAAACAGAATTAGCAGAAAACGGCCATCCAAATTTTCTCGAAAATCTTTTTTTTGCTTCTAAGCTCTTTCGACAAAATTTAAGCAGCCATCTACGTAATCACAGAAATATTATTTCAAAAATTCAACCATGCTTCAAGATGCAAAAATAAAAGTTGAATGTGAGTTGGGAAAACAGATTTTAGCTTTGGTAATATTTTCACGCCAAAAAATCAACTTGAAGGTGATCTTCTCGAATTTTGCACCTGCCAACACTAGTCTATTTTATAATTTCTGTCTTTAGGATGCTGATTTTCGGACGTGAATCTCATATCGAGTGGTCGGTAGATATGGACACTGTAAACATGGATAGAACTTGGCTTCTGCTCTTCAGCCTTTTGCGCAGGTATCATGTCAAGTGTGATTATAATTATCTTACTTTCTTGTCTAAATTTAAATCATTCTAGTAAAAAGGACGGCGCGTGTTGACAATGGGGCAAAATTAAAAGAAAAAAAAATTGTATACTAATTGCGATGCTTGAATTCTGCTAAAAGTTCACCAATACAATTCAGCTAATTCAATGAGTTATCTGCCAGGCATAGCTTACAACTAGGCTTGGGGATTTAGGGTCCCGGCGGGATCCGGAATCGGGATTCCAAAAATTTTCGGGATTCGGAATTCCCGCCAGGAGAATTCCTGGAATCCCGCGGGATTCGGGATTTTTCAAAAAAAAACCGCGAAGTGAATATTAAAAAAAAATTCTTGTATGATACAGTCAACTCCCTCCGAAGTGCACACCCAAGGGACCGGCGTCAGGTGTGCATTATGGCGGGTGTACACTATGGTGGGAGTTGACTGTATAGAACAAAATAGGCTTTTGAGGCTTTAACTTGACTTACCGCGTTGTTAACTTAAAGTCTTTTAGTTACCACGGTATTTTACTGGTAGCTTATTACAGCCGGTAAAATTTACCAACAACCGGTAAGTAGAATCGGCTGTGCAGTTAACTTTGGCTTGTACAATTAACTGTAGCTTGTACAGTTAACTGCAGCTTGTATAGTTAATTCTAGCTTGTAAAATGGGTCGCACCCGACTAGGCAACGAACTTTGAAAAAGGGTTTTATAGTAGAAGTGCACTGTAAAATGATAAAAGCTGTTTTGGTGAATGCTGCATTCCACATTTTTTTAAACACTTATACGGAACATCATGAAAACATTGTAACCGCCTTAAAAAAGCGATTTATCAAGTTCCGGGATTTTTTCGGGATTTAAAAAAAAGCGGAAAATGGACCGGCGAGATTCGGGATTTTAGCTTTTGGGCCGGCGGGATTCGGGATCAGGATTTAGAAAATTTTCGGGATTCCCAAACCGGGAATCGCGTGGGATTCCCGTCCCGTCTCCAAGCCTAATTACAACATTGTCTTGAATCAATAGTGTTAATCATTTTTTGTTTTTTTCCGTTATTAATGTTACATAAATGTTACATTTACCAAATAAAACTTTCCTTATATTATGGCGTTGTTGGCTTTGAGAAATGAAAACACTATAATTTTGAAAATGGTAGTAAATTGTCTCTTTTTCATTATTGGTAGTGAATCGTCCGTTTTTTACTAGTGGTAGTGAACATAGCTGCACGCGGTCCGAAAAACAGCCCCAGCGCCGGCAATTTCAAAAATTGCGCGCCAGCGCCGAAAAAAGCGACAGCATCGGCACCAGAGTGCCCAAAAACAAAAAATTGCGTCAGCGTCAGCGCCGGTTTTTTGAACAAAGAAAAAATTGCGCCGGCGCCAGCCAGCGTATCTGCCAAAGAATTAGGAATAAAAGTGCTTGGATGTTTGATTCAAACATAATTCAAACATAATTGACTCTTTATGTTTGATATTTTACGTCAAAATCTGTTTTTTGGTGCTCGAAAGTTAATAAGCACTGGATAAGATGTCATTTTTGACGAAAAATGACCAAATTGTACCTTTTCGGCCAAATGTAGTTCTTTTTCGAATTTTCAGTTCACAACCTTGAGCTAGAGGTATTTCAAGATGTGATAAACAACCAAGTTCAAACAGTTATTGCTCGGCTCTTGAAATATTTTTTAACTTAGTTTAGGATAGGAATACAAGAAAAAAAACTTATTGAGAGGTTGCTCATTTTAACAGATTGTGTGTTTTAACCTATTTTTACAGGTGTATTGCAGTTAACTGTATTACTATGAAATCGAATTATCTTGCAAATTCCGCTAAATTTTTTGTCGATCCTGCGAGATCATGCTCACACTAGAGTTTTTTGGGCTTAAGATGTACAAGATATACTGTAACCATATAACAAAACAAGCATGACCGAGAGCTGCTAAGCGGAATCAGAGGAAAAATCACTGGACACACAGCTCAAGCAAATCTGAAGTCAAATTTTTAGAGTGAGTTGTTTGATAATTTTTATTTTCAGTCTATTTCTTATTTAGGGCATTAAGTGATTGACTCTTTAAAGAAAAAAAAGCCATTTGTCAATGATTTTATTTTTTTCAAGTTTATAAAATGTGTGAACTGCCGATGATTTTGACTTTGACTTAATTTAGCGTACTGTCTTAAAACTGTCATTAACAGCTTCCTGGGAACCTGTGGCGACGAGATATAGGGCTAATGTCCTAGATTATTATTTTATAAGGTTCAAAATTTAAAAAAAAACTGTTTTTGACATGAGGCCGCGTTTCTGACGACTGCGTCTCTGCCTCTAAATGACCAAAGAGTATGTATTCTCTGAGCCAAAAGAGGGGAAACGCGAGCCAAAAACTACTTATAAACTACAACGTTTGGCAGAAACGTGAGTCACGTTTTTTGCCAAATGATGGTCTGGGGCATTGGCCCTACCGGAATATCTCGTCACCACAGGTTTCCGTTTCCATGTTCAGTAAAAAACAATATCAATTTCACTTATAAATAGACTTATTCAAAACTTAAAAAATCAATTTTTTATTGTTTATGATATGATGGATATCGAGAATATACCAAGTCAAGGAAATCCTGAGCAATTTCGTGATTTTGTTTATAGTTGGTATGATCAGTAACAACGCTAGGCTGTGCATTATTATCTTTATGGTGAGCACCTTCATGAGGGTCGTGATAATCTCGTTCATCACTGTCATAATATGATTCCATCCAATTGTTATTGTCTGCAGCATTGCCATACATATAAGGATGTACATCTTCTGTCTTAACTTCTGCTGTAATTTCAATTCCAATTTTATCTCCGTTTTGCATTTGGGATAACCGAGTAACTTCATTAAGTTTTTTCTGCTTTTCAAATTTATATAAATTAAAACTGCTTTTTCCAACTATTTTTTGAACATCTTCAAAAGATTTGATGCTTGCTCTATCACATTGTTTAAATAGGTTTTTCCCTATTTTCCACCATTTATCATGAAAAATCTTACAACTTCTGAAATAAATAGATGTATTTTTTTATTATAAAAAACCCTCTAACATCAAAAAAGCTTTGTGGAATTAAATTTTGACCTTTATTATGTTTTTAATTATTTTGTTCTATTTCTCACTATATTGGGCCAAATCTGGTATTAATGACCTTATACTACTTTGAAAAACCAGGCAGAAAAATTAAAAAAAGAGGGCACCTCTATCTAAAAAGAGGGCACCACTCCCTATTCTTAAAAAATGACCCAAACTCACCACACAAATAAATTTTTCTACTTAAAGGACCATGGTTTTTGCGCGCAGTGGAATGTGAAAATTTTGAATTGGCGGGAGACACTTCTCTTTCGTCTACCAGTGTGCTCTTTGGAGTGATTCGAAACGACTCGAAAGAGTACACTGATAGACGAAAGAGAAGTGTCCCCGCCAATTCAACTTTTGCACATGCCACTGCGCGCAAAGACCATGGTCTTTTAAAAAAATAAAAAATAATTTCTAAACACTTTCTGAGTTAAAATTTTGAATTTCATTAAAAATTTTGCCTACCAAGTTAGATGGTCTTTAAGGTCTTTTTCACGAAATTTTGGGCTCTTTTAAGACAGATGAAGGCAAAGATGATATTTTAAAAATATTTTTACTTTCTAGGGCCTACCTCTGGTATGCGTATTTTTTATTTATTTCTTTTTTTTGCATCCAAAGTGATTTTGGAGGGATTTCTTGCTCAGAACCAGCGAAAATGTTATAAATTAACCAGAGAGAGATTAAGCCTTCCGTGCCTTAAAAATAGCATATGCCTCTAAGTGATGGGAAGCAAAACTTTTGATAGAATTCAAAATTTACAAATAAAAAGTTTTTAAAAGCTTTCTGCGCAGAAAAAATAAAATCAGGAGAATAATTGTGAGTCATTTTTTCGAAAAATGAGGGGGCGGGAACCATAGAAGTCTTCGCTCTCTATGTGTTGGGTTCCCCCGAAAAAAATATGCCTTGGTTCCCCTGTTGATTTGTCTTCAAAAATTTATTTTGGTTTTTTATTTGGTTTTCAGCTTATTTCTTGTGTTAAATTTTACTTTTAGTTTTTCATGATGTAGTTTACCTACAATGATAGGATAATTTTCGATTTTAACGCTTACGAGGCCATCAATTTCTCTAAAAAAAATACCTATAATGCATGAAATGTGTAGATAAATCGTATTTATTAACAAGTATCGCACCAGAAATCTTTTTTTCCATCGAATTGCGGGATAAATGCGAAAATTAGGTAAATAAAGAATTAAAAAAAATAATTTTTAAAACAACAGGGGGACCAAGGCAAAATTTTGAAAAAACCGAGAAAAATCAACAGGGGGATCAAGGCATATTTTTTCGGGGGGACCCCAACACATATATAGCCGAAGTCTTAGTGAAGTCATAGTTTTGTCTAAATGATTAAACTAATGTCCATTTTTCAATAATATCTTACTTTTATTAGGGTCAGGTTTTCTAAAAGGAATTTGTAAACCTAAAAGGCTTGCGAAAGTAAAATCCACGATAAATACGCTAAGCAAAATAATAAAATATGTATTCGACACAAAAGCTGCCATCTTGATTAGTTCAATATCTGAAAAAAAAAGAATAGTACATTTAGTAGGTGAATAATGTTTCTTGTTATAGTTTAAAGTTTTGACTTTTACAATTAACCTTTGAATAATTTTCGGTGAGAAATTTTCACTGAATAAAAGTCTTCAAAAAATTAAGTCTATTATTCTGTTATCTAAAAGGCGATTTTAATAACACTTTTAGGCGAATTTTAAATTTTTATAATTTTTGAATGGTCACTGGTAAACGGCACTGTAAAAAAAATAAATATAATATATGAAAACTTAAAAAAAAGTGCTGATATCGATACAAAAATCGGCTCTAAAAATATCGCTTAAAATATTTCAATGATACAGCCAGCGCCGGCGGCAGGGCATGAGCGCCGGCACGCCGCCGGGTAAAATTGGCCAAGTTAGAGCGCCGGCGATTCGAAAAATGGAAAAAGTATATAGATTTAGAAGTTAACAGAAGGCACGAGACCTATTTCAGTACTATGCAAATGCTATCAGCTGTGAAAAAACATCCTTTTGATGTGAATTTATATCATGTTAAAAAACAAAGTTCAAATTTCACCCTTATTAGACATGAGCCGGTGCCGGCGCTGCACCAGCGCCGGCGCGCCGCCGGCAAAAAAAGACATCCGATGAGCGCCGGCGCTGCAGCTGGCGCCGGCGGTGTAAATAAAAAAGCGCCGACGCTTCATTTTTTATTTTCGGCGAGCGTGCAAGTATGGATACAGCACCTTATTATAGCATATTGAGATTGGGTTAAAATTATTTTAAGCTGCAGCTTGTTACAGAAATAGCATCTGTGAGTCAATTATTGAAAGTGAGCTTTATTTTTAGACCTATTATGATTTCACAACTGAAAGCAATTCACGTTTTGGCCTAAATTTCTGCACCATATTTTACACCAATTATTTTTAAATCAAACTTTTGATTTTGAAGTTTTCATCTTTAAAATGACTCAGACTAGTTACAGCGAGTAAATCCTGAGCCAAACCGTGTGTATCTTAAGACTATCAGCTTTTGTATAAAAAAGTGCTGGGTGAAACCGAATTGTTTTTCGCATTGCAACACACAGAGACCAAATAAGTTATCTAAATTTTTTACTCTTAGTCGGCTATTTTTCGATATTTTACTTATTGAGAAATTCTCAACAAAGAGCAAAAAAGTAAACAAGGTAAAAAATATTCTATACCACCCTGCTGCAGAAATTTTTTCTACAAAACTAATATTATAGCCCACAAATCAATGCATATATATGCATGTAAATGCATTCGATTTAGCTATCAAAGGAAATTCGGGTAGTTTTTAAAACACCTGCTTTTTCGTAGTTTTTGAAGCATACCTCTTTGAAGCTTTTTGTATAACGTTCTACAACTCTAGGAATTAACACACGTTTTTCAGAGAAATCACATGCAGTTGTATAAAAAAAATCGGCCTTCTTTCAATCACGTTACTTATTTATTTTTATTTGCTTGGTGTCAAAGATTTTGTTAAAAATAATCATAGCATAGGTAACACTTGAAGTTAACTATAGCATAGCTAACACTTTGTCAACGCCGACTTGGTAACCTAATGAATCAAGGACAAACATAGATAATAAATCGAGTTTCTTGAACCAAAAGTGTCCAAAGGGGCCGTTAGATCGAGGTATGACTATGAAAAGGTCAAAACTCAACAAAGATCTAATGAAAAGCTAATTTGCATTGAAAAAAGAACAACTGAGCTCAGCAAGCAACAAAGATTAAGAGTTTTGATTTCTGACTGCCTTTGCAATTTTATCCTTTATCGTAGAATTAGTCATGATCCTTAGCTAAAATTACCCTTTGTCCTCTTGTTGAGTTTATTATGTAAATTAAGTGGTTGTAGTTGATATCACAATCTGACCGAACTGCATTTGAGACGACTTTGAGTACTACACGATTTCCATAAACTTCTATAAGTTATAGAAGTTATAGCGATAAGTCTATAAGTTATAGCTTCACTGTCGCACGACATCTTAAACCATGAACCATCGACACAAAGGTGCTAATTTATGTTCAAAATGCAGAAAATTAAATAAAAACACGTTTAATTATGACTGATAATCACATCAAGCACCTGCGATTTTCTTCTTATGTTTTAGTCAAATCCAACCAAACTGAGCCCAGGAGGCCGTTAAATCGAGGGTTGACTGTATAAGTATTTGTATGAGTGACGTTAGACTATTGCCGTACCGAACTTCTCAAAATTATGATGCACTTTCGCCAGGTGAAAGAGTCATTTGGGTTACAGCCATTTCTCTAATGGAGATCTCGTCAGGCGTGGTCACAGAATAGTAAGCATCGTACCGGGAGCTAAAATAATTGCACCTGAAATATTTATTTTATATTTTCTTATCTTTGAAAGGATGAAATAAGAATGCTTTACAGAATCTGTCTGCTGTAGCTTTTTCCAACGAAATGTGTGAAAGTGTAGCACATGGTCTGTCGAATCTTTCCATTCAATTGCCAATATTTACCGACCAATGAGAAAATTCTAGTAAATTTCATTTGTTATAAGAAAAATCAAGCCAACAGTCTTAAAGGCTTAAATTAAGTTTCGAAAGAGGTTTCATTAGTCGCACTCAACTAGGTGTTATGCATTTCAATTAAATCAAGAAAGCAGAACTCATGGGTGACAGAACTGTTGTATCTGTCAGAAAAGTACATTCAAAGTCAAAAGGTGGCGAAGCAGAAAAAAAGTAAAAAGCAAAAGTGATTTCAAGTGGAAGCGCCTAATTTTTGATGAAGCAGTCAAGAGAAGGGAAACCACAAGCACCGACTACCTACAGGGTGATTCAAAGTTACGTTAACATTTCAAATGCAATATTTTTGTTCAAATTTTAGTTTTTCTTATTCGTGTATTTGTTTGATACGCCTGTTTTTTGCTTGTTTTCTTACTTGCGTCCCATTTTCTTATTGATCCTCGAGATCGTCCATTGCATAAATTTCTTTTGTTCTCTTTTTAATATTTCACGTTTGCTATCGAGGTTGGTTCATCAAATTTATTCCTTGTTGAGTTGTGTATTTGATCAAGTACTTTGATTCTCTGCGGAGACTTTATCGAATCGGAAACCACCACTAATCCACATTCCAGACTCTCTTACCAGCTAGCTTTCCCCTCCTCTTGTATATATGTATTGCCCCTGTGTTAGCTGCTGGCTAACCATCACCCACTACATTCTCACCATCTATTAGCTTGTGTGCCCCTATTGCCCCACTCACCATTGCTTGATCTCCGCGGAGATAATGTATTTGTAGTTTGTATTTTTGATGTTAGCCGTTTGGCTTTCCATTATTTTCTTTATTGTGTTTGGAGGAGCTAGATGTATTGTGCTCCCATTTAGCTAAATAAACCTACTTCGCTTTATTCACACTCTACAACATAAGGCTTGGAACCACCCCCTCTGAGGAGATCCCTAAGAAGTATTTTTGGTGTCTGCAGCACCGGATTTACTATTAGAGGACATATATTTTACTTCCTATAAATTTTGCAGATATGACTGCAGTCGAGAAAGAAGAGCTACGCGCCGTTTTCGTCACCTTCGTCATCGAAGTCTTGGGTTCACGCGAATCAGGCAGATGTTCGGAGTGGCAAGGAGTGGTGGCAATGGGGTTCGTCGATTCGAAGAAACTGAGGCTACCAAGAATACGTTATAGTTATCGTTTCCGTTAACTTGTTGCTGTTTTTTTGTGATTTGGAGAGAATAAAGTCTTTTGTTACAATCTTAGATTAGGGGTTTATTGGGAACGTTTCCGGGACTTGCCACCCGAAATTCGGAAACGGGCAGCAGCGGGGTTAGGCTGACCGATTGTTTTTAAACGTTAATGTAATTTTAAATCACCATGCAGATATGGAAGAGTTTTAAGATGGTTTTAGCACAATCGAGGAGAAAAATTTTATAGAAAAAATTTTAGCGACCCAAACTCAAAATTACAATATGATAATGATGATTTCGTTTATTGAAAGAAAAGAAAATTTCTTCGATAGGAATAACAAAAATAAGCAAAAGATCAGCGTAAAAATGAAAGACAATAAAGATCGACCAGCTTCTGACCAGTTCTTAGACGAGAGCTCGAAAAGCCAACGACGACGACAAAAAATTCTAAACTAAACCACAAAATGGAAGACGGCGAAAACAATGAAAAGACTTATCTAATATGAAGGCAATCTATTGTTCGGACCCAGTAAAGAAACCCTCTGATGGACAGACGGACAACCCTGTAAAATCGTGGAAATATAAATGTGAACAAACACCGAAAATAGAAAAGCAAGTGGGAGAACAAACTATTCTACACAATTCAAATCTTTTTTAAATCTCTGGCACGCCTTGTATTAGAGAGGGGCTTTTATTTTTTGAACTCGTCGTGCCGAAGGCGCGTAAAAAATTTTGAGTCATAATTTTTACGCCATCTTCTGATCGCTTCTAATTTTTCACATAACATTGTTGAAACAGCGTTTAAACATTAAAGCACTTACCGTATTTCCTCTAATAGAATCCCTCTCCCTTATTTAAAATCGTGTTTGTGGCAATGCGTTTTTGACCTATTTTTTTAAGACTGCTAACAGGCATGTCACTGCTCATTTTGTAACCAGTGAGATGAGCTACAAAATAAGTGGTGACTTGCTAAAGAACAGTCTTCAAAAAACAAGTCGAAAACACAATGCCAAGAACACGATTTTGGATAAGGCGGGGGCTTCTATTAGAGGAAATACCGTAAATACTCTATTAAACGGCCCCTATATAATAAACGGCCCCTCTAATAAACGACCCCCCCCCTTGAGGACCTATATATCAGCCTAGAAAAAGAAATTTGCAAATCTGCTTTTCGCGTTTTCTTAGTTAGCACGAGCTTACCTGATTCCACTTTTAAAATTTTGGTTGAGTTAAGTTATAGCCTATTAAAAGTATTCGAATTTCTTGACTCACCCTGTACTTTTTAAAAAAAGGTTAGAAAATGACCTCTAGAAGGGTTATATTAGAGGGGGGCTTACAATAGGAGGGGGGCTTCTATTAGAGGAAATACGGTACGTGATATACCTGATATACCGTTGTTACAATCGGCTGTCCGTGTTAAGTGTTAATATTATTTTACAAATAATTTTTCTTCACTTTTTTTGGACTAAAACCTTTCTTTTATGAAACTATGCATAACCGACTGTTTTATCCCACACCCTACATGTTAGTAATTTTGTTAAAATTAAAAAAAAACATGGCTTTTAGAGCATTTTTTCAGGCTAAGGCTTCTTACTTACAAAAGCAGGTACATTCATTGCCTTGATTTCTACTGAAAATACAACTTCATTTAAACAGCAACTTAATTGGCATTCTGCATGTCTGGAGGGAAGGTAAAGCAACACTTGACTCACGTATAACAAAACAATTGCTCGCTCAGCCTTCAATTACTTATTGAATTTTTTTCGTTTCTTAGCTATGCAAATAAAAGAGATTATTACTTTTGTGTAGATTTCTGTTCCAGATTTTGCTGGCTGAAGAACATTCTAGACCAACAAGAAAGAAATGTTGCTGAAGTACACTAATGGAGCATCATCATGTTGACGACGAATACACTTTTCTCTGTGGCTATCAAAAAATCCGACGTTACGGCAGCACTAGTGATCTAAACTCGCAGTTTCACCCACCTAAGTACTCCAGAATTGTAGTGCACCAGGTGGGCATTGGGAACTTGTTTAGCTGGGGGCGCATTTTTTACTAATTCGAAGATCATGTTTAAATGACTTCTAAGTGATTTTTATATGCTTAAAACGATAAGAAAGTTATTTTCTAACACTTTTTCACATAAAAAATTGATTTAAAAAAATTTTTTTGACTAAAATTTAACTTTTTGCCTTGGGGACCAAGGTGAATCACCTTGTACTAAGGTATTCTACCCCTTTTGGTCACTGGTGCTGGGCAAAAAGAGTCTTTTATGCATGTATGATCAAGAGTCTTGCTCGGAATTATGTCTAAGGTAAGTCTGTGCGCGCATTTCTAACCAACCAAGCCCCCTGCTTCCCCCCTCCTCGAGGGCGCAGGGGGCTTGGTTGCTTGGGGTTGAGATGCGCACACACACATACCTGAGACACAAATCACTCGAAAGTGACTCTGGATGCATATAACATGTATGCATACCAGAGTTTCTTTATGCGGTAGGCCTCAGTTAACAAAAATATGTCAAATTCCATCTTTTTGGGGTATCCAGGTACCCTTTCAGGTTGGATTGCCTTGGTCCCCCAAGGCAAAAAGTTAAATTTTAGTCAAAATTTTTTTTAAATCAATTTTTTATGTGAAAAGTGTTAGAAAATAACTTTCTTATCGTTTTAAGCATATAAAAATCACTTAGAAGTCATTTAAACATGATCTTCGAATTAGTAAAAAATGCGCCCCCCAGCTAAACAAGTGCCGGACATTGGTTAAGAGCATTGTGATAATGTTAGTTGCATTTAAGGTTGAGCCTTCTGACACACTCCAGAGTTTGGAACTCAAATACAACAGTCAGTTTCTGTGACACTTCATTACACACCTTATGCCCCTACACAATGATCCGTTTTTCGTCCGCATCCGCACTTAAAAGCACAGTATAGAAAAAGCAATGAAATTTATTTCGTATATGCATTTAATGTAGTTCGCAATGTAGTTTAAGTAGTCCGCATTGCGGACTACTTAAATGCATATACGGAAATAAATTTCATTGCTTTTTCTATACTGTGCTTTTAAGTGCGGATGCGGACGAAAAACGGATCATTGTGAACGTAGGGTTAGGCCTCAAACACAATGAGGAGTCTGTTTGCGGATGCTAAATCAGATTTGTAACTCGGAAAAGGCCATAACTTTTTTTCCAATTTTGCAAAAATTATTATTTTAGTGCTATCTTGTAGCTAAGATTCAGGGCTACCAGATGAGAATTTTATAAAATAGATGTCCTTTAAAGAATTAAGATAAAAATGTAAGACTCCGACTAAGACTCCTGACCAGAATTTGAGTCAGGAGTCTTGGGTGGAGTCTTACATTTTTATCTTAATTCTTTGAAGGACATCTATTTTATAAAATTCTCATCTGGTAGCCCTGAATCTTAGCTGCAAGATGGCACCAAAAGAATAATTTTTAAAAAATTGGAAAAAAAGTTATGGCCTTTTCTGAGTTACAAATCTGATTTAGCATCCGCAAACAGACTCCTCATTGTGTTTGAGGCCTTAGACACCTCTTTTTAGCTAAATTCAGAACAGATTTTAAAAAAGTATCACTAGTTTTTATATGTAACTAGTAACAGGACAGTCTTTTAGCTGAACAGTTGGCTAATAATCCTTATCTTTTGAACGGGACGGGTAGACTTTTACGGCTACTTTTTCACATCGACTACTACTTCACTTCACATAACTTTTTTCATGTATTTTGTTTTTTTTTATCTCCGATGTTTTCACACCGTTTTGTAGCTAAGATTTTTCTCTATTGACTGTGTGGTCAAACATCCTAATTAAAAAGAATGTTTGAGAAAATCACACCAAATATAAGATAAAACTCTACTAAAACACCGGTTTTTAATGTAAAATTGGTGTGATTTTCCCAAAAAACTATTTTTAATCAAGGTGTTTGACCTTTCAATCGATAGAGAAAAATTTCAGCTACAAAACGGTGTAAAAACATCTGAGATAAGAGAACAGAATATATGAAAAAAGGTATGTGAAGTGAAGTAGTAGTCCATGTCAAAAAGTAACCGTAAAAGTCCGCCCCCTTAATGTTTAAAAAAATTAATTTTCTCTATTTCAGGCTCTATGTACGAAATAAAGCGGATTAATCGGTTATGGTTTGTTTTTTCTAAAATGTACAACACAAAAAAATTACTGTCTATATTCGTAAATTCAGGTCAAACGACAGTCTATACTGCAAGTCTCATGTAAATATACCTGTTTTTGATGAGCTTGATATGTCTTCACCCAGCTCGAAGTCCCAAAGGTCGAGGAGTGAACTTTCAAAAACCACCTGCAGCTTTGATGACTCCCAGAGCAGTAGCCTTAGAAGAGGCGTTCCCACTAGAAGACTGGATCAAAATGGAAAATCTTCTAGTAAACTCATTCCAATCTCCAATTCCAAAACTTCTCTTAGCAAGGTAGAGGAAGCAGAGAGCGAATCGCTTGACCAAATCTTTAAAAGAATCGACAAAAATGTGAAAAAGTCGCAGAAAATTGTCAGGAAATTGAACAAAAATTGTCCAGATATTTAGTATAGTATAATTTTAGTATAGATGTTTTATGTCTTCTTAAGAACTCTTAACTATGCTTGGAAAAACAATTTTTTTAAAAGTTAATGTTTCAAGGGCAATATTTTAGAAATAATATGATTTGGTTTGCTAAAAAGCTGAAATGTGCCACAAAAACTCGAAACTTGAATATTCCAAAGTTTTTGTTCAAAATTTTTTCAATTTTTCGAAATCGTTAGCCCAGGATCTCAGCTTCCCAACAAGCTATCAAATTTCATTGTATGATTAAAAAAATGTAGAGATTTGGGTATTTGAATAAAGTAACAAAAAGATAAAAGTTAATTTCCTTCCAGTCCCTAAATGTCTACTTTTTGAAAACCATTCAATGCAGACTGATAGTTAATTAGACAGATAAAATCTTGTGATACACGATATCTTAAAAAATAATCAAAAATTAACACAACAAGTTATCAAAAATGACAATTCAATGTCATTTTTAGCTTTTTATGTCAGATTTCAGCTTTTTAGCAAACCAACTGTACAAGAACTAAAAAGCAGTGTAGGAATAATTATACAGCCGAGCCTACATATTAGGTGGTGTGGAAAGTATTCCGACTAATTTTGAAGTGGCTGTTTCTCGGTCGATTTTTATCTTTTTCAGCCGATCTTTTTTATTTTGAAGCCATTACTTTTATCTTTTGAATAGAGCATGAAGCTTGACTGAATGATCATCGGAATACTTTCCACACGACCTAATATAACGGCACTCATGGGAACCAGCTCGTTGTTATATCGGGGTAAACTCTGTTTAATCTCGTTATCGGCAACCAGAGAGGTTGAAAAAGTTGCCATTATATCCACGTTAAAGCGTATCAAAATAGTCATATCACCCTCGAACATAGATTTTTTTAATTTTTAAATAATTCCAGTTTATTTTTCCAAATAGCTTGCACTTTCAACTTTTCTGTTTATGATCCTGTCTATGAAAGATCTCAATGCAGTTCTCTTGGGTATTTTAAAACAAAGTCATATACTTTAAGTTTGTGTTTAGACCAATTTTAGGTCATAATAAGTCATTTTGTAGTCGTAAGCAATTTTAAGCGATTAACATTGGACAAAGATAAAATGAGAAAACGAAAAATTCAGACAGGATTTGAAATTTTCGAGTTTTCAGTTTTTGTTAAAGTAACTGGTGATTAATAAGTTTATGATTTGTATCCATCATGACAATGTCACTTGTCAAATGTAAATACACTATTCTTTATAAAAATTTCAGAACTGCAAAAAAAAAGTGGTCTAACGGTACATTCAAAGTGACTGCCTGAAGATTAAATACAAAAACTGATTGGATACACCAGTTGGATACATTTTTAATCTCCATTCTTGATATTTTACATCTTTGTGATTCAAGCTTAGGCAAGTAAGCCAACTCTGCGTCAGGACAGACTCGAACATGTTTTACGAACTTTTTATAGTTCGAAAAACACGTTTGGGACTTCCTACGTACGCTGGCCTACCCTGCGCTAATCCTAAAGTACACTACGGTAATCCCAAAACACCATGGTAGGGCCAAAAATAGGTGCTTATATAGATTCTTGATAAGGAGGATGCCAATCATGAGGATTTTATGAAAAAAAGAGGTTTTATTACGTGTAATCTCACCACTTAGGTAATATTTAGTAATTTAGTGTATCCAATCGTCAATGTATCCAACTGGTGCATCCAATCAGTTTTTGTATCCAATCGGTGGTATGCCATTCAAAGTCGCACAGCTCATTTTTGAGGCATCCTGTTAATTAATATACAGTCAAATCTCGATATAACGCCACCCCTGTGCCCGTATTCAGGGCGCAAAACGGTAAAAAATCGGACCGATTTTGGAACCGATTCTGTTCCATTTTCGGGCCTGTTTTTGGAACAGATCGGTTCCGAAATCGGTCCGATTTTGGAACCGATTTTTGTACCGATTTTGTAACAGATTTTTTGTACCGCTTGATTTGCCGATTGTTTTATCGTTTGTTGTACCGATGTTTGTACCGTCTTTTGTACCACTTGTTTTATCGTTTCTTATGCAGCTTGTTTCACCGGCTTTTGTATTGATTTTGCCCAACTAGTCTCATACTAACTGAGAATGAGTGAGTGATAAGTGTAGTTTATAACAAATAACTGTAGAAATGTAGAGGGTTTTACCTTATATATTTTTACAGTTAACGACAAGTCTCAGGCAATTGTGCGGGTGTGGTCCATCCCGGGTTGTGGTCCATCCTATCATATGCAAAATGCAAAAAACCACCCGAAACACCCAAAACCAGTTAAGACCACCCAAAACTAGCCAAAAAGCCTCAAGATTAGCTTTGGTCCACACTTTTCAAGTTCGTGCATTTTAAAAAATTTCGCGGGTTTTTCGTGTTCCAAAACGTGTTTTCTGGACTAATTCGGGCATGCTGAAAATGGTTTGACAGTGGTAAAATGCCGCTTTCTCGAGTATTTTTTGATTATTGGGCGATAATTGACTTTGGTGAAATCAATTTTTGACCAAACGTCAAAAATATGTGAGAAAACGGCATTTTACCATTGTCAAACCATCTCCAGCTTGTCCAAATTAGTCCAGAAAACACGTTTTGGAACATGAAAAACGTAAAAAATTTTGATCCAAGTGGACGACCACTTGGTTTGGCTGGTTCAAAGTAACAAATTTAAATTCCCGCAAATTTGAATGGGAAAATTTTCCATTTTTCCCATTGGGGACAGAGTGCGAGTGAGAGTGGAAGAGCTCCATTGGAGACTTAGCTTTACCTTAGACATGATTCCGAGGAAGACTTTTGATCAAAAATGCATCTAGAAGCTCTTTTTCCCTGTTCATGTCAATGCCGTGTTCTTGTATTTCGTGGACAGTGTGATGTGATTTGAATTAAGCATGAAATTCTGTACACCTAAACGCGAATATGATGTGACACCCACATCTAGAATATAGCCTCAAATGGTTGGGAAACTTGATAATGCCCCAATAGCCGAGTGGATAAAGCTTCCAGCATTAAGTTGAGGCTCGAAAGTTCGATTCCCACTAGAAACAGCAAATTTAAAATCGGTTCGAAAATGGAACAGTTTGTCCCAAAATCGGTCCGATTATCGGTTCCAAAATCTGTCCGAAAATCTATCTTATTTTCTGTCGATTTGCGCCCTGAATACGGGCACTTGGAACAGGCCCAAAGTGTCGTTATATCGAGGGCGGCGTTACATCGAGAGTCGAGTGTAGTAGATCTAATAAATAAAAAACATTTTTTGGGTTTTTTACAATCGACAGCACTTCGCAACACGGTAATGAAAAAGCTGCCAACCAGTGCAAATTCATAAATTCTATCACCTGATTTTAAGGCATACATTATTTTTTTCAGCTTATTTGGTGAAAAGACCGACGACATAAAATAACTAAACTTTATTGTGTTTTCAAAATTTAACAGCTTAAACAAGCCTTTTTGCAGCCTAAGAAGTTAACTAATCTAACCTTAAGTTTTTTTAAATCACAAAAATCATGAAGTGCAGAATTTTATTTTTGACGAATCTGTAAAAATAAACAACTTAAAAAAATTAGAATGGTCTAGACTTAAGAGAAGCACTTGTAATCACTATTTTAGGCACTTCATTTCCACTGGTTGTTCTACTGGGGGCTTGGTCTAAAATAATTTTTTTACCAAAGTTTTGGAAAATTTACAGGTAAAGGAAAAATTTTAGTTTTCAAGTATTTGAACAGAAATTTAACAATGATTAAATAATAATGCCTGACAATAATAAATTAAAATTACCGCCAATGAAGATGTTTTCGAATTCTACATAGCTTTTCTTTTGGTCTTCTTCTTCATAATCTTTATCATTGTCAAAGCGTAGATGGTCTTTCCGACCTAAACTCACTTTTCTGGCCATGCTAGCACCCACACTGTTGCCTGCACTACCACTGCTCCACCTGCATAAGAACACAGAAGCCAGTACAAACACAATTAGTGCTAGGAAAGTGGACAGCAGAGCTACGGTCAAAAATAAACTCAGGAAATTTATGGGCATTTTGAACAGTTTTTGGAGGAATAAATGTTTTGGTGATCGATTGCTAGCAAGAACAAAGGAAGAAGATCAAACGAAGAGAAAGAGTTTGCCAGCGTAATATTTTGGTTGAGCAAAAGGACAGAATATGAAATGAGCTGTTTGGAAGCAGTTTGGAAGGTCGCAATCGAAAGCAGCAAACACCCAGAAATCATTTAATTTCGCAGAAAACAAAATTATTTAAAAGTTTTGAAAACATTTCTAATGACAGTGCTCCCAAGTTTTTTTTTCAAAAAAAAAGTACATTTTCGAAAAAAATAAGATTTTTGGCCCAAAAATAAGTACATTTTGAAACTTTGCTTTTTCGTAACTTTAGTAAATAACTTATCCTTAAATATCGCCATTTGTCATCAAATTCTTTATTCAATCAGAAAAAAACCAAGAATAACAACCAATGAATTAGCAACAAACAGTTAAAAGTACTTTTCCCAACTTCTAATCTTGGTTAAAAGAACATTGCTTGCCAAATTTATGTCGTAAACGATTTTGAAAACTGCGAATAAAATAAGAAAACGGACGAGACTTTTTTCTGCCACCTTTTGGCTTCTTTCTGGCACCTTTTGCTTTTTTCTGCCACCTTTTACTTTTGGTTATTATTCTTTTCGACCCACAGAAGTCTTCTTTCTTACACCAAATCACCTTGTTTAAACCAAACCATATGAAACAATAAAAAATAAGGTATGCACCCAGGTGGGTTCGAACCGGTGGCAGAAAAAAGCAAAAGGTGGCAGAAAAAAGCTTTTTAAACCAAAACTCAAAAAAGGTGGCAGAAAGAAGCCAAAAGGTGGCAGAAAAAAGGTTTATCCCTAAGAAAACATTGGAGTACAACACAAACAAAAATTCAAACAAATTCACTTTAAATTTATTAAAAAATTGCCCACTTTTTCGTTCTAAGATATTTTGTGCCGAGATGCTGTAAATTTTTCGAAAATAAGTACAAATAAGTACATTCGTCGAAAATAAATACATTTCTTATGAATAAGTACATCTTAAATAAATAAGATTTGGGGTCCTCAAATGAGTACATTTCTTATAAATAAGTAAACTTGGGAGCCCTGTCTAATAATTTAAACGTGTAAGACTCAGTAAAAACAAGTTTTTTTGTAATATCTCATGTGAACTAGCTGAACCAGTGGCTCTCATTGTGGCCGGACATTGGTTGTAGCGACCAAGAACTGAAGTCAGACAAACACTTTGTTTTCAGTGACTTAGTTGAAACATTAAAAGGTCGCAATCGAAAGACAATTTTGAGTTCCTCGCCAGTCGCCAAGGCTTTCAGTTCCAGGCTATACTTCAAAGGTGTTACTGTAAACTAAGACGGTGATCGAAACCAAAATGGTTGCGATTGATTGGGCCTAGACTGACGAATCATAATGTCAACAGACTTGGAGATATAAAGTGTCAGACCCTAAAAAATAAAGTTTTGGGATGAGTTTGTATCGCGAAAATAGAGATGTTTATAAAAAACGATTTTCTAGGCAACGGTCTTTCTAATTATATCAAAGCCATCTGAATAAATAAGCTAAAGTAAAGCAATAAAGTCAAAATTCATTATAACTTTAATTAAAAAAACTTATATTAAAAATCGAATTTCGAAATGTTTTTAATTGCAAACCTGTATCTCAATGTGCTAGTATTTTTGTTGCATCTATTTTATGTCACTAGCGATTTATTACTACCACTAGCATTGACTGCTGACACATCTGACAGTGTGATTTTACAGCCAACTAAAGACCTAGTGTCTTCCACTGAATTCGACCTAACTCCAGCCACGTTTGATGCTTTGATCGATAACTTTGATCCTTTAACAATGCCACTTTTCAACTAAGGTTTGTATTTTACAAAATTAGGCACTCGAAAAACGTTGCAATCGCTTTGCGATTTCAAAATCTATAATTTTATTTAGATACTTCTACAACAAGGAAAACATCAACCTCTTTGGTCCATGTTTTCTGTTTATTGGGTCTACGAAACCAATTACAGACTACTTGAAAGATTATGTAGGGTTTTAAGTTTTGACTGCGTAAACTTGAATTTTGGATTTTTTAAACTTTAAAAATGTCCCAAAAACAAACTTCGTGATTTTCAGCGTTTCCTTTTCGACATGGCTAAAGAAATCAAAGCTGCAGTGGTATTTGTGGAATTAAGATACTTTGGAGAAAGCCTACCTTTTGGAGTTGATAGTGACAAGGTATTCTACGTGAAAAGCAATAATTAGATTAAAAAATTTGTTAATTTCAAAAGAGTCTGAGCAAGCTGCAGTTTCTAAGCACTAAGCAAATACTCAAGGACTGTGTTCGGCTGATCTCTCACATCAAGAACACCAAGATCATCCCTTATGATGCTCATGTCATTGCTTATGGAAGCCAAGTTGGGGGAATGTTAGCTGCATGGCTAAGGCTACAGTACTCTAGTGTTGTTAGTGGGTAAGAAAAATATCAAGCGTTGAATAATGCCTATATTAAATTCACTAAACATGGTGCTTGCACAGAGTAATTTAACGAGGGTCTTTTCACATAATTGAAAGTCTCATTAAGGAGACGTCTCAATCTCTTAAATTATGAAGAAAATTACACACGGTTACAACTTTAGTGCCTTAGCCTCAAGCGCTCCTGTTCGGATGTTCGCTGAGGGTGGAATAGATATTGGAGCTTATTACAAAGCTGTCACTAACAGTTATCATGAGGCTGGATGCAATGTGACTACCATTTCATTTGCATTTGAAGCTATTGAACAGCTATGTGATACTTGTAAGTTGAGCTTACAAAATTATTAAAAAAGTTTTGAACCCAACATTTTCTGAGACCATTTTTGAGTATGGCTAAAAATGTTTAGCTGAAGGCAGAGCTTATTTGAATCAACTATTCAACTTGGAGGCTATATCTTCTATAACCCAAAAAGAAGACTTCAACTCTCTTAGGTTTGTTTAATATTGCTAAGTTGCCAAAAAAAAATTAAAATCAAACTTGAGACGCTATATTACCCATGGCCTGACGCGTTTGGCTGCTTTGAAGTATCCCTATGAAACTAAAATGTCGCCCTCTGGATTCTTACCAGCCTTTGCAATTAAGGTACCTACTGTTATTTACGAAATTTTTCATTTTTACATCAACTTGTTGTGATTTGTTCTTACTCAACGTTATACCCTGATCTTAAACTTATGTGTTTTATCAGGGCGCTGTTAATATAGGGTCAAGACAGGTAACAACATAAATAACAACGCAAAATCCTGAACAAAGCCCTGTCTTTCTGTTTTAGGACCTATAATTTTATTTCGTTCCGATTTTAATGTTAATACTTTAGAAAGCTTGTGAAGCTGTGTCCAATAACACTGGGTCAGATGCACAAGCTCTAGCTAAACATCTGCACACTATAGTAACCTTCTACTACAATCCCTCTCAAACAGTGGGAGCAGTTGCACAAAGCTATCCCACTTGTATTAAACCAGACAAATGTGATGTGCCTGACCAATCTAGATCATTAGCTAGTCTATATCTCAATTGCAAGGAACTGCAGTTTGCGAGCTGTAGTATGGGCATGCCCAATGATATGTTTCCAATTGGTTGCACGAACCAGAAGTTCTGGGAAAGTACTACGGAATCCAAATGCACAGCCATGTTTCATGTAACTCAAATTGATTTATTGTATAATATCAGTGTTTTTACAAATTTAGATCATGGACGACACGTCAAGTGAATATGCTAATTTGTTTTCAGTCAGCAATCAGTATGGCTTCGACTTTTCTTCAACAACTAATTTAATTTTTACGTTAGTACTTTTTCAAATATTTTATCAAAATGATTATTACAAGGCTCCTTTAAATAATTCCTAAGCATTTTTAAAAGACATACCGTATTTTCTGTTTTAATTCCCCTCCCAAAAGTGAGAATTTTCAATTTAATGGCATTGCCGATCGACCCACTGTCTTATATAGGCTCTTGAGTATGTAACATACAAAAATGTAGCTGGGAATCTGGGCTACATTTTGGTACGTTACATACTCCAAAGTTTATATAAAAGGGGGTATATAGGCAATTCCATACAATTAAAAATTCCCACTTTTGGAGAGGGGAATTAATAGAGAAAATACGGTATATTTAGACAAAAAAAATTCACAAGCACACAAAACATACCAAACTTGCTGATTCTTGATATAAATCTATTGGTTTAGTTTTTTTGTAGAAAAAGCTTAAAAATATGTAGTAAAAGCACATGCAATAATAATTAATTTCCAAATCTTTAAAATTTCACAGTAAGTTGTGTATGAAAGTCATTTGAAATGCCAAAAAGCTACCTAAAAACATTTAGATCTTCCGACGACCCCTACTCTGTCGGCGTTATAGACAAACAATACAAAGAAAAAAAGGTATTTGTTCTCAAAATTGACAAAGTGGGGAGAGCTCAAGAACTATTCCAACCAAATACTTGTGATCCCGAAAACTTAGTCAATGCTCGATATCAAGTTTGCCATTCATTTATTTTTTATAGCATTATTTAAACACTGTTCTTTTTGTAGATAGTCCAAATTCTAAAATGTTGGGCTCGTATTTCTCATATAGGAGACTGTCAAGCAAACACGTTGGTGTGGGATTTGCCAGCTTATGAACCTAAATCGAATGACACTATTTGTCGTAAAATAGTGCATGGATATCCATGGGGTCGATCTACTGTGCCTGTTCAACCATATAGTACCATCACTACTTCTGCTGCTCCAACCGACCTATTAACAAACGAAACTAATGAAACTCCTAATATCAATTCTTCTACCACTACTATTGCTGCAGAATACATAGCTACAGAGCCCTCAGCAAGTACTGCTTCTCATCATCACCAAAAATATACTGTTTTTGCAACTGCAGCTTTGATTTTCTTGTCTTTTTATATTTAAACTTACATAACAAATATGAGTAGTCTATACACGACTACTATTAGTTCTGCAGTCTTACAGTATATTTTTTGTTTTAAAACAGGATAATGGAGGAACTAAAGACATCCCACTTGATCACTTGCATGGTATAAACTCTCACTTTTACATGGTACAGACTAAAATAAATAGTACAACCAAGAAATCTGATACCGGATTCGTGTTCAGCATGGTCGAGAAAATGCTTTTACATCTTAGAACTAGGATTGCTGAATGCGATTAAAGCCGAGATCAATCTGAGATAAATCTCGAAAGCAGTATAGAAAAAAGCTGGCTAATAAGAAGTCGGCTTTTTTCTTCCTATATTGGCTGTACGAATTCAAAAATTGTTCTGCATAGAATTTGATGTAGTTTTTTTCGTTTTCTCAATTTTTTCATCTGTTTGTGTGATTTCTTAAACGATTTTTATTAGAATGTTATGCTTTATTTAAAAAATTTCACTTGCCTCGATCCAAATTGAAACCAAATTTTTTCCTTGGTCCCCGTGTGGTAGTAAAGACCCGAAAAAAGCCGGAAAAAAAATAAAGCCGTGATTTATGTTGAGAATGATTTCCAAAAAAAGTCGGCTTCTTCAGTAACCCTACTCAGAACTCAATGTCTAATTTTGCATTTCAAATCAAGACAACAAACAAGTTATTTTGCGAAAAATGTGTTCAAATGTTTGTTGTCTCGAGTTGAATTTGAAACCTCACTCAAAGCTACAGATTCTCCGGCCTGCTTCGAAATCATGCACCCATTTGATGCTATTAAATGAAGTTTGATGTGTAGATTAGAGTTGGCTCGGAATCGATATTTGGATCGGAACCGGAATTTTGGTTTCGAAACCAAAACCGAAGTCGAAAAAAAGAATCTTGGAAAAAATAGCTGCCGCTTTACATAATTGTTTGTAATATTTGGATATTCAAAAGTTGAAAATACGCGTCTAAAATCAGTCGAGCAAGAGCGAAATTAGGATAGAGTTGTATGTTGTTTATGTTTGGACCGGAACCGGAATTTTAGTTTTGTGAAAACCAGAACCGGAATTACATATTTCAGCAGAAAAAGTTCAACAGTTTTTGCAGCAGTATGGTAATTGTTTTGAACCACCTTGTAGAATTTTTCAAGCCGAATCTAATGAGCACCAACAGTCATATTAACGTAATCAAAACAGCTTACTTCTATTCCTTCCAAGAAAAGAGGTCATTTTTATAGGTTGAGAATAATTACTATACTATAAAAGGCCATGACTGAAATTTTTTAGCACAAATAGGTGTTGTCATTCAAGAACATCTTTCTCAGCGTTGAATTTTTAGTCGAATGGTATATAATATGTGAGGTAGAAAAAAAGTCAAAAAAAATCACATGCCACGAAATCTTTAAAGTTACAGATTGCGTCTCTGAAAACAAAGATTTTAAACTTTTTTGAAATCTACTTTTTTTATTTTGTGAACAGGTTAGAGCACCTGCTCAGTAATAAAAAAGCCTCAATATATGTTTGCATGAACAAGTAGAGAATGAAACACAAATGTGTTTTAACGTGTCAAAGCAAAAAAAAATTAGTGGTACGCATGATGGGGCTTGTTAGGTCACTGATTTGATTATCTCTGTGCGCATTTTTCCATAAATTTAGTAATAAACATTTATTTAATAAAGAATGAATGCTGGCAAAGTTATTAACAGAAAGGAATCTTATTTTACAAATGTAAGAAAATCTATTTTTACAACACAAGAGCATTTTTAACGGGCATATACGAGTCAGGATTTATAGTTGTGAACAAGGGATGTAGTTTAGCATAGTAGTTATCAAACATTTTATTCGACTCGAACCCAAACTTTTCAATAAGTCTTCGGTTGAATAGCACCATTCTGTTGCCAGTTACATCACACAGAAATTTGTAGTAACTTCTTCTCAGAGCATGCGGTTCAATCACTGCTACTCCAATTAAGTATCCAGCTGTTAAACTGTATAACAGAGCATCTCCACCGTTGAAATTGGGAATAAAAGAGTATTTGTGTGCTAGTCTTAGGTAGGCTATCTGCAAAAGTGTGTAGAACTAAAGACATTTATGTTAGATTCACCTCTATAGCCTTCCAAATTGTGTACATAGCAACATTTGTGCTTGGCCAAATAAGCATGGCTAAACCGCTCAAACCACCTGCAACCAATTTTAGACTTAATTTAGCCGAAAATATTCGGAAAAGGGGTAGAACGGTAGAAGGAGGAGAAAAAAAATAAAGGCAGGGCTTCCAAATCAAAATTTCATAATAAAGGAGATTCGGTCGAAAGTGCCATTTTATCTATCTGCATAAAGGTGATTTTATGAAGAAAATATGACCAAGTATTTATGCCTTTTAAAATGCTTCATCGCTCCGTAAGAAATGAGCGAAAATTATAGCCTTAATTATAGCCTTTTGAATCCAAAATCGCAATCGCCGCCTATATCATCAACCAAATGTGGTTTTTTCGGGGAGGAGAAGAATGGGCCATTTAAAATCGGGCCAATTCAATTTGGGCCATTTTCAAATTGGGGCATTTCAAATTGCGCCAATGCAAATTGCGCCATTTCAAATTGGGCCAAGTTCAAATTGGGTCAATTCAAATTGCGCTAACTTATTGGCAATTTTCTAACTGTTGTTTGATTCAAAATCGTGGCCCATTTTGAAATTGGCGCAATTTGAAATGGACCAATTTGAAAATGGTCAAAATTGAATTGGCCCCAATTTGAAACGGCCCATTCTTCTCCTTCCCATTTTTTCGTGCTCAAACATACTGCCACGAATTCAAAAAATGTGGAGTCCACTAGGGTTAAGGCTAAAACCTGTTTTTTGGCTCTACGCATATTCCTCTACTACTAATTCTCCGGCCCTTTTTACCTAACACGGGAACGGGATATTCGAACGAGATATTCTCATATGGCCAACGTCCGAAACCATTATTCAGCAGAAAACTAACTCACCTTTCTGTCCAAAAAAAATTGCTCGTTTTATGCGTAGGCGAGTGTAGGTCAGCGTGTATTAGGATGGACTCTAACATATTTTCTTACTTTTAAACCCCTCGAAAAAAAGTTTGAATCCGTACCAACTTTGTCTCAACCAACCCTTGCTATACCTTAACATAAATGTGATAAAGTCAGAAAAAATGACTCTAAAATACCGTAAAAAGACAACCTACTTTTGAGCAGATGAAGCCAATTTTTAAAAGAAAAATGTCGGACTTTAAGTACTTGGGGGGGGGGGGGTCACCCAAATTTTTAATTAAAAATAGTGATAAAGTGGATTATGATGATTATATTGACTATGATCATTATACTACGTTATACTACCTGAAACTGAATGGGCACAATCCAACTTTCTATTGAAAATTATATTAAGTAGGCATTGACTGGACTAAAACATACAAATCATTGTTTGAACTGTTAGTAGACCTTTTAATCTACCTGATAAATGAAAGCATGGCAGCAAGGAAAGCAGGAAATTGCAGTAATTTGACGTTCATCAGCGATTTCAGAATTTTGTTAGGGGAACTTAGGTTGGACACTATTTTAATCAAACAACTAAAAGTAACTCCAAATGCAAAGTTTCTAACAGCTGGCTAAAAAATGTTTTTGAAAAAAAACATTATAAAATAACTATCTACCTCCAATGCATTGCTTATACATGAGCTTTTGTGATGTGTGCAAAGGAGGTGTCGTCCACCCTGGTGTCTCAGCCATGCCAAACATCGCTCAAACTTTTCTGGAACATCGACTACGGATTTCAATATTTTGGTGGAAGCATGTCTAAAATAAAGTGGCATGTGTTATTAAAGAACTTAAAATTATAGTTCTTTTACCCATGAGTTAAATTTAAAATATTAGTTAAGTCTATGTTTGTGTTATCATGCTGTTTTGTGGCGTAGAACAGGTAAGCTAGTCCAATTGAAAAGAGTAGACATTGAGCGTGAGGAATAGGTTGCAGGTAGTTACGGTGGACTAGTTGCCTGAACACTGACTCTGAAGCCTAAATCAGTTATTTAATATGGCATATGAAACATAAAAAGTCACCAAATTGAGCAAATACAAGGCTAACATAGGCCTTCTCTTCTTGTGCTCAATGAAAATAGCCATTAGAGAGCCCAGAAACGAATTCACAAACGAAACAGTGGGCCAGATGGCGAACCCAAGATTTTTCTAAAAAAACATTAAAGAAAAAATTAAATACTACTAGGTGGGTAAAGTAACCTTAAGTGACACAACCAAGACAAAAACAATACCATATTCATGGTTAGAAAAATGGAAGATCTTAAAGTGTCTTTGACTATCTTTTTCCAGTTCATTTTGCGTAAATTGCCTTTGGTTTTGATCAAGGAGTTCAACTTAATTTTAATAATTTATTTGGAAGTTTTTTAGGTTAATCGTCAACATTTTTCTAGGTTTTAACATGTGTTCTGAAAAGTGCAACCGTAAATGCTCCAATAACCTTAAAATCTCTTCCCTGCTTCAAAATCATGTTTTGGTACTAGGGCTGACCCATTTTCTGAACACTGCTCATAGACAAGAGACCCGTCATTTTCTAGGCAATGAGATGAGTGACAAAGTAAGGGCCAGCTAGCCTAGATAAGTCTCTAAAATGAGCCGAAAACACAATAGAGAATTTAAGCGTACAATGATTTTCTCAAAACTTTTCGCTAAATTCACTTCTGAGCACCTTTAATATCAGCTTATAAGCCAGGCTGATAATCGAAAATTTCAAATGCTTATGAATATTTTTCGATAATTTTCAATCAATATGCCTACTATATATAAGGTTCCATAAGTTTTCAAACAAAAGACTATGCCATCACCCAATGCATCCCAAATGGCCAAATAGCAAGAGGGATGCCAAACATGACTGATTTCATGACACTCTGCAGTCAATAGTTTGAACCCCAAGGTGCTAGCAAAAAACTTGCTGAGCACTGGCATTTGGCTGAATGCAAATAAAACTGGTTGATAATGTTCTTAAATATATTCTATATTATTGAAATATTAATTATGTGTGAGTGAACTAGTTGTAGCAGTGATAGAGCATTCAATAAACTATTTATTATCTCTTTGGAAAATAGATTATCACAATAGCAAAAATGCAAAAACCCATATTGAGTAAGACAAAATAAATAAAATATGCAATTAAAGTATAGGGTTCTATTAAAACTTTACTTTTCTGATGTAAACCAAAAAGTTAAAGTAAAACCATTAAAGGAACCACCTTTGTGTTTCAAAATTTAAATTTAAGCTGAACCCTACTTTGTATTTGTTTTTAGGGTCGATTTTTTTTAATGAAATAAAAAATAGACGCGAAATTCAAAAAGTATTCTAAGCTTAGGTGATACTACCCGAAACATAAAAAACACAAAGGTATAATTTAAAATATGGTAGATCATGAGTATTGCTGTGCAATGTGTTGAGTAAAGGCCGCTATTAAGTGCTTTGGGTTTGCTCATGTAAACAATCGGAGGAATGTATCAAATCAAAAAACAAGTTTTAAAGCATAAAATGACACGTTACTGGCCCAAAGTGTCCACTATTTCGTCAAAACCATCGTTGTGCTCTAAATTTAATATGATTTTTTTTAGTAATTTACATTTGTTTCAACCTGTATTTTGTGTCCGTCTTCTAATGCCTAAAGTGGAGGTGTTCAGGGTCAGCAAAACACAAAATATAGCTACAGCACTGGCGCCTGGAATAAAAACCATAACATCTCTATAGAATCTTCTGCACCCGTCCAGACTCTTCCCTGGACTAAAACAATATTAGGTTTGAGTAAAAAACTACTTTTTGCTATCACTTACTCGCAAGAGGGATTTAATACCTCTATAACCTGACAAGTGATTCCATTGGAGAATTTGTCCAGAAAAGACATTGCTCCATAAACAAAAGCACTTGTTTCCTTTAAATAAATCATGTACTGTCATAAATTTAAAATCCAAACTACCGTGTTTTGTTGATCAAGTTGGCTGTAATGCCCAGAGAAGAGATGAGCAAAATAGCCTGGATAAGACCTAACATGACTGATACTCCGAAAATGTCTATGCCTGGCAGCTCAAAGAACATGAAGATGCAGTTTAGGACAGCCAAAGCTGATCCCAGCAAAAACAGATACTAGAATAGTGGCGCAATAAACATTTATGCATAAAGTGTTAAAAATTTGAAATATAAAAGGTAATATATTGAATTATCTCGAAAACATAAAGTATATCATTGCGTAACAGAATTTTAAAAATTTTCTCAGTCCGACAAAAAATTGCTTAGTTTTGTAGATAGTTTTATAAATAGACTGAGGTTATCAATACTAAATATGAGACTAGTGAAAACATTTAAAAACCCAATAAGAAAAAAGTTTTAAACAAGCTGCAAACCTTTCTGTCTAAACGATGATTAATAGAAGGTATTCCAAGCACGCAGGAAACCATAAAAGAAGCCAAATAAGATATCATCGGCAAGACAGCCACATATTCTTTGGATCTCCCTTGAGATAATGTGATGTAGAACGGAAAGTAGACTTGGGAAATATTGATAAATAAACGGGAGAACATGTACAACAGGGCCGTCTGAAAGTAGCTATAACCAGTTGACCTGTTTAGACATTGAGACAAAAAAACCTGGTAGAAGTGTACATGAGAAAACCAGTTTTTCCAGGACATCCTGACGATCTCCGAAGACTGGGAGTGCAGGGAGTTGGTTCTCGAAAGAGATCTTCTGTTGACTGGCTCTTTGACTGAGACGAAAAACAAACCGGTAGTTAAAAGACCCACACCTACAGCTATACCATCTAAGTTCTGGAGCAATAATTAGTGTAATGTTCAGTAAAGAATTCAAGAAATACCCGAAAAGTGTGTAAATCATGAGGCCCAATTACTGTTGCAGCTTCTTTGGAGCCATTTAAGAAAAGTAAAGGCACCCAAAGATGGCTAGATTCGCAATCACGGTAAAACCGTATCTGAACCATTTATAACATGTTTAAAATACATTTTTCCTGTTTTTCGCTATATTATTTTTCTATATAGATAGTTTATTTTTCTATGTAAACAGCAAAAAACAGAATAACATCAAAATATTTTGGACAATGATCAATTAGCTATATTTTTTGCAAAAATTTTTGAAATTCTGACCATAAACGTGCATTCTTAATTGTTAGGAACCGACCCTATTACTAAAATCTGATGTAAATCACACTCGAAACTTCATTTCCGAACAGTTTAGTGCTCAGATATGGTTTGGGAAGGATTGAATTAAAAATTAGTCATTATTTTAGTCCTGTCGTTTAGACCTAATCACAATATTTTTTAGCATAAATATTTTTCTAATTTCCACGTAAAAAGACCTAAAAGAGTTCATTGACATTCTCTTGGAATCGGACTTCGATAGTTCGGGTATCAAAGACAAGTGGGAAATCTGAAATAATTATGTTACATATTAACTGGCAGTATTCTTAATTTACTTGAACACAGGCCCATCCGAATTGGAAAAGCATGATAAAAGGAATGTACCAAGCAATCTTATACCAATCCGACGTATCTTTGTGGCACCAAAAACATTTTCCAAATATGAAAGGAAATGACAGGGTCACACAAAAAGTGCCTAAATGATCTCACTAGATTTTTCCTATTTTGTAAACTTAAGATTCACCTATAACATGCCAAGCTTTTCTTTTGCCCAACTTTTGAATGATCCAGTTCGGTAGAAAGCTAGTGTCACTTAGTAGTCCCACTAGAGGAGTGCTCAAACCATCAGTAACTTGTCCGATCATCATCAAAAATCCCGCATGATAACTCCGCATCATAACCACTTTTTCCATAAAAATCATTAAGCTAAAGAAATCATTAAAATAAATATAAAAAAAGGGTTAACTGTGGCTAACTACTTTTACAGTTAACAGCTACCGTACTTACTCTAATAGGCAGACAGTCTTCAATAGCCCGACACCCTAGAGGGTGATTTAAATATAATTCGACATATCGACCTGTTAGAGAAAATACGGTTAGTGTAATTAACAGATTTTAGGGTGAAGGGTCATGCACATGTGTCCATTTTTATTCCAATTAGCGCAGAATGAAAAGTTAGGCTCTATATGTTTCGGGATTGCCCCAAAAAAACATGCCCTAGTCTCCCCTATTGTTTTTTGTGTTTTTTTCAAAATTTTGTCTTGGTTCTTTTATCGTTTCAACACTTTTAACCTCTTATTTACCTAATTATTGCATTTATCTAACAATTTGATAGAAAAAAAGATTTCTGCTGCAATAATTTTTTTTTAAATACGACCTATTTATTCATTTCATACATAATAGAAATGTTGGTCCTCGAGAAATCGATGACATTGAAAGCATTTAAATCGACTATTAACCCAGCATTGTCAGTAAATTACATCGTGAAAAACTTAAAATATAATAAAATATAAGAAAAAGCTGAAAAAGTTTAAAAAACAACAACAGGGGAGACCAAGGCATATTTTTTCGAAAACAGCCTCAATACAAAAGTTGTAACAGAAATATCATTGTCCAAATTGAGGCGTTATAAAAACGTATTTTAACGTAATTTTCATGGCACCATAATTTTCATGCTATTTTTGAATCGTGACATTGAAGTTCTAATCCTAATCCATTTTGAACAAGTTTTTTTTTATCGAATATCGACAAAAAATATACTTCAAGACGATTTCTGAAATATACACGTATGTTTATTAGATGAATTTTGTCACTTTTGGAGACGCACTATATTAGGGAAACACAGTAAACGGACATACTAGGTGAACCACATGCTGGCACATAAATCATTATAGAAATGGCCAATGCTAAAGCCGAGAATTTGACATTTATTCAGGTCTTCAGAAGGCAGCATGCCTTGTGGATGGTGAGGCTAAACAAAAAAGTCTCAGCAAGTTTTATAAAAGTTTCAGAAACTTTGTGTGTTCTAACCCCAGTTTATACATTAAAACTTATTGAAAAAAGTTGTTTAAAGTAACCTGCATATTTATGGGTATTTGCTCCACCCCGTCCACCTCTTCTTGATCACCTTCAAACACCAGATTCTGCCGATCACTCTCCACGTCATTGCTATCCATTGTACCCAGGGTTAGCGCCTTCTTTTAATAGAAAATGTTTATAATTTAAAAGGCGAAAGTTCGAATAAATGCATAAAAAGAGTTTTCACTTGTGTAATTTTATTTGATAAAGAATAAATACAAAAGTCATTCTTATTGTGCGGTGGGAATTCAAAGGGCTTACAAATTCCAAACTAAAAAGGGTAGAAAAGTGTGGTGATTATGTTTTTTAAGGTGTTTGTTTTTGCTTTATTTTCAGCCACTAATCTTTAATTATGCAACACTCATCTTTTTACTAACTACCCACCCCACCCCCGCCCCTTCTTACGTGTGTCTAAAAAGGTCCTTCTAGAACAGCATTTAAGGTGGAAAAACATTACAACATAAGTTTCAAGTTTTGAGTCTATAAATTCATTCCTATAAATTTTTTTGGCTAAAATATAGTATAAGTGATTCACCCAAAATGAGGTTTCATGACCTTATATCAACGTTTTATGGCTTCAAATGGGTAGCAAACATAAAAAACTATTAGGAAGGCCATTTCCGAGAAAAAAACGTTTACAAAAATTTTGTAAAAACCATGATACCCACCCTATGGTTAATATTTTAAAGGTACCTAGATATGTATGAAAAGACTAAAAGATGAGGTTGAACATAGTTTTGTTAACTGAGGCCTACTGCATAAAGAAACTCTGGTATGCATACATTTTTATGCATCCAGAGTCACTTTCGAGTGATTTGCGTTTAAGGTATGTGGGTGTGCGCGTCTCAACCCCAAGCAACCAAGCCTCCTTCGGGGCGCAGGGGGATGGATTGGTTAGATATGCGCGCACTCACTAACCTTAGACATAATTCCGAGCAAGACTCTTGATTAAAAATGCATATAAAGAGACTTTTTGCCCAACTCCAGATATCAAAACGTGGTAGAATACCTTTTCATAGATAACCAGGTACCTTTCAAATATTAACCATAGGGTAGGTATCATGGTTTTTACAAAAATTTTGTAAATTGTTTTTTCTCGGAAATGGCCTTCCTAATAGTTTTTTGTGTTTGCTACCCATTTGAAGCCATAAAACGTTGATATAAGGTCATAAAATCTCATTTTGGGCGAATGACTTATACTATAGTCCGGCCAAACTTTTTGATCTAACCTTTGTCAAATTACTTAAAGGGGCATGCTCACCTGTCGAAATTTGTCCTCGCCAATTCAAATTTTTTATTAATCATTAAACTTCTATACGAATTTTTCAACTTGGTTTCTAACAAAACTATATCTAAAATAAATTCTAGGCCTTGTTATGATAGAAACCACGCTGAAAAATCCGTACAGAAGTTCAATGATTAGAAAGTATTTTTTCGAATTGGCGTGGACAAATTTCAACAGTTGAGCCTGCCCCTTTAATATCAAACAAAAATAATTGTTGGTTTTTGTTGAAAAAATTCATTTGCACAACAAATAGCATTTATTTATAAGAAAAAGTACAATACGAATCTTTCTGCATTTTGCAAACTCGTCCAAACTCCAGGATTAAAAAACTGAACAGAAGAGGCTGTAGATGTGCCTTGAATATTTGTTTCCAAAGCTAGACCAATGGGCACAATACCATCTTTGGCCCTGAACTTGCTGTTGCGAATGAAAACGACAGTGCGAAAATGAGTCTTGCTGCCTATATGCTTCACTTTCTGATCTATTTGGCCTAATAGCCAAGCCAAACTATCTGTTTTCCAATTGTCTCTGCAATAAACAATTTATTCTAAAAGTTTAGCATGTAAAAAGATTACGATATGATTTGTGTTATATTGTCTTTGACCACACCAAACCATGAATTAGCCCTGTCAGCGACGCTAGGTTCATTTTTTTTGAAACGAGTAATTACCAGATTTACAGCCTTCACATTTTTAATCTGTATACAAACAGATGGATCACAGATGCTATAAAAATAAGTAAGGGTATCCCAATTCGGAGTGATCAATACTTGATGACAATATCTATAAAAATTGATTTAATTTTTAGTCAAGATCAGCTATGATTAAGTGTAATTCACTGACTTCTCTGCCTCTCTAACATTCAGCACATCTTTTATAGCATTGGCAGTCCAGTTATATTGTGATGAATCAAACAAGTCAACATTTCCTAATGTTGTTTCTGCTAACTCACCTATGACCTCTGGCCAAGCTGAATCCTGTAAATAAACGCATTTTCTGACAATAACTGATCACAGTTAACTCTAATCCACTATTTTAAACATCGATAGATAGAAGATTTCGTGCTAAGTGCGCATGTCCGAGAATTGAATTTAGTTAGAAATATTTTTGCTACAGCATCGGTGACCGACTCAAATTTTTAAAAAGGCTCGAAAAGTTTCCAGAAAGTGGCATTGTAAGCAATTTTTTTGGCTATGAAAGGTCATAAACATGCCACCTTTCATTTTTTAAAAAAACTGGCAAAATTTTTCAAAAGCTGGCAAGTTGGTCATCCTGGCTACAGCCCTAGTAGATGGTGAAATACTCGGCCATTTTTCAAATGAAAGAAACTACAGCTAAAAACACCCATAAGATATTCGACGCCTTCCTAGAATATATGTAAATTATTTGTTGGATAATTGTTGGCATTTGGTTGTATAAAAGCTTAAATCTGAGTTTTTTCAGCGATTGTTTTGCAAGAAGCTATTGACTTTAAAGCGTAAGCTCCTGATTCGGCTAAGGTGTCGGCTAAGGTGATATTTTAAAGAATTTATTGAAAATTTCTACCAATTTGTCAGGCACATAGTGACGGACTTTGTCAGAAATGCCCTCAACCATCTCACTAATCTCTTTTGATGCATTATTTCCAAAAGCAAAGCAGAATCCAGTAATTAATTGCTAAAAAATTAAATAATTAAGACTAAAGAACTGTGAAAACAGACTAGTTGAACAAGGTTTATCCTAATTTTGTTTGCTAAGGTCATAACACAATTTCTGTCAAATTCTGATTTCTCTACCGACCATTTAAGAATGCATCTGAATAATTTTTCAAACTAATTGTATTAGGCCTCTACAGTCAAAGCTTGATACAAAAAATATAATCTTCTACCCCCCCCCCCTGAATAATTATACTAGTGTCATATACCTAACACGCTCTTCGGGGAAGCTTGAGAGCTAGAGATGTGCGCACAGACTTACCTTAGACATAATTCCGAGCCAGACTCTTGATCATAAAAATCCTACAGAGTATCTTTTCGCCACGGCAGATGTTGAAAAACATGCTAAAAGAGTCAAAATGGTCAATATAAAAAGTGGCCCTTTCCCTCCTAATACAGCCCTCTTCCCCTTTAAGTTACTATTTTGAGTTTTTTATGCCAAAATATTACTTAAATATAACTTTTAGACACTCCAAGAATATTTAATCTAGGAGTGAAGGATGGGGCCTATGACACGAAAATTCGATCTTATTTTTTACAACGATCGAGCTTTGACTGTAAATCCTGTAAATCAAAAGAGTACATATGTTGATTTTTTGGCACTTTTCTAATAATATCTTCGATTTGATCTATCACATATCCCAAATCATAATAAATTCTGCTAGGTCTAACAAGTTCTAAAAAAAGCCTGAGTTATAACGAAAAAAAAACGTTCCGGAGAAATACCACTGTGAAGTTCAGAAATAATGGCTAAAGCGGCATCATAGTTATTTAGAGCAGTGAATCTATCAATCACTTCTAGAATATAATGTAATAACTAGAAATAAATATAGAAATATATTTACCTTGTTTTCTTTTTACATAACCATTAAAACCTTTCAACTGTCTTCCAAATCTAGAAAATAAAAGTTTTTTAAATTTGTACTTTTTATAACCTATTGATTTGAGCCTCTAAAAGACGGAAAAACTTGTGCACTTGGGCATATATGCTGGTCTCTACAATTGTAGGTACATTGCAATATTTATTGGCTACCAAGTTTAGCCACTAAAATATTTTAAATTTTCTTGACACCAAAATTTTAATTTACAGTCAATGATTCAAACGGTGACTCAGAGTTTGAACACCGTTCAATTATTTTTTGTCGGTCCATTGTTTCTCCTAATGAATAAGATGTAAAAGCTTTTTGAAAAAGTAGCGCCCACTCGTGAATCTTCGTTTCAATATTCTAAATATAAAAATCTTCAAAATTTGAAAATGCATTAAGTATTAACCATAGAATAATTAGACATAACATCTAGCACTGTGTCCCCCTTGTACACTAGCTGTTTGACCTTAGAGCCGGTTTCTAACCCCAAAAACAAATTGCGCAGATCTTCTGTGGCGTTTAGTTCTGAGTTATCAATCTTAACAATATTTTTCAATATTATATTTTTTATTAAAAAAAATTACCGCAAAATCATTTTTTGAGAAAATCGTTGCAGATTCTATTAGTTGAGAAAATGACTGGCTTTGTTCAGATACTTGTTTAAATTTTTCTAAAACACTATCTGTCGATGCTGACAAGTTCGCAAACTGTTGGGCTAATTCCCTCACACTTTCTTCTGCTTTAAATATTACAGTTTTAATTAATATAGAATATCTCTTTTTGTACAGCTACATTTTAAGTTAACTATGGAAAAAAAGTGTATGGATGTAACTGAAATGTAGCGACTAATGACTGAAATCTACCGACTAATTTCAAAATTAAAATTTTGCTACATTATCAATATAAAAATTATGTTAAAATAAGGTATAAAGTTCAATCTTGAAAATAAGTCATTAATTACAGTCATTAGTTCAGTTACTTTCATCTCTAATAAATCACAGTCAACTGTTGACCTTTAATTGCGCACTGTCCCACATGTGGGACACCCAAATACTGCACTTTCACGTCACATTTTGGTGTTTTTGTAATATTCATATTTGACTTGTTATCAAATATATAATCTGTTTTTGCAAAAAAGAGTTGCATCATAGTGTGCCGATTTAAATGTTAACTGTCTAAAGAGTTTAGCACAAATGTCTGAAGAATATTTTTTTTAATATCACTTACTTATGCCAGAGACGCTGGTAGCAACCACATAGAGCAACAATAAACTTGCTGTCTGCATTTATATTTTTGCGTTAATGGTAAATTTATAAGAATGAATATTTTTTCAGTGGCGACTACAAAACTCTAAGATTGAGTATTTTTATTATCAATCCCCTTTACTTAAAAAATAGAACGAAAAATTGCTAAGAATCGAGACTGAATAAATTTAGACAAATGCAGTCAAGAAAGCAACAACAGTGAAAGTATTGATCTTTTTGTGAATCTATATAAACAAACCATTCAAAACACAATGAATTACTTCCTAACTCCACATAAAACTATTACAACCACCCTAGAGTCAATTTAAAAAAGGGTTTTAGAACAAACGTTTTGTAACTTTATTTTCTCATTTGGCTTTATATATTTATTTATTTCTTCTAATTAGCTGTTGTTTTATACAGACAATAAAAACGACATTATCTTTACTATGATTCTTTTATTCTCAAATCCTCTAACGTCTGGTTCCATCTTCAAAGAAAACACCACCGTCCAAAGCGCAATATTTAGGGCAAATTCCTCGTTCTCCTTGTTGTCCTGGCTGTCCTGATTGGCCCGGCTCTCCTGCAATAGACGCTTATAATAACCAAATTGCTCACTAAAAGACACTACGAATACCTGGATGTCCAGGTGGTCCAGCTGGCCCGGCAGAACCGGGAGGTCCTTGTGGTCCTGGTGATCCCTAAATTTGTCGATTAAATTTGTTTTTTAAACACATTATTAATTATGCCCTACCTCAGCACCACTTCGGCCTGGCTCTCCTGGCTCTCCAGGTAGTCCTTGAGATCCCTAAAGTTCTTATTTGTTGTTTTTTTATAGCTGTATTCTTCTTACAGTTTCTCCAGGGGGTCCAGGATCCCCAGGCAAAGCTGGGGTAGAAATTGCAGGTCGACCTGGATCACCTCTCGGACCATCTCTACCCATATCTCCCGGCGGTCCTTGTGGTCCTGCAGGTCTGAACAATTTAAAACATTAAATATAGTTTGATAATAAAAATTCTTACCCTGAGGTCCAGGTGGCCCGTCATTTCCAGGACGGCCGGGATGACCCACAGGCCCATTATTGCCTGGATCTCCATTGGGTCCTGGGGGGCCTGAAATTAAAGGTTGGTTCAAATGCTCAAACAATAATGGTTTATAGTTATACCAGGCTCTCCAGGTGGACAGGGAATGCAGGGTGGTTCAGTCACTTCTTCGCAAATACTTAAGCAAAAATAATAATATAAGGTATTAGAATTAAAGTTCTTACGCTGGAGGTCGGCCAGGAAAACCAGGAGCTCCAGGAGCACCAGGCCTGCCTGGGATACCATTTCTCCCAGGCAATCCAGGAGGCCCAGGCAAACCAGGCAGACAACAGCCCTCGCATTGAGCTGTTTGTCTCTTGAAGCGAGTGGCATTAGGGTGCTGGGACAGCTGTAGTAACAGGGAATCCTCGGAGGAGAGGCTCGAAACTCGTTCATCTCCAACATCACTTCTTTGGCTGACATCTGAATTTTAAGTGTGAATATAGTCGATCGTAGTCCACTGCTAATGTATTCTAATTTTAGAGAATAAAAAAGCAACCTTGCAGAAGTCCATTTCGTGCTGAACCCTGCTGTGCACACTATTGATGTAATTGTTGGCCATAGGCAAAGTGATAAACACAGCTACTATGGCTGCCAATGAAAAGGTTACTGCGGAATATGCCACAAACTTATACGCTGTCTCACGCACCTCTGATTCCACAAGCATGGTTGCTGAAAATATTTATTATCTAAATGAATGATGGCTGGGAGCAGACAGAAGAAATAATTTGGTAAGGGAAAAAACAAGGAGTCAAACTATGACCACTTAAGTTCACAATTGCTGCCAGCTATCCCTTCCAAGCCTGCTACTACAACCAATTAATACTTTCACAGCAATAGGTCTTACAAAAAGTGCTACAGACACATTAAAATATACTTTTGGGTGCTTCCGGCTAAATTTTTGAATGTGTAGAGTAAATGTTCAAATAAAACGAAGGGCCGTTGTTTATTCTAGCCTCTATTTTAGGGAGGGTTGGTATGTTTTTCAACCTATCAATTTTAATCCAAACTAAGCCATATTAAAATCAACCCAAAAGTGTGTTGTGGCTACTTTTCGAGCTTTCCATCCTTTCATTACGGCAGAAAACATAAGTCTAGGTGGGGACAGACATTGCTAGACAAAAACCCCAATGTTTTTTAATTGAGATTTCGGGGGCCGTTATGTTTAGAGAGGGCCGGTTTTTTCAACCATCCTTCAGAAAGCGTTATCTTAGAGAAAACAATTTGATTAGAACATTTACGGTAATTGATTGGATTTGTCAATTTGCATGTTATATTTTTAGATTTTCCTATTTTTGAAAAATCTGAGAATACTAAAGATAAATATTCACGTGCATCCAGTCAGAATAAAATTTTAGAACTGAAAATCAAAAGTCAGCCAATCATTTTGAATAAAAGACAAGAGTCGGCTTAAACCACAATATAATTTAAAAATAATAAAAGTGACGAAGTTTTGGAATTGTGGTTTAAACCCAGTAAAACAAAAAAACCATGAATGTTTATTTTTCAAGAGTCAAATGCCTAGGCCCTTATTGACAATACCATTTCTAAGAGTCTTATAAAACAACAAGCACTACTAAGAGTTGATTCATCCAGAATAGTGAGATATAGGAACTGCTATTAGGAAGAAGTAAGAAGCAGCAGCTTTGGAGCGTTCCACCACCTTGAACACCCCCTCCCCAAATTATTGCAATCCAGAAATGGGGAGGATGCTTCACTTTTTACTCTCATCTCCCCTTTCCCTATTCTGGATTCTTCTTCTTCTTTAAATGTGGAAACTTTAGCAAAAAGCTTTGTTACGCAGCATCCAAAGCATCTGTATAATTAGCAGTCAAGTTTGTTTTATTATTTTGCATAAAACGACATTTACAACAGACCAATCAGCTTAACAGAACAAAATACAGGGTGAATTTTTGTTTTTCGCGACTTCAAGCTTCATTTTTTAAAGGAGGGGTGCGAGCTGTTAAGGAGATAGTCTCGACACGAAAGGATTAATCAAAGATTTGTGGTTATGAAATGTGGCTTTAAAGCCATATTTTGTCGACATCTCGGTGTTGCGATCCTGAGCCAACTTGTGCAAAATTAAAAGTTAGATTAGCATTATCAATGTCAGAATTTCAAAATTCTTTCAAAAAATGCCTTTAAAATCCAAATGCAATAGAAGACTAATAAACCTTTTTCAGTGTTTTTCCCCCTAATCCATTTAGATTTTTAAGGCATTTTTTGAAGGAATTTTGAAATTCTGATATTGATGATGCCAATCTAACTTTTAATTTTGCACAAGTTGGTTCAAGATCGCAACACCGAGATGTCGACAAAGTATGGCTTTAAAGCCACCTTTCATAAGCACAAATCTTGGATTAATGCTTTCGTGTCGAGACTATCTCCTTAACAGCTTTCACCACTCCTATAAAGTCTACAAGTCAGATTGTTAACTTCAAGTGACTTCATCTCCGAGCATTTCCGATGAAAAATTTTTTAGCTGACCATATGAAAAAATTTTTCATCAGCATTCGTATAATCTATTTAGTTTTTTGTGTTTTAATAAGCTAATGGACCTCATATTTCGTGTATTGTATTGGAAAAATAAAGGACAAAATTGGAATCTTTGCAGCTTTTCGGACTTGTAGGTTGATCATGAGCAATTGAAAGAAGCAATCGAAACAAATAAAAAGACCCTAGGCGGGAACAATTTTTTTGAGGTGTCAATTGAAAAAACAGCATAAAATAAGCTAATATTCTAAATTGAAAACTACAGAACGCCATTGTCTATTTGGCCTTTCGAGTTTAACACCCCGTGCCCCTCTATATATTACCTAAGATAGCTTTATGTCGGTTTGTTCAGGTTATAAAGCTATCGATGCATTCCGCGAAGCTCTAGCAAATTGAAAATTCTGGCTCTCTTCTCTGTTGATGGTGTCATCCTTCGCTCTGGCCTTTGGTATCTTCTCTCTTTTGTTCCTTTTTTCAGCCCTCGGTTTAAAATAAATAAAATAAAATATTGGAATAAAATAGGCTGTGCAGCCAGTGGTATTCGAACCTGTGTCCTAGGGCAATGCGTACACTCTCCTTTGTTGATGCTGTCATCCCTCGTTTTGGCCTTAGATATCTTCTCTCTTTTGTTCCTTTTTTCAGCCTTCGGTTTAAACTGAGGGCTGAAAAAAGGAACAAAAGAGAGAAGATACCTAAAACCAAAGCGACCGAGGGCTAAGCCTTAGCCTAAGCCTAAACCTAAGTGCGTGAAAATTCGGAGAGTCGAAAAAAGTTGAAAAAGTCAACAGAGAGACCAAGGTAAAATTTGGCACTGTATCCGGTCGTGGTATCTGGTCGTGTTTGTATCCGGTCGTGGTTTAACCATATAGTGGCACCTTCACTATAGTGGCACTTCATTTAGTCCCGAGTTATAAATTTAATTCCAATATAGTGGCACCTTCAAAGTCAAAGCAAGAAAACCTGTAAGACAAATTTTTATGCATTCATTATTCACTTTTTCTTCGAAATTTATTCAGTCTCGTTTGTTCTTGTTTGATACTACCCTGAATTCCCGCGTATAACCAGCGGGTTATCTATGGAGTGCCAGCTATTTGTGGGTACAATTAATGTCAAAGCGTCGGTTACAGCTGTTAGAGGGTTTTTACTGCTTTCAATATTAACTCTTATTCAAATACCTAATTCACGGAAGTTCAAGATCATTCGGTGACTTTTGCCGACATTGTTCTCTTTGATTTTTGTGCAGACACTTGTCCGGACAAAGTGTACGAGTTCCTTGTTTTGTGTATAAATTCGTAAAGGGTGGGATATTTTGCATAGAATTCAACTATTTGACTATTCTTTGTATGTTTAATCGTGAAGCGATGATCGAAATGACAGCCCTATGTTTGATGATGTAAGCCTTTTGGTACTGTTGCACTTTGGTAGTCCAATGAAAATTAAAGAGTCCAAATATATTTTACTAGTCCAGCCTGCACTTTAATAGTCGTATGCATTTTAGTAGTCCAATTAGTTACAGCGTGTGTTGAGATTTTGATAGTATATAACACCTTCGCTCCTCAAAAAACTCGTCTTACAAATTCAAACAATTTGAACCAGAATTTAAATAATGCAGTATGAAATGAACGAGGGTATAACCCATACCTCCATACCCTGCCCATACCCATAGTCACGAGTGTATACCCATAACCGGTATTAAATGGAGGTGGGTAAAAATTTAACCTTTTACCCTCGAGTATATATCCTTGCCAACAATTATAGAAACCCGAATTAGTTAAATTAGCCAAATTTAGCATTTTAACTCGAAATTTTCAGGGAAAAGGGCTTTTACAGTCAGAAAATAACTTTGATCGCTCAGTACCCATGCCAGAGTGCCCAATGGCCAACAATAATGATAATCAGGTGTATATTAAAAGTGGTGAACTTTTTGCAAAAATCGATTGAGCGAATTAGAATTTCACTGCAATTAACTCAATAAATCCCACTACCAAAACCAATCTAAGCTGCCCGAAGCAGTATCGAATCACCCTTAATCAGTTTATCAGTTTTTATATCAGAAATTATGGTAATAAACAAGGTGTACGCCCAGACGGATTCGAAACGACCTCGGAGCTGAGTACGTCTCACTGAGAATCGCTCAGAACCACATCCATAGTGGCCAAAAACCGAAAATAACTGTGTTTCGGGGGTTTACTAAAAAGTTTACAAGTTTACCCCCTTTACTTAACTTCCTTTAGTAAAACCCCCGAAACCAGTAAATTATGGGTCTTGGCCACTCTAGATCGGGTTCTGAACGATTCTAAAGGAGGTGATAGGGTTTGGTGTAGAGACCAGGGATTGACATTTGTGACTATTATATTTAAAAATAATCACAAAATAGTCTCAAGAATGTGACTCATTTGAGACTGTTGAGACTAATTGTGACTATGAGACTATTTTGAGACTATTTCTTGAAATAGTCTCGAGGACTATCAGTCTTGAGATTATTTTAGTCTCAAACTCCAAACTTAGTCTCAGTTCCTCATAGGAACAATGCCTTTTTCTGCTCTTAATGACGGAGTTAACCGCCGTAAAACAGTTAACTCATCACTTTTATCTTGCCAAACTATTACTTTACTCAAAGCATAAAACTAGATGATTTTTCACCCAAGGAATCTAAAAAGGTTAGTTAAATCTCGTACTAAATCGCTTTATAAAAATGTGACTTTTTGCCTTGAAGGACCAAGGTAAATCACCTTGTATTAAGGTATTCTACCCGTTTTGGTCAATGGAGCTGGGCAAAAAAGTCACTATATGCATTTTTGATCAAGAGTCTTGCTCGGAATCCTGTCTAAGGTAAGTGAGTGCGCGCATCTCTAACCTACCAAGCACCCCTGCGCCCCGAAGGGGGCAGGGGGGCTTGGTTTCTTGGAGTTGAGATGTGCACACCCACATACCTCAGACAAAAATCACTCAAAAGTGACTCTGTATGCATAAAAATGTATGTATACCAGAGTTTCATTATGCGGTAGATGCCAAAGCTACCGTATTTCCTCTAATAAGCGCCCCGGGGCGCTTATTTTTTCGAACCCGAAAATCGGAAAATTTAGAATTCGATTTCGAGATTTTTAGGTGTTCAACTAAAATCTGAAAAGTGGAATCGGTAGAGCTCGTGGGAGTTAAGAAAACCTATCAAACAGCTTTGCGAAATATTGCTTCTACACTGAGATCCAGACCCTCAAAGTCGAGGGGGGGTTTTGGCGCTTATTAGACGAAATACGGTATGTTCAAATTTCATTTTTTGGGGTATCCAGCTACACCTTTAGGTTAAATTGACTTACTCCCCCCAAGACAGAATGTCAAATTTTGGTCAATTTTTTTCAAAAAATCCATTTTATGTGGAAAAGTGTTGGAAAACAGCTTCTTATTGTTTTAGTGTATAAAAATCTCTTAGAAGACCTTTAAACATGATTTAAAAAAAAATTAAAAAGGCGATTCGGGTCGTTGATTTCAAATCTGGCGTCAAAAAGTCGAAGTACTATCGAAAATTGGTCAAACCATGCGAAATTACCAGTGAGCCATAAGGGGGGTTCAGACCTGCGATGTATTATGAGTTATCACACAGTTATCACACACTGACGCTCATCTATTTTTAACAAATTTCTGGTCACTACCTTTCAGACAAGCATCTAAAATTTACCCACCCGAACCCCTAGCTCCGTGGTGGGTATTTCCTGGTCAGCTGGATATCCACCTGAATGGCCTGCAAAATAAAAGTTTTTCTAAATCTAATATTGTTTGATAGGACTAAAAGCTCGATTTTCCCCACTAAAACCCCGAAAACCTGGACAGGTACCAGCTGTGCTCATGGATTTATCCGATTGGACACCTTTATCCACCTTATCCATCGATATCCACCTAGAGCAATGAAAAAAATCAAATTTTGTTCAAAATCAGAATCAAGCCATTTTAGCTATCCCAAATTTGGGCGGGGAATCCTGTTTATCGAGACCGATTTTGTTATTAGGGTTTCGGACGGCGAATTATCAGAATTTCAGTCATAAAAACTGGTTTAGCATCAAATTTCGGGATGAAAAAAGGTTTAGTGATAGATGTGACTAACTATTTTTAGACAAATTTGGTGAAAATGCGATTCGATTCAATTCGATTCCATACAAGGCAAGACTCAATACTATTTTTTGCCTTTTTTTGTTTTTCAGATTTGAAAACCTGTTTTCTGACTAATTATAGCATTCTTAAGATGATTTGACAGTAGTACAATGCCATTTTTTAGGTAGTTTTTTAAGTTATATACTGGCGTCACAAAAATTTTCGAACTCGAATTTTAAGTGGGAGTCCAGATTCAATTTTCGGACTCTGATATGGATTGAGTGGACTAATCCAGTTAACTTCCTTATTTTAGCCTATTCAGCGGGTATTAATTCACCAGGTACATCCATTCATCTTCAGATATCTTCATCCACCTTAATCATCTGAGCATTGGGTATTAACACCTTACTACCCATGCACTTACACCTGAGTACAGTTACCTAGGAACAAAAACCTGACAACCACCTAGACACCCTACGGTAAAATTAGAAGGAGCAATTTACCGCGGAGGAAATTTACCTAGAGCTAAAAATTGTATCGAACCGTTCCTATTCAAGGACTTGCATTAAAACGTGCCTTGTATCGAAAAGGTTGTTGTATTGAATCATCATCTACCGAAAAAATCATTTTTAACTGCTTTCGAGTAAAGTAATAGTTTGGCAAGATAAAAGTGATGAGTTAACTGTTTTACGGCGGTTAACTCCGTCATTAAGAGCAGAAAAAGGCATTGTTCCTATGAGGAACTGAGACTAAGTTTGGAGTTTGAGACTAAAATAGTCTCAAGACTGATAGTCCTCGAGACTATTTCAAGAAATAGTCTCAAAATAGTCTCATAGTCACAATTAGTCTCAACAGTCTCAAATTAGTCACATTTTGAGACTATTTTTATTATAGTTTTATTATAATAGTCACAAATGTCAATCCCTGGTAGAGACTCAATTACGCTTCGCCGAAGTTGCTGGTTCGAATACTCTTCGGTGCACACCTTATTTACACTCCTAGCTTACCAAATCTACGAAAGGGCTAGAAATAGAATTAAATTCTGGTCACCAACAACTTCTTATCGTTTTTTGCGTGAAAAGCTGTCTAAAAGTAGTCAAAACAATTTTTAAGTTCTCTCGGACAAGTTTATAAGGGACCAAAATTATCGTGATCCATTGAAAATCGCTTAAAACTGCTAAAAATTACATAAAAAACTATACATAATAATCCTACAGAAAAAATAACAATATTACCATGTGTTGGACCGAGGGTAAAATTTTACTCCTCATGGTGGTGAAGGGTATATAAGGCATGAGTAAGTGAACCCATGAGTATGTTCATTTAATACCCTGCTAAGGCATTTACTCACGGGCAGTGTTGTGACTTGGCTGAAATTTTCCTCTCCTCTTCCTCATTCCTCATCGCCTCTAAAAATTTTCCTCTCCTCATTCCTCTTCCTCGTCGCGTCTAAAATTTCTTCCTCTCCTCAGTCCTCTTCCTCTGAGGAACGCTTTTTCCTTCCTCTAAATTTTCCTCATACGCTTTTCAGAATGAGCGAAACTGCAACTAACTCTACACCTGGCGATGGAAAGGTCTCAAAAGGAGGTTTGTTCGACTACTTCAAGGACACAACCACAAAGACTCCTACTTCGACGCAATGTACAGATCGGATTTTCAAAATACAGATTTTATAAAACTAAAAGCCATTTCAAGTCTAAAGGTACGTTCACATAAAAGTGTCGACCCAAGCGTTCTTTTAACGCGGGAAGAGCTGTACTTTTTTTTCTTGACCAAAACTTTTTTTCTGTTTGTATCATTTTGTAGCTAAGATTCAGGGCTTCAAAATGAGGTATTGACAAGCCACATCTGAAATGAAAAATTGGGGTAAAAATGCTTAGGTCCGCACTTAGGTCGACACTCAGGCCCACACTCTGTGAGTGTCGACCCGAGTGTCGACCTGAGTGCGGACCTAAGCATTTTTACCCCAATTTTTCATTTCAGATGTGGCTTGTCAATACCTCATTTTGAAGCCCTGAATCTTAGCTACAAAATGATACCAACAGAAAAAAAGTTTTGGTCAAGAAAAAAAAGTACAGCTCTTCCGCGTTAAAAACACCCCAAATCTCACACTCAGGTCGACACTCATTGTGAACGTGCCCTAAAACACGTTTTTCTAGTCAAATTTGAGGAGTTTTTTAATTTCCCGCGAAATTCGCTTGAAAAGCTAAATGACACACTTTCGGGCGTTTTGAAAAGCCGGGCTACTGTCAAACCATGTTTAGAACGCTTTAATTAGTGCAGAAAACAAACTTTGGAACCCAAAAACGTAAAAAACTTCGATCCAAGTGGACGACCGCTTGGTTTTGTTGGTACATGGGACATCCAGCAAAACTACGGTCAGTTCATAGAAAAAATGTTTGAACTAACAAATATATGCTACCCTGAACCTAATGCTTTTCTAAGTTAGACAATAGATGGGATGAAAAGTGAAAAAAATCCCATATTTACCTACGGGCCACAAATACGGTGGGGCCCAAGGAGGTAAACCTGGACTTTATTGACTGAAGGCTCAGTTTTGAGGAAAATTTTGTCTTCCTGATTGTCTCAAAAAAAATTCCTCTCCTCTTCTCTTCCTCATCGCTCTAAAAAAGTTTTCCTCTTCCTCATTCCTCTTCCTCTGAGGAGAGGAAGAGGAGAGGAATGAGGATGAGGAAGTCACAACACTGCTCACGGGTATCTGTTTAAACCAAGGGCTGTAAAAAAGGAACAAAACAGAGAAGATACCTGAGGCCAGAGCAAAGGAAGACAGCATCAACTGAGGCCAGAGCAGTAAGATTTAAGTTTATTGCAACATCGCTTTAATTTATACTTCACGTGTATCTTATATAGAGACTAATTTAAGGAGGTTTATTCAACCTGTTTTCTCTTTGACACTTAAACAATATTTTCAGGATTAAGTCTCATGAAATTAGTTTGCACTTATCTTGTGTAATGTGTTTTCAAGCCAGTGTTTTTGGTTGCTACAATTGTTTTTATTTCTACGTATTAATGTTAGAGGCAGTATCACTATTTTTAAGCACTTAGTGTCTGCGGTATGGACCGCTAGATGCACCACCACCGTGAGCACCACCTCGAGGGCCACCAGCTTCTGAGTTTCTAGAAAAAATAAAAATTAAGTACAGGGAGTCCAGGTATAGACACGGAATTACCGGGTCGGGCAAGGACAGTATTCAGCATCTTTGCCTGGTCTTCCAATCGGTCCTTCGTCTCCTCCTGGGCCGGGTGGTCCAGTTGGTCCTTGGGGTCCTGGACCTCCTAAAAAAATTATTGTTAATACAAAAGTAAAAGGTGGCAATAATTGTACCTGGTGGTCCTTTTGGTCCAGCCTCTCCTTGAGGAGCTGCCTTGCCTGAGTCTCCTTGTGTCCTGCTGGACCTTGCATTCCTCTAGGTCCCGAGCGCCAGGCCTTCCAATAGGGTGTTCAGCGTCTCTACCTTTCTCTCCCACTGGCCCATGTTGCCACTACAAATGACACACATTGATTTTTGGCTCAGAAAAAATAAGAAAAAATGTTACAGAGTTCCAGGTGGTCCTGGAGGTCCTTGCTCTCCGGGGCTGCCAGGGTTGCCTGAATATTACTACTACTATTACTTGTCTTGCTAAGTTGACTGCTCACCGTCTCGTCCAGCCATTCCATTTTGTCCTTTAGCTCCTGGATGACCTCTTGGACCGGGGCGACCAATGGGTCCAGGAGATCCTTGTGGTCCGGCAGGGCAGTTGAAACAGCCAGAAATATCCTGGCTTGCTGGAGTGACGTCCATGGCGTCAATACCAGGAATACCATCCAGACCTGGTTTGCCTTCTGGACCTGGTTTTCCAGCAATTCCTTTAGGACCAGCTGGTCCGGCTGGGCATTTGTTGTCAATTTGACAGCCTTTAAATATATTTTCAATTTTTTTTGAATAAATTTTATAGGAACTAACTGCATCCTCCTGGACCACCTGTCTTGTCACTTCCAGAAAAGGCTGGGGCACACTTGGAGGGGAAGCTCCAGTTGGGGTACCTGGAGCAGCTGAGCCACTTCCAGAGGGACTGCTTCCAGATGGGCCTCCAGATGGGTTTGCACCTCCTGGACCGGCCGGTCCAGCTCCTGCGGGACCTGATGGACCAGATGGACCTCCTGCGCTCTCGTAACTCGGTCCGGAAGGTCCAGGTGCGGCAGCTCCACCTGAGGTGTAGTCTTCACGGCGGAAACGTTTCTTGGAAGCTCCTAGGCGCATCATGTCTTTCCAGAGATCATCAGTGGTAGATCTAAATGAGCCGATTTCCTGGTCCAGCTCGGCCAAATGCTCTGCACATCAGTGTAGATGTTGCCAATCAGGAATAAACAGGCGATCAATGACAGTCCAGAGAGCGATGATGCCAGGAAAGTGGCCGTGTAGACTTTCATTGAAGAACTGAAAAAATTTTCTTTTAAAAAGTTAAAAAAACATGTATTGGAAACGACCTGAAAGAAAAAAGTCTTAAGCAATGAAAAATACGTTCATTTTCTCTTGTTTTTATAGGCTCGTTTCCTAGTAATGAACCTGTTTTTTTATTTGGATATTCTCGGCGCCAGCAATATCCTCCTCCAAGATAATCACTTGCATTCTTTTGCTGATAATAAAAAAAGAGCAAGCCGTCAAGAAGGAAACAAATTTTGTGAAAAAGAAAAAAGACCAGAGGCTATATTTAGTAGGCGCTGATCATAAATTATCCAATTAGTCGTCATTGGAGAGAACATATTTTTTCGGATCTTTCGTTGAAAAAACTGATGTTTGAGACCATTGTAACTTGCAAAGTTCTACCCTGTGCCTAACTTAAACAAGAAAGACTAAACAGATGAGCTTTTGCGACAATCTAATATTGTCTATCGATTTAGACACGAAACTCAGCCCACTTTGAATTTTTCCTGCGACTTCGACAAGAGACGCATTCTGTTCTTTCGAAAGAAATTCGACTAAATTAATCAAAGTAACAATGTTGCTTTTAAAAGTTTCATTGCTGAAACTGCAAATCATACTATTTAGGAATGCTTCCAGGATTAGTACTTATGCTAAAAAATAAATTCATTGTCGAAGAACTATGTTTTGTGTGTGTAACAATTGTATAACATGCTGAAAAACTTTATATGCCAAAAACCATTTAATTTCCACCAAAAAATTACAATTCCACCTTATCTAATGAACTAAACTTGATGGCTGGCACCTTTTTCTCGTCTCTGAACTCTTCTGGAATGCGCTTCAATATTTCAGCTTTGAAGGACTTAAACTTGTTTCTGTAGTGGTTTTGGAAGAGTTGCTTTCGTCTAACCAGTCTCTTTTTCTTCCATCTGCTCGGTTTCTTCTCGTCCCTGCAGAAGTTGTTGCGCAACACTTTGTGGCCGTGGAAATCTTTGATAATTTTTCTAATAGTTAGTGTTCCATTGAGCAACACTCGGCCCAACACATAATTAAACTGCAGTGCTACTAGACCATCCACCACTTCTTGTCGTTCATGTTCTTTCAGGTCTTTCACTTTGTCCAGGTTGGAGTAGTAGGTGTAGGCAGCTTCTCTGATTTCATTGAAAAGTTTTGGGAAGCTCGTTTAGGATTGTCTATTTTCTCCTTCAGTTCCACTTTTTTCTTGAGCAATACAAATAAGTGGTCTTTGACCAGGGCATCTACTATCAGCAGTCTTAAATGTGATTTTTGAGTAAATTAAAAAAATGTTTTGATAGCTTCCTGAGGCTTTTTGATACGTTTTTTCAATGTGGTAAAAAATTTTCCTTCAGTCACATGTCTTATCCAAAAGTCAATGAGGTCACGACCCACCTAATAGTTCCGGTCCTTTTTCGCCTGATTAAGATTTATGCGAAAATTAATAAAGGTTCTTGAATGTTAAGGCAATTTTTGTGTAATTTTAAATATATTCTAATACATTAACAAGCAAAGCCCAAATACGGAAATAAATTCACTCAGCTCTCTGCAGGTCTATTAGAGAAAGCCGATAATAATTTCAGGTTCCCTCGTCAAAGTGAAATCATTTTAAAGCAAAAACTAGCACTACCCTAAACGGCTGTGATTGTTGATCTTGAGCTTGAGTCGACCCTCAGAATCTTTGGTGGTAGTGTAAAGTTCTTTTTCCTTAAGATCTGCTTCAACATTTTCCTCATCCTCAGCATCATTGTCTATCTCTGTAGCTTGCTCGCTGGATTCATTCACAGCTTTAGGACTAGTGTCTTTTAAAAGTTTTGGTTGTTCTTGTTGGTCAGTCTTTTCTTTGGTAGTGTCTTCAAGCTCTGTCTCATTGGTGTCTTTAAAAGGTGTTTAATTAGTGTTTAAGACGTTTAAATTTATGGTTTTGATCATGTGAAAAAGGTTACTCTTTTTCACAATAATTTCACCAAGTGGTTTGTTAGATATTTGCATTTCAAATTAACTTTTCGATTCTGGCCGAATCTGGTCATATTTCAGCCAACTGCCGACTTTGTAAAAAAATCGGATTACTAAGATTTTATTAAGGTCTACCGGTAGGCTTGAATAAAAAACAAATAAAAAGTCACTTACATTGTTAGACACTTGGTGGACACCAAAACTATTTAGACACCAGACTTAGACACTGGGTTAGAAAAGAGTTGATAAAATGCCCTCGACTGCAATTAAAACCCATCCAGGCGTGGTTTTTTATCTTTTACAAATAACAATTGATAATCATTTAAAAACTACTACCTTCCTTTTCGACAGACTTAGCACCCGCATCCGAGTTCACTGAATTAACCAAAAATATTAGCAATAGAAGTAAGCAAGGTAACTTTTTCATTTCAACACTGATTTCTAGGTTTTGTCCATATTATATTTGTCATGCATAACTGATGATGTATATATCCAAGAAATAGTGAGGAAGAGATAGCCAAAGAAATATCGATTCAATTCAATATTGTGGGTACAGAAGGTACCTAGGTATGATGTATGTAAAGAAGCAAGAGCCAAGGCACAGCGTTTCATTCATATCCAAAATGGCCGTTCAATCACTTGTTCTATTGTCCCAATTGAGCTTTATTCTTGTGATAATAGGAGCACTGCACATGGCCCACACCAACAAATCTGTTCTCACTCCAGCTAATTTTTGATGAAGACAGCCCTCAGGAATCACCATCTGATGGAGCCTTGTAATTAATTTCTAATTCAGCTCAAAACTAAAGAGGAGAAATGGGTTAACCATAGAGATCCCGAGTTTGTATTTTTTTTATCAAGATGCGACAAAGATGTCGATTGAGGCATGGTCTAAATTCTAATTCCAGTCGACTCTCGTTTTAAGCGGACGTTTTGAAATAATTTATTTAATCGTCAATAAAAATCAACAGACCTTACTATTGATAGGTTCGGCACCTCAGAGCTAGTCTGAATCATACTTGCACGAGCGCCAGCGCCGAGTGCTGGCTTTTTCTGGCGCTGTCGCTGGTTTTAAAAAATTTCGTCGTTTTTTGGGTCGCGTACCATTACAGTCGAGTCTCGATTTAACGATCACCCTGGGACCGACCCAGGTGATCGTTAAATCGAGAGTGATCGTTGAATCGAGGGGTAATTTGACGGAATTTATTATTGAAGGGACCGATCCAGGTGATCGTTAAATCGAAGGTGATCGTTAAATCGGGTGATCGTTAAATCGAGACTCGACTGTATGCCAGATGGTTTTTTTGGGACATGACCAAAAAACTTAAGTTCATAGTAATACAGTCAAACCTCTTTAACTCGACACCCCAGAGTTATTGAGTTATTTGTGTGTGGTTTTCTTGAAGTGTTGAGTAACTGGCCCAATCAAGTGTCGACAGGTGTCGACTTAAAGAGGTTCGACTGTAGCAACAAATTTAATGACTAAAGAGCAAAAAAGTTATTTTCGTCGTGTCACTTTAGTCGTTAGTTCATAATTACTTGTGAAAAATAAGAGGAATTTGCTGAACTATCTATCTAATATATGTCGCTAGCCGCTGCAACCGCTTCTGTTTCCTAGCTGTGGAGCCGGCGCTTGACCTCTCGGTGCTTTTTTTGCGCCAGACGCTAGCGTTCGGCTTTTCCGGTTTTGGCGCTAATTTTTAAAAATGGCCGGCGATAGTTTTTATGTCTCTTGCAAGTATGGTCTGAATCAATAAAACAAGCATGCATAGTATAAAAATAAGCATAAAATGAAAACTGTCACGACGAAAACTGGGCACCCAGCAGGCGTGTGTGCAGAAGTAGTTGCTGTAGTTCTGCAGAAGTAGTTGCTGTAGACAGTGTTTAGCAGTGTTTAGTAACCAAGTAAATAATAATAATAATAATAAGTGAAAGAAGGAAGTGAAACTAAAACCTTGTTTCCGCTCTTTTTTTTTCTTTTTTAGCTTCCTATGAACAAAGGAAGGGTAAAAATACAACTAAAATACTAAAATAATAACAAAAACAAAGAATGAAACAAAGCAGGCAAAACACTATATATATACATAATTTATCTGATTCTCTAGATTTTTATTTAAAAATAGTTGCTGTAGTTCTGTGCATTGTTTACACCGCCAATAGCAACTAGTTTAGGCTATCGATGGTATGAATATGATCCTAAAGAAAAGCCTTACAAATCTTTGGCACTCATCAATTACAGCCAATGGTAATTCTTTTTAATTAATTAACTAAAATTACAAAAATTCAAGTTCAGTGAAAATTTTAGTTTTAACACGTTTGTATTATAAAAAATGATGATTATTTTGAGTTTTTTTGCAGAATATCTAACTTCTCATTAGTGTAAAATTGTATCACAAATAAATCAAAATATAAGACCATCTTTTTCAATGTCTTTACTTTACATAATTTTATAATACCGAAAAGACAATTTTGTATAAGAAAAATCCGCTAATATATTGTTCAATTTGAGCACTCACGTGATTGTCAGTCTAAGTAAGTGGGAAATATTTGACCATATTTATAATACATACTCTATTTAGTAAATGACAAAACAAGCCGCAACACAGTCATCGATATACCTGAAGATTTCCCTGTCCAAATAAAGTCTATTCTAGCACAAGATGGTCCACATGGCGACAAAAAACCTTTCTACTTTTTCAGTGAATACGCTTCCATTTTTAACTAACCTTAAAATGAGTAAATATTAGGAGTAAGTGCCAGTCAATATATGGGTCATGTAAGACAACAACTAATAGGTAATAAATAACAACAAAAGATCTTAAAATTTTTCTTAAAATGTGTAGACGAAGGCTATGGGGACCACCTAATCCACCCAACCAACGATGATTTTGGTGCTAACAAGTCTCCATACCAGAACTCACCATTCGAGCAAATAACTGCCCTTATTCAACAAGCACACATATCCCACTTTGATGGTCTGGAGTTCGAAATATTGCCTATATTTCCTGATAACCAACCAGACAAATATTATTACTTGATCTATGACGCTGAATTCGACTTCATCATGGCTAAATATCGCAGATCGCTGTGCAAGTCAAAGAAGCGCAGTTAAAATGCAGTTTTTATGTGACCGACCCTCAAGTGTTGCTGAGATGGGACTTAACTTCAGAACAGATAGATGGTCTGGATTATGTTGGAATCAACTTTGGACCACCTACTAGTTTGGTGCCCTTCTTTGTCACCACCGACACAAATTTTCCAGTAAATTTTGTAGTATCAAAGCCTTCTGTAAAATGTTTGATTTCGTTTAGCTTCATTGGTGGGTGCCACATAATTACAATGTAGGAGCTCTGCTCTATGTGTTGAATGCAAAATTTGGATTCAAAATTATAGTAAGTCTGAAATCGGGCAAATTGAAAAATTCTGTACATAAAAAATGAAGCTTTGACTCATTTCTAATTTTGTTCTGACCTAGCACCCTAAAAGGCTAAAAAGCCATTTTAAAAAAATTTGAAACAAAGAGAAAACAATTTGGTGGGCTAATGCAGGTTTTTCGTAATGATCAAAGCGCCGATTAGTCGGCACTATTGGATGAGATATGATATCGGCTCTATTATATCAGCCGATTTTTCGCCTTGGTGCCCCGTGTTGATTTTGTGGCTAAACGCAGGGCAAGCCGGCGTACTTCGAACTAAATTATTTTTCCGAGCTACAATGTAGTGAGTTTAGTCTGAGTCTGATCCCAAGCTAAAAAACAAAGGGTATTAGGTTGTTCGATAAGTTTTGACAAAATGTTTGTGTGGCAAATATTAATAAGATACAAGTCACACCAATAATGTTATATACCAAAAAGAGCTCTTTTATTTTATCAAAGATGATAACATGCTTATTTATTAACAAAATTTTTGCAATTTTGGCATTGTAATATGGTCCATTTAAATTTGACTAAGAAGGGAGGGACCCTGACTGTGACCTGGGGTTTTTCAATGAGTTTTTTATGCGCGTATTCTTATAGAGCGTGTTGAAATTCCATGTGAATTTGGCTCCCCACTTGAACCATGGCCAAAGTGTCATCTATGAAAAACCATGATAGGGTATCGAGTTGTTTTTAGAACTTTGAGTGACCCTTCTACCACTTCAGAGCTGGAGAGCCAGATTTGTCATGAACTTGGACATGCTCTACAAGGATATGCGGAAAAAAATTCATAGAATTTCCCCAGGTCACAGTCAAGGTCCTTCTCTTGTAAGGAAAATCGCCGCACTTAACTTTGCTAGGAATTCAGTAGCTGCATTGTAGGAAGTTTCTTTTCAAAAAGTTTTTTCAAACATTTGCTCTTGTAGTTCTTGTTATCCTCTTCCGAATCGCATAGGAAACTTAGCAGGATTATTTTCGAAAAGTCAAAATTCGGATCATAACAATTGTGACGTCAATTTGACACGTTGAAAAGCATTTTCGTCATTTTAGCCAGTCGCAACATTAATAATATGTTTAACCAGGAGCGTACTCAGGGGTGGGGGAGGGCAGCGGTATTCACGTGCCCTACCCCGTCAGATTGAACCTTCAAGCGCAGATAAAAAGCTGCAAAACCCATTCGCAAAACAACCTTTGAATGCAAGAGTGTTGATATATAGCCTTTTGAAAGAAATCAATCCCTTAAAAATGATCAAAACTATAAAATCTTGGTTTTACGATCTTTTTTTTTGTAAAGAGCCATATCTTTAAATTTTTACGTTCATAAGTTTTCTGTAAACTGGATTTTGTATCTATTGATCTGCAATACAACATAGCGTTAAGATTTTTTTGTTCTTACGATGTAGCTACCAAATTCTTAGCGAAGTTAAGTGCGGGGTTTGAATTAATCAAATTTGAATGGACGATATTGCTTAGCCAAAATTCCAATATTTTTATTATAAAAAATAAAAACGGTTTCACAGAAAAGAGTTTTCTATCTGTATATGACCTCATTGGTGTGACTTACATCTGATTAATGAATTTCACCAGACAAATATTCATGTGAAATAATGGTCCGGATTGTAAAACAGAACCGATTTATCAAAGTTCATGATGTGAAGACGTGTTTCATGCAAGTTTTTTAGGCACTTTACAATAAATACCCTGAGAGAATCTATTTTGACGATTTAGCAGATGATGTCAAGGCAACTGACCAATTCAAGGTTTAGCTTGAATTCTTCAATTCTTTTTATGCTAATATTTTTTAGTTTTTAGGAATTCAAGTCGAAATTTAATAATTTCTGCGACTCATCTCGCATTAAAATTTTCAAGACATGTCCATTCACATTCAAACTGCTGTTTTGCAAACGAAACAAGCTGTTTGTCCATGATGACACTAGATTATATGTAGGCAGTTGTGTCTTTTAATATATATATTAGGGTTGGCCTCCCCCCGCTTTTTGGGGTGCGGGGGGAGATTAGACTAAAAAAATTTGCGGGGGGGAAGCGGGGGGAGGTGGCCAATTTTTTTGCGGGGGGGAGGAGCGGGGGGAAGGAAGCTGTGAGCGGGGGCAGTGGCGGGGGGTGCGTGATTAATTTACAAGCGTCGTGACCGAAAATTTTTGAAACAGCAATCCAGAATGAATCTGAAGGCTTTTGAAACACTTCTGAAGTCAAAGCTACGATATTGCCACTCCTCTGGTTCGATAAAACTTGATCCTTCTCGGCTGCCGTTCTGAAAATGACCTCATCCGAGAGTTTTTTTCGACTGGGATTTTTTGCGGGGGGTGACGAAGGGTCATTTTGGGAGCGGGGGGGGGGGGGGGGAGAAACGGGGGGAGGTGGCCAATTTTTTTTGCGGGGGGGAGGAGCGGGGGAGGTATAAGGAAAATTTGGTCAAAAAGCGGGGGGGAGGGGGGGGGAGCTAGGGAGGGAGGCCAACCCTAATATATATCAATATGTGTTTTACTTTCAGAGACGTCTGGCCACATCTCAGGTCTTTTAGGAGTTTCAGGTGAGAAGGTCAACTTCCATGCATTGAAATTTAAAAAACCAATGCCAGTGTCTTTTACTATGACTAGCTTGTAAACTTAGAGACTTAACATGTAAATGCGATTTAGCGTTATATTTTAAGTAGTTGTGTGTCAAACATTGACAATATAGAATATGTAAAATTTATAAGGAAAACCTAATCATTCGTTCAAAAAATTTAATTTTTTGTAAATGTTACTAACATCATTGATTATTTAGGAATAAGACGTGCTTCATCCAAGTCCAAAGTCTAGTTGAAATATTTATATATCATCATCATAATTTTGTATGAAGAAGGATAAAATAAAGTTGAAAATTGACCGAGAATGAATTATTAAATTATTTTAAGATTATTCAATTCGACCTAAAAAATACCAATTAGCATATTTGGGTTAAATAAAGCTACCGCAACGTTTCTAATAAAAGCCTAAGTGCTCCTATTTTTCAACCTCCACCTAAAGCGGAGAGGCTTCTATTAAAAACATTACGGTATGTTAATCCTTAAACGTGTTTGTAAAAAGTTTAGCTTTTATTTTTTACAAAACATTGAACTATATTATTGAACTCAAGTCACAATGGCCGGAGTGTATTATCCTTCAACCTCCCAAAAATGGGTTTTGACCATTTATTCATGTGTTTTAGCACTTGAAACGTGTAGAAAACATGTTTTTAGGTGGCGGAAGACCATTTACAGAATTTTGTCAAGTTTTGACTTTTTGCCTTGGGGACCAAGATAAACCACTTAGATAAGGTACCTGTATACCGTTTTTATTCATTTTAAATGTTCTTTTACCTGGCAGGCACCCTTATTGAATAGGAAGCCCCTCCGGGGTACATTGTCCGGGCCAAGGGCTGTCCCTTTATATAAATGTGAGAGCTCCAGGGAGAATTTTGAATAAAAACGGTATCCAGGTACCCTATCCAGGTGGTTTACCTTGGTCACCCAAGCAGAAAGTCAAAATTTTCGAAAATTTTTTTTTCTGAAAATGGTCTTCCGCCACCTAAAAACATGTTTTCTACACGTTTCAAGTGCTAAAACACACGAAAAAGTGGTTTGAACCGGTTTTCGGGAGGTTGAAGGATAATACACTTTAGCCGTCACAATTTAGTGTACACCCTGAAAACCGGCTTCAGTGGTACACTAAATCGTGACGCTATTGAATGTGTTCTTTTTTTCCTTAGTCCATTTACCGTATTTCCTCTGATGGAAGCCCCCTATTCAAAATCGTGTTTTTTGGCATTGTGTTTTTTACTCGTTTTTTGAAGACTGCTCTTAGGCAAGTTACAACTCATTTAGCAGCTCATCTCACTGGCTACAAAATGAACAGTAACTTGCCTGTGAGCAGTCTTCAAAAAATAGGTCGAAAAATCAATTCCACAATTACGATTTCAAACAAGGGGGTGGCACGTCCGTTCAAAATTCAAATTCTAGTTCACTTTAAAATAAACAAAACGCCAAGATATTTGAAAAATATTTTCTTACATTTTCCAAATTTCTCAGTGATTTTTGACTACGATAGACAAATTTTGACTGAAAATTTTGTTTTTTTTAGCGAGAATTAGAGTCTCTAGCCAAAAGTTAACTTGTTAGAAGAGCAATTTATTGAACGAAAAACCGATGAAACAGGTTAAACCGGAAACATTGTGTCAGAGATATTCAAATCATGTAAACAGTTTCTTACGTTCTTACGTTACTACAGTTTAAAATTTTCTGCATACTTTTTAAAAGTAGGATACCGTATATTCTCGATTAGAAGCCCTCTCTAATAGAAGGCCCTCTCTAATAGAAGGCCCCCTTGAGGACCTATATATCAGCCTAGAAAAAGAAATTCGCAAATCTGTTTTTCGCGTTTTCTTAGTTAGCACGAGCTCACCTGATTCCACTTTTAAAATTTTAGTTGAGCATTCAAAAATCTCAAAATCGAAATATTTTTTTTTCGACTTTTTTAGGGTTGAAAAATAGAAGGCCGGGCCTTCTAATAGAGAATATACGGTAAGGTCATAAATATTAAATTTCAGTTGAAACAAGTGATTGGTGGTTGCCTTAATTTGCAGTGTAACGCGCTAGTACTCCCATTTAGACAGTCTGGTTGCGAGTTAGACAGTCTGGACCTCAAGCCGAACGTCCACGAAGAAAAGCAGTGGGAAACAATAATACGAAACTAAGAGCACCAAAACACTTTATCAAACTTTATTCAGCGGCGGTGACATGAACGATGAGGATAACACGGGAATTCCAACCATGAGAGTTCTAGACAATTTCAGATGGTGCTTGGATAGAGCATCACACGGATTTGCTTTCCAATGGCATGCGGCGGCAGGTTGTAATGAAACTTCCCTCGGACGAAGCTAGAATTGCCATGAACACGGGTGATGCGGCCTCAAATGGTACGAATACGCTGCCCTTGCGACCTTTGTAGACGTAGACCGCACGCTTGCCGACTTAGAAATTAGCATCTTCCTGAAAGCCATAGGGTAAATTATTATAACGATAGAATCGACATACAGTCAAATCTCGGTTTACCAACATCCCAGAGCTCAGGCATAGGGAGGCGGTTAACTGTGGTGGCCAACAACCGAGGGTCGACTGTAAAATATTGAAAAACTGACCTTGTTGAAAACCCCATCAAGAGTCAAAAGCGCCGTGTGCTAATGCTGATTTCTCTGACCGCGCTTGTGCCCTGTGAAGATTGCCTAAAAAGCATAGTCAACGAATCACTGTACTTGGACATAGCTTTGGTTCCCTCCGAGATAGCGTGCTTGGCCAGCTCTCCAGGCATGACGAGACGAACGGAAGTCTGCATTTCGCGAAAAGAAAGCGCACGAGTCTTGCCATAATTGACCAGGCGGGCGGATTCATCCAGCATGCGGTCGAAGAGATCCTTAACCTGAGAAAGTGACTAAATTACTACACTACATTCGCAAAAATACCCACCATAGAATTTATGACAGCCATGCCTTTCGAGGTGATTCGCATCTCCGGGTGAACTTGCTTGAGCACTCGATTGAGGTAGATCTGAAACAGGTTCTTAGCAAAATCGTCGGTAATAATAAAGTGGTAGAACCTACACCATAGCTTCGCTTGTTTTTACCCTTGCTCGAGCTCTTCGGCTTGACATCCTTCGACTTCTTCTTGGTCCTTTTCACACCTTCCTTCTTTTTAGTGAAAGAGCTTTGGAGCTTTGAGTAGCACATCTTGTCCATTTGGATTGCTTCACTAAAGCAAAAGCGCATCAAAAAATAGGTACAACAAGGTAAAAAAGCTTACGAAGGCGAATATATTTGTGGCAGCCCTAGCTCGGCTAGCTTGCTCACTCGCCATATTCTTGGCTTGATTTCTCTGCTCATTATATTCCCATCGTTTCTTGACTGCGATTGAACGAGTTTCGGAGAGAGACACTTCATTTGGCTTAACGCACATTCTTCTGGTGGAGACCATCTTCAGCTCTAAAAAAACACTGAATTTAATTTTGTATGAGACACGCCAATTTTGTATTTTGGGGCTTTTTTATGCACCAAAAGAAAGCCTACAATCTCTTCTACCCGAAAATCCAGACCGATTTTTGTAAAACCAGAATTTTTAAACTAGAGGCTATTTGAAGCAAACAAGTGGCATTTTTCCGAGTAAAAATAGGGTGTTTTGTGTTTTTCATCTAACTTTTGCATAAAACACCCTGAATTTGCATTTTTCGCATGCTTCATTGGTACCAAAATGTAGGAAATTTTGTTCTCTACAAGGCCTCTGTCTTTTTTTACCCTTATTTGACAATAAAACACCGGAAAAATTCAAGTCATATCAAACAAACGTGAATAAATATATGAAATTTTCACTGAAATCTCTTATGCTTTTCATTTTTTCATGTTTCATGGACAAATGATAGCTCATTCGAAAGCCCTGACAATGGCCAACACTCTGAGCATAAATGTTCAGAACGTTGAAATAAAATCAGTCAGGTTTGAAACAGGAATTTGAAAGGATACACTAGTGATCAATTTCCAAAATTTTGAATTTCGCGCCTTTTTTCTCTAGTGTACTAAAATGGGAGTTTTGAACGGACGTGGTGGGCTTCTGTTAGAGGAAATACGGTTCTCATTTTTTAAATTTGCCTCGGTCTCTATTGGTTTTTTGCACTTAAAAATATGAAAAACAAAAATAAGATAAAAAAAGAGGAAAAAGAACCAAGGCAAATTTGAAAAAATTTTAAAAAAATTATTACTAAGACAAAAATTTAAGTTTATCTAAGATAGCATCGAAAATCGGCTCTTTATTTTTTTTCAAACCAGAGTTGTTAGAAATAGACTTTGTTTTTTTGTACCTTCGTTCATTATCGTGTTTGAACTAGACAGCATAAATATATTTATATCGATTTATTTTTAAAAGTCTTATTAAAGGTCTTCTTAATTCCTGAGAAAATAATCATGCACATTTACTGCCACTTTATATATATTATAAAGTCCTTTAAGTAATGGTGAGTCTAGCCAAATGTTCAAGTCTTATGCGATGTCGTTGACGAATTGCTTGATTCCTATAAGCAGTCACTTTGTCGAAATAGCTCAACAAATCCTTGAACTTTATTTTGGCACTTGAAGACTTCAATGACTTCTTTGTGTTGTTTCTGTAATATAAGCTATTTTAAAGCCTATACTTCTTTACAGCAATATAAAATCAAACTACAGTAGACCCTCCATATGACGCCACCCAAAAATAGACTAACTTGGTCGACCTTTGACTAAAATTCAGTCAAAGTGAACCCTCTATACAACACCACCCTCAATAATACGCTGAGTGGGGCCAGTCTCAAAGGGTGGCGTAATATCGAGTATCACCTGTTATTTGAATGCGCAGCTAATTTTGGTATCTTCATCAAACAAAAAGATTCGAATTCAGCCAATTTCTGTTGACCTAAATAAGAACAGTCGAGTGTCGATAACCTGACAACCCCTCGAGTTCGTTCCCACCTAGGGCCCAACACATTTTTCACCATAATTTTTAAAGGCTTTTGAATATTATGTTTAGACAGTCTGGTGCCAAACATCGTAAACATTCCGATTTTGCTGGTCGTTTTGAAAATCCTTAAATTTTGACACTTTAAACCCAAAATTTAAAGATTTTTAAAAACAACTACGATATTCGATACCAGACTGTCAAAACATTATTTTCAAAAGCTTTTAAAAAGCGGGGTGAAAAAGTGTCGGACTGGGAACGAACTCGATTGGGTCTCGGGTTATCGGCACTCGACTGTATGATCATCGGTATACTGAATGGCATTCAGTCAAGGAAAGTTTCGTTTTTGCGAATTTTGTATATTAATCTAGTATTGTATGTTTTCATCTGTCCGGCTTATTCAACTCCTAGCCCCTTTGCAAAGTACCAATTAAATCAAAATTCTCACTCCAAGACTACAGCCAAATGAGGTACAGTCTGTAATCTCTTGTAAAGTGTAGTAAAAGCGTCTGTCTGAGGCAGCAGCATGAGTAAAGCTGAAAGCACTGCTTGCAAAGGTTTCTGGTGCTCTGGATTCAACAAATCCATGCGAACATCTGCAACCAAACAAATAAATCCAACATTTTCTAGACTTTAACCCACATCCCAGAATAGGTGATTCTATGAGCTGCACCAGGCGGTCTATTTCAGTCAAAAAGTCAACAGTTATGTCTATTTCCGAGAGTCTGTGCACCAGATCATTGGCATGAGAGTAGTTTTGAGAGAGAAGACACAGGGATACTAGGCAAATGGGTTGATGACACCAGCATTTGTATAGTCGCTCAAAAAGGTCCACACAGTCCTAAATTGGAAAGTTGTGTAAGTATGATCAACATTGATAAAAGATACATTAGCTTCGGGATTCTTTAAGCACTGCCTCAAATGAAACAATTCACATGTAGTCAGAAGTATCCTGCTTAGCATAGCTACCATTTTGGCCACAAACTCTAGGTCAGCGTCGTCTATGTTTTCATTCTCTTTTTTGATAGCAATAGTTTCTCGAGAAAATAGGCGGGATGGACTATTTTCTTCATTAGAGTAATAGTTGACTGTGGAAGAGAGTAGGACAGCCAAGCATTTGTATACATCTATTGGACTTAACAGAAGGCACACTTGACTTAAAAAAAATAGGTGTTAGAAAAAGGACAGAAATAACGGTTTTGATTTTGAAGACCACAGAAAATCAACTTTTAACACCCAAATTTATTTTGATACCCAAATTTAATTTGAATGCCCGTACTTTTACTAAATTATACCCTCTTACTGGGGTAAAAAATGTACTCAGTAGTCTTTAAATGTCGAAAAATGTTCAGTTTCAATCTTTTTAATATTCGTAGACTAGTGCAAAAAGTTGATTTTAGCCACGTTTTTCGAGATGTTTAAATAAGGTTATCTAGGTTTTTAGGTCTTTAAGCGACATTGTTTCATATCGACAATTTGGAATAGATCACAAGCAACCCTATAGGTTCATTCATACTTCACCGAAACATCGATGTTTCGGCGAAACAAAATTCTGGCGAAACACGTGTTTGTTCCGGTGTTTCGGCGAAGCATGAATGAACCTTATTTGAAACATTCGAAAACTTGATTTTGCTCAAAACTCCTACCGAACAATCTGAATGCCCCGCTCAGCTACAAGCCTTGGGTCATCTTTGAACATTTTGAGCAAACTGATGTTAAATTTGATCAAATAAACTGATATATTTTTGAGCTAAATAAAAAATACATTATAATTGCTAACAAAATAATAAAACCTCCTGGTTGACATCTTCAGTTAGATTTAATGACTTGATGTCCATGTTTTGTGGCCTAGAAGGTCCACAAACACTGCAAATGTCTGTAATCAACATAATGTCTAACATGAGCACTTCGTCTGCTGAGTCTGACAATAGTTCTAGCAGAACTGGGAAAAAGCGGTCCATTTGCCCAAACATCTGAACAATAATTTCAAGCTTTTTGTAATTCACTCATAGGAACACCTTACACTATTAGGCTGTACAGAGTGCAGATGTCTGATCCAGTTCAAGGTAGCCACTCGGCAACTTGCATTTTCATGTCTCAAATGCACCAGCAATACTTCTACAATAGATTCTACTGGTATGGGTTTGTCCACTTGCACTCTAGTCAGTTCCATGAGTCTTTGGTTAAGTTCATCAGCTATAATAATCACCGATATTTGTGGTAAAAGTGCCTATGATTCTCGAAAACTACCTTTAAGTGAATTAATGTCCAGAAAAGGTAGTACAGCAATCAGAAAAGAGGACAAATTAGGCAGGATATTGGACTGGTAGTAGATGCATATTTGGTTGAGCCAACTAATCGCGTTCTCACGAACAATCGGTTCATTGGAATTGGCATGACCCACCAGAACATTGACAATACCTCCTATGTCCGTCTAAATGCAGGCGGTTTTAGGTCGGGTTTTAGATAGGACCCATTTTGTTGAGTTAGCAACTCACATTCTCCTCTATTTTGGGGTCTAGTTTGTGCAACAACTCTGTGAGCACAGACACTGTAGCATCTTGCACAGCTGGAGCTGTAAACATTAAATACTTTATCAGCTAGATAAACTAAGCACACTTACCAGGATCTTCTAAGGCTTTGAAGACTCCGTCCACTACTTCTGGAATGTAACTAGTTATACAAAACACTGGCACTGTCAACACTGTGTGAAGCTTAAAAATACTTTTTATATGTGCTCTTTACAAAAAAAATACCCATGAGATTATAAATCGCCTGTTGGATGAGTTGACAGTGTATATTCTCTCTCGAATGAGTACCATTAGGAATTCCAAGTCGAAGCTTTGAGTTCCAACCACTATTTCCTGAACCAATACAATTTATAAACATAAATTTACAGCTTTTTTGATGTCTGTACTGAGTATTAGCAAAATATATTGGAATGGAGTTTGGAATCCCTTTGGGTCTAAATTGGCAGGGTTTGCATTGTATTCAAAAGCTGTATAATTTTTTGTGCCAATAAAAAAGTTCTAACCTTGACCAGTCGGTCTAACAGCTCTGAGCCACTCCGTACTAAAAATCTCACAATTATAAAAAGTTTTACGCGTTCTTAAATGCTGACCATTCTGGTCAGTATCCGAAGATAACTTCCACAATATATCAAACAGGTCTCCAAACTTTTCTAGAGCAGCTGAACGGCATATTTTGACAATGTTGTAGAGTGCCTCAAATCATCCAGTTAAATCTTTGGCCAATTTGATTTTGTGCTCTATTAAAACACTACCTCACACGCAAAGTATCGCACTCTCTGCAAAAATAAAGACATTATTAAAAATTGAAAGGGAAAATGTATAACCGAGTCAGCATCTGTGAAACAGTCGAACACTGGGTTCATTAGTTTGCTGGAGTATGGAGCACAATTCTTGAAATTTTAATATATTGTGGTATAACCGTCAGTGAATGCTTACTTTTCCAGTGCTATTGAGGTAGCAGCCAGTCCAATCAAACCACCTTTTCTGGTGTTTGCAATGGGTGTTCGAATTAAGGATTCAAGCACATTGATCAGTTTGTCCAGCTCGCCAACATTATTGTTTTTGTACAGTTCACGCACTTGTCTTAAGGTCAACAGGTTTTCATGAATAAAAATTTGCAAAAATTTACTTTTCAATCTCCAGAGCTGCTGCTTTTCTCTTTTCATAAAGCTTGTCTTTAATTTTTTTGTTTATATCGTTTTAGAAAACATAAGAGTGTAATATATACCAGTTAGTGTCCTCACCAAAGCCTGGGTCAATGGAGCATATTGCACATCCGATGACATATTTTAACTGGAAAGGTTATGTTAAATATGTGAGCAACAACGCTTATAATTAATAATTCTACGGAAGCCAGCCAAAAACATTTTTAAATTCCACTTTTCTTGTTGTGGTAGGGTGTTTAAGTTTTAATGTTACTGGCTTTTTCTGTACTTGGCTTTAACCTGTTTGATCAACTGTTTTGAAAATATAGGCTATTGTGAAAATGCTAACAGCTCAAAAAGGGCGAAGTAATATTTGAAAAACACTGGATACTAGTGTCCGGCTAAGAAAAAAAATTCAAAGCACCAATATAATTTTTTGGGGATCGGGAACTAATACATCACAAAATAAATATTCATTTTTTAATTGCACGTTTGTAAAATTAAATTTTAAACCCCGCCACTTGCTGACTGACCGTGTGCAACTAAGGTGCACCTATTTCTGCTAATGCTGAGCTGGCATAAGGGATGGCGATGGAGTGCAAGGCATCTATACACCACAACATACAGACAGTCAAAGCAAAGGAGAGATCATTATGCGGCGATAACCACTTAGACAGCACGACGTATAAATAAACACAGCCCACAACAAAAAAAGTAGGGAGGGAGTGCCCCTAATATTCAGAGTGACGAAAAGGGGGACGCACAATTGTTTGGTGCTCAATTAATATAGTGTTCTTTAGCATAGCGCCTTGTTTTTTGCTGTTATGTGTGTTTTAATATTATTATTGTTGTTGTTCCTATAACTTTTCCCTTGTTTGTTGCCTTCCTAAATAATAACAGTTGGATTACTAGGCTAATCCTTTTTGGAAAAAAATGTTGGTTATTTTCATTTAGATATTTAGTGTATTTTTGGTGTCTTTTTTGTATCTTTTTGAAGCAAGTCTCTTTAATTGTATTTCTTTTACAGTTTGTTTCTTGAGTTCTGCGATTTTTTCTAATGTTGAATATCGGTCCTTATTCCCGAAGTCCGATAACAACTTTTCAGTATTCTATATGATTGAATTCACGGCGATACAAAATTACTACACCACTGTTATAGAATTTTTCTAATGACCATTCCCAAAAGACTAAGGTTTTAGCCAACAACAAGTTACCTGAAAAAAAAGAGTTAATCAAGCTAACTAAAAAGAGATAGTTAATAACAGAGAATAAAATTTCGATAAACTACTAAAATGATAAAAGGCGTGATTTTTATTTCCCCTGTAGATACCTTATTTGTTATATCTTGCACACGTTGGCACGTTTTTGATTACCGGCTTTTATTTTGAGGAAATGGCTTTTTTAAAGTTTAGTACTCGGAAAATTTTCATTCCTGCAAACTTTTGTCTGTGTTTGTAGCACACCCTTGCCTTGATGATTTTTTTTTATCGTTTTATTAACTTTAAATTTTTGGCTTGACTTACAATCCCTCCCACACAGAGTGCTCGGATAGATGAAATAACCTCATATTCGAGTTTCTCGACCCCGATTTCATAAGAAATCCGCGTGTTCTTTTGGTCCTGAGAAAAAATATCGAACTACAGGGTGCTATTATGGGTTTTCAGTCAAAATGTGAAAAATTTAAATTGGCGCCTTCTGAATTTTGAAGGGAATAAGGGCTATATATGAAAGGAAAGGCAATAAAGGGGCCACTTATCACACAGGGCCCACTAACAAAAAGATGTGAAACATAGTTTCGAATACTGGGGCCTACCGCATACATAAACTCTGGTATGCATGTTTTTTATGCATCCAGAGTCACTTTCGAGTGATTTGTGTCTAAGGTATGTGGGTGTGCACATCTCAACTCCAAGCCTGAGAGTTAGAGATTCGCTTACCTCAGTACACTCACTTACCTTAGACTTAATTCTGAGAAGTACTCTTGATCATGAAATGAATATAGAGTGTCTTTTTGTCACGACCCAGTTGATAAACATGATAAGACAGTCGAAAAATGCGAACATTTACTTTTCTGTGTTTCTGCCATAAAAGTGTACCCCTTCTATTCCCTTCAAAGTTCAATGAAGCCAATTCAAATTTTTGAAATTTTGACTAAAAACCATGGTACCCCTCCTGTGGTTCGAATTTTTTTCTCAGAATTGAAAAAATACGCGGCTTTCTCATGAAAACGAGGTCGAGAAACACGAAGGTTATCTCATCTAACCGAGCACTCTGTGTGGGATTGTACAGTGCAACCCATTAATAAGCAATAAGAAAATAAGAAATGTGGGTTTTGCCTGAGAGAAAGAAACAAAGACGAAAAGACCCAGGAAGCGGGTGTATATGGAATGTATTCTTATACATTTTGTATGGGTTGTCCTTATACACAGGTTTGACTGTGTGTCAAAAAAATTGATTTGTTGGTTCTTAGGCAGGTTTTCAGGCAATGTACGAAACGTCTGATATTAATACAAATTTCCGGACATTCCGATAGCTCTACGCTAGATCTTAGTTCTCTAACAACTGCAGAAGTATTTTTCTACAGGTGACCCACAACTGTATTACTGAATTTAGCAGTTTTTTAAATGATGATGACAGATGTGTTTTCCACACTTAATTGACAGCTACCGTATTTCCTGTAATAAACGGCTCACCCCGAAAAGGATACAAATTATTATGGAAACAATCGATTAGGAAACAAATTCATTAGGAAACAAATTCAAATGAGAACAAATTTGTTCTGGCACGATTTGTTTTGAAAAAAAATTATTTCTAAATAGAATTAAGTGAGAAAAAAATATGTTAAATGTTAAGAAAAAAATTGATTGTGCATTTTTTACCTTCTTCTATTTGGAGCTGTGTGGCTGTATTTCAATCGTTTATTGAATTCACTTGTGTTTTACTTAAAGCGTCCCAATTCCCAATTTCAATACCTGCTGTAGGTACCATTTGGCCAGGATAGCGAAAAAAAAAGTTTATTTAAAAAAGCCAAAGTGCGATTTTACCTACCCGATCCCAAACCTGGGTGGGTACCACCTAGACAGGTTGATATCCAGGTAACTCCAGCGTACGGATATATTCACCCAAACGTCCTGAAAAGTCAAACTTTAGTCTTTTATATATAATATTATGGTAAAAAATAAAATATGCACCCGGGTGGATTTGAAGCAGCAACCGCGTCGTCCACTTGGATCAATTTTTTTTCACGTTTTCAGGTTCCAAAATAATTTTTCTGTTCTAATTCTAGCATCCGGAAGATGGTTTGAAAGTGATAAAATCACGTTTTATCAAGAAATTTTTCAGTTATCCTAAGTTCTTGATTTTGAGAAATCAAGAGTTCAGAAAAACTCGAAAATTTCTTTATAAAACGTGATTTTACCACTGTCAAACCATCTTCAGCATGCTCCAATTAGTGCAGAAAAATTTCTTGGAACCTGAAAACGTGAAAAAATTTTTTTTGATCCAAGTGGACGACCGCATGGATAGCCACCGCCGAGGTTCCTGGTTCGAATCCACCGGGCTGCATACCTTATTATTATCATAATTTTGAGTGTTTGAGTGGTGTATAGCTCCATATATTCATCACCAAGGTTACTGTTTCGAATCCCTCTGGGTGCTATCAGTCCCGAGTAGAGGACCCTGGTTCAAATTTAACCGTTTTCAGAACACAATTTTGGATTGAATCATTTGGGTTTTTAGCACTTACAGATGATAAAAATTTTGTACACGAAATGACCTGTGGACGAATTGATTTAGATGGTTGTGGATAAGGTACCATGATTTTTAATTAATTTTAGCTAAATCTAAAATTTTGGATTCTCGATGTGGATGCTCGCTTCGGGTAGGTACCACGGGGTCCCTATATCCAATCTGAGGTTTAAATGGTAATATAAAAATTAGTTTATGACTACTGGTCAAGGAAAAATAATGTCTGCTACCACAAGGATTCGAACATGATCATTACCTGAAAGCATTGTGTAGGCCTTTTTACTGGACACCCTCACACCTCGCACCTCGACCTCGCACCTCACACCTCCATTGTGAATAAATTGTTCTCAATTCGTTTTTTCCAAAAAAAATATTTCTAAAAAGATTTAAATGTCAAAACGATATTTCCAAAACAAATCGTGCCAGAACAAATTTGTTCTCATTTGAATTTGTTTCCTAATCGATTGTTTCCATAATAATTTGTATCCTTTTCGGGGTGAGCCTAATAAACGCCCCCCCCCCCTCGTTCAAAATCGTGTTCTTGGCGTTGTGTTTTTGACCCACTTTTTGATTACTTCTCTCAAGCAAATTACCCCTCATTTTGTAGCTCATCTCACTGGCTACAAAATGAGGGGTAATTTGCCTAAGAGAAGTATTCAAAAAGTGGGTCAAAAACACAATGCCAAGAACACGATTTTGAACGAGGGGGGGGGCGTTTATTACAGGAAATACGGTATATGAAACTATGTCGTCTCTCAAGTGTATTTTAAATCATTCCCATCGTTAACTAATAACTGTTTGATATGGCTTGAATTGCCAATTTTAAAGATTTAAACCGCCTGCCAATCTCTTCCGCTGGCCTTGATCAAAAAAGATGCAATGACCTCGCCCTAGTTTTACTTTCATCTCCCTCCTGCCCCTAACCAATACCTTTTTTGATTCATTTTGTACTCAGACTAGCTAGCTCTCCAAACCACCAACGCCACTTGCAGCAGACATGAATAGATATATCTATTGAATAGCTTCGATTCAATATGACTGTCCCTCCTCCCTCGCTCGCTTTGTATATTTGTGCATCTGCGGTCGCTAGTGTATTGATTTGTGCGCTCAACATCTTGCTTCACTTACTACAGCTTCTATTTTTGAGCCTACTCTTTTATTCGTAGATCGATTCGCTTGATTTCGGCAACAGTGCTGCTTCCTCTTCATCCTTGTTGCGATAACAAGGACAACAATAAAAGTGATTGACGTTTTGATTCTTTTGTTTCCAATTATTATCTATTTGTCGGTGTGTATGCACTCTTCCTTCAGTCACATATATACGTAAACCACCCCCTTACTGAGTCTTGCACCACAGCAATTAATTGCTAAAACAGAGAGAACTAGTTTTACTGGATGCATACACTCTTTTATTAAATTTCGAGATTTCATGCCCATAAAGATCTCATCAATCTTGCTCATTTTGCTGGTCAAAATCAAAGAAAATTTTGAGGAAAACCAAGTTTTCTTCAAAATCTATAAAAGATCACAAAAAGAATTTGCGAGATCGAGATATTTCTGATCTCTTATTAATTTTCAATACTCTAGTTTTAGCCATATTTATCTGATTCTATATAGATAACATATATAATCTCACCAAATAATTTTATTGTATTTCTAAAATTCCGGCTTTAGGTTTCATCCCCAAAATATGCCTTCGTACACATTATTTTCTTTACTCATCTGACTCCTATCTTCAGAGTTTAGAAAAAGTATTTCATCGAGCATTATGTATTGAAGTTGGCTTTAAGTTTTTTTCTACCAGTATTAAAGTTTCTGATTTAAGAAGGTGCTTTCGTACCGTTCAAATTTTTTCGGACAAGAAAGAGATCCCGGGTTTATAAGTTAAAATTTACTCAGCATGAAAATGCTACAACCCAAGCAAAAAGACTGACACCCCAGATAACCAATATACAATTCTTCTTTGATATTGACTCATAATTACAAAATCAGCTTTTAAAAGTACGGTAACAACTATATTTCAACAAAAACTATTCAAAAAGCTGTTAATGTCTTTTTTACTACAAATATGAAGGACATCTCACCTATCGTTTCTCAAAAACATACAATTTCACGTTTTCCTGTTTTTTGACATGAAAAAATATTTTCCGCTAAATTATAGTTTTAAGAAAGCTTCGAATTGTGTAAAAAACTGGTCGAATTCGTAAAAGAGGTTCCATTGTTCAGTAGAACTTGACCTGAAGAAATCAGTCCCTCCTAATTTGTTGCTTTTATCCTTAAAGTTGATGTCTATTGCTCTCTTATATACAATCTAGGTCAACTTATGGTCACCAACTCTACCATTAGTAACTCAAGAAGTATTTAGTATTCCCTCATAACTGCAGCGTCATCAACCATGGACCATCTGGACGACTTCCACACATTTGCCCGTTCCGACCCTCTGCTCAACGAAGACCCCAATTTGGCCATTGCGGACAATGATCTGGACCAATTCTTGGCCAATTGTTCAGACGGCTCTCCCCTCCAGTTTGACTTGGACGAATTGTATGGAAGAGCAGTGCAGCAAGAAGAGGAGGAGGAAGTACCACTTGAAGGGGACCACTGCTATTATACTGAAATATCCCACGGCTCTCCAGCTGATTCAGAGCGGTCTGACCCTAGCATAACCTCCTCAACAGAGTCGAGTCATCAGAGCGATTCCACATCTTCATATCACTCAGGCAATACTCTCGACTCGGGCTACACTTCAACAAATGCCAGGGATTACTTCGCTAGTCATGCTTACGGGCAATCTGTGGAAGGCGACGATGAAGACGGTGATATCTTTTGAAAATAAAAAAATTTAATTACTCCCCTGATTTTTACTTTCTTTTACAGATCACGCAAATTATCATTAAGTATTATTAATTTTTTGTTGAAGTTTGAGATTTTTGCGGAAATATTTTGTCGACGAATTCAAATTTTTACAAAGTATTATCATAAGCTGGGAAAATGGACATGCGGCTAAGTGGGGTGGAAGCGGAAAGACGTGTGAATATGAACAAAGTTATTAATTTTTTTCAGGACAATTAGAGTTCCTTGATGACGTCAAGCCTAGCAAAGATATGCTGTCACATTTCTTGCAACCTGTTCACAAAGTCAACCAGAGGACTACTACCTCCAACTACAGCACCAGCTTCGCTCCAGCTAATAGACTAGTAAACCCTCGAAACACCACAACAAGGCAGCAGTTAGATGCTTGGTGATGCCTATGCAAGCTCCAGCTAGAAATGGTCTAACGCACAGACCTGCTGCTGCCAACCTAAGCAATAACCGCAGAATTCGTGAGTCTAACTTAAACTTAGACGTCAAGTAACTGACTCAGCTAGCTTTAGAGTCTCAAAACGTGCGCCCTATGCTTTCAGACCCATCTTTTGAAGATTTTCCAGGATTTCCAGACCAGCCACTCACCAAAAGACTCAAAGTAGATTTGCTTATCCGAAATTTATTTGCTGAGGCAGATTTTATGAGCTCTGCTTTTTCAGATAGCCGGCCAGCCTAGTAGCACAACTAATCTACAAGCCCCTCAACCAGTCAACGCCCACCGCAAATACCCAGCCTTGATACTGAGTGACGAGGAGAGGCGACTATGCAAAAAGGAAGGTTAGTGTGATTATCTCTTACATATCACTATAAAATGTCTATATTACAGGCATCTCGCTACCCGACCATTACCCCTTGACTAAGACTGAAGAGAGAGAGTTAAAACGGATCCGCCGCAAAATCAGGAACAAAAAGTCAGCTCAGACCAGCAGGAAAAGAAAACAGGTAGATTTTGAAAATGTCTAATTTTTTTAGACGGTAGGTATGCGTTTGGTTGATGTTGAATAGTCAACCAAAATCAAAAAAAATGAAATTTTTAGAAACGCGTGGTAGTTAAGGAAAAATTGTATTCTACACTAGGATCGGATTTTACAATTTTAAAAGTAATGTTATGTGGTTTTAAAATCGATATTTTCAAAGCAATGTTTTACTATTTTTTGAGCTAACATTAAACATTTACAAGATATATTATTAGTTGCTGCTCCTATTAAATTGGGTCATAAAAAGTTACTATGTTTTATATCAACTTTTTATTTTGCAAAGAACTGCAAGGAATGTGCGCTCTATTTACACACTACCCACCTCCCTCTCTACCCTTGTTTATCCTGCGCACCACCACCAGCACTGAATTTTATTCTGCTCCTTGTCATTTCCAAGGAAAAGGGGTGTTCGTGGTGGTACCGAGCACAAATACTGCACCACTGCTGGTCATTGACTTTTGAATCAGCGAAACATTTCTTCGAGAAGCACATTAAACTTTAGCCTTTAAAAAGTGAAAAACCAATATAATAAAAAAAATAATTCAGGCGATAGTTAACACAGTGATACTTCAATATAGAGGAACCGAACCCACAAATTTAACAAATATGAGGTGCTAGAAAATTACCAGTTTTTTTCAAACCAGCTGATTAGGTATTAAAGCTTTTTTTAAAGTTATTCCATTTTGTAGCCCTAGATCTCCTCTTCAAAATAGTGCATACCGTATATAATTAGCTCCTATCTAATAATTAGCCTAATCGACTTTCAAGACCCATATCTTTGCCCAAAGTAATTATTTATCGAAGCTGTTTTTAAGTTTTTTCTAACTCCCACGAACTCTACCCATTTCGTTTTTTAGATTTTGGTTAAAAATTTTGACCTTTGGTTGAAAACCTCCATAAATCTCGAGATTGACCTGAAATTTTCCCGAATTTTGAGGTGTTGAAAAATAATTAGCCCAGGTAAATTAATAGAGAACATATGGTCAGCTTTTTAATTTGAATTTTTTTAAAAACAAACAAAAGAAACATGCAAAAAATTTCGCAAAGGATTTTCGACTAAAACTTAAAGAAAGTTAAGATTAAGAATTTCTTGTGTGCAATAAAAAAAACGGTACTTGTTCACTTAGGGGGCGCATTTTATATTTTTTTTCAAATTATGTTTTAACGGCTCCTAAGTAATTTTTATATGCTTTAAACGATGAAAAATTTGTTTTCTAATACTTTCTTTCGTTAAAACCGATTTTTCGAAAAAAAAAATTTGACTAAAATTAGACTTTTTACCTTGGGGACCAAGGCATGTTAAGTTTTTGGTCGAATTTTGGTCTAAATTTTTTTTTTCGAAAAATTGATTTTTTATCTAAGAAAACTCTGGAAAACAATTTTTTGACCGTTTAAAGCATATAAAAATCACTTAGAAGTCGTTTAAACATGATTAGACGATATTATAAAATGCGCCCCCCTAAGTGAACAAGTGCCAAAAAAACATTAATGGCCATCTTGTAGCGCTGATTATGAGCTTTTTAAACAACGTTGCAGAACTTATTTTTGTTGAAATATGGCTGTGATATAACCTTTTAAAAATAGTTAAAAAGTTTCAATTTTTGGCGAATTTCGCGTATTTTCTAACAGTTGTATCTTATGCAAATGAACTTAATTGAAAAAATAATTTTTAAACTCTTAAAAGCGCTATAAGATATTTTTAAGAGATTTTTTCATTGTTTTTACAAACCTGTTGCATAACTTTTAAAAATCAATTAATTTCTGGAAATACTGCCTTGCAGTATTTTTTGTCGGTTGTCTCCTTAGTTTTGGAATTTTTTGAAAGATACTTTTATCTAAATTCAACAGTGTTTTGAAGAAGAGATTCAGGGCTACAAAATGGTATCATGGGAATAATTTTATAACTTATATAATAATTTTGGTGTAACAAGCTGTTAAAAAACCGGTAACTTTTTGAACATTCTAAATTTTCTGAGTTCAAGAGAATTGTCAATCAAAAAACGTTTTATAAACGCTGATAAATATTAACTCTAGAATCAGTGTTTCGATGAGCTCACTCGGAGTGAGAATCTCACTGACAAGGGACCCCATCGGAGTGTGATTTTGATGTCCTTGTCGCGGGAGTTTTTTTTTTATTGCATATTCTTGTAGAGCACCTATGACTTTCTAGTGAAACTGGGCCCAGGATGCGATATTACCACAAAAGTGGTACAACACCTAAATCAAACTTTGATTATCAAAGTTATGAAATGACCATAATACGGGTATCATGGTTTAGGTATGGGCATGAATGGGCTTATGAATCTTCTTTACCAGAATAATCACTTAAAACTAGAAAACATTTTAGTAAAACTCTTTTATTTTACTTAATTTTGCTTATTCCTGAATTACTTTTATGTTAAGTTTTAACTTTTAACTGTTAACTTTTTACTATCAAAATGTTTTCTAGATTCTGGCGGTCATTTTGAGTACTAAATGCACACAACTCGAAAAGAAATTTTTTGTCAGCGAAAGCCATTGAATAAAAACTCTCAACAAAAACCATGAGACCCTATCATGGGCATTTGATAACTTTGATTTAGGTGTTGTACCACTTCTTATGGTAATTCGCCTCATTGGCCCAGTTTCAATAGGAAGCCATACATGCTCTACAAAAATATCCAACAAAAAAATTCCTCCTAGGGTCTTCAAAATCACACCCCGATAGGGTACCTTGTAAGAAATCTCAGTGAGATTCTCACTCACTCTCACTCACTGGATATTTTTCAGTCTCACTCTCACAAAATATCATTCTCACTCAGTGAGAGTTTATGATAATTTTGTTACATGGGCGGCATCAATTTATATATTTTTTTTCATTAATTCAAACTTATTTTTTAATCATCAAATGAGGTTGTGAAAAATGACTACAAATTCGACAGTAAATAATTTTTTATGACGTAAGGTAGTAAAAGATCAAGTACATGAAATATATGTAAGTATATCAATTAAATAAAATAAGGTAAACATTGCTGTGAAAGAGATATTAAATACACTGGGGGAAATAAGTGACGGTGATCGAAATAGACAACTCAACTTGTATTCTCCTTCTGTTTCTTTTTAAGCGAGTCTCAATGATCTTGGCGTTGATTTCCTCGGCAGGCTCTTTCGACAAATTTTGAAGGTCGAGTAATTCGGCTTCAGCTTTGTACAAGTCTTGATCCGCCTCTTCCAAGAACTTTTTGATAGAGTCAACCTCAGACTGAAGTATTTTGCCGATGTACTGTTTCATCGGAAAGCCTATTGAGACGGAAACAATTTGACTGGGAATGCATTCGAGAGTAAATAATTTTCTGTAAAGCTAAGAGATTTGTTATAAGAAGAAAATTCAGAAATTGAAAAACATTTCTGAGCTTTCATTAGAAATATTAAGCAAGCCTGCAACGAGCAGCCCAATCAAATGGGCGTTCTCCTAATGTGGATCCGCAACGGCAAGACATGGAAGTAGAACTCAATTTAATATTTTTTGAACACACAGACATTTGTTTACATCAATTCCCGAAATTTTGCTTAATAAAAATATCACAATACGAAATTTTTCAATTCTCACTGAGATTATATTTATTTATATTTATTCTATTTATTTAGAACAGGGACAAAAAAGAGCGAAAACCCCAAAAATTTGAGTACGGATCTCCATTAAGCCCGGTATTGAACTTTTTCGAAAAAAAAATTCAGATCTCTGAGATCTCGGTGAGATTCTCACTCTGTGAGAACAAAAAAATTTATTCTCATTCTCACTCACAGGCCAAGAATACTTTCTCATCGAAACACTGCCTAGAACCAAAAAATCCGAAGGAAAAATAAAAACATATTCGAGAAAGCAAAAAGGAATTTGAGTTTATTTTTGACTTGTTGCAGGACTACATTGAAGCCCTAGAAGACAGAGTGGAGAATTGCAGTCAAGAAAATGGGGAACTTAAACGCCAAATCGAGCTATTATCCAAAGAGAACGAGATGATAAGTGCTCAGTTGAAGAAACTCCAGGTAAACAACTTACTCAACAACATATTGGCGCTAAATTTGTCACATTCACTATCCTATCTAATTTTTTAAATTTCAGGCTAGCTTTGGCAACTCTTCCAAGAGAACTGCTCAAGCGGGGTGATTCAAAAATTTCTAAATCTCTTTTTCCATACTTACCAGCCCCTATTTTAGAACTTGTTTGGCAGTTGTGCTGCTGTCAGTATGTCTGTTAGTAGCCCCTAATCTGACTCCAGGTTTCAATGCACAGCGCCAAGCCAGTCTCCAGCAAGCTATAGCTGCTGCTGCTGCCAACAACGCAGTAGACACAACCAGGAGTCGCCTTCCCGAACACAGCACCAGCAACATTCCATCCAGTTGCCACAAGAAGGTGGTCAACTAAGTCAGGAATCCACCTGGGGACAGGAAAAGAGACAGAAACTAATCTATCGTGAGTTGACTATACATACTCTGAAATATTAATTTATGCCCCGATTTCAGGCAATTCTCGCACTTTAATGGACTTTGTCTACCCCTCATCCAACGACAACATATGTTCCGAAGGAAATGCATTCGAAGAACACCAACAGCATTTGGGTTTCACACCAGCAGACTCAGCTGCCTCTTTCTTTGCCGCCAATTCACTCCAACAGCAACAGCAGCAAGGCGACTACTATGAGCAGCAGGAGACCACAAACTTAGATGACGACCAGTTCTTCCCTGATGATATGTTTGAAGTTCTATCTGAGACTCCAGACTACTTCAGCTCCATTCACATGGCCATGGACACTTTCTCGGACAAGGAAGAGCACACCTTGTCTCCACCTATGCTATCACCTCCATCATTAGTTGAGGTAAATTTTTGGACTAAGGGAGATTTTGGGAGGGGCAATATCAAGCAAAGTTGTTCTTGGTTATTTTATGCTTTGACCACCTCACTTTTTTATATTACATTTTTCAAGAAAAATAAATAAACCAAATATAGGAGGCCAAAAGAAGTGTAGCCGTAGTACTAGCTCGACAAGAATCCAGCGAAGCACTCACTACCGCCAACTTTACTCTCACATCATCAGAAGACAATCAGAAATGGATCTAGATATTACTATTTTAGTTTTTGGTTAAATGCTTTGGTGTAACTTATTTATTTATTTTCCCGCTAAAATGTCAACTATTTATATCAAAATTTCTAAAATACAGTAAATTCCTAATAAATAGCTGACATTTTTAAATTTTCTTCCTAAATGTGATGGACATTTGTCTTCTATTCCTAAGCTTGAACACTGCTGACCCCTTGTATTTGTTGTTGTTGATCAAAAAAACTAGAAGGTATTCTCTAAATGGAATGTGATCATGTTGTTGTTAAACCCAAAAATATTTCCTGCTGCATAAATATCCCCCTAACAACTTCTAATCATCCAATACTCTTTCGCTTGCGATAATTTTTTACCTAAATATTATTATTGTTTCATCTATTTATTGTTGTCATGCTGGAAATGTGAGTGTGTTTGCCCCAGGTTTCTGTTTTTGGATGATGGTTGGGCGAATAAAGAGAGTTACTGTTGTTGAACAATTGTTTTAGTAGTTGGCGATTACAAACACACAAACATACTTTTCACACATCTTTATTTTCAAATACAGGGTGTCCCAGAAAAAGACCCCTATCGTCAAAGCGCCCCACTTTTGACGACCACTTTTGACTATCAATTTTTTGTGCACGATATTTCATTTTGTGGACTTGCTCATGCTCTAGCAAACGGTATATTAATTTAACAAACTTGACACACAAACAAAATGGGCAATTGAAAATCCGTGAATTTTTTTGAATTTTTCATGAATTGACTGTATCTTTAGACTGATTATGAATAGCTATACTTATTTTGCAAAAATACTCCAAACACATGATTTGGAAGCCTCTGACTTCCTCTTTCAACTGGTATAAAAAACTCTTCTGAATTAGTTTCGAAAAGTCATGATCCTAAAAACTTGATTGGGAGGGGGGGGTGCTTATATGACAGTCGGTCAATATTTCTCTAAGCCAAGGTATAAACCGAGGTAAAACATCCTAAAGAGGTAATTAGACATCCCAAAAAGATGAGATTTGAACCTAGTTTTGTTAACTGGGGCTACGAATTTCGTGAAAAACCTAATATTTTCAAGGCTGAAATCATTATCTATAGAAAATCAAGCTACGAGCCTTATCTATGATTAGATTTCATGCTTTATTCATTCATTCAACCATAAAATTTTGTTACCAACAACCTCCCTGAAAATTATTACTCCAAAAACTCAGAAGAAAACAAACGATGGACCAATCTGATGTCAAATATCTGCTCAAACAGCAAAATATTCACCTCCAATCTCAGGTTTTACTAAAACCGTTTTGGTGTCTAACCCAAAAATTTCTACATTTCATTTACAGGGATTTTCCGCTCTCATATCTGCTATAAAAACCGAAAATGATGCCAAGAAGAAGGTTTGGACATTCTCGTATAAAATTTTCAGCCTAAAACAGTCTGTTATTAATTAAGAAATATCTTCACGGAATTTTGATGGAGTGCCTTCAGAGTGAATGTGGCAATCTGAGTTGTTGGGCATCTGAAGCTATAGTTCTTCTACAAAGCTCTAGTAATCCAGGAACTCTGTTAGATGAAGTAATGGCTAGTGTTAGATCTGAGGGACATAATGTGCACACTCTGATAGACCTACTCTTCCGTATGGTCAACAACCAAAATGGTGGGAATAAAACAGCTTTAGGAGGGTCAGTACTTTGTAAAAAATTATTTAAGTAGTCACTAGGAATTTTAAAATTTTACAAAAATCATAGCTGGTACATTAAACCCTCGGTATAACAGCTCCTCTTGGGACTGCTCATAAGAAGCCATTTTATCGATGTAATGGAGGTCGTCAAAAAATTTATGATTTTCTTAGAAACCGCTAAGAGAACCATTCAACAAATTTTTGTAGATTGGTCACACGACTCAGCAAGATGTTGCCTGTCGATCAAACTCATTTACTTCTGGAACACGTGAAACAATTGCCTATGGCAAAGTAAGTTATCATTTGAAGCAATGAGTGCTACAATAATATTTCCTTTGTCGTAGATCAATCCCTATAGCTTCCAAACTAATTCACAGTCCACATTTGAACTCAGGGTTTAAACTGGCTTTGCTCAGCCAAACACTTGCAGCTAAGCAGGAGAATGTGCACAAATGCTTGTCCTGCCTACTAGAATCAATCACAAACTGCTTTATCATGCCTAATTTATATCTGTTCGCCAACCAACTGATCACATATCCCGAAACAGCATCCGATTTGCTGTCAAGCTCCCTAGCAAACAACCCACATTACTTGGCCATGTTGCTCCCAATAGCTGACTGTAAAGACAATATGTTTGAAGTGATTGGATTGCTGAGTTGCGGAAATCTGGCTCAGGCTCAAGCTGTGCTCCAGCTGAGCAGGATTCAGCTGTCGGAGCACCCCAGCTACTTGCCCAGCCTGCTTTCCTTGTATTCCATAGTACAAGAGCTCAACAAATGCAAAGTGTTGAACCCTGATTTCCCTGTGGAAGTGTTGAAAAAAAACCTACAAGCTTGTCAACTAAGATTCTCAGCTAAGCAAGGACATTTTGTTGAAGGGGAACACGTGGAAACTCTGACTGAATATTTGGCTTGGATAGTTCAAAAGGTTGGATTAATTTTAAAAATTCCTTTGCCGAGATCCCGCCCTAACATTTTTGAAAAAAAAATTCAATTTTTTGCATTTTGTATGCTTTGATGACCCTGGTCAACCCTCAACATACCAACACCTTTCAAGTTTGACTTCACAAAAGTCAGGCGCTGTTAAAAGGCATATAATTCTGTGACGATCATCAATGTTAAGTCTAAGATATCAACATCTGATTTCGAAAATACCACAAAAATTGAGGCGAAAATGATGAGACTCAGCAAGGTCAAGTGGTGAAATTATATGTTTTTAATTTAAATTTGATAGATAATCTTATTTTTTTCAAAAACTGTTTTGCAGAAATCTAGATGTGCAAACTTTCTGAAGTTTTGGCTGCAGTCATTTCAAGCAAACAGCCATGCCCAAACTTTGCACACCAGCCTTGCATTTGTATCCGGTCTGTATGCTTTTTTGGATGATGCAAGTGAGTGTACAGACCTCTTCCAGCTGTGCAATTTGTTGGCTGAAGCACCTATATTGGTAAGACTATCAGATACATAATAGACAAAACCTAACACACACAAATATATATCTCAAGATCATAAACTTTATCTTATATCAGCTTATCCCCTAGATTTTTGATTCTATTTAGTTTCATTGTCCAAGATTTGTATTTACATATCTGGTCTTTCTTTTTCACTCTTCTCTCCTGCCAACCTGGCATTGAGCCAGGGACACAACCCTGGCACACACGGACGCACACACATAGCACTGTGTTCTAAAAATCAATAGTTGGCGGTGTGTGTGTCTCCAACCCATCTTTTTGCATCTCTTTCCTTCTGTCTACTACTGCTTATTAGAGACTTTATTTGTATAATTATTAAGTAGTGTCAGATATTATGGACCCTCCAGACTATGGACCAGTCAGAGAAGTGCCCTCTATCAAAGGCAAACATCCAGTCATCCAGTACGACAGCCGACTCAACCCTGGTCATGTTTACGAGTTTGTGTTCAACCGATATGTGGAGCGCACTTCTACCTCCTATTATGTCTGCCTGGGCTGCAGAAGCATGAAGAGGAAGGACAAGTTGCACCAATTGCCCCCAGCTACAAGAGTCACTGTGGTCAATGGACGCTTGACATGCAACCCTGAAAGTAGGTTATTTTAATTTTTAGGGGGACTGGTCCTAAATTTAGTCAAAAATGATCCGAGCTTTAATTACCGTATTTGCTTTAAAAATAGCCCCAATCGTTTCAAACTTCAAGTGGTCTAAAACATCTGTTCTCATTATTTTTTTAAGCTCTGTGAAAGATGTCTGTTAATTTTTGATACTTAACCCGATATTTGAAAATACCCGAAATTAAACGAAAAAGAGTATTCTTGAAAATTCTTCGTGTTTTTTCGGTTACTGTCACTTATTTATATTTTTTGTAGATTTTCAACATTTCTGCATTCAAACCAAAAAAGGTCTGAGCGCTGGAAAAAGGGCTTTGTAAGCACTTATTTATCGACTAAAGTCTACTTAAGTAGTAATAAATTTTTTCAGATACAGCCTCAGTCAGTCTCTATCCAGCAAAAGACCTCAAGGTAAAGCCTTTTTATAATTTTGAAATATTTATATTGTAAACTGTAATTTTACAGAAGGCATCAAACTAGCATATGAGTCAGCCATAGATGGACTTAAAAACAGGAATGATTTGAGTATAGAAGAGCAGCATGAAGCACAAATGGTGATGTTGGGTAAAGGAGGATATGCTAGCAAAAGAAGAGGTCTCGACAAGGCTGCCGAAAAATACAAGGTAAGAAAATAACTCATATTAGGGGTTTTCACCAGGTTTAAACTATTTAAGATCTAAATGTTTCACACTTTTTTTATTCAACCCAACTTTTCAAATTGTTCTGCTTTTGGTGCTCAGTCAAAATGTTTCGATTTTGTGGTCTATTTCAAATCAGTTTGAATTTTTTAGCAGCTTGCCACTGTCCGGATTATAATTTTTATAAAATACTTCACCCTGGAATATAAAATACTTCACTACTTCACAAAAACCACATAAAAGAGGTGTAGTTTTTGTGGTATAACCTTGCTTTCGAGATACAGAACTTAATTGTGAGCTTATAGACAAAATTCCTTCACGACTAGATGCCGACACTTTTTATCCCGGATTTAGGAGTCTTTTGACAATTCTGGTTTGTTAGTTTTGTCGAAAAATTGCATGGATTACGATTCCACCAGTCGTTACTAAAAAACGATATAATTTTTCTATTAAGACTAGCAATACTGGAACTCTATAAAAAACTTCTTTTTTTAATAATTCAAATAAGGGTTCTTTATATTCGGCGTTGCAGGTCTAAATGTCAAAATTATCGTGTTTCACAAAAATCAAAATCCTTTCGATATTTTGAATAAGACTGACAGACTGGAATTGACAAAAGGCTTTATTTATCTTCTAAATATCACCAAATAATCTTTAAAATATTTAGTTCTACAACTTGATCAACCAAAAGCCCTACTCTGAAGACACTGAAGACTTAGATGCTCAAGCAGATGAAGAGGACGATGCCCAATGGGAAATGGCCGAGAAAAGGGCTAGACTAGAGAATGATCAACAACAACCTTGTAGCTCTACCACCCCTCAAGCAGCCACTGTGCATGTGGTGTCCACAGCTCTGGTCAACCTCACCTCCATCGTCGACCCCAACTGTGCACATTTAAAAGGACGAGGAGAGCTAGTCAAACTCGAGACCATGGATGACTATGAACCACAAACCAGTAGTTCTACTACTGATATGCCTGTAGTCAAGTCAGAACCAGACGAAAAAGCCTCAATATCAAATACTACAGCTAGAGAATTGACTGTAAACTGTGCTAGTTGCCTGCTAGATCTGTTAAATTCGAGCACAGACAACTGGGACCAACTGAAAGTGGGATGATATCCCTGGCTAAAGAGGTGCTAGAAGAGGGCTTGGTGAGCTTGGAATCCTCAGCTCAAGAAGACTTCTGGAGCTCAGTGGACAGGATGGCTAGGGTGGAGGATAAAGGCATGGAGGGTCAGAGAACGGCCAGTTTGGTTGGTTAATATTGAATATTTACCTTTATTTATTTACTTGGTCTTTTTCTTGTCTCTCTCTCTATTAGTCTAAACACACACTAACACTGCAGCACAACAACAACAAAACTACATAGAAAATTATTTTTATTTTCATTAATATTAATTTATTTTTTAAGCAAAACCAACTGCTGCTACTGTTTTTCTCCTTCTTCTCACATGCAAACTTGGATAAAAAGCAGTTGATACTGAAAAATTTGCCAAATTTAGCCAAAAATCAGGTATTTGAGTATTTTTCATTTTCAGTGTTTTCTAATTTGTAGTCTTTGCAGGTGGTGGCCAGGCAAATTCTGAAGTTTTTGTTTGCACTCTGCAGGACAACTTCCAAGCAGCTGGCTTTCGAAGTGGTTGGAGAATTATGGGCTAAACACAATTGGATAGCTAATGAACCTGGTAATTGGTTGTTGTATCAATTACCTTTCTGTGACTAAGTTATTCAAGTTATTTGAAACATAATTTTAGAATTGGAGCAATATTTTGTTCGCATTGACCAAAAATCAGACGACCGAGAGACAACATACCTCAAAATGGGTCTGATTAGGCGTATCTGTAAAATGTACGCTACTCAATTTGATTGCAACCTTTTTCTAATCACAAAATCTATGTTTAGTCAGCAAGGAGAGCGTTTTGTGCCTCAACTTCTCAACCTCTTGCATCCAAACCACCCAGAACAGCTTTTAGCTGAAACAATTTTAGCTCTGACCGACCTCTGTGGCCAGTCGCTATTGAAAGTGGACAAAGTTAAAGCAAAAGTGGATGCTGTATTCCCAGAAGGCATAAATTCAGATGTTAAATGGCCGAGAGTAGTGTCCGCCTACTGCAATTTGCTGTCAACTAGTGCTGTTGATCCAAATGACTATGTAAACTGAATCTATTACGAGGTTTTACACTGCTTAAACATATTCTCTTTAGAACCTGGCTTTGACGTACGTGGAAGAGCTATGGCAACTCAAGAACAGCTCTAACCAAGAAGTGTGTGTCTCGGCATGGAATTCCCTGTCTAAATTCCCTCTCAGCACACTCAACGCATCTAGAATTGCCGCTAGTCCAGCCTCCAGTTGTCTAGACCTCCGCCAAATTAAAATAGAAGAAGGCACTTGTAGTAAAGAAGACACTAGCAGTAAACTTACAGGAATCCAGTTGCTTGCAATCTCCAAAGAAATTCAGTCCGTTGAATCATATCAAGGTATTTTCCAGCATTTTGTTGCTTGTGTTACATGTCTTACTTTCAGCTTTCGGCAACTTCTTGCACAAAGTGATCAGCTGCGAAGTTGAAGAGTTGCCAAAACCATATTACACTGAGGTTAAACAGGAGTCTAGATCAGGTGCTGAAATTAACACCCAAAGCTCGTCTACTTTGTTACTGGTAAATCTGATGCCAGTACTTAGAGAAACTTTGGAAAATGGAGGCACTTCTAGCTTGGATCTCGCAGCTTTTGCTTTAGCTGAACCAATTACCAAACACTTACAGCCGAACACCAAGAGAATGGCCAAATGCACTCATTGTAAGAATTTCATTAGGCTAGTTAAGCAAGTGTCTAAAATTTTTGTGTTGTGATTTTTCCGGGATTTTCTGGTGGACTTGACCATTTCCAAAATAGTTCACAACTTTGGCTAGGCTTTTCATATAAAAATGCCAAACTTAAACACTTTTTAATTTTCTAAGTATTTCGCATATAATAGGCCTCCAAATGAACTTTTTAATTTTTTCTGACTCAACATAAACACTCACTCCTTTTGCCTGACCATTCCAAATTATCTAAATTTTAGTGTTGTCCTACGCACTTCTGAAAGCCAGAGCTGACAGCAACTTGGAGTTCAGCAACACCCTGAATTACTTTGCCAGTTGGAAGTCGGGAATCGAGTTCTCTTTCCGTCTGTTCCACGAGACTCGCAAGAAGACCAATGTTCATTTCACAGTCGCTATGTAATAGCACAAATATTACTTACTAGGTGTCTAATATACCATATTCAGGGCAAGGGACATGTTTATAGAACTGATGCAAAAAGCAATCGATCAAGTCAAGGATGCTGCAGTCAATGTTGTGTGTTGCTTGCCATTCCTCTGGGACACAGTCAATGACATGGTAAGCTGCTGATTGCTAGTTGAAAATTTGTTATAAATTGTGCTTTATTTTAGCTAGCAGAGTGTCCAGCTGAGTCTGTGGATATTCATTGGCAAGTGTCTGTAGTGGAGTACCTTCTCATGTTGGCTATTGAGGACTATCAACCTAAGAGCTTGCCTATCTTCCAAAAAGAAACTGTAAGATTTATAAGTCCTAAAGTTTCAGTACTACGCGCTTTGGTCTTACTTTTAAGTCCGTTTTATTACATAGAGTTACTTAGGTACTTGAGTTGTGACTTTTAGCTAAAAATTGGGTGTGGAACACCAGGAAATTAATTAAATTAAACTTTATTGAGTACTTTTATGGCCTACTTTGTGATATTACAACCCAAACTGACCGTGTATAAATTTTCAGATGCGGACGTGCCAACTGTCAGCTGCAGCCTTCTTTTCTCTGTCACTTATCTTGCATAGGCACACCATTGACTATTACAACAACGCCTGCTTGCCTGAGCTGATTCTTCGAAACATATCTAGCTCTTGTCCGGCTTGGATGGAATATTTAATTAAAGGGATACTGTGGCTTGCCAGCAGCCCACTACCTCCACAACCACAACAACCACTAGTCAAAGTTAAGTTGGAGCCTACGGATGAAGGGGATCTGGAACAACAACAAGCCAGTCCCACAAGTACCACCGGTTCACCCTTAAGTTTGGTGGTCAATAGCCTAGTCAACAACATACCTATAAGTCAAACAGTGGATTTGCTAGAAATATGCCAAAGCAGACACAATGTCAAGGTCCTGTCCAACATCCTCAATGTGAACCCAAGTTTGGTGGCCAATATCTTGGATGAATTACCGAACCCTCAAGGATTACAGGATAAATTCAAATCCGTGGCCAAAGACTCTAATCTTGCTGAACTAGCCAATCTGAAGACTGCTTTTCAGCTTTTTTCAGAGCTAACTGAATCAGACCACCTGAGATTTGGCCATCAATTTGCCAAACGGATCGAAAAGACCATAGCTGCTTTCAATGCCAAGACAGTAGCCAATCAGAGGTCTGGCCTCAATTTCAGCAATGCCACCAAAAACATAGTGGCTGAGTGTGCGTCCTGTTGCTTGGGCGAGTTTTATGTGGGCAATCTGCCTGGAAGATCGGGGGCAGTTGCTGATAGCAAGAAAAACTACAAAGAATTGCCGAGGGTAGTGTGCTCAAAGAAGTGCTAAATGAGTTGAGAACCAACTCAAACGGTAGTCAAAAAGAAGTACTTTTAAAGAGCTTGCTAGGTCACCTAAGAACTGATTTCAAATCCCTGCCACCCATAGACTGGGCTGTGTTGTATTCTGTTGGTGAGCAAAGCACATTCTACAGGCATCTGTTTCAATTAGCCGTCCAGCAAAAGAGTGCTAAGGTAGGCTCACACTTTATGTAAAATGCCGATTTATTTTTGTAGTGAAGTCTCTCCAAAAAACACCGAATACATGTTAGTCCAATTTTACACATTTTGTTTTAGTTGCTTACCAAACTATTACAAGCCAATCACCTGAACTTGCAGTCAGATCTAGTTGCTCTATGTCCAGTGATCACACCAAATATTCAGTGCCTTCTGGACTTGTTGCCTAACTCAATCTTCACTGCTTTACTAGACTCTCTGCTCTCAGCCATCACCCTAGCCAATTACCCAGACCCGTCCATTGGTTTAGTGAAGCAACTGGCTCAAATGTCCATCTCAGATCCCTCAGTTAGAACATCTATTTGGCGCCATGCCCCCTCATTGCAAGCAGCTAGCCTTCTGATGCACCCATTCTACAACCATTTTTCTGACTGCTTTGAGGGTAGCACATGTCCCAATGGTAACGAATTTAAAAAAAACTCTCTTGCACTCCAATATTCATTCTAGGCTTTTACCATTTCTGTTTCGACAGTCTTTGGTCCCAAATATCGTAAGGATTCCGATTTTACCGGCCATTGTCTAAAAACCTTTTTTGTGAAATCGCAGAGTATTCGAAAAATGACCGGTAAATTCGGAATCCTTACGATATTTGGGACCAAAGACTCAAGACTGGGACACAAGACTGTCAAAACAGAATCGGCAAAAGCTTTCGAAAATTACCTTAAGCTTCAAGCAGGAACGAACTTGTGGGGGTGTCGGGTTATCGGAACTTGACTATTTTTTTAATTTGTAGAGTCCAAAGCCAGCTTAGAGAATAACTTGATGCAGGCTTGGCTAGAAGCAAAGAAGAAGTTCAAAATGAACGTGCAGAAAATAGTGACTATATTTGCTAGAATCACTTCAGAAGAAACACCAGTCACCGCTGACACAACGTAATGTTTTTGAGTGTAAAATATTTAGATTCGCTATGGTAGATGTTCCATTTAGAGCATCCTCTTTGCTGATTCTCGCTAAATGTTCTATGGAATTGAGCAACAAGGAAAGGATAGCTTTTCTAGCTCAACTCATCCCTATGCTCAAGATTGTGAAAGTGTCTTTCCGCTCGAAGAACTCGCCTAGAGACCACAAGGTTGATAATTTTAGTCGACTTTACTCCAATAAATCCCCGCAAGAAAAAAAATACTAAAATTTTTTGCCCTGTTTTGATTAGTGCTCGGTTAATCTACCTAGGCCCAACTCTAGATTTTCGGGGTATAGACGTTTGGCTACAAATGGGACATTTTTGGCGTTCTGCCCTATGTTCTGTTTTAGCCACTTAGGCCTTAGGCTTAGGCTTAGGCCTTAGGCTTAGGCCTTAGGCTTAGGCTTAGGGACCAAAAAAATGTCTTACGAACTACAAAATGGCTGAAAAAATAAGCCTAAGTGGCTTAAACAGAACATAGGGCAGAACGCCAAAAATGTCCCATTTGTAGCCAAACGTCTACTCACCAGATTTTCAGTGAAACTTAACTTCAGTGAGATAAATTTTCTATGATAGGGCTGAAATTTCGAGAATTAAAATTTCGATTACCGTAAATACTCTAAAAGGCCTACTCTTCTAAAGTCAAAAAACGCGTTTGTGACATTTCATTTTGACCCATTTTTGCATTACACTCTCATGCAAATTATCACTTACTTTGTAGGCAGTTAGATGAACTACAAAATAAGTCGTAACTTGCGAAAGAGTATACTGCAAGAAGTACGCCAAAAACACAACGCCACAAACGCGTTTTTGACTCTAGGGTATGGTTGGAATAAGACCGGTCCGAATTTTTTTCGGGAATATTCCCGGTCTAAATTCTTTTTCCGGTCCGATTTGGTCCAAACCTTTTTATTTCCAAATAACCAAAAAAAATAAAACAAATTATAAAAAATCAATCAAAATCGTTAAAGAATACATCGAAATCTTCATCAAAATATAATACCACTAAAAACAGTGGTTATATTTTTTAGAATATCTGGATACCCGTTCAGGTTGGTTTACCTTGGCCCATCAAGCAAAAAGTCAATTTTCGGTCAATTTTTTTTTATCAAAAAGTGTCAACCGCCACTTAAAAACATGTCTTAAGCATGATTGAAGGCGCTGAAACGTTTGAAAAAGATGATTTTGGGAAATTTCGGGTCACGTAGGGATTTTTTACTCCACTTAAACTGTTTTTTTTTTCGAAAAGATTTGGACCGATTTTTCATTGTCGGTCCGAATCTAAGATTCGAACCGGGAATATTCCCATCACCCAACCCTACTTTAGGATCAGCCTAATAGAGCATTGACGGCAGGGTACGTAACTAAAAATTTAAAAAAAGTACATTTCGCTAAAAAGTAGAATTTGGCCATGTTTCTTCAAAAAATGCCATTTTATCCAGTGTTGATCGATTTTTGAGCACCAAATAAATATTTCGATGAAAACCTCAAAAATAAAAATGATTTAAGTTCCCAAAGAAAGTACAATTTTTTTGTAAAAAGTACATCTACGTACCCTCATTCACGGTAAAAAATATTAGTAATTGTCCATATTTTAGTCAGTGCAGGTCTACTTTGACCTGCTAGTTGCTTTCGTGGTATCAGCGCCTTCGTTGACTGGACTACCCTTCTTTTCTTGGACCCTTGCAATAGTCCAGCCAGTACTTGGGTAACTGCCACACACAGGTTTCCAGTTCTCTTCCGAGAGTTGTCACCCAATTGTTGGCTGCCGACAGGGGCTGTGATGGTTTCAAGGAGGTTGTCATATACTTAGTGGAGCTCTACTGCCCCGCATTGACCGAAGAGCAGACAAAAGCGATCAAAGGTATTCTATACAACCACAAACGTAAATCACACTATAAATTTAGCTTGCCTTCGAAGTTGTGTCATAAGCCCTCCAACTAATAAGCATTGAACTAATAGAAGCGGCTGGAATCTGGGAAGATATTTTTAATTAAGCTTGTTGTTGTTTTTGTTTTGGTGGCCAATAAAATGTTTAATACAAAACCAAAACATTTTTAAAATCCAAATCAATGCCTTGTAAACCTAGACAAGTGTTAAGCAAAAATCTTGACTGTCCATTTAAGGGCACATACAAACGCAGCTTAAAAAAGCTGTGGTTTCTAAGAAAATTTCATAGGTTCTTGAAAATTGTTAGAACAGCCTGTACATGTTCAATTATCAAAAAAGTCAGCTGCTCTTACTGTTGGTTTAGATCAAAAACACATTGTTGTGTCAATTATTTTCCTGCAGATAAAGTAAAACCCAGAATAAACAAAGGTTTTTTCAAATTTTTTATCTTGATTTTAAACCAATGTTCAAGTTTCAAACACAAAATTTGAAAATTTTTAGTCCTTCCAAAGATGGGCACAAGATCAGAAAAAAATAGTTTTGATAAGATTGAGATTTGTAGATATTTAAGATTTTTTATGTCAGGGCTCCCGAATTGCCCTTATTTTTTGAATTAGCACTCCCGTAATTTTAATGTTTCTAACACAGCATTGCTATTTTTTACTCTCAGCTGATTAAATTAGTCACACGAGTCGATTTGGTACACCGCATGCATTTTTGGCAGGATTATGGTATACCACATGTTCCCAAAAGTAAGTTTTGACCCCTAATTCGAACGTTTCAGGTCGTAATTAGTACGAAAAACATGTTTTCCGGTGGCGGAAAGACATGTGCAAAAAAAAATTGACCGAAATCGACCAAAACCACAGGGTGGGGTTCATGGTTCAATTTTTCAAAAACGATGAAAAGTGTGCAACACCATAACAACCCACATGCCCCCTACGCCCCCGGAGGCTTTAAGGGTTCCTTTTAAGGGTTCCCGAACAATTCAGTGCTCGCATTAGCGTTTAGGGGCCAAGGCTGACCCTTTATACACACCTGCCTGCCTTCGGCAGGCACCCTAATTCAATAGGAAGCCCCTTTGGGGTACATTGTTCGGGCCAAGGGCTGACCCTTTATACACACCTGCCTGCCTTCGGCAGGCCCTGGCATTGTTGAGGCGAAAGTGCTGATTTCAACAAAAAATGAAAGTGATTTCAACAAAAAAATGAAAAAAATGAATTTTTGGTCAAAAAATGTAGATTTTGAACACTTTTCAAAAAAAATTTTTTTTGCTCCAGATGTCTTTCCGCCACCGGAAAACATGTTTTTCGCACTAATTACGACCTGAAACGTTCGAATATGTGGTCAAACCCCAGTTTTGGAACATGTGGTATACCATACTTTAGCCGCATTTTTTGTGAATAAAAAATGGTTTGTTTCGAAAACAACCGTGGACAAGACAGCCCTGTTTTATGTATATTTTGTGGGAAATCTTGAGTATAATTATCGGTCTCATCTTGATTTTCGTCATAGGTTTGACCGAAACCCACCGACAAGCAAAAATTCTTTGTATTTCGTTTTGCTCAATATTTTTTGACTTTTTTACAATATTATAGCAAATTTGTCATTTAAACCACAATTCTGCACAACATAAACACTTGAAAAGAAGTCAAATCAAGTATAGAGCCTGCAATTTCTTAATGCTAAAAATGTTTTTAAGAGACTCAGTTCTATTAAGAACGCAACAATTCTTTGGTTTATTGAGCTGACAAAGCACAAAAATGGACATAGAAAGAAGCATTGAAAACTTAAAACACAAAATAAAAGAAGATGTAAGCAACTCTTAATATTCACTAACATTCTTTCTAAGCCTACTTTCAGACCATTGCTTTAGTCAAACTGCAGCAACAAATCAAACATATCTTTAGTCAATCTACCTCCACAGTCCAACAGCAGCTTCAGCTTAGCCAAAGCAATCCTTTTAAGCCGAGCCAAGTCAAAAATGAGGCCAAAAAACAATATTTGATCAATTTTTACGAGGAAAGTCTTGGTCTGAAACAGCGTGAGGCTAAACAAGGTTGATTTTCGTGATATGTTAGATCCATGTTTCATATTGTGGAAACCAAAACAAAAATAAAAGTTTTATTTTCAAGTTTTCAATTTCTAGGTCGTGAACTACTGGCTTGGATTAAAAAACTGCGATCCCTCGAACTTCAGCAAAAGTTGATTTCAGCGGGAGGCGATTTGCATCTGTGTGATACTCTAGAATTGCTGGAACAGGAGGCAAAAAGCTTGCCTCTCTACATTCAAGATGTTCAATCGTCTATCTGTAGCATACCTAGTTTAGTTGGTTGTATTCCTTTGGGATTCGATGAAATGTGCCTGTGGGCAGCTTGGTGGTCGGCTATATTCAAGCCAACAAAGAGTGGTTATTGTGGCAAGTTATGGTGAGCTGTTGTTCACTTAAGCTTATATTATTAATTTAGTCTGCGTTTCAGAAGATCAAACTTGACAAGAATGGCAAAGAAAAGTACATTTTGGATCAGCCTTATAGTTATGAACTCAGAAAATGCTTGTCTACGAAAAATAAAAACAAGAAAAAGTCAGATAGTTTAGTGAAACTGCGTAGAAGCAAGATTATCCCATTGCCCAAATACAATGCGGACCACAAAAGACATGCAACAGCTTTGTTCCAACCAGGTGCTATGGTGTTAGCCATGTTTCCAAGAACAACTGCGTTTTATGATGCTTGTGTCCTGAAAACTCCTTGTGGTCTGTTATCTTGAAGAATTTAGCTTATGTTTTCAACTTTAAGTTAGACATTGGAGAATTACGACAATTTCAGTTGGGGTGGAAAAATACGTATGTAAATAATAAAATTTAGAATCGGATGAAAACTACACGGTGACCTACGACTTGGACACTGACTTTGATTTGGAACACTTCGACAGAAACATTGAAGCCAAAATTACCATATATTCCATTGCTCAACGCTACGTGGTTGCCAAACCTGTTAATGACAGTGTTTCAAAAAGCAAAAGTTGCATCAAGTTATCATAAATTATACTCACATGTTCAATTTACATCAATTATTTAATAAATTTATTGCTTGCCCATTTTCTCAATAACCTTTTTTCTTAAAAGTTTTTCAGAATTGCAAATTACAGGGTGGTGCCGAAAAAGGTAAAGAGTTAGATTCTCAAGCGACGTTGTGGTAAGACTAGCAAACATACTAGCAAATAAAAGACTAGCAAATACAATCTGTTTTGAGAAAAGTTAAATTATATTCATGATCAATTATTGAACGAGTCTAACTAGAAATGGATTTGATCCCCAAATTGTAAAGCCTCGTACAAAATGGCGGATTGTATTTTCAACAATCCTCACTCGGAAATGGACATAACTTTTTTTGTTTTTTTTCAAAATTTATTCTGTTGCTGCCATGTTGCATCTAAAAATCAGGTCTACCCAATAGGCTATTGGTCAAGTTCTTATGAATTGAAAATATTGAAAAAAATTCAACAATACTCAATCCAGGCGAGTGAGGACTGTGAATGAGGATTGTTGACTTTTTCAAAAATTTCAATTAATACAGACTGAAACAATAGCATATTGAGTAGCCTTGATTCTTAGCTACAAGATGGCACCAACAGAATAATTTTCAAAAATAAGTAAAACTTATGGCCATTTCAAAGTGAGGATTCTCGAAAAGTCCTCATTCATTATAAACAAGGCCTAACTAATGGGGAAGAACAAAATAACGTTGAAGACATTACCGTTGCGAGGAAGTTGACCATTAGTGCTGGCAGGTAGGTGGTGAAGATGAATGGATTGCTGAGGGTCTGTCTTATAAATAACTATCAGTTTTGGCCCATAATTTATAATTCTGATGTCAAACCAATTATAAATCAGGTTTATTTAATAACTGAGTTTGTATGGGAGCAGGTCATTTCCCCCGAAAATTACATTTTCTATTTTTATCTGCATTTCAAACTACCGTTATTATTTCCCTACTCCCAAACTCAAAATTTTAATTTTTAGTCAGTCTTTCTCATTTATCATTCACATTTTGCGCACTTTGTGACCATTTGTATGTATGTAGTTTTTTATCACACTAAAACTATACTAGGGTGCATATATCAACGCCTTTATCGTACTTTAAATTTTAATGGCAGGTATGTGTTAATACATGACATACACTCCTGATTACCCCTACCCGGTTAACCACACCCGCCCCATTCTTGCCTACAAACTTACCACCGACCCTCCTCCTCGGATACTTTCCTGGCGAGGGGTATCCAGGAGGGTATCCAGGTAGTTTGTGCCTCATTCTAGTAGCTAGGGGTTTCCACATAGTTCGGGTCCAATCCTGGTGGTTAAGTTACTTTCCTGTTGGGTCGAGTCCCATCATGGTGTTGGGAACGTGGTTCGGGCGCCATCCTGGTGGTTCGGGCCATCTCCTGGTGGTTGTGGGTTTCTGCGTGGTTCGGGCCCCACAATGGTGGTTCGAGAACTTTCATGTTGGTTTGGGCCACACCCTGGTGGTTGGAGGGTATGCATGCGATTCAGGCCCAATCTTAGTGATCGCGGTACTTTGATTTTGGTTCGAGCCCCATCCTAGTGGTTGGGGTACTATCGTTTTTTATTTTGTATAATTTCCACACAACTTTAATAAATAGGTTGAATTAACTTTTTCATGTGATTTTGTTTATTCTCTTTCTTATCTAGAGAGATCTAGACAATTCTCAGGTAGAGAAAAGTTTAGGAAGGAAGAGGCAAAATGGTGGTGGCAGGAATCGAACCTGCAGCTTTCAGTTGTCCGGGCTGATGTGCTACCATTACACTACGCCGCCACCTCTTCCTTCTTTTCCTAAGGGTCTATGCATATCTGCTCTCTTTACAGTAGAGAGCTTGTTACTTGTTAATAATTGTATATTTTCGGGGGAAATGAATGTTCGGGGAAATGAACTTTCGGGGAAATGAAGCGTACCCGTTTGTATGAAGCTCCTTGGGATATTATTTGTGCAAAAAATTATGCTTAAAAATGTGGTAGTCAATTATCTTAATATTCGTGACCTAAATTTGTTGATAATAACATCTTAGCTAGAATTTTTTGTACCACCCTGTAAAGGGAATTATGTGGCATCATAGCTGCATCCCAGCAAGCAGCACTTCTATGTTGTCATAATTGGGCTCGTTCCATCCCAAAAAGGCTCTGACAAACCTCTGCCTCTATGGCCATAATCAATACAAATACATTTTGGATTGAGAGTGCCTGCCCAACTTACTGCCTATTCCTGCTACTGCTGCCATCTACTATTGCTTTGGGATAGCTAGAAAACACTTGCCCATACTCTAGCCAAACAAAAATATATGGATTTTTGCTTGTTTTTGCACTATTCTTTTCTTTGCTGCCCCTAAATTGAAGGCACACACCGTTCTGCCAGTTAAGTCTCAAGAGTTTTTGGTAGCTTGAGTTTATGTATGCGTGCAGAATATTGTTGATGGTAAGGCGAGTGCTTCAAGAGGGCACTCAACTGGAAACTTCTCAGTTTTTTTACTTATAATTTTTTATTTTTCTTCTTGTTTAGCGCTTCTAAAGCGCTTGTAGGTTAATTTACTCTGGCCCATGCAGGGCCGCAACTTCAACTTTCTCAAGGGGAGGGGGTCTTCAGTCAAGGGAGGGGGTAACGTATTTGTAAAGGGGGCGGCTAATTACCCTATGACCACCTCCTCTAAATTGCAGCCCTAAGCACATGTATCTTTAGTAATTTACGGTTTTAGTAAATCGCCTAAACAAAAGTTTAATCCACGCTGAAGCAAAAACATAGAAAGCCCCTCAATTGCCCACATTTTCAACATTTCGATGCCTAGCAAACAAGTATCGTTAAAAACAACTCTTTCAGAAATGTTGAATTGTGGAAGTAGAAGAGTGTCACCCACCTGCACCACCACCATTAATAAAAATATTGATTGTTCCACCAGCCTATTATTACCCAGCTGTTTGTCCTACCCTTTTAGTGTATGTCTGCCTAGGTTGAGAAGGCACGCGAGAGATATTTTTCTGCTTCTCTCTTAGCTATTACTTGGCTTTTGGCCCCAGTCCTAGTACTACTGCCACCATTTAGCTGACTAATTTCTTCTTCTTCTTTTCTTGTTTATCACAGCAATGTCTAGAGTTGTCTTTAAGTACCTTTTAAAGATATTTTCATGAAAAAAGTCTCGTGTGGTTATGATGTGCCATGGATTAATTCGCATCGCGTTTTGGATAAAATGGTACGAAATATATACTTTAGCCAAATTTTATGCCCTCTCTTTTAGTTCTGTATTCATGTGAGTCATTTGAACGGAAGATGAATTTATTGATTTTAGAAAAAAATGTGTGTTATCAATGATTTGCACTGCAGTTTTAATGTCCCTTCAAAAACTATTTTCGTTTGTTTTTTAATCTTTGAAAGTATTTTGTTTTTGCTCTAGAACATTTCTAACCAACATCTTTGATGTACAAGTAAAAAACATGTTTTTCGGTAAACAACACTATTGTTTGACTAAAATTTTGCTATGATATTGATTTTTTAGCTTTTTTATGATCTAAATCACAGTCTTTTCAAATTCCAAATTATTTTCCTTACAAATTAAGGTGAACATTCATTAGTCGGCCTTTTTTGTAAATCTGTCTTTATTATTTTAAGTTTTTACCAGTTTTTAACTATCAATCAACCTAATAAGTGTTTGAAAAGCTGGAGAAGATTTTCTTTATATGGAGCAAATTTTTCCAAAATTTTAGTCTATTCATATACTTTTTTACCGTAAATACTCTATTAAACGGCTCGGGCCGTTTATTTTTCAACCCCTGAAAATCGAACAAAAAATATTTTGATTTTGAAATTTTTGGGTGCTCAACCAAAATCTGAAAAGTGGAATCAGGTAAACTCGTGGTAACTAAGAAAACGCAAAAAACAGATTTGCAAAATTGTTTTTCTAAGCTGAGATATAGGTCCTTAAGGGGGGCCGTTTATTAGAGGGGGGCCGTTAATTTGAGTGGGGCCGTTTAATAGAGTATTTACGGTATTCATTTTTGAAAACCGTTTTAGTAATGTTGATAACTTTTTAGATAGCTGACATCCAGGGCTAAACACTTGTGCAAAAATTATTAATATAAATAAAAAAAAATTCAAAAAAAAAATTGATAATATGCGGGCACTTGTGCACTTGGGGGCGGGGGGCCCTTTTTTGGTTAACTGTAAATATGGTTTAAACGTCTCCTAAGTAATTTTTATACGCCAGAAACGATAAAAAAGTTGTTTCCTAACAATTTCGGCACTAAAAAGTTAAGTTCTCAACAAAAGTTAGTTACCAAAGATTGACCAACTGCCTTGGTCCCCAAAGTAATTAAACTAAAAAGGGTACCTATACATCTCAAAAAACCAAAAAGATGGAATTTGAACATAGTTTCGCTAGCTGGGGCCTACCGCATGAAGAAACTCTGGTATGCATATTGTTTTTATGCATCCAGAGTTACTCCGAGTGATTGGTGTCTAAGGTACGTGGGTGGGCGCATCTCAATCCCAAGCAACCAAGCCCCCTGCGCCCCCGAAGGGGCGCAGGTGGCTTGGTTGGTTAGAGATGCGCACACCCACTTACCTTAGACATGATTCCGAGAGAGACTCTTGATCATACATGCATTAAAGACTCTTTTTGCCCAGCTCCACTGACCAAAACGTGGTAGGATACCTTAATATACGATATTTCACCTTGGGGGACCAAGGCAGTTGGTCAATCTTTGGTAGCCAACTTTTTTTGTGAACTTCACTTTTTAGTGCGGGAATTGTTAGTAAACAACTTTTTTATCGTTTCTGGCGTATGAAAAATACTTAGGAGACGTCTAAACCATATTTACAGTTAACCAAAAAAGGGCCCCATCCCCCCCCCCCCCAAGTGCACAAGTACCAATATGCGAAAGTAAATTTTTAGCTCACTTTTCTACTTTTTGCAGGCAACTAATACGACGAAAAAGTGTCTAAGAATATTGAGTACAACTATATCTTGACGTAAAATCTGAAAGATTTTGAAAATGTATTATAAGTTTGTCAACATTTTGTGCAGCAATTATAGGTTTTCCAGCAGTAATATTTCACCAAATAGCCTTTGAGTACAATTAGCAAATATAAGTTAATTAATTAGCTAAGCCAAGTGATTAGTTGGTTTGTATAACTGCTCTTGCAGTTCTAAAAACCTTGATTTGAAGTGGCGCTTCTTACTTAAAGTGACATTCCCAATGCAAATCAATATAGAATGTGTGGTGATGTACAAAAAAACCACTGCTCCTACTTCATTCAGTGCCCACATGATTTCATTTTATTTGCAATTGTGCAACTTTGTTTATTGTTTGTTTTGCTCATAAAAATTTCGAAAAATATTTTTGACTACGTTGTTAAATTTAGACCCTTACCAGAGTTTAGTCAGTATTTAATTGAGCACAAAGATGTCTTTATCCGGTCTAAGGAAGCAGTTCAACAAGGCTAATCAGGTAATAACATTAGTTTGCTTGTTGAAAACCTGACCTATCAATGAATTTAGTACCTGAGCGAGACTGTGGGTGCAGCTGAGCCCACAAAGTTGGACGAGGAGTACAATGAAATGGAAAGGGTAGACTTCACAAGCTTATAATGTAACCTTCAAGCCTTTCATTGCAGAAGATAGACCTGACCTACGAGCTGATCAGTGCTCTGATTGCTGGCACACATGAGTATCTGCAGCCCAATCCAGGTATTAATACCCTTAATACCTCAAAGCATATCATTGGTATTGTTTAGCAACACGAGCTAAAATGGCAGCTATGGGAGCGATGTCTAAAGTGCGGGGCACTACTAAATCACAATCCTACCCACAGACAGAAGGCCTCTTGGCAGATAGTATGGCTAGATTTGGAAAGGGTTTAGGAGATGACTCCGACCTAGGAGCGGCTTTGTGTGATTCTGCAGACGCTTTTCGACAAATGGCTGACATCAAATATCAGCTGGAAGATGTAGTCAAGCATAATTTTCTGGACCCAATCACCCATCTGCAGATAAATGAGTTGAAGGATGTTAATGTAAGTGAGAGACACTAGTCTTTGCACAACCTTGTTAGAGAGATGCAAATGGTTTAGCTGTCACTCGAGATTTTAGCTATACAGTCAAACCTGTATTCTAAGACAATCCATGAAAAGACAATTTCTCAATAAAACATCTGTTTTTTTGGGACTTTTTTTTTGGCAAACATTTTTGCCCTACAAATCGGGTTAGGGCATAATTATCTGAAAAATTTAAAAAACTATCTCATGAACAATGTTCAAAAAAATGTCGAATGACTTAACATAAAAAAATAAATAATTTTTCTACAGCACCACCGTAACAAACTGAAGGGTCGTCGTTTGGACTATGATTGCAAGAAGCGCAAGCAGACCAGAGGTGGTACCATACTTTTTAAAAACGTAATTGAAAATATAAAACAATGATTTATTATAGATGAAGAGTTGATCCAGGCCGAGGAGAAGCTGGAAGAATCCAAGCGTCTAGCTGAACAGGCTATGCATAATGTGCTCTCCAATGATGTAACTTATTATTTTTAGTCAACTCTAAAGGGTATATCGTGCTATTCATGCTCAATTGATTAAAATATTTTTTCTTTTTTTCAAGATCTATCTAAAAACTTGACTATATATCTGATTACTTCAAAAAAACCCATACCTCCGCGAGTCTTAGTCACCAAGCAAAGTTCTATGACAAGCTTACACATAAACCTATACTTCTACCCGTTTGACTTTCGATCTCATTTAGAGCCACCCGGTCAAAGCAAAAAAATTGCTTGTTATAGACCCGTCCCGCAGAAGTATAGGCAAAATAGAGGTGGTATAGCTGCTGGCCATGATTTTTCGGCAATATTCCGGATATTTACATTCCTAAAATGTTGCGGGTAAGCTACTTTAACAATGAGAAAATAACTTTGACCGCTCAGAAACCCATGTCAAAGGGACCAAAAGCCAATGAAAACTGCTTTTTTGGGGGTTTACTAATAGGGATATACTTCCGAGAATATTGCCAACAATCAACTTTAGGGAGGACTAAAATAATATATTTTAAGGTAGAACAGATATCGCAATTAAAAGCACTGGTTGAGGCGCAGATAGATTTTCATCAACAAACAATGCATGTGCTGGACAGTCTTAAATCTCAGCTTACAACAAGGTAGCTTCAATCAGCTTGATTTATAATTAAACAAATTTTCGAGTTAAAGGATAAAAGAAGCAACTGAACGTCAACGTCTAGACCATATTCCCAAATCTGTGCTCGTGGAGCGTAGTCCTAGAACACGGTAATACAAACCACCAACCTTGTTGCTTTTATTAGGAAATTTTCAGTTCACCAGTGAGCGAGATGTCTGGATCGACGGCCAACATCAACTTCACTGGCAATGACAACGCTTCTCTGGCTTCTGGTTCAGCGCCACCTCCATACTCCAAGGTTGGTGATCTAGATTTAGATAGGCTCTCTAACCTATTCAGTTTAGAACATGAATGGATCAGCCAGCTCATCGGACAACTGGCAAGCCTCCAAGTCTGCCACCTCTCCCATTCCCCCCACTCCAGACTCTAGTAATAGCAAAGACAATAACAAACCTAAGAGCAATGCTCAGTGCAAGGCCATCTACGACTTTGAGGTAGTGCTCAAATTAAGGCTCACAAAAGAAAGATTTGAAAATCAAAATAAAGAAAAAAAATTTAAATTAATCCAGACTTTCCATATATAATTTTCAGGCACAAAACCCAGGCGAGCTGGAATTCAAGGAGGGTCAGGTGATCAACTTAGTCTCGCAGATTGACGAGAACTGGTATGAAGGCCAGATCAATGGCAAAAGTGGGTTCTTCCCAATTTCTTACGTCCAAGTCACCATTCCACTGCCTTGACCGAATGCAACTGGAGGTACTGCAACACACTTTTGGGCAAAATATTTCTTCTTTTTTCCTACTACAGTCAAACCTCGATAAGTCGGCACCCTCAAAAGTTCGTTGCAGCCTTGGGTCCGAAACTTTTTTAACCCAAATTTTGAAAGTTTTTTTCCAGTTCTGTCCTCACAGTATGGTCGGAAATATCGTCAGGATTCCGATGTTGCCGATCGTTTTTTTTGAAAAGAAAACAAAATTTGGGTTAACAAAGTAAAACCTCTATAAGCCGGCACCCCTTTTCAAAAAAAGGGTGCCGGCTTATCGAGGTTTTGCTTTTTAATGATCAAATTGCAGGATTTTCAAAAAACGATTGTCAAAATCGGAATTCTGACGATATTTCCGACCAGACTGTGAAAACAGAACTGGAAAAAGCTTTCGAAAATTGGGTTAAAAAAAGTGTCGGACCCAAGGCTGGAACGAACTTTGGGGGGGGGGGGGGGTGGCCGGCTTATCGAGGTTTGACTGTATTTTGTCATTGCAAAGCTTTGTAAATCATGCACTATAGCAAATTATTATTTTTCATTTATGTAAAAACGGTTTTAGAGCCATAAGAAGATAAAAAACAATTTAGACAACATTTGTGATTTGCGCAATACTTTTTTTTCCATAAAAATAATGAAAAAAAGTTATTGGTTCATTTACATTATATTATTTTGTAAAAGTATTTGGCTCCAAATGTTTTCTTTTCAGTATACTTTGGCCACTTAAACTACTGTCGATTCTCCCACTAGCTCTCTAACCTGAGCACCCAAAATGCTGTTGCAGATTCGATCTTACGTGGTGACATGCTATTTATTTTGGCTTGTTTGACCAGTTCTATGGGTTATTTGGGTCGCTGATTCCAAATCTGGCGTCAAAAAAGTCTAATTACCCCTAGTCAAACAAGCCAAAATAAAAAGCATGCCACCACGTGGAGTCGAACCTGCGCAGCATTTTGGGCGAAAAAGGCAAACAAATAGAATTTTTTGTATTTACATAATATCACAATCTTGATAATATTGACTTAGTTTGGTCCAAAAATATATATTTTATGGGTGATAATTTAAAAATTAAATGATAATTTTTTGCTTGGTTCTCAAACTAGACTTAAATCAATCCTAGAAAAACAGTTGCGAGACGATTTCTTTGCTGTGAAAACATACAGAGCCCAAATATCGCGTTCTATTCACTACTACTATTGCAACTTTTCTTACCATAATCTAGTTTTGTGTTTTAAAATAGTTATTTACATAGATGTATTTGATTCGCAAAAACAGTAAACACCTTTTAAGTATTCAGCAAATTAATATACTTGTAGCAGAAATTCTTTGTCATTTATCCAATTTTCATTATGATTGAAATGATGATATAATAGCAGTAGCAGTAAAAACGTGTTGTGTCAAATTGAGGATGTTTCAATTGCAGAATAAATCTTTTTTATTATTGGGTGAACAACACAAAGTATCATCTCAAACACAACAAATCACTTGGAATTTAATAATTTTATGAAAATTTAGCTTGGCTGAAATCCATCTCAGGGTGCTGCTGCATAAACCTGCAAATGATATTTTTAGTCCTATATTTTTAAAGGATCTAAAGATTCAATTTTGAGAGAAAGGTTTCTAGATTGCAATAAGTTCATCAACAGCCTTACTTCTTAAGCACATCCTGTTTTTTCTTCTCTTCCGAAGTGGGCAGACCCATTTCCTTCTGTCTCTGGTCATACATCATCTTCTCGACCATGGAACGCGTCTCTCCATCCAGATCCGACAGTTTTGAGTTCTCTGGCTGCACCTTCTAAACAATGAAGGAGGTGATGTTTCGGGTCTTGACTACTTTATTCATTACCTGAGTGTTGATCTGGGGTCAGTTACTAAAAGCTGATTCCACCACTCCATTTGGTTGATCTAAAGGCGAAAATCGAAAAGTTTTTTGGCTGAAGCTCTAGCCATTACCTTTTCCAGCGAGATGACCACACATTTCTTGTCTTCAATAACCCAAGCGCCCTGTTCCACCTTGACTTGTGCCTTCATCTCGCCGTCAATTACTGGAGGCTTACCTTTGAGACCCACTTTAAGGTGTTGGCGGGTTATCTCAACCACTAGATCTTTGGCCTAAATATTCGGTTAAATGTAGTTTTGTATACTAACCCTACCTTCAAAGGGAAGCCGAGTCCAGGAAAAGGAACTCTAATTTCAAGCTCTCCCAGAGTTTGTGTCCAAGAGTAGTTCTCCAGATCACACCCATTGCCAGCGTTGGGCTTGAGTTTGCCATTGTCTTCTTCGTTGCCGTCTTCCTCGCTGCCTTTGCCTTCTTCTGCGTTTTTGGGTTGGCTACTGCTAGAAACAGCAGTAGAGGATTCAGCCTTTTTGTCACTAAATACATATTTTTTAAAGCGGTTTTTTAATTGTCTAAAATTTTCCAATAATAATGCTAAAAGTTAACCAGTCTATTGTTGCAAGCTCTTTGAAGAGCTCTATTAAAATGTGCAAAAGTTATCTAAATACCATATACTGTACACTCTTCTATTTTTCATTCTTTTTCAGATCTTTTTTTTTTCTAAAGCTTTTGATCCCTGTAAATATCTGCCTAAAAGGTCTTTGTACAGGGCTATAAAGCCTTGCACAAAACTATAGTTTAAGTCGGGTTCAAACCGAAAATGGGACTTTATATACAGTGTCTATAAATTATACCGTATTTATTTTAGTAGAACGACAGCGGTTGAGATTAAGACTAGGGGGCTGAAACAAACCTAAGGTAAAGTCAAAAAAAATTGGAGACTGGAAATTAGAACGACATGTCATTCTACTAAAAAAAATACGGTATGCTCCAGCAAAAAACTAACTCGGCCAATTTTTCTCTAGAGCAGCTGCTTCTTCATCAGTCAACTCCTTGATACGTGTGAATTCAGCCTCTTCTTTGGCCTTTTGAGCATTTCTACGCTCAGCCAGTTTTTTCTCTTCGGTCTCTTTGCGAAGTTTCTTGGTTTCAGCCTCCTTAAAAACTATTTAGATTATGCCATAGCAGAGTATTAGTGAACAACCTTTTGGGCAGTGCCTGCATATTTGTGGAATGCATCCATGACCATACTCTGCGCCACATCACTCGAGGCACCCGTAAAAAAGTCAGTTTTGCGGGAGAGAAAGCTGAACAAACAGTCAAATAGCTCAGGCACCCCACCCTCCATACTTCCAGCCAAAGACAGCAGCACACCGTCAACACGATCTTGATTGCTGGACATCTTCTTGAGTTATATATAGATGATAAAGCTACAATTGGATTTATTTAAAGATCTTTAAAAATATTAAATCATCTAGAATCTAGTCAAAGATTCTAGAAGTTTCCATAGCAACTTAGAAATTCAGAAAACACGCAAGAAAACAGTTTTGTTATCTACATTAAGTGAAAGCTAAATAATTTTTCAAACGATCTTTTGAAAAAATTTAAAAAAATGGCTATGTCAAGTTTTATGAGATACTTTAGCTAGAAAACGTTAAACCATTGTTTATAAAATATTTTGAAATATATGGCCAGTTAGTTCTTTGTGGCGGTATTTCAAAACTCTTTAATAGGTTTCTGGAAGTTCCATGTCAACAAATAGGCAAAAGCACAGCTATATAAATGAAACATTTTAAACTCAGAATTGCATTGCATGACCATCTGATAAAATATAAAACCACAAGAATTTCTGATCCGACACCAAAATCAATTAAAAAAGTTTACGGGAGTGAAAGAGTAATTTGGCGGTGATTTCAGCATATATATTTTGGACCGGTTTTTGAAACTAGTGACACAAAACATAATAGTAGACAATTGCAGAAATGTTTTTTTAGATTGTTTTCAGACAACGCTAAAAAAAATTCTACGATTGCACGTAAAGCAAATTTTAAAGTGACAAAAAATTTGATGATTGTAAAACTGTTAATCTTATCGCAATAATCTTACAGTAGAGTATAATCTCACAGTAGCGTCCAGAATTTATGCAACAAGATTTTTTCGCGGACTATTTTTTCTTAATGCTTTATTTTAATACCTATTTGAATTTGAATACAAAATTCTATTATAGTAGTTTTGTAGCATGTTTTCCAGTCTATCCGATGGCATAGACAGAATCCCAGAAACCTTTTTGATATTACGCGCTCAAGTTACATTTTCCGAAACATGTCATTTTTTGATGCGTCCAAAAGTAATGCAACAAGACTTGATACTGACAGATAAAAGTTGTTTTAGAACTTTTTTGTTAGTTTTTTTTATGAAGTGCAAAGCACTTTTTCTTAGCTATAATTTGGTAGGTCAAACTCTTCTTTTAGATTATTTTAGAAAAAAGTTATGATCTTAAACATCAAGGTATCGATTTTTCGGTTGAAGTTTCAAAAATATTAAAAATGACTCAAAATAAGATAAAAACATAGGTTTTTTTCTTTTTTAAAAATCTTCTTTAAAACTTCAACCGTCTGTATTCAAGCCTCGTGTGGTTCTAACACAACGTACAACAAGTCATTTTCTAGGGAAATCAAAGAGCTTTAAAATAATGAATTAAATGAAAACTTTTGATTGAATAAATTTCGAGAAAAGCCACTGTTTCTGCACTCAAGCAACCATTTTCCTCAGATTTACTCTGATTTTGACTAAAAATCGACACCTTTATATTTAAGATCATAACTTTTTTCTAAAATAATCTAAAAGAAGAGCTCGACCTACCAAATTGTAGCTAAGAAAAAGTTCTTTGCACTTCATTAAAAAAAACTTACAAAAAAGTTCTAAAACAACTTTTATCTGTCAGTATCAAGTCTTGTTGCATTACTTTTGGACGGTACTGTACGTGTAAAATTTCTAGAAAATTTCTAGTCCCTGCTTTTTTCGCATTGACAGGCACGGGGATGCTATTTTAAAAGAAGTTTCTAAGATGAGTGTTTTTCTTTTTTTGAAGTTAATGAATTTGCGAAAGGCAAAATTTCTCATTTCGAACTTTTCTTTATTTAATGACTCATATTTTGAGATTAAAGTATAATTTTTTCAGGATCGAGTTGTTAGCTGTGGTTTTGAAGAATAAACTTAAAAATATTAGTTCAAATAGTACTTGGCCAGAATAGTAGCTTAAGGTGTGTCTTTAAAGTTTAAGTGTCTTAAATTTTAAGTGACTTTACTTATTTCAAATTTTAAGCTTCCCGCTCAAAACCCTTCCGGGAATAAAACAGTTCCCCTTTAAATATTCCCTCTCTGTGGCCTAAATGTCACACTTACTTTAAAAGCTTTCCTAAATTTGATTTTTTTTGTTCTTGAACCAACTCAAAACTACTAAAAATAGAGTATTTTGTGTTAAACTTGTAAACAATTTTAAGCGCCTCCTACGCCTACAACAAGTCAGTGAACAGTTCAGCCAAAGAACTTGCACAAATATAGCTGAGTGAATGTTGGGGATTGTTTTTTTCACTCACTTTTCTCCTTTGATAAATCGCTAACAATCAAATAAATTTTTAGTTTTGTGTAGCACTGACTAATATAAGAGGCACAAATTTGGCAAAAGTATTACTCACAATAATAACCAAGACACATAAATATGTCCTATACTAGCCTTCGCCTAATCACTACAACCATAAATTTGGCTGTGCCTGCTATATTTTTTTCTGTCAGCATCCGCTAACGAAGGTGTTTTAAAATGGCTCTCACTGAATTAGAAAAGAATGATTTATTTGTTCTCTTTTTCCAATTTTGGTGGTGTTGTTGATAAGAGGTATGCATGACAGGCGATAAACATATCAGAGATAACGGGGTTCACACAATTTTTAACATTTTTAAAAATTAACAAAGCCGTTTTACAGCAGTTGAGAACTTGACTAAAATACCAAATAGCTTTTGGGATTTTGTGTTGTTTTCCTTGTTATATTGCGTTGGCGCAAATATCCGTCTACTAGAATTACTGCATCCTGATTATATAGCAAACAATCGCTTTTCGATACTTGCTTCAATGCAATCCAACTGGTGTTGACAAATTCATCCTAAACTTTGCCTGACCACCAGTCCTTGGGCGATCAATCTGGTTTGGGTTCCCTTATCGTGTTTTTAATCCAGGACTGTATATGTATTTGCAGTGAAAAATGAACTTGACTGACTTGTTCTCTTTTTTGCCCATATTTTTAAAAAGTGTGTCTGTAACAGTTTTCAATATTGCACGGGAGAGGGATTATAGGCAGCCAACCACCTGGTTGAGTGTCTATTGTGTGTGAGTGCATCCCCGTCCCCATAATCTGTGTTCTATGCAAACATGCTCATCTAGTTTAACCCTTGAACTGCACACACTCATCCCAATACAACACTGCTGCTAATGCAGCAATTTTCCCATTGCAAAAAAGTATGGCAAATTTGTTCTCTTTGTCTGCGTTTTTATCTATTGATTACATCTGCCAACCGGGGAGTAATAGCACAAAAAGCAGACAGTGCTTTGATGAAAAGCCACTTACTGCATCCATTAGGGAGGATTTGTTAGCTTCCTTGTATCGTGAAAGCAAATATATCCCCTATTCCATTTCGCGGCCAATTGCGCCCCACGCCAGACACATTTGCCACACACACATTACTTTGAACTTGTTTTTTGGAGTTAGAAAAATTAAAAAAGTAATTAGGGCATGGTTTCTAACGAAATTGCAAACAGCCAAAAGACCCTAGTTTTTCACTACGATCCTATTTTAGAATCCTCGTCATAACCGAAATCTATAATGCTGTTCTGTAAACTTCTTGGGTTTTGCTGTCCTTTTTAGTATGTATGCGGGTCGATTTTTTTACCCAGCCTGTACAATAGACTCTTGAAATATTTGGAATCACGTGTCTGACCACCTTTCACTTACTTTTGTAATCTTTCGCACATTCTGTAATAGCAATTATTCCAACCTCGCCCAACTTCAAATATTCATAGTTTTCATTTTTTAGCTGTGGACTGCATAATTTTTTCGTCTTTTTTGCTAGCTGGTCAAGTCCAGACACTTTTACTAGCATTAGCAATTGAATGCAGCCCTGGAGTGCTAGCAAACGCACTTTCTGCCATCAGATTAGTCAGCAGTTGACACTAGTCCACCAGGAGCATTTTGGATTGAAGCAAGAGCCTGGATAATTCGAACAATTATTTATTGTGCGTCTTATAAATACTACTTGTGTTTAAAAATCAATAAATTAAATATATTTAGAAAGTATGGCAAGTTCGCCACGCCAGTCTACACCTAATATGGACAAGGTAAGTGGAACAAATTAATATAAGGTCTTCGCCTCAGCTGGTCTTTTAATCTGTTTTTTCAGCTGATCCAAGAAGCTCTGCATAGACGAGCAGCCTTAGAGCGTCAGCATTCCATTCACACTGCTACCAGTGCATCTCCAAGCAATGGCAGAAGGAACGAAAATGAAAATGCCACACCTGGTCAACCAGACAATCATTCTGCAGCACTATATTTGCCAGATGGTTCATTGATGGAAGAAGTGGTTAGACCACAAAAAAGAAGCCGCCCTTCCAATGCTGTCAAGCATCGACATCGACGCAACAGGAGAGCTTCAGGTTGAAAATTTGTGCAAAAGAAAAGATTACGACAGAATATGTTACAAAAAGTTTACAAAACAAGGAATCAAAATCCTCCTTTTCTAAGAAAAATATTTTGAAACTTTGCCTAGCAGCGCAACCAGAGAAAAAAAGTAAACAGCTCTAGAAAAAATCGATCAAAAATTGTTTTTTTCCAAGACACTAAATGAACTTTCGGAAATTACTCAAAAAAAGTAATCGGATGGTTAGTAACAATCCTCAAAAAACCACCCAAAAAGTCTTTAGCACTAGTAGATTAGAAATTTTTTTGTTTTATGGTTGCAGGCAAAGGTAAAAATTATACGTATATACATTAAACTACAGGATTTTTGCCTCTTAGTGTCGAGTTTATCTATAGCGCAAAATTAGTCGAAAAAGCAGGGACATTTTTGAAAAATTTTAGTTCGAAAATTTGACATAGGATTTGACTAAATTTGACATAGCTCATGTGGTCGCATTTCCTTTTATTTCTGTTTTTAGTGAAAAGTGGTTGTCTTTTTATTCGAACTTTGGGGTTTTTTTTAATCGAAGAGCTCCCGGTATTTAGTTATGTTTGGTATTCTAGGGACTAATAAATTTAATCAGCATGAGTATACGCTTAATATTCCTAAATATTCATTAACCACATTTGCAGACTCCAAAGCCCATGAAGAAAGGGGTGGTATGCGTCGGAAGAAGAGTAGAAGGCAATTGGGTGGTGTGAATGCCCCTCCGACACGTTCATTGCAATGATTGGCGAGAAATGTTGGCCCTAACTAGTTCTACCGCCAAACCTATGGATTCTAGTCACAAGTCTGAGGGCGATCTCCAGATTTTCGACAGAGACGGCCAGATCCCTCTAAGCGAAGAGTTTAACACTAATTCTGTGACCGGCGGTACTCGGAGACCATCAGTTGGCTCATTACCAGGCGCAGCTGCGAGCCAATCGCCTGAGCCACAACTTGACCCCAAATTGGAGGCTGTGTGTCGTCTAAGATATGCAAGTGGAGGATCGGTATGTTTTTCAGTCAATAGTTGAGTAACTTCTGATTTCTTATTCAGACAGCCCAAGACGAATGGATCGAGCAGACATTTAGCAAAAGAGAATGTTGCCAGTTTATCGCCTCTAGTCGAGATTCCAACAAATGTGGATGCGGACGTCTTAGAAGTGCGCACACAGTCTCAGCTCTAGCAGCTGTCAACCCTCTGAACACTGTGCATGAGTCTGCAAGACATCATAATATTCCCTCGCCCAGCCTTCAAAAGTGGTCCATTGGGAGGCACACTATAACGTAAAATATATTTTATTGGTACTATTTGTTTATAACATGTAGTTCAGAGCACCCACAGACGCCTATGGAACACTGGAATTCCAAGGAGGTCCCCACCCCTTCAAGGCCCAATATCTGAGGCTAAGTTTTGACTCGGAGCCTGCGGACATTATGGCCTTGTTCGAACATGTTTGGCAGATGGCTCCACCTAAACTAATTATCACAGTTCATGGAGGCATTACAAATTTCGAGTGAGTAAATTGGATTTTTTTATTTAGATAACTACTGAAAATTTTGCTAATTGCAGCATACAACCAAAGTTAGCAAGAGTTTCCGCAAAGGACTTCTCAAAGCAGCAAGAACTACTGGAGCGTGGATCATCACTTCAGGCATGAATGCTGGGGTGGTCAGACATGTTGCTGCTGCTCTAGAAGGCGCTATCAGCACTTCGAAAGCCAGAGCCAAGATCGTCAGTATTGGAATTGCACCTTGGGGACTTTTGAAAAAGAGGGAAGACTTCGTGGGCAGGGTGAGTGAGATTCGGTGTTTTGTAAATTTGTTGGTTATTTAGGACAAAGTTGTGTCCTACCATCCCACAGTTTCCCACCAAAAGGCAAGTTTGCAGTGCTCAACAATCGTCATTCCTACTTCTTGCTAGTGGATAATGGAACTGTTGGCAGGTAGGTAGTAGTAGACTTGGCGTGCTTGTGTGTTTGTTTAACAGCAACTACAAGGCTTTTAAATAAACAGTTGGAAAATAGTTTCGTTAGTTTTTTACTTATTTGAAAGAAGCAAGTTTTTTACATTCAAGCGCAAAAATACTTTACAAGAATACCGTCAACACAGTATTTTCTCTGTTTATCAAGAAACCACTCATCTCCTCCCGGGGATTACGTTTAAAGTGTGGATATACCGAAGAACAAGTATCCTAAATGTTTTGGATTACTTTGTGATTTGACGTTGCAGAAAGCTTATTAGGGAAAGTTAATTTACCGTATTTCCTCTAATAAACCGGTCCTTCTAATACACCGGTCTCCTCTACTTTGAGGACTTATATCTCAGACCAAATAAAATATTTTGCAAAGCTTTTATCTTTTATCTTTTCTTAACTCCCACGAGCTCTACCGATTTTGTTTTTCAAATTTCGGTTGAGCACCCAAAAATTTCGAGATCGAGCCCAAAATTTTCAGATTTTCGGGGGCTTGAAAAATAAACCGGCTGGCCATTTAATTAGAGGAAATACGGTAATTAGTAAATTCAGTAGTTAAATTCTGAGCCGAAGTAATGTTGTGTGTAATTCAGATATGGAGCAGACATAATCCTCCGCCGTCGCCTAGAGTCATATATTGCCGAAAAACAGAAGATTGGAGGTGGTGCCAGAAGTGTGCCTGTGGTTTGTGTAGTCTTAGAAGGGGGCACTTGTACTGTCAGGACTGTGCTCGACTATGTCACCAAGTTAGTTCCAACACACATTCTAAATGTATATCTAGTCCGCAAAATCGATGCTGCTTGACATAAACTAATTATTCATAAATGTTGAAATTCTTCATGATGCTCCAAGCTCATGAAGAATATATAGAAAATAGGTGTTCTTCATAATATGTAAAACTTAAAACAGTCTAAATAAAACCTTTTAACAAGACCATAATTTCAAAATCCTTTTTTCTGCTGGTCAGAACTTTTTTTTTGGCAACACCCTCTCATTAACACTACTAAACGGGAACCTGTTCATTGATTGACTGATTTATTGATTATGTGGACACCTATACTGTTTTTTTAGGATTCCCCGAGTGCCTGTGGTAGTTTGCGATGGAAGCGGACGGGCCTCAGACTTGCTTGCCTTTGCTCACCAATACATTCAGGAAGATGGGTTGGTGGATTTCATTTTTTTTTCTCAGTTGCTAGGCAATCTTTTTACAATTTTTATACAATCTTTATACTTCCACAACTAAATAAGGGAATGGACTAATAATAAAGATACAATTAAAGATTCCAGGAAATGCACACATAAAAAGAAAAATTGTGTTTTTGCGGGATTGGAAATAACCTTTAAGGTAGAAAATGTAATTCTTTTCGGAGACATTCAGGTGTAATTAATCATAGTAAGGGAAGCCTGCAATTAATGTTTTGCCTACAAATTATGAAAGTCCGCTATCTAGTTTGATTTTGTATTTTGTGGTCTGGTTTAAATTGTTATTAGTCATACAAGTTTTAATATTTAGCATGAAAATAGGAAGCACATTTAAAAGTACTCTAACGTCAAGTATTGTCGCTAAAATTTATTATCAAACAGGTCCCGACATATCTGATCTATCCACCAAAGCCCTCACCCTATTGTTAGACCTGCACCAGAGTTTTATTGTGATCGAAAAACCTAGAACGAAAGCCATTTTTTTCAATATATTATTTCCAATTGCAGTAATCTGCCTGAAGGTGTGCGCCCCAACTACTAAGTCTCATAGAGAATGTGTTTTCATACGACAAAGCTAACGCCCAGTGCTTGGTTCTGGATATTCTGGCTTGTGTTCGTCAAAAGCACATGGTTGGCACTCTTAATTCTCTTTCTTAATTCCATCAGTAGAATACTTTCAGATAACCGTGTTCCGATTGGGCGAAAACCAGAAGCACGATGTGGATTATGCTATCTTAACTGCTCTGCTCAAAGGCCATAATTTGTCGCCTGCAGAGCAATTGTCTCTAGCCTTAGCTTGGAATCGTGTCGACATTGCGCGCTCAGATATTTTGTGATGGGTCAAGACTGGCCCAAATCTGCCCTACACAACGCTATGCTGGAGGCTCTAATTCACAACAGGGTGGACTTTGTGCGCCTCTTGCTCGAAAATGGAGTCAGCATGCATGACTTCTTAACCATTGGAAGGTTGGAAGAGCTGTATAATACGGTATTTACACCTCGTTTTGTGGGCTCTGAGATGATGGATTAATTTTAGGACCAAGGCCCTCCAAATACCTTATATTATATAGTGAGAGATGTAGTCAAGATCAGGACAGGCTACCACTATAAACTAATACACATTGGAATGGCTATTGAAAAGTTGATGGCCAATGGATTTCGATCTCACTATACCTCTTCTGATTTCCGCCATAAATATTCTTCTTACAGAACTAAGTGTCGAGTGAGTATACTAAATGTGTGTTTCAAAGCAAAACTTCATTTACAGGAAGCCTCGCGACGCAACAAAGAGTCAGCTCAGCAGCGTTCAGGCTCTGAGTTCTTCTCTAGCTCTGGAGGCATTCATGGACCGGCAGCTCAGTCCCTACTTGCCACTCTTCAACCCCCCTCAATGGCTAATAGCCAAAGCCATCCATTGGAGAAAGAGCATGTTTTGCCAGCCATTTCAGGCAGTAGAGCTCTGAGCAACCATATCCTTTGGAGATCAGCTTATCGACGAGACAATTTCATAACCCCATCCATGCTAAGCGGATGCAATATGCCGCAAGGCAAGGAGTTGGCCATTGAATTGGAGGATGACTCGTTCTGTGGAAGTGGCAGTGAACACGGCAAGGACTTTAAGTACCCATTCAGTGACTTGTTGGTGTGGGCTGTGCTCACCAAACGACACGAAATGGCTCTGTGCATGTGGCAACATGGTGAAGAGGCCATGGCCAAGGCACTAGTAGCATGTAGATTGTATAAGAGTCTAGCCAAAGAGGCGGCTGAAGACTACTTGGAAGTGGAGATCTGTGATGAGCTAAAGAAATATGCGGAAGAGTTCAGACAACTGTCTCTTGAACTGCTCGACCACTGCTACAAACAGGATGATGCACAGACCCTGCAACTACTGACCTATGAACTGTTTTATTGGGGACATGAGACTTGTTTATCGCTAGCTGTGATTGTCAACAATAAACAGTTTTGGCACATCCTTGTTGTCAGGTATTATTACCACATTTTTTTGCCAATTACCCTAAATGGTTGTCTCTCACACGATTTAATGGACCAAAACAAATCATACATTCTAGCCTCACCACCCGTGTATCGATCCAACATCTAACTGAGCACTACTAACCGAGCTTTAAAATTGGGGCCCTATCTTGATCATGACCATAATCAAAAAAGTGGAAAAAGTGGGAGCTAAAATTTTGACTGTTCCGTGAATTATTTTTTGAATAAAGATTTCATTACTTTTCAGCAATTCTCTTACTTTTCTAATAAAATTTCTTATTGAATATGTTTTCAGATTCTGTTGGCAGATTTGTGGCATGGCGGGTTGCGCATTCGGTCTAATTCAAACTTCAAGGTGATCATGGGTATCCTATTCCCACCTTCTATTTTTCTGCTCGAGTTCAAGTCCAGGGAAGAATTAATGCTTCAGCCGCAAACAGCAGCAGAGCATGAAGAAGCTATTAACAACGACTCATCTTCCTCTTCTTCAGGTCACCTAATCTCTAGACTATAACCTAAAAATATTTTCGGCTAAAAATGGGCGGGATCGAAACAGGATTCACTTCCGTTGCTAAATTCATTTCTATAATAAAATTGTGTTACAGAGTCTTCATCATCCTCGGACAGTGAGACCGACGAATTGTCTTCCTTGGATGGTCATGGCAATAATGCTGGAGTCAAAGGCACAACAACTGCTGCAGGCACAGACAACCTGAACAGGCTTCATGTTGACCATCTAACTGCTACTAATCAGCTGGATAGAAGAAGAACTTCCACCGGAAGTGTGCAATCCTTAAACCTTGCCTCTGTGAGTACTGCTTAACACTTGGATCGTCTGATTTTTCTTGTCTATTAAGCTGTTCCAAAGCAAACGCAGAAGGCACAGGAACCGTGCCACCACCCAATTCCCAGCCATGGACAACACTCGCGAGCTGCCCTCAGGCATTGAAATGCGTTCCAAGGTATCTTTTCGCAGTAGTATTCAGTCTTTAGCCAATTATATAAGGGCTGAACCAGTGTTTTGTCAACTTTTCTCAGAATGCCTTGCTCTTTTAGAGCCCCACGAGCATCATGATATGTCCAGGAAGAGGACTCGCTCTCGACCGTCTTCTTCTGTCCTAGGTGGTGTGGGGGCTATTGCTTTGAGTGCTACAAGTGCTCTCGGTGCCGTCTCCTCACCTATAGCTGCCTCTTCTGGACACACAAGTCCTGGATTGACCACTCCCACCCCTAAAGCAACTGCTATGCACCTGGAAGCTCCAGGCTCCAATGGTTCACCAGCTGGTTTGCATGGCTCTTCTAAGAGAAGAATACCATCTCTGTTCCAATGGAGACGCCAGACCAGAAGCTTTAAACAAGGGGACGAGGAGGCACCTAGATTTCATGTGCCTTCGTTTGTAGTTGGTGGAGAGGATGAGACTTCATCCAGAGACTCTAGTTGCAAGAATTCTCCCAGAAACGTTGCTGATAATTGTGAGTATTAAAAAATTGACCTAATTTTTTATATGATAATTTAGACCCATTGACAACTTCTTCACTAGCTCAGCACACAAACAGGCGCCACTCTTCTTCAGCTCACAAAAACAAGGTTAATGAGGGTGAAGTTAACAAAGCAGCGGAATCTACCGGATTTCCAAAAGGAATCCCTCTGCCAAATGTACTGCCTTTTAATAGAAAGGTGGGTAAATGTAAATAGGCAAAAGTTGAGCTGACAATCCAGATAGATCTATATCTATTTTGTTTGGCAAAAGTATATTTTTTCTATAATATTTATCATGTTTTCAGCGCCAAATCAAATTCCGGCGCAAAGTCTACGAGTTTTTTGTAGCTCCGATCACCACCTTCTGGGCGTGGTCTATCAGTTTTGTCATTTTCTTGTCTACCCTGACTTATGTGTTGCTGATCAGGACACCGTAAGCCAAACAATACATCTAAACAATAAACTAAACCATAGTGTTTCAGGCCTGTACCCACCTATTTAGAGTGGTACTTACTGGCTTATGTAGTCACTTTTGGTCTTGAATCTATCAGAAAAGTATTGCAAGCACATTTTTCAGACAATAAATACAACAGCAATTTTTAGTTCTTCATGTCGGAGCCCAAGAAATTCAGCGAGAAAATGGAGTATTTCTTTGGCAATTACTGGAACTTCATCACCTCTGTGGCAATAATTGGCTTTGTTATTGGTTTTTGCTTTAGAGTCAATCCCTCAACCAGGTTTGCAACTACTAATTTACAGACTTCAAACCGAATAATCCTAAAAATTTAAAGTAGCAATTATGGACGCATAATCCTAGCAGTTGACTCAGTGCTGTGGTCCATAAAGTTACTTGACTTCCTGAGTGTACACCCTCGCTTCGGTCCTTACATCACAATGGCTGGTAAAATGGTAAGGAGTAGATCTAATAGACAGAGTTCATAGTCAATATGTTCCTTAGGTGATGAACATGTCTTCAATAATAGTCATGTTGCTGATATCCCTTCTAGCTTTTGGCCTAGCTAGACAGTCCATCACTTTCCCTGACGAAGACTGGCACTGGTTGCTTTTGAGAAATGTGTTCTACAAACCCTACTTTATGCTCTATGGTGAAGTATATGCTGATGAAATAGACACGTGCGGGGATGAAGGTTTTCTTTATATTTTTACAGTTCCCATCCTGAAAAACATAAAGTTTTTAGCTTGGGACGAGCACCTGGACAAAGGCATCAAAATCAGCCAAACTGGAAATGAGACTAACACTGGGTCGTGTGTACCCGGTCATTGGATTCCGCCATTGATGATGACTGTCTTCCTATTGATCGCAAATATACTACTGATTAGCATGCTTATTGCTATTTTCAAGTAAATTTTTCCTATATATAAAAGAATTTATGCATATTTTATTTCTTTTAAGCAACATTTACGACTCTTCAAGCAAAATCTCCCAGCAAATCTGGCTATTCCAACGCTACAGACAAGTGATTGAATACGAGGGAACACCTTTCCTTCCACCCCCGTTAACTACAATCTACCATATATATATGTTGGTGAAGTATTTACGCTACAAGAACGTCTGCTGCTTTTCTAAAAAGTTCCCACTGTGTGGATGCTGTAAAAAAGGTAGATAATGATCTGTTTAATACTACGGCACTTGGATGGCCTCTTTGGTGCAATACACTCAGAATTTCATGCTGATCATTTTTAATATATATACAATGGGTGGTTGAACATTTTAATGCGGGTAAAAATGCTATTTGAAAATTTGCACATTTTTGAAACTTCTGTAACGTGCAAGTCTATTAGCACTGAATACCATCTCTCTATAGCTCAAAAGAAAGAACAGAAAAAGAGCTTTCAAAAGACATATTGTGTAGACATTTACGCCTTATAAATTTCGGATTTTCAGACAAAAGATACAATGATGTCATTTTACGTTTGTTCACTCATCCAACTGAGCACTACTAACCAAGCTTTAAAATTGGGGCCCTATCTTGATAATGACAATCATCAAAAAAGTGGACTGGACCAGAAAGTACTTTAAAACATTAAAAAAGAGGGGTATAAGAGTGCTAAGCAAAAGTCGCAAAAAAATAAAAAATTATTTTGAAAAGTATTTTGACGTAAACTCATTTCCCACTAGGTAAAGCGGCATTCTGACGCTGGATTCGTGTTCAGCGTGGTCGATTTTTTTGTAAAAGTGATCTTTAAATAAAGGACTCACTTTCAAATTTTGAATTCCGCTCAGGGCAATTAATGTTTAAATTTTCAAAAAAAATAAGTTCAATAATAGAAAATGAAATTCTGAGTTTTTTCTACCAAAGAGACCATCCTGGTATCGGAGTATTAAGTGTATTTTGCTAATAAACCCCAATTTTTCGCAGCTATCTCTTCCCTGCTGATTCCAAACACCATTCTCACGGCCTAAAGACCATCAAATATAAAGAAAAGAAGCTGGCGCTTTTTGACTTCACTTTAAGTAAGTTATCTAGCTGCCTCAAAAAACATAGAAACACAGTTTTGTGTTGCAGAGCTCTTTTTAAGTGAGGACCAAGTAGAAAAGCTACATGACTTCGAAGAGGAGTCAATGGAGGATATGGCTAGAGAGAAAGAGTACGAAAAAAACCGATCAAGTGAAGAACGCCTCCATAGAACAGCTGAAAGGTATATTGAAATAAAAAGCCGAAGTAGAGGAAAAGAATATGGTGTAGACCATAGTTGTGCATCTCCGAAAAACCACCACCGCCGCCGCCGTCGTCGCCGCCGGCGGCGCAAAAACCTTGCTAAATTTTGCCGCCGCCACCGCCGCTGCTTTGCCACCACCGCCGCCGCCACCGCCGGCGGCACTTTTTATTTCGCCGCCGCCGCCGGCGCTGCCATCGCCGCCACCGCCGCCGCCAGCTAACGCTTCACTGTCTAAAAAATTTTTCTGTTTAATTTATGTTTGTCATAGAATAAAATTTTTGAAAGAGAACAGTAAAAATCTAAATTATGTCATTTTATCATATTTTCGTAAGATGACCATTCAAAACAAGCATTGTTTTGGTACTTTGTAATTGGTGGTGCCGCCACCGCCGCCACCGCCGCCGCCACATCGCCGCCACCGCCGCCGCCGCCGCAGCCTAATTACTCCGCCGCACCGCCACCGCCGCCGCCGACCTCATTTTCAGCCGCCGGCGCCACCGCCACCGCCGGCGGCACCTAATATTTTGCCGCCGCCGCCTGGCGGCGCCGCCGGCGGCGGCGGCGGCGGCGCCGGTGGCGGCGGCGGCGGCGATCCAACTATGGTGTAGACTTTACTTGACCGCCACTCCCCCCCGCCCCGCGGGTGACCCACAAAAACCCACAAAGTGGCAGAAAAAGCCTCTATATGCATTTATTGATTAAGAGTACTTCTCGGAATTTTGTCTAAGGTATGTGGGTGTCTCAACTCCAAGCCCCCTGTGCCCCTGAATGGGGCGCAGGGGCTTGAGAGTTAGAGATGCGCGCACTCACTCACACATAATTCCGAGAAGTACTCTCGATCAAAAAATGCATATAGAGTCTCTTTTTGCCACGGCCCAGTTGAAAAACATGGTAAGACAGCAGGTAAGACAGAAAATATGGCAATATTCACTGTTTTATCGTTTTGCCACGAAAGTGACCCTCTTTTATTCCCTTCTTCTCCCAATAAAGCCCTTTATCCCTTTTAAAATGTTTTGGCGCCAATTAAAAAAAATTTTTTAATTTTTCTAAACTTTTGGGGACCAAGGCAAATCGAAAAAAAAATTCATTTTCACAGAATCTGATGACTGTGTCCCGGATAAATCGGGGTCGGGAAACACGAATATGAAACCGGTTTTCCAACATTTAACTCATAAGTGGGTCAGCCGTGGGATAGGGTCAAGTAAAGTGTTACCAGAATATTTTCAAACCAGCTAAAATAAAAAACGGCGTTGAAAAATTCGAACGAGAATTTTTTAAAATACAAATTTGTTATTTTTTAAAAGGCTAGGCAGCATGTCGGAATCGAACCCGACCGCGTTCGGACAACGTCAGTACTCTTCCACTGTTATTGAAGTTATTAAGTTCAGACAGTGTTTTTCATTACTTATTGCTCTTTATAAAATGACAAATTTGTATTTAGAAATAATTCTCATTTGAATATACCTGGTCCCCGCCTTTTGCGAATTTGTAATTGGCCATGTAATGCGGTGGTATGCCCTTTTAACTCTGCAAATTTTTGATCACAGTCAACTGCTAACTATGTCTCAGCGTTTTTATTAGCCATCATAGATATGTCATATTTTGTAGGACTGATCTAATTCTTGTTCGACTCAATGATCTTTCTTCTAAAGAGAATATGCTAAAAGGAAACGTCAGAGAGTTGGAGACCAGACTAGAGGTTATGGAGTCTAGACAGGTTAGTGTGTTATCTATGTAAAACAATTTTACCATGATTTACGATGAAACTTTATAGTCAGAAATACTGGACTGTATGAGACAAATCAACACAACCTTTTCCAACTTGCCTATGTTGTTGCAATGCCTACAAAATGCAAGTCAGTCAGTACCAAATCAAGGTGTCTACCAGCCACACATCAGTGAAACCAGCCATCCTACCTCCTTTCCTCAAATGTCTTACATAACTCCAGAAGAAGAAGGGGAATCGGAAGATCATGTTCTAGTGACCAGTGAGTCACTTCCCGAGAAACAATCAGAAAAAACGATACCCCCTACAGCAAGTGGACCTGCACCTCCTTCTCGTCAAATCAGTGTGGCTGAGAGTATGATGGCAGGTAGAACTAGGGGGAGCACACTAGCCTTCAACGACACTGTTTGTTTTTATAATTTGCTTGGCTGAAATTAGTAAATCTAAAGATTAATTTGCAGACAAGATTGAGAGCAGTAAGCCACGCCACTATAATGGGCAGTAATACCTCTTCTATAAATGCCATGTCCTATACGAACACAGATGGTTTTGGCAGTGCTTTGCTGGAACAACCGTTTGCTGCAGCTCAACGTAGACACAGGACTTCAACTATAGCAGGTATTTTTGTTAAATTTTGTTTTCCGATCAATTGTTCGATTGTGTAGGAGGGGACATTCCGACTGCTTCTGTGCCTATGAGCGTGCTCAATCAGTCTCAACGCTTTGAGAGTTTGGCTTCTTTGGAAGCTAAAGGACCCTCTGCTCCGCAGGTCATAGTTCATCCGCTTTCAAGAAGAGGGTAATTAACTATAAATTAAAAGCAGGTCCACGCTAAATAATTTACATTTTTAGAAACAGCATTCGGCGCCGTCGACGACACGACGAGTACACCTCAATCACTGATGCTATCAACATAGAAGACATTTTAGCCGCAGAAGCAGCTGCAGCCCTAGAGCAGTCCGATGAAAGTGACCACGAAGATAGTCAAAGATCCTCCAGGCGCAGAGCAGGCACTTCTCAGCCATCCATTATCAACAAATTGGAAGAAGGTCTGCAAACAGAAGATGATGAAGCAGATGAAGACGACGAGGCTGAGGATGAAGAAGATTTTGACGCAGACGACTACGAGGTGGAAGAACTTAGGATATCTGGTCTGGGCAAGTTAGGAGACAGCATTGGAATTGGCATAGATATGGGTGATGGAGAGGAAGACTTGGAAGGCGAGCTGGAGTTGAAAATCTGCACAAACAGTCGAATTAACAGGTTAAATGAAGACGAAGAAGACCAACAGATCTCGTCTCAAAATTCCACTGTGCATCGAGTTGACACACCCAATACGACCTTGAGACGGGCCAGATCTTCCTTTATTATTCATCAAAATTCGGTGCTCAAGAGCTTTGAAGAGGTTAGATTTAATATAAATGAAAATCAGAAATTTTTGTGACCTAAAATTTTTCGAATTATTTTGACACACCTAATTTCTGCTTCGTCGCTAATTGAAATTTATCTTTACTTCTCCCATTCGGTACCCTAAAATTCAAAATTGCATCATAATTTCACAATGTTTTCAAATATTTAATGTGAATGTATGAAATTACGCGCTACAGAGGCTGTGAGTCTCATACCACTATTCCTAAAACTTACTAAAAAAATCTAACAAATATAATTTTTGATGTTTTTAGGATGTTGGAGGTCTATCAAGCAGTCTTTATCGGGATCCACAGGCTGACAATAAACAGTATGCTTCTTTGGACAACTCTGACATGGCTTTTAATAATGCTTACTTGAAAAAAACTAAGAGCGTGGAAAAGCAGAACAGTGTTACAAGGGAATCTCCAAAAGTAAAATTTAAGGCTTCAAAAGCGTTTTTAAATTTAATTTTTTAAGAATGAGTTCATAAACTTTTCAACACCTTCAACCCACTACAAAATGGGTGGATCTTTAGAAGGAGAAGACAGTCGACAATCCATGAAAGACACGCAAGAAGAACACGCTCACTCAGCCGAGCAATTAAAAGCAAAACAAAATGACTTTTGATTCGGGTTTTTTGAACATAATTTTAGTTTTTTTTACAAATTGAAATTTAAAATGCTTTGGTTGTTAAAAAAGAAATTCATAGAGAACACAAATAGTTGACCACCCTTTTTTGTACATACAAATATATATTTGTTGATTATTACTATATGTCATCCAAAATCTCACGCCTTTCTGTCATATGCCTTTTGCTGTTTAACAGGTTAAAATAAAGCCATTTCTTATCAAAAAATCTAAGCAATGTAACATGCATAAATGATAGGCTGACAATATTTTATGCACAAAACATAAAACACAATTTCAATAAAGAAAGTTAATGATTCAAAAAGTATCAGCGGTTGAGAGTCTTGAAGGCCTAGAAATGTGTGGTTCGTGAGTCGCACGCGTAAACACCTGTGACTCTGCGTGCATAACAATAGTAAAAAAAATTATTTCAGTTACAGTCTTTTAGTGTGAAGAACCTTCTTACTAGTGCATAAAGGAGTATGTAACGGAAAAAGTATTTCATTATTTTAAAGGGACATACCAGCGCGTTACACTGCAAATTAAAGTGGGGACCAGAAATTTTTCAAAAATCTTCTTTGTTTTCACTCGTTTCATGTCAAATCTGATATTTATGATGTTATCCTACTTTTAAGAAGCAGGCAGAAAACTTCCGCCGGATCAGGTACAACGCTTATAGAAAACAATAATGAGAGGAAGAAATTACTAGTCCTCGCCTTAATTGTAGTGTAACGCTCTGGTATGCCCCTTTAAAATCTATTTTTCTTATATATAATTTTTGAACAACAGATTATCTACAATCTTGTCACAAACTGCCGAGGTAATTTACTGAGCGCTGCATTTCTTAGCACCTCTAGTTCATCCATAACCCCTCGATAGAGTGGCACATCCTCAGTAGAAGCGACACTAGTCATGCTCTCTTCCATTCCTGGCAACAGCTTAAAATTCAAGTATTGATAGTGAAAATGAGCCAGGTAGCCAAACAGGAGCGTGAACATTAGCATTCCTGAGGCACTTAATGCAAGTTGAACCATCTAAATTGAAATGGAATTTCTTGCAAGTTCCAAAACTATCTTACTAGTCCTGGAAGAAACATAGGCAAAAAGTTGCCCACGGTAAGAGCCATTAGACTCCCAATTGCAATAGTGAAAAACCAAAAAGAAAGAACAATGGATTTGAGAGGCTCGGGTGCTTCAATGTAACAAAACTCCATGCCGGTTATAGCAAACATGACCTCAGCTGCAGTTATCAACAGATATTGTGGCAGTTGCCACAAAATAGACATATAGTTAGGCGAGGCTATTGCAAAAGAATAAACCGATGTGGGAGTTAGCAAGTCAGTCTTAAAAACTGGTTATTGATTCATAGGTTTGTGAGAATTCACTTACAGAGTTGTCATCGGCCAAAGAAGTGGACAAGACGCTATCATTTAGGGTGATGCCTAATATATACACTCCTGACATGCCTGTTATTTCTACGTCTTTGTTTTGTTCAGTAACAGCAATCAGGGAGGAATTTTCGTTGGGATCAACGTCAGTGGTCAGAAACAGCTTGTAGCTTAAAGCTGACAACTTTAATTATGAAGATTCAAGAAAGTTATATAGTGAAAAATTTAACAAGAATAAGCTATAATAAACTACTAAAACATTTGTTTGTGATTCACAATTTTGTGCAGTCGACTAGAGTTGACTTGCATGAGTGTATGCGTACTTCTTCCTACGGAAATTTACCAAAGATTTTACTCCAATTGCTTGTTCTAATTTTGCTGTTAGAATTTTTTCTTCGGATGTTGCGAATAATGTGTTATTTGCAGTGCGATTAGCACTAAACTATTACTGAGTAGCGTCGTATTTTTAAAAAAGCACCAATAGAAACAGTTTTACTTATCGAAGCTTTACCTGCCGGGTTGCACACTTTTAGAAGTGTAACTAGCCACGCTTCCTTGGCCCATACTATCTCCCTTGGGCGCAAAGGCAAATAAGGTAGGGTATGAAGTAGTTTCTTCTGTCGACCAAATCAACTGGTTTCCATCAAACAGACAACTACTGTTTTCTTGAATGGTTTGACAAAGGATAAATTGCCCTAGGAAAGGTGTTAATGACTGTCTAATCGTAGAAGTAGGTCCTGGACAGTTTTTAGTAACTAAATTTGGGCCAACAGCGCTGCAGGGAACGGCTACAGAAAGGCTGAATTAAGTAATTGGTGCATATACGTTTTCTCCATTTTGATGCGTCTTTTGAAATTCCGGCCTTCAGTTTTTTGTCATAACATAAAACTCTTGTGTGACATTTTAAGACACACCTTTGCACCACCTTACCCTGCGTCTTATTTTAGAAATAAAAACATTGTCGTGAAAGCACGAAAAAACGAAATTCCAAAAGCTCAAAAAGCGCGACAAAACCGAGAAAGGTATGTACATCTAATACTTTATATAAATTAGTCAAAAATCAATTGTAATCACACCTGACTAATGACTCTCCATTGCCGTCGGATGGTTTGGAAAGCAGAGTAGAGTGGGAGAAAATTCCTTGTGGGGTTACAAAAATATAGTTCCATTGATCGGCTGAAAGTTTAGTATGTTTTTGTCAAGTGTTTTCCTAACTAACCTGTGACATACATCTTGTAGCGCACAAACTTGTGTCCTGAACAGCTTCTAAAACATTACGTTTAGATTTTTAATTAAAGTCAGCATAATTTATAATGTCAAATAATTACCCTGCAAAAGCTAGAGATATTTGCATTGGAGTAGGCATGGAACTATTTTCTACTGGATATGCATACACTTCTGTAGGATCACCAGTCAGTGCCTAAATTTACAAACTAAATAAAAATTTAGGCAGATATAATTTGCAAATAAACTTATATTTCCATAAGAAATTGATTTGGAATATTTAGTGAGTGACTCCTTGACAGTAATAGTGCATTCGGGGTCAAGTCTATTGAAAACAGTAGCTAGGACATATCCTTCAGGGGGTTGGGCTGGAACTGTCATCTAAAGCTACTCATCGTGAAAAGAAGAAAAAAGAAATAGATGTTACATCGACGATGTGCTGCACTCCAACAGACATCAAAAAGGCTAGGGTAGCTAGCAAACCAGCTATAGCCATGCGTTTCAAGTAGCTACAATTTTTGAAATCAAAATCAAGTGAATTTTTTTTGAAAACTAAAATTAAAATTTGAAATTAAAAACAATCCAAGTATAAAATAGAGGACTTAAAGCATCACATTTTGAAAACATAACCTACGTTAGTATACAACATTTACTCAGTGGACTCATTGGATAAATGACAAACTGAACTTTTTCATAAATACATACTAAATAATCTGTTAATTTATAAACCTGGAACATTGGAATGATGGTCAACACCAGCAGTACTGTCATCAAAGGCATGTAGGCAGGGGTAGTAAGTAGTTACTGGCCAGTCTAGTATCCATATTTATCGCCTGAGCCATCCACAAGGGGCCCTGCAACTCCATCATAGCCCAGAAAAGAGGTACTGGTGCAAGTACTAGACCAACACTCATCACTGCCTTTAAAGCTGTGCAGAATTGGGATTCGGCGCAGATGTTGGGAGGCAGGTATTTACAGAGATTGTCCTGGGCACAGTCATGATCGTCCAAGCAATGCTCTAACCAGTGGTCTGTTTCTTTCCAGGGCACTCGATTTTTTCTGTTAAGTTCACTTTGCTGGCGATTGGCCAATGCTTTGCGAATCAGTGTGATGGATTGCAAAATAAGATTGGCTGGAGGAGGTGTCACTTTTCGATACAGGCATTTTGTAGTGATAAATAGAACTAAAGAGATAAGATTGGTTTGAGAGCTCATTAAGGTCAAATAAATCTCCAAAATATATATTTTTCACAATTTAAATATCTAAGTCCTCTTTTAGCTGTAAAAATACTTACCGTATTCTCTCTAATTGAAGCACCGGTGAATTTATTTTTCAACCCCTAAGAAATTCTAAAATTTTCAATCAAAAGTGGCCTTAACTCTAAAATCCTAGTCAAAAATGAGAGGGGGTGCTTCAATTAGAGAGAATACGGTAATTAGAGCTATTCATCGACTGTAAAAACCATAACTTAAAACTTTCTTCAAAATGATTAAAAAAGTACTTGTGACTACGCCCATCGACATTGCAGGTAATGCAAAGCCAGCGGGAAAACAGACTTCAGACTCCGAACAAGGAAAAGCTAAATAATATTAAGAAAATATAATAAATTGAATCTTTATACCTAGAGCTGTAGGGATAGAAAAAAGGGAAGTCAAGCCTCCTAGGTTAGCCACAAAGTATAGTGTAGCAAAATAGCAACTGAGGGATTGGGGATATGTCACTCTGCTTGCTGCATTTGTTGGTAATAAAAACTGATCTGCTCCAAAAGCTGCTATGCATGGTTTCAAGATGCCAAAACTCGTAAACAGGATAAGCAAACTAGTCAACTCTAAGTATCTAAAACATATTTTTTACAATAGCAAAGGTTGTGCTATTAAAATAATACGGTTTGAAATTGGCAAGAACAGAAAGCAGTGGGCTCGCTGCTAACAATACTTGGGCAATCACTATTGCTATAGAACTCCAGAAAATGGTGCTAAATAAAACAAATTAAACCGACTCTTGATTCAGTCTTGCTCTTAATAAGAAACGGAATCTTCGTACCCCAACCTTAGATTTATTCTAAGAAATTTAAAGTCAATACTCGAATTTGCTTCCTTGTTGGGTCGTTCATAAAGTCCTGTTTATCTGATACATAAGTTTTTATAAAAATTGTTGGGTAAGGACAAAGTAAAAAAAGGACGTAATACTTTGCCAAAGCTTGTTTTATATTTTAGTATAAATGATTTACTCCATTCTGCCGATGTACACATCTCCTAGTATTCCACCAATAAGACAGCTTGAGTAAGCTAAAAAAGCCATGGAATGGAATAGTACAATAGATTGGAAACCATCAAGCTGTAAGACATTGGTCAGGTAAAGCACCAAAAAAGCTATATAGAGTTCATGAATTAATTTTTTCGAATTAATTTTAATATAACCTCGAATTCCATAGTATGAAAATCGTTCGAAAAATTCCAGCATGAATACACAACCGGTTGGCATTAAAGGCCATTGTTGTAAGTTACTCTAAAATTTTGTGAAAATACAATAGACTTCTTAAAATATCGAAAAAAAAACGTGGGCAAATATTTTATCTGTGTTTTTCTGGTTGAAAAGTGCTTTTTTCCTTTAGTCAAAATGCCACATATCTAAATATTATAGCGATAACACACAATACACACAATCTAGTATTTGTTGCGGGTATATAGTATTTATTTGTTGCAAAATCTTTGTAAAATATACCACAAAAATTGAAAGTATGGATCCAATTAATTATTATTATTGGTTGGATCCATACTTTAACCTTTTGTGGTATATTTTGCAAACATTTTGCAACAAGTGATACGTCGTTAGAAGCTGGAATCGCAGAGCTACCTCATGGTGTTATTTAAAAAAAACTGTTTAGATGCTTTGCCTCTTTGAGTAAGAAGAGAAAAAGAAGGCACTTTTGAGAAAAAAGGAAGGCACATTAAATTCTTGTCCAAAAAGTATCAGTTATAAGAATACTTAAAGAGGCATGCTCGTCGCCGATGGGAATATTTTGAAAGGCGGGTACCAGCGAAATTCAAACGAGAATTAATTTGACGAAATTTTGGAAAAGTCGAAGAAAAATTATACCTCCAGTGAGAATCGAACTGACGACCAACTTTTGCAGTCCGCCGCCGCTATCCCACGTATTTCCTCTAATAAGCGCCCTCCCCAAAATCCGGTATTTCTTAAATTCATTCTCCTCCTTTTATACCGGATTTTTGTTTTCGAAAGCCACATATGTTATATACCAAAATACAGCTGGGAATCTGCGCTACATTTTGGTATATAACATATGTGGTATTCGAAAACAAAAACACGGTATAAAAGGAGGAGAATGAATTTAAGAAATACCGGATTTTGGGGAGGGCGCTTATTAGAGGAAATACGGTAATCGGAGGAAGTCTTTATGATTACTCATTATCCGGGGACTCAACAAAAATAATTTCAAATTAATCTTTTTTTGAATTGACCTGGTACCCGCCTTTCAAAATATTCCCATCGGCGGCGAGCATGCCCCTTTAAAGGAGCATGCTCGCCGCCGATGGGAATATTTTGAAAAGCGGGTACCAGCGAGAGTATTTTAGTAGTTCTAGAGTATTTTAGTAGTTAACTACGCAAGATAGTCAACAGTAAATTTGTAGTTTTGTGATGTGTATGACAAATTGCTGTGATAGTGTTTTAGGCTTAGCTTCGACATGACCTCCTAATAATCCATAATTTTTTGGCTATTTCAATGTATTTTTGGAGGTTTTAAACATCTAGTATAAGCCTTTCAAGATATCATGATGCACAAATCTGATTTTTAAATATTTGATATGCGGCATTACGAATTTTCGAATACTCGATGTTCAAACATTCGACTTACAACTTGATATGAGAAAAAAAACTACGAATTTTGAACATTTGACTGAAATTACGACTAGCATCATGTGTATAGGTTTTGGCAAAAGCCGGCCACTTACTTGTGAAGAATCTGTAGTCGGAGCTTTAGTGGAATTATTTAAAGTTGCTAAAATTTGAGATAAAAAAATATGCAACAATGATAGTAAAAAAATTACTGGTCATTCCTACTCCCCATTGCGACCACCTATGGATGGGCTTATATGGATTTGGGCCATGGGCATGATTAGTAAGAAAAAATTGAGTTTATTAGAGCTAGGTCCTATTGTCAAGCATGATCACATAGTAAAACTTGGAAGTTGCAATTATAGATCGATTTACAAATAGTTGAAGTAATTTTGGTGTGTTATTAAACATTTAATCCAAAGATAATCCACCCTTTCTCTATCCATATGCTCTTTTCAGGTAAGGGATATACCTGTTTTTTATGTTTTATTACAATCATTTTATAACATTTATGGGGCCTTTGCCAAATGCATGAAGAACTAAAAAAGGCAGTCAAACAAAAAGTTTTGAAAAACGTGAATATGTTACCCGACGCAATGTAAATGTGTAATTTATCAGTTTTTCGTATTCCTTGTAAACTTAGATTATCTTTAGTGTGAGCTTCATTTGTTTACAGATAAAATAGTTTATGTTCTAAAATATACATTATAAAAAATTTATTTAGATTATCATACAAATTCTAAGTAAGTGCGCCACAATTGTTGTTTGGAGCGCTTGAGACTGAGCCCCCCCCTTCCAGTCAAATCATCTTGGAAAACCAAGGCAATTTTTTCGAAATTTTTTGACTGCACTATTTCTTAATCAAAATATTTTTTAAAACATTTTTGATCATGTTTATTCAAAAAAATTAATGGTTAAAATATTTTCGAAAAAGATTTGTCTTGGTCCCTCAAGCTGATTTGAGTGTGCTTGGGAGGAGCAGGCTCAGGTTCAATTTAGCCTTATTATTTACTTTCCATAAAGTCCTAAACTACTTAGACTGCTTAACCCACTTAAAACTGATAGTCCGGATAGTCCAGACAAAGAATTTGTGTTTAAACCATTAGTCAGGCCTGTTATTCCTAAGTTGGTTAGGCCAGTTGATGTTGAGCCCAAAGAGCCCAACCCAGCCAGCCCCGAGCATACATTGCAAGTTTGTAGACATGCTTCTGCAATTGCCTAAACCAAAATATTTACCTTCATTGTTTGTTTAAATGCTAGTTATAAACCTGTAGACTGCAGTAAGATTTAAAAGAACCACAATCAGATTGCGTATCTGAGCACCCAGAGCTGCTGCTTGAACCACTTAGTCCGTTAATATTGTTTAGGGTCAATGAATTAGTTGAACCAGAGTTGGTTAAACTCGTGAAACCACCTTAAAGGACCATCGCCGTTGATGACAATGCCAATTTCGAGTTTTTGAATTCGCGGGGACAACTCTTTTATTTCGAAAATTATTTTTGTTTGCGATTTAAATTTGTTCAAAATTAAGAACCATCCACTAGTCGAGCTCAACGTTGCTTGGATGTCCAGTAAAAAGGCCTACGCAAAAAGGCCTACGCAAAAAGGCCTACACAAAAAGGCCTACGCAAAAAGGCCTACAGTGAAAAGTAGGGTGGTGCACGGTCGGTTAACCGACCCGGTCGGTTAACCGAACCGGACCGGTTTTGGCCCAATTAACCGGAACCGAAAACCGGGTACGAAAAAACGCGGTTAACCGAAAACCGGGTACGTCAGAATCCGGTTTTTACCGGTTTAAGCACTGGATAAAATCGCCTTTCAGAAATAAAAAAGCTGCCAAAAAAAATCTTGCAGCAAAATGTTATTGTTTTACACTCATTTCTAATTTGTTGAGATGCTCATGGATGGTGTGTTTTGTGAGCCTTCATAATTTTCACGAACTTCTTTTGTTTTTAGCGCAAGAAATAGAGTTTGCTGGAGATGAAGATCAAAGCGAGGATAACTCTCATGACGATAGAAACAGCATGGATACGGGTATTTCCATATTAACAACATTTACTTATTTCTATCAATGCAATTTACTTGAGATGACATTTGGGCCATCAAAAATAAGGTGGTCCACAGGGTGGGGTCTGATGAACTTAAGGCTACAATTAAGGTATTATAATCTCTAGTTAATGTCCATAATCTTCATTTTTGTACCTAAGACGGAACTAAGTCATTACCGTCACAACAGCGAGAGACCTTATAGAAGCGATAACTTATTTATCTGGTGGCAAAAGAACAAGGAACGATTTCCGACTATCTCCAAAGGTGCCAAAATTCTCCTTTGTGTCCCGGCAACTTCAGTCAGTAGCGAACGAACATTCTCCATTGCTGGTCTTCTTTATTCTAATACACTGAGAAATAGGTAAACAGCTCCAGTTATCCAAAAAATTAGTCGTTAACAACATCTCTAGGATGCATGGTGCTACGGCAGAGATGCTCATTTTAATCAAAGCAAATCTAAATCGGCTGAAGCTAGCTCCATCCACGGTTCCTGATGATGAAGAAACGGAAACATATGAATTGGGTTTTCTTGATGAAGACAATATTGTATGAATATATTTGTTTGCAACATGTTATTTGGTGTCAATAAAGCCTTTAATATGGTTATCTTTGCGTTTTATCTAAAGGATCGCAATAAGGGACGAAAATTAACAAAAACCGCCAAATTAACCGTAACCGCACCACCCTAGTGAAAAGGCCTACAAAATGCTTTCAGGTAATGATCATGCTCGAATCCTGGTGGTAGCAGACATTATTTTTCCTTGACCAATAGTCATAGACTAGTTTTTATAAGACCATTTAAACCTCAGATTGGGTATAGGGACCCCGTGGTATCTACCCGAGAGGGTATCCACATCCAGAATCCAAAATTTTAGATTTAACTAAAAGTAATTGAAAATCACCGTGGTAAACATGCAATTTTGATGCGTTTTACGGCATTGCTGGATCAAATTAGGTTTAGAAAGAGTTGTAGGCCTTTTTACTGTAGGCCTTTTTGCGTAGGCCTTTTTACGCTACTCCGTTGCTTGACAGTGCCAGATCGGACGACTCAGCCGACTCCCATTGAGCCATAACTTATAATATGTAACTGTTGATTCGCATCGCCTAGTACATGAAATTTAAATTTTAGATGCAAATAAAAAATAATGGACAATACTTCTTTCTCCGCCTAAAACACTTTTTTCTCCGCCTAATTTACTTCTTTTTCCGCCTAATTTACTCTTTTTTCCGACTAATTTTGATTCTCGACACGAAATCAACCATTTTTAATTTTTTGTGTGTGAAATTCAGGGTGTAGAGAGACCAGATAGCTTAATACCCACTCCGGAATGGCCAAAAGGCCAAAATTATTGGTTTTTATGGGTTTAATAAAGGGGGAGTGAACTTTTCGAGAAAAAATCGATTGAGTGGATCAGATTTCGGGTCCGGTGGGCTTAATCGCCCACAACTCCACCCTGAACCACTAAGAACCACCATAAACCTGGAATTCTGAGCGATTAAGCCCATGGGACCCGAAATCTGATCCGCTCAATCGATTTTTCTCAAAAAGTTCACCCCCTTTGGAATACCCCAAAAACCAATTATTTTGGCCTTTTGGCCATTCTGGAGTGGGTCCTGAGGGGTGAGACCTAATTGCCCTTCGTCATAATGCCAAACGAGAAAAATGCCCAACAAAAATTACCCTTTGGCAAAATACCAAATGAGGTATTTTTCTCATTTGGTATTCCCCGCCAATTCAAAAACTCGAAATTGTCGTTGTCATCAACTGCCATGGTCCTTTAAATAATTTTTTTTACATTTAGTATTGAAAAAAATTAGTAAAATTCTGATTGGAAAATAAAATTGGCTTGAGGTAAAATATATTACCAGCCGAATTCCCGAGAATACCAGACGAAGTTCCGCCTATACTAGCATATGGATTGATGGCATTGCTGTACAAAGACCCATAACCTGCCTGCTGAGTATTACTGGTAGCATAAGGAATGGTTCTCATACTACCATAAATAGTGTTTAGCTGACTACTTCCTGAATACGGGTTGTACATTGAAGCACTGTAGAGTCCCTGTTGTTGAGGCTGTTGTTGACCAGAATAATAGGAATTGTAAGGAGATGTGTACACAGGTGAGCTATATCTACCATTACTGGGCTGTTGTTGAGGTCTTAATGTGTCTGCATAGGGCATGTAGCCGGCATAGGAGTTGGAAGGTTGAGAGGAATAGCTATTCCTCGAATATGGATTGATATTGCTGATCTGGGAGGATGTCATCGGCATTGTTTGACCCATGGAAGAGCTATAATGAGACCAGGTACACGGAGCAAGGGCTTCTATTAGAGGGAACACGTTAGACCGATTATATATATATATACCTTGAATAGTAAGTTGATGATGCATACGGTGAATAACCAAAAGAATAACTATAAGGACTACTACTTCCATACGTCATTGTTGAAGTATAAGGACTTTGACTGTAACCAGCGGAAGTTCCGTAAGTAGTAGGCGTTCCATAATATACACCATAACTAGCAACAGCTCCATTATTACCAGTATATGCATTTTGGCTGTAACCACTCCTGGCTCCGTTAGTGTTTTGGGTTTGATAAGACGTACTGTAGGGATTCTGGCTGTAAGTACTAGATGAAACAGGAACTTGGACCATTTGATTTGTAGAAAGTAGGCCTGTAGAAGATGGCTGAAATAACAGTATATATGTTCGTATTCTCTGTATTTCAGTAATCTGAGAAAAAAACTAACAACATGTTGATGAGAAACACGTTTCTTTGGGGTCTATGCACACATAATTAGGAAATCCACAATCTAAATCAAAAATAAATAATATTATAAAAAGTCAGGGACGGGAATCGTACTTTTTAAAAAGATTTGTGCTTTTTTTCGCCTCGTGTACTTTTTTGTATTTTTTTTGAATTCGCGCCAAAAACAAGAAAAATTCTGCCTGCGGCGCAGGTTTTCGTTATATTTTCAGTTATTTCTTTATTTTGTGAAGTCTTTATTCGATGTATCTTTGACCTTTTATTGTTTGAAAGGCATGGTCACGTGTTCAAACTTTGTCCTCGCCAATTTTTACTCGCCCTAGGTAAAAAAACAATTAAAAGTTTTCACCTAATCATTGAACTTCTGCACGGATTTTTCAACTTGGTTTCTAACAAAACAAGGCCTAGAATTTAATTATAAGTATGGTTTTGTTAGAAACAAAGTTCGAAAATCCGTACATAAGTTAAATCATTAGGAAATTTGTTTGAATTGGTGAGGACCAATTTTGAACCACAAAATTTCGGTGCTTATCTTAACCAATTGCGTGTAAAGTTCAATACACGAACTCTTTCACAAAAGTAGTTTCAATCTTTTTGTGTGCTTTTGGGTCCCAAATTACCAAGTCCGTCTAAAACATATAAAAACGAGTTTTGGGGTGATTTAAGGCAGTTAGAAACTTGTGGCTTCCAAAAAAAAGTTGCCTTTGTCTCCTCTGTTTTTTTTGCAAAAAAAATTTCCATTCAAAAGTTCTCAAAATTATATATCCTAAATATATACTTTTTAATAATCGTGATACAAAAATAGCTCGGTATGAAAATAGTAAAAAATATTTTGCCTTGGTCCCCAACATGATTTTTTTTCTAAATATCAGAAATATATAAATTTGGTGTTCAGCTTAGGCAAAGTCTAAATTTATCGCAATTTTTTTTTAAATTGCCTTCCCGCACCCAAACCGAGAGCTGAGAAAATAAAAAAGAGATAGAAGATACCCAAGAGCGGATTGAAGGGTGACAGCATCAACCATACGTATATTTATTTTTAATTAATTTTTGTACGTATATCGTATATGTTAAAATCTGTAAAAACAGTTGACAAATAGAACGATAAATACTTTTCGTCTTGACAGAAAAACTACGAGTTTGCACATTTTGATTTTGACACGCTGTGACAAGGCTATTTTAACGTACTTATGATTTTTTTCTAAGATGATTTTTTCTAAATATTGGAAATATATATATTTGGTGTTCAGCTTAGGCAAAGTCTAAATTTATTTCAATTGCCTTTCCGCACCCAAACTGAGAGCTGAAAAAAGGAAAAAAAAGAAAGAAGATACCTAAGGCTGGATTGAAGGATGACAGCATCAACCAAAAAGATATATTTAATACACACTTCAAGCATAAATTAGACAAAAAAATGGTTCAAATTGTTTTTACTACGAGTTGTTAAAATAAAAAAGGCCAAGATAAATATGTTTCCTTGCGAAATAGAATTTTAGAAAAAGTACTTTTTCCGACCCCAAAATGTTTTTTTGGAAAATGTACTTTTTTTAGAAAATTCTTATTCCCATCTCTGTAAAAAATGTATGTTTTGAAATTTGTATTTTCGGCACAAATTTGTTTATTTTCAAAAATATTTTGCACTATAGTCAAAAATCATTAAAAGTTGGAGGAAACTTTAAAATACATGGAAAGTTGTCTGTGTTTATTTCTTTGATGATTTTGAACACTCTTGGGTCAGTTCATGTTTTCTAATGTAAAAAAATAAAAAAATGCAAAAAATATATTTTCATTAGTCAACATTTATAGATTGTAAAACTGTTATTGAAAATGTCTGAAATAAGTTACTCCAACTTACAGCCATCTGAGGCCTGTCCAGCTGGACATTGACAATATATAACACACTTATTGCAAATCAATATTACTATTGCTAGTAAATAAAAGTTTCGAGTTCTTATAGTAGCATTCATTATAAAAAAGTATCGAAAATACAACTTCGACCAGCTTCTAAACGAAAATTCGCCTCTGCCTTTCAATTTATAGCGCATGTCTGTGACAGGTTTCGTTGATCTAAGGCTATCTAAATTTGACTTGAACTTTTGAGTAATCTCTTTCAAAAGTCAACAGTTTAAAGCAAATCCGCTTATTGAAAATTAAGTTTGCTCACCTTTTGAGCTGCTTTTCAAATACTTGCTGATGTCAGATATGCCAATCGATTTGGTTTTTGTTAATATTTTTACGTTTAAAAATGTTTTGCAGGAAGGATTTTTTAAGTCGTGATCTTTTAAACAAATTTCGGAATATTTTAAAATTTATTTTCGGTAGTGTGTTACCCCTCAATAGTTTGAAAATATAGTAACGCTTTTCTGCACCCTTCTTTCATGACCCTCTTCTGACAAACAGTTTTAAATTAAAATATTTTATCCGGTATAATTTTCTAATTTAGTGGAAATGAGTTTTTCAAGGACTGTAACTGAATTTTCCTAGCAAATTTTTGAAATGATTAGTGCTTATTGTTTTCTAGTCATTATTTTAGAATTTTAAACAGGTTTTTTTTTATTCGAGCCTTATCTTTGGGCTTCAGACTTCAGTAAAATGAGCAATAAACTACTTAACTTAGACAAATCTTTATGCACAAGCTAGGCCAGCATAAGTTAGGATGGACACAAACCTCTTTTTGCTTCAAAATTTTATGAAAATTAATTTTTTGACATACGATAAAGTGCAGGTGATACTTAACAGTTTACTAAAAATTAATGATATGCAGGGTTTGCCATTCTTCCATAAATATTTTTTTTTGCCCATATATTTTTTAAATTTATTTCGTTTTCACAAGATATTTTTTACATTTGATAGAGGAGAATCTAGGTACCAGAATGATACCAAAATCATTAGTTTTAACTAATGATTTCCTGATTTATTGTTTGGTTAAAATTGTGTTATTGATTTTGGTGCAAAATGGCAAACTCAATTAAGCAAGCAGTATTGAACGTCATTTGTGCCGCGGAAAAAAAACATAAATCAAGCATTGTAAGAAGGTTAGAAGAAACGCCAACGCGTCGGTCAAGACAATATCTCGAACCTGTTTCGGTAATCCGTGCATTCCGTACCAAATGACGATCAAAACTGTTTGCTCAATTGAGTTTTTTATTTTGCACTATAATCTAAAAACAATTTTAAACAAACGGGAAATCAGGAGTCAAAACAAATAGTTTTGGAGCCATTCTGTCGCCTAGATTCTCCTCTATCAAATAAGAAAAGAGATATTGTCAAAAAGAAATAAATTAAAAAACATATGGGCAAAACAAGCAGTTCCGTAAGAATGGAGGACCCTATACATTGGAAAGGTCAAACAAATTAACAACATGAGATCAGATTAAATATCAAAAAATGAATTACTACAAATATATTTTATGCAACTCTATTATTTTAATCCAAGTCATCTTTTGCCTCTGGAGCAATGTGAGCAAAACAGAAAGAATCCAGCAACGTCATTGCCCGAGCCGTAATTGCCATAGTCTGGACCTCCGTATGGACTTATTCCTTCAAAGAAAAGGGTGTTTCAAAACAAACACACATTATAATCAACTTAACCTACCATTATTAGGCTGATAATAGCTAGCAGAGAAAGGATAGTACTGTTGAGCAACCGCTTCAGGACTAACAGACAACATGAAAACCAAGCTAGACAGCAGTATCATAAATATCTTCATTGTAAATTATGGTTATTTTAAAAGAGAATCAGTGGGCTTTTATACAAAGTCAAGAGCACAGGACAATTACGTGTTTTCCTTTAGTCTGTGCCAAATTTGTTACACTGAAGGTGTTATTGCCCTTTTGGACCCAGCCCTTTTCCACCCCCAACATCACTGGAATTTGATGAAGTGCGAAAATGAAAGGAAATGGAACTTTTTCACGACACCTCTATTAATCACATTTATTTTGTTCAAAGAGTAGTTTCTTAAAATATTTTTGACTTTGTGAACATTAAATTAAAAAATGATGAATTAAACCAAAAACATTTATGGGAAAAGAGCGATTAACCATCAGAATATATATAATAACTTTCTTGTTTTTTTTAGATGTTGTTAAGACTAATCTGGCGTAGCCAGGCACAAACCTTAGCACCTGCTGTGCTTTAAAAATCAACCTTTTTTACTAAAAATTAAAAGTATAAACAAGTTAAGTTTAATATGGTTTGACAGTTGGGAATTGAAGGTTTTTTTCTGCAGAGCCAGTCACTGTGAAATGGCCACAGCCATTTTAAAAGACTAAGTTCAAAGATCTATTTTACTGATCATTCACAAAATCAGACAAATATTAATGATCTTTAATGAAAACAAATCGTCATTATTATTTTCCGCTAACTAGGGAGACAGTTGGAGTTTCCTGGTGCTCTCCATCCTTATTACCTCCATGTTGCTCTTTGTGAGACTCTCCACCAGCCAGTTTATCCTCTTTAATGTGTCCCTCTTCCTCCTCCTCATCCTCGTGCTCCCCACCCAGTATGTGCGGCGACAAAATCTAAATTAACTAAGCTTAAATATTTTGAGTGAGCCAAATAAAAACTACCTCAACCATGAACTTTTCAGTACTATTGTATCTAGGTGACAGCACATTGGGACTTAGCACTATAACTCCAAAACTTTCGGGTGAGTAGAACCGAGGAGCCAAAAACGCTAAAAATAATGATTATTTAAAATCAGGCTTCAGTAAAAACTAATTACTTGGGCTTAACACCTGTATGGTCATTGACTCTGGACTTGCAAATCTAGGCGTCAAGAACTTAGGAGACAAGACTTCAGCCAACATTGCCTCGGGGTCAGTGTGTAAATGGACAAGAACTCAGGCGACAGCACTTCCGCTCTAAAGGCAGATGGTGACAATATCCTAGCAATTAGCACTTGTGGTGTTAATATAGTAGGGATGAAGGCTCTGGGCGAGATTACATCGGCAGTCAATAGCTCAGGCGCCATTATTTCTGTTACAAATGCGTGCGGGGACAAGATCAAACCTGAAAGGACATTGATTTTAGAACAAAAGAAACAAGTATATTTTTGCCATGGATGCCTAAATCACTAAAGAAATATATAGGGTTGTCGGCCGGCCGAAATTTACGGCCGGCCAAGCCGAGCCGAAAACCGAAATTTTCGGCCGGCCGAGCCGAGCCGAAAGCCGAAAACCGAAATTTTCGGCCATGACTAGTATTCAACGTCTTTACATTGTGAAAATAATTTATTTTTCTTCTATGCATAGTTAAAGTCTAAAATGCTTAAATAAAACTCTTTGCACAAACAAAAATTTATTAAAACACCCACATACAACACTCGCACACAACACTTTGCTGGTGCCGTGCTAAACATAAGGATTAAAATTAGAACAGGAATTGACCCACACAAGGCTAAAGAATGAGCGAAGGGAAAACTAAGCGAAAACGGGAGCAAACAGAGAAAATTACTTTTTCTTTTTAAAATTTTCGACCGGCCGAGTTGAACGAAAGCCGAAAACCGAAATTTTTGGCCGGCCGAGCCGAAAGCCGAAAACCGAAATTTTCGGCCGGCCGAGCCGCGCCGAAAGCCGACAAACCGAAAAAATATCGGTTTTCGGCCGGAAAAGCCGAAAATCGGCCGGCCGGCCGACAACCCTAGAAATATACCTTCAATTATGACTCCTAGACCAACTCTGTTAGCAAAAGCCCATGGCTGGAGCACATATATATAACCAACATCATCTTCATCTATGTCTTCAGGACCTTTGATATCGACATTAGGAGGAACAGGCTCCAATTGACGTCTGTAGCGAGTAGAGTGTCGCCCCAAATCAGCCATATTAAAAATTAGGTCTTCTATATGTTGCTCTGTAGCCAGACTTTTTGGTTGGGCATTTCCGTAGATAAGACTTTGTTGTTCAGAACTTAGCATGGCATACCCATCTTGGTGGAGAGAATTTAGTTGCTGAGATGAGTGCAAAGATTGTACAGCAAAAATTTAATAATAATTGAATTAGATACAGTCGACTCTCGATAAACCGCCACTCCCAAAAGTTCGTCCCCACCTTGGGTCCGACACTTTTTTTACCTCGATTTTTGAAATATTTTGCCAAACCTGATTCGTCAGTCTAATCCGAAATATCGCAAGGATTCTGATTTTACCGGTCGTTTTTCGGAATGGTAACACTTTTGCCGTAAAGACCCGCGCCTCTCGATAAACCGCCACCCTTTTCTGAAAATAGGGTGGCGGTTTATTGAGAGTTGACTGTACTTGTAATGGCTTTAGGCTGTACCGAAGAATTTAAAAAACTATTTGCTAAAAGACACATTTGCTAAAAAAACTTTTGCTAAAATTTTTTTTGCTAATAGCACATTTGCTAGAGGCACATTTGCTAAAAAAAAATTTTCTAAAGGCACACTTGGTAAAATTTTTTCTGTTAAAGGCCTTTTCTGGTTTCTTTTGTGTCACAACCCTAAGGTACTTCGAAAAATTCAGGTACATTGAATCGATCTTGTGACCTAAAAATTGACCCTATCGCACTCACTATCGCATCACCGTAAACCCCAAGTGCACCTCCTCCCCTAAGTGCACCACCTGGATAGTAACCAAACCATTTGAATAGTGCTCACATTATCTGGACCGGCTCTAACCACCTCATGGTTCCTAAATCTCCTGGATACTGCTCCAACCATCTATATGGTACCCCAAACCCCTGTAGGGTACTGAAACTGCCGGAATCCTACTTTTCAACGATCTAGAAAAATAAAACATACAGATGGAATCGAACCTGTGACATGAAAAAAGCAAAAAACTGAATTCCCCAATCTGGGTATGATTACCTGGGTACAACCGAAACAAGTGGTCGTCCACTTGGATCAAAAAATTTTTTACGTTTTTAATGTTCCAAAACCTGTTTTCTGGACTAATTAAAACATGCTGAAGATGGTTTGATAGTGGTAAAACTCCGTTTCTCAGGTATATTTTGAGTAGTGGGAGACGATTGATTGTACAAAAACTCAATTTTTCCAAAACTAAATTTTTTTTGACAAAATGGTATTTTACCATTATCAAACCATTTTCAGCATGTCCGAATTAGTCCAGAAAACAGGTTTTGGAACATTAAAAACGTAAAAAAGAAATTTTGATCCAAGTGGACGACCACTTGGTTTGGTTGTACCCAGGTAAGGTAGGTAAGGAAGAATAAGGTAAAAAAAAGAAAAAAAAGTTGGAATGATAGTGTCTTTGACACAAAAAGAACCACAAAACCGCTTTAGCAAAAAAAAATTTAATAAATAGGCTTTTATCAAAAAAAATTAGCAAATATGCCTTTAGCAAAAATTTTTTTTAGCAAAAAGTTTTTTTAGCAAATGTGCCGTTTAGCAAATATTTTTTAAATTCTTCGGTACACCCATGGCTTTACATAGCTTTGACAATTAGATAATTCAAAAAGCGCCTATTTGAATAATCAGATACTTCAAAAAGATGATATTACGCCAATTAAGATAGTTCGCCAATCGCTTATTTCGTTTATAATACGTTTTGACAATCGGATGATTTACCGAAAACTACTTCGACAATCACTAACTTTGCCACATAGTTTTCTGTGTTCCCCAACGTCTGCGCACTGTATTGTCGAAATATGTGCTATGGTGAAATGTAAATTAGCTAAATATACTGAATATGAATCATCCGATTGTTAAAACGTATTATAAACGAAAAAAGCGATTGGCGAACTATCTTAATTGGCGTAATATCATCTTTTTGAAGTATCTGATTATTCAAATAGGCGCTTTTTGAATTATCTAATTGTCAAAACTATGTAAAGCCCTTGTAATTTATCGAAATACAGAGAGAAAATTTACCTAGATAGTTGTTTTCTAATTTCTGAGCTTGCGTTACGGCAGGTACTAAACGCTTCTCTAAATCAACCATTTTGGGTTCAAGCTTAATGAGTAGCTTGTCAAGAGACTGCCCTGCTCCAGAAATTTCCATCAGCAGTTCTAGCCATTCTAGTACCTCATTATTATTGTTGGAAATTAGCTAAACAGTTATATGTGTTGACTCATTAAATAGCTATTTTGCCAACTTTGAAAAGGCTAGGTAGAGTGAGGAATCCATCATTTTGGTTGAAACTCAACAAACTTGGAGATAACAAAGTGTTAACAGAAGCTGCATTGATAAAGTAGATGGTTCAGTTACACGAAAAACTGAGCTTACCATTTGCACCAGATGACGTTCCTGATTTGGGTGGATACAAAGAAAATAATCTGGGCGACAAAATAGACACAGAATCCACTCGAAAATAAGTTTTGACTAGTTCTTCAGCTTCTTCCACAAAAACGTTTTTTTGAGCAGACTCTGGCTCACTTTTTAATTGAAGAGGTAAATTAAGAGCTTTGAAATACCTAAAAATTACAATTTTAAAAGACCACAAAATTCAAAGGTAACTTATTGTTGTGCTCATTCAGATGCCTCATATATTCACTGCAATAAGCAGCTTTTTTGAAATAGTCCTGCAGTTTCGAAAACTTTTCCACGTTTTTAAGCTTCTTTTGGTGCCAGCACTAGGAAAAGACCGTTTTTGTCTATATCCAAGGAAGGGGAATTTCTTTGCAGCAATAGGTTTCAGTTTATTAAATGACATTTTTATGTGCTTGTAGTACTTGTGAGTTTTCATTCTAGGTTTTAGTTGAACTTCTGAAAATGCGTTTGTCAGTTCTCCTCACTTTCAGACAAAATTTATTTTATTTTATCGTCTAAATTAACTACCTTTGTCAACTAATGACCCACTAAAAAATTGCTGCAGCCTTGAGAAGAAGTTGTATTTGTTTGTGTATTGAGCAGTATTTATTAGCTAAAAGTCTATGTTACGATCTTATTTATTATATATAATTTTCACATTTTGGTGATTCCTACTTCTGATTAAAGTGACCACACATCTGGCTAATTTAGTCGGAGTGTTGGCACTTAGAGAACACTCTTTATAAACCACAGCTTCCATAACAGGAAGTGATTTTAATAATGTTTTAGCTTTTGATTTCAACAAGGCCATCAAAGCTGCTCTATGCAAGAATCCATTAAGTTTTGTTGGTTCAACAACAAAATCTGTTACTCGCTTATTAGTAGTAAGTTTTGCATGACCAAAAATAATATTTACGAATTTCGAAAAATTATAAAAATAATTTACCTTGCCTGCAGCTACATAAAAAATACAGCATAAAAAATGTGAGCATTTATATAACATGACAGAATAGCATTACAGCAAACAATTATTGTGACAAACTATGCCCCTTGTAATAGTTTTTTGCAAGTAGGAGCACTGGATTAGCACGATTTTGTGTAACTGTCATGTATGCACAATTTAAGTAGGTCACTAAAGTAGGTAATTTTTTATGGCTTAAATATTTTTCACAAGAGGCAGCAGACGCCTATCGGCGCCATCATCGAGATTGTAAGTATAAAGGCACAACGGACCACCAATGTGATTTTGCCATGAAACCTCAAATTTTAACTTAAAATGTCAACATTTTAATTTTTTCTAAAGCAAGCCCCAAATATATTAGGCAGAATGACTTCCGCCTTTGAAAGAGCTTTCGAATGAGTAAAAACATACAAATAAAAATATGTCAAATAAAAAAGTTTTTCTTTATGACCAAACATGTACTCTAAACGGCGACGGACACACATAGAAAATTTCAATGTATTGAGTTTTCAGCAGTGTTTTTGTTTGGTTTTTCGATCAATTTTTTTTAATTGAAGCTGAGAATTTCAAGAGTTGAATAGACATTTCAGATTTTAGTTTGAAAATTTTTTTGTTTCATTTTTCGGGTTTTAAAGAGCAAACTGGTGGTTTTTTTAGAGTCAATATCTCGGAGCTAAGTGGCTAATAGCATAATGTCGCTTGATTTAAATTGTAGCGCTCGATCTCAGCTTTCATTTTGAAAAAAGATCGGCTACAAACGACTAATTTGAAAAAGAGAGATGTGATTGCTTTGGACGATAAGAAATCAATCACAGATGTTACCAAAAATAAAATCAACAAGACAAAACTAGCAGCGTACTTCCACAGTTTACCGAATCTAAAAGAAAAAGCCATGATAGAAGAATAAGAGGGAGGAATCCAACTGAAATAATCGAAAATAAGGCAATGTAAGTCAGATCAGTGAAGGCGAAAAGTCAATCAGCCGGCTGGAAGATCAGATTTCATTTGCCAATGATAGAATGCATGTAAATCGAAACTCTGATGATTCTTCAGTGCTCAGTCTTACTGATGTATTGGGCACGTGATACAGAAAATAGCAAAAGTTTAAAGGAACAGAACAAAATAACTAATTACTTCTCGTAGGAACTTTGATATATTCGTTTTATCGTGCCTTTGTTATTGTTTGTTGAATAAAGATGTTTTTGGTTGGAGTTTTGGATCATTCAGGCAAGAACTCTCGACTTACTAGTAGTATACTATCAATAGTTTTTGTTGGAAAACCTTCGATTTAGTGTACTCTCGATTAAGTGAAAACTTTAAGCAAAAACTTCAATTTTCAGTGTTACAAAAATTCCGAGTTTTGTAAAAGGCAGGTTTGTGGGCGATGGTTTGGCGTGTCTCACAAATGATATTTTTCAAACAAAATTGACAATTGTGTAGTTCTGATTGGGTAGCTTTGCACTGTATGTTTTTTTACTTTTATAGTTTTAAAATTTGAAATTTGTCTCATGTAAAAAGATGGGTCTTGCGTGTTAAAAGTTTTGATTTTTTGTTTGATAAAGAATTCGAGATTTGTAAAGGCATCTTTGTGAGCGATGGTTCAGCGTCTTTCAAAAATGATATTTTTTCAAATGTTATAACTATTTTTCAGCCTTAAATGGGTAGGTGTGCACTATGTGCTTTTTTAATTTTTTTATTAATTTTTTCAAAAAATTTAAATGTTGCAGTTAATCTTTGATGAATTGTTAATTTACCGTATTTCTTATAATTGCCGCCCCCCTCTAATTGCCGCCCCCTAACTTCAAGTGGTCTGAAATTTCGGTTTTCATTTACTGTTTGAGCTGTGTAAAAAGTGCCTGCGAGGGATTTCAAAAATTTAACAGGCACTTTTTACACAGCTGAAACAGTAAATCAAAACACTAGTTTTGAACCACTTGAAGTTTGAAAAAATTGCATGCTTCTAATTGCCGCCCGGGGTGGCAATTAGAGGAAATACGGTATTTGTCATTTGATTTTCGTTCAAGTTTTTGTGAAAGTGAAATTTTTAAACATCTTATTTGTGCTTGACCGAGATGAGGGTAGCCCGGCAGCAGGCGGGCTTGCTAGCCAGAAGAGTGGATAAAGGTGCCAGGAGAGTGGGTAGGTATGTCACGAGAGTGGTGAACAGGTGAGTATACCGGGAGAGTGGTTAAGTATGATTGAAGAGTGGATGGATATAAATATGAGCAGTTCTTTTGAGTTTTGGCATGTTGCGTTTGTTGTGTTGTTGTGTTTAATTTTGAGCCAATTAAAGTGATAGTAGATTTACCTGTATATTTTAAATCTTAAGTTTACATTAAGAAGACGTTTTGGTTGTTAAAACGTTAAATTTTTTATGTGAAAGAAAGTTTTGAGATACGATGCATCGAGCAGCGTGGCCGCGAGCGTAGGTCTAGCGCAGCCGGGCCGACGCGAGCTAGTTTAACTGTATTTAAATATAAACTCACTAATAAAAACTAGGGGTTTTCTAGAACTCGCTGAGTGTGAATGTAGAAAAATAATAGTTAATTTTGCTTTATGGAAGGACATATTTTTATCCTGTTCCTCCCCTCTCCTGTTAGACTCAAATATGCTATAAACTCATGTTTGAGATCCTGTCCACCCTTTGCCCAAAAAAATCACAAAAACTGGAAAAGAGTAGTTTTTTTATTTTTCAAGCTTTTATTGCTGATTTCAATGATCATAATTATTATTTACAAATATCAAGTTTGAAAGATATGCTAGGAAAGTAGCTGTCTACCCGTTCACCTGTTTTTTTAGTATCTCTATCTTATCGAGGACGACTTTCACTATCATCCATTCAAAGCAATAGTAGAAGATAGGGCGCACATATTACAGGTGCTCATACATGCTTCCATAATTGACTAAAAAGTTAAGTTTTTGTTTTCGGAAGCCATGAACATTGCGAACTAAAATTTACATTTAATTACATTAGATTTACATTTCATTACAAATAAAATTGATAAATTTCGGTTTACAACCCTCATCCTTTGTACACTACTCAATTTGCCTTAGTCAACCAAGCTGATTTTTATCAAAATTTTTTCTATGTTATGTCTTTTCTAAGTTTTAGGAAAAATTAACAAACATTTTTGTTTAAATAAAATGAACTCGGGGACCAAGGCAAATTTGGGTGTGTATACTGGATCGTGTTGGGGTTGGTTGGGTGTATACCGAAATTAAGCCAATTAAAAGGCATGCTGAGATTGGGTCATAAGTTTGAGGAATTTAGAAGAAAAATTCTTGTCTATGCTATTGTCGCAATTTAAAATGACCAACCTGCAAACTACAGTATGTTTTGTAAGAAGGACAGTCAGTGGAAGCATCTGTGCATGAAGAAGCTGCAATTCCAGCTAGACCTGTGTTAGGGACTAAATTTGCTGTCCCTGTATTATACCCAGTGCCCAATGTTCCAGTGTTTCCAACCGATCCGGTGTTACCCACTGTTCCAGCAGTGCCTAATCCAGTGTTGACTGGTGCCGTGTTGACTGGTACGGTGTTGATCAACGTTCCTGCATTAACTCCAGAACCGATTGTTGTAGCAGGATTTAGTGTGACTACCCCAGTACTACCTCCATTTGTAGTTACTCCATTGACCACAGGTACCAGCTGAACCGGTAGTCCATTCAGATATTGCACTCCATTTATAGTCTGGAGGCCTTGAATAGTCTGAACTCCCCCTATTGTCTGAACACCATTGATAGTCTGAACTCCAGCTATTGGCTGTACACCAGCTATGGTTTGAACACCATTCACATAAGTGGTTCCAGGTGAAACAGCGCTGCCCACAGGAACTCCTACTACTGCTCCTCCTAAAACGATATTATATAGTAAAAGTAGAGGTATTGAAAGAGGAGACCCCTTTTTAAAAAACGCCCACCCCTAATAAGCTTTAAACATAAAACCCTTTGCCCTTATTTCATTACTGCGATTTACCATAAGGTGAAACAGGGTAGATGGTTGGTGTTGGCACGCCATATGGAGAATAGGAAGGCACTGCATAAGTATTTGAGTAGCCAGCATAAGTAACTGCCGGTTGGTAGCCATAAGGCGCCTGTTGAGTAGGATAGGGTTGTGCGCTTGGGTAGTAAGGCCCCTGAGAACCAGGATAGTAATTAGGTTGTGTTGTGGGAGCATAGGGTAGTAGGGGATTGTTGCTGTACAGGAGGGTAGTAAGGTGTTGCTGGCTGGTTGGGATAATAAGTTTGCTGGTTGGGGTAGTAAGGAGCTTGCTGGTTAGGGTAATAGGGTACTTGACTAGGGCTATAATAGGGTTGTTGTTGCTGAGTAGGATAGTAGGGTTGCTGTAGCTGGTTGGATAATAGGGCTGCTGTTGCTGGGTTGGATAAGGAGTCGGCTGCCGGTATATTGGTTGCTGTTGGTTGATAGGCTGAATGTAGGGTTGAGGATATGCTGTAGGATATCCTGGAGGGCAGGAGTGCCATACGGATAGTTTCCTGATTGATATGCACCTAATCAACTGATTTTTTTTAAAATTAATCCGATACTGTATGTACTCTATTTATACTTGAGGGGTAATTTTATAACCTTTCTAGGTGGTTGTTGAGTCCTGACGAATAGTTGTGAAGATGTTTATGTACATATATACGAACAAGGAAAATGATACAAAAACGAGGGTTTTGAAATTCAATATTAATTTTGTATAATTATTTGTGTACTAAGAAAAAAGGCTGGTTAAACAGAAACTGGGGGGAACCAAGTGTATTTTTTTCGGCGTTGGCATGAACACAAAGATGTTTCTTGGGGTCTGAATATATCATTTTTAAGCCCTAAATGGCAGCTTTTAAGTAAACTATCAATTTAAGTAATGTATAAAAATTGGCTGACATGCAGTCGTTTCAAAAAAGTGACTCAATTTTCTGCTCTACTCTTAAAAATTTGACAGTCAAATTACGCAGAGTAGAAATTTTGAAGGTTTTTTTAGCGCAAACTTAGTCAGCATGAAATTTTCGATTAGAAGCGCACTTTAGTACAGTTGTCCTTTGCGCTATTTAATACGGTATTTGTAAGTACTCTGTCAGTCAGTCGCGATAGCTATAGCATTAAAGAAATTACCGGATTTTTTTTAAACTTTTTGTACTTTTCTACATTTATGTCGCACAATATGATTTACAAAGTATTAAATAAAAAAACGGACTAAGTTTCTAGAAGTTGTAAGGTTGTGGGCGAGGGTGATATGCGAAATCCTAAAGTATACCCGTTGACGCAATGTATACTAGTAAAACGAAAATAGTACTCGATAAAGCCTATTCAAACCCCATGTGCCACGTGTAAGGATTGCCCAGCTTCCTTTCCCGCATTCCAGCGAATTCCCTATAGGAAACTATATGGGAATATTTCCAGAGAAATCTCGCCAGAAAAGATTCATTTGAATCGTAATTTGTCTCTTGAAGAAACATTAGACACGGGGCGGCAATGCACAAGAAATTAAGTGTTGATATATTTTTTCTGAATTTAGCTCTTGTGCATTGATGTTGCCTCGCTCCAATGTTCCTTCTAAGAGACTCTCCAGCGATCCTATTTGTGAGAAGTCCGTGGGCCAGTTCTCGCCAGCTCAAACCCGTGAGTCTTTTCCTTCCAGCGTTGGCCTTAGCCATAACAATATTTCTTGTCTGTCCCAGACAGACTTGTCCAGTCTTATATCTAGTATAGTCCTCAATGTACTATCTAGTCTTGGGTCTCAGACCTCATCCAGTCCTACTTTTAATCATGTTAGGGTTGATACTCCTAGAGCGTCCCCAACCTCCAGTCCTACCCGAGTTGATACGCCTAGTGCGCGTCCTCATCCAGAGCCCGTGCCTAACGGCCGGGTAATTTCCAGGTTCCCGAGTGCACTGCTGATGCTCCAATGGTCTCGTCCTCCTCTTGCCGCCAAGTCTCGCACATGGTTTCATCCAGCGCCTCAAGTCACGTCTTTTCCCTGCGCGGTGAAGGGAAGTGGTGGTTGTCCAAGCAAGTCAAGCCAGTGGAATCTAGCCAGAGCTCAACTCCAGCGTCTTCTCCAGTGCCAGAACTCAAGTGCCGTGGTGGTCTCCAGCTCTTCTCTCCAGTGCCTCAAGCTCCAGCGTCTATAGGATCAACAGAATCTCATAGTTTGTCCATTCCTGTTATTTCGCCAGTGTTAATAAAATCTGTTCCTTATTGTACTCATGATGCTGTGAGTTTGGGAGGGGAAGCTGTAGGTTGTTCTGGTACTGATTCCCCAGGGCAATCCCTGGACAACAACCTATTTTACCCCGCCTTTACTCACGTACCAAACGAAGTGTTGGTCCTAGTCATCCTAATCATTATTTTCTCGTTCCTTTGTATATCTAAAAGTGATTTAAGATCTAAAAGTGATTTGAGATCTTAAATAATTAAGATCTCAATTTGTTATGTTGAGTAGAATTTTCGAAAATCTGGGTTTGGCTGATATCGTCATCGACGTTAGTAAAATTTCTAAGCAGCCACCCGCGGCGGGAGCGACCGCTATAAAAGAGATAGCCGACCGATTAATGGTCCTGTACCGTAGTGAATAAGGTGAAGACGAGGTCACCAGTATCGAGGTAAACGTTAAGGACCAATTTAGGTTCACCGAGTCAGACGTAAAGAGTTCGAAGGAACCGACCGATTCAAGCGATCGTGGGCATACCTGCACGCTAGCAAAAATTGGCGCCGGGCGCACGACCGGGGCGCCGGTGTCGGCGCCGGCGCCCTTTGAAAATATTTGCTGGCGCTGGCGCCATCCTGGCGGCGGCACCTAAAAAGAAGCAACGCCAGGGGCTATACTATGTATTTGACGCTAAAATTTTTGCTTGTTGTCGTCAGGATCTATGTTAGATGCGGCTAACACCAAAAACATACTGTTAAAAATTAAAAATGTCATAAACATTCAAAAATCTAGCACTGCAGCTGGTACTCGACGCCGGCGCCGGTATGAAAGGGCCGCCGGCGCAGGTTTGATCATGGGGTTTGTTTCTTTTCATGTACTGACCCATCCGAGCATGGAAAGGAGGCGACCAGTTTTATGCCTGCACCTCATGGAGCACACGGTGTCTCAAAATGACGTTAACATTTTCAAATTTAATATTTTTTGTTCAAGTTTAAATTATTCTTATTTGTTTGTTTGTTCGTCTGTTTTTTCGCGTTTTTTTTCTCATTTGCGTCCTATTTGTTTGTTGGTACTCCAGTTTGTCCATTGCATCAATTTTTGTCATTCTCTTTTAAACATTTTACGTTTACGTTTGAGGTTGGTTCATCAAATTTATTTCTGTCAATTTCATAGATATGGGAACAGTCAAAAAAAGATCTGCGCATTGGTTTCGGCTATTATCGTCATCGAGGTCTCGGGTTCGCTTGATGTCTACAAAATCTTCACTTTCCAGTCTGGGCTTTGGTGGCCTATTGGTTAAGGCATCTTCCTGCGGATCCAAAAAGAGTGGGATCCAATGTCGCCTCCATCCCCCTTTTCCCAACTCACGAGCTGTTGGCCGTGGCCGCAAAAGGGAGAATGGATAGAATATTTGATTCTACTCTTTTTGGATCCTTACTGGAGTTGGCCCGGAATTCCGGTCCTTTTTTGGATTCCGGTTCCGGTCGCGAAAAAATGTGTAATTCCGGTTCGGGTTTTCACAAAACTAAAATTCCGGTTCCGGTTCCGGTCCAAATATCAATTCCGAGCCCAACTCGTTTATAATTTTGCTCTTGCTCGGCTGAATTTGAACGCGTATTTTCAACTTTTTAACGAATTTTTCGTGTTAAATATAAATATATACAAAAAATCATGTAAACAGGCAGCGATTTTTTTCGAAAACTTCTTTTTTTCGACTCCAAGGATAACGACATTATTCTCCCGCGACAAAATTCTCCCGTGACATTATTTGCCCGCAATGGAATTATACCCCTTTGTCATTTAACCATGTGGGTACAAGTTTTAAGATATCTAGGAGCCCTGAATTCTGGTCAAATTGTGAATGTGAGCCCGCCTTTTCCGAAGAAGGATGCTTTCAAGAATGCCGACCGTTTTTCGTCGAACTTGAGACCCGGTGTATGGAGTTGGCGTATCGAGTCGCAATTGTATCGAGTTGGTGTATCGAGTCACGATGTGTATCGAGTCGTATGTCAGTCTGTATTGACATGTAAAATTTCTGCTTCATAACATGAAATCATTAGAAAAAAATACATACAGCAGTTTGATCCCACGCACTTCTCATTAGAGTGAAAGCAAAAATACTTGGGAAAGCCACAATCTGGAAAATCCGATTTTTGCTTTTTATAATAATTTTTTTTATTTTTACTTCCATTGTCAGAAGACCCTTGCGGACAATATCCGCTCTGGGCTAGAAAAAAGTCGCATGTATATTATCAGTTATAAAATAATATTGAAAACCCTACCGGGCTGTGTTCCTCCAGTGCCTACCCCACCATACGGCGTATTTGTATAGGGCACTATTTGTCCAGGACCGTAACTTGGACTTTGATAACCATAGTTGGTGTTTGGGGTTGCATATGTTGTAGGAGCTACATAGCCGGGCTGTGTGTACACTCCTGGTTGCTGGTTATTATAGTAAGGTTGCTGTTGGTTGTAAACTCCAGGCTGCTGGTTATTATAGTTAGGTTGCTGCTGGTTATATACTCCTGGTTGGCCATAGCCACCAGGTTGCTGGCTGTACACTGGCTGATTTGCAGGGGGTAATACAGAACTAGCAAAAGGAGCTGAAGCTGGAGCATTTCCAATAGCCACATTGTTGGTCTTGCCTATAACTTCACTTGCAAAAAGCCTCAAAGTTCTAATTTTCAGAGGCTTCAAAATTCGATTAAAATTGTTTTGTCACATAATGTTGAAAACTCGATTTTTGCTTGGTATTTCCTGTGAATACACGACAAAATTCTCCCGCGACATTATTCGCCCGCAATGAAATTCTACCGCTATATCATTTGACCATTTAGGTACAAGTTTTAAGAAATCTGGTAGCTCTACCGGGAAGACATAGGACTGTTGACTCTGCTAACAGTCGGTACCGGACAGTTTACTACTGTGAAACCATCTTTAGAATGCTCAAATTAGTGCAGAAATCAAATTTTTGAACCGAAAAACGTCAAAATTTTCAATATAAGCGGGTACCAAGTACCGCTACCTAAGTATTTCCACCTGAATACCGATACCTAGTCACTGTCTTGGTACAACCACCTGTACCACCTTCACGGTACTACCACTTCCATACATCTGGATACTAGATACCCTATGGGATACGAAACACCTCCAAAACTAGATGACCGAAACTGGCAGCTGGACTGTATTAACTTGAGGCTTCAAACCGGGCGAAAAACGGTCGGCATTCTTGAAAGCATCCTTCTTCGGAAAAGGCGGGCTCTCATCCACAATTTGACCAGAATTCAGGGCTCCTAGATATCTTAAAACTTGTACCCACATGGTCAAATGACAAAGCGGTATAATTCCATTGCGGGCAAATAATGTCGCGGGAGAATTTTGTCGTTATCCCCCCCTGTGGTTCGGAACCTAGTCTGTGGATGGCCTACGGATGAGTTATATACTAAAAAAAATTCTTAACGAATTCTGAGACGATCTGCGTTTAAAGAATTTTAAAAAAGGGACTCTAAAAAAAGTTATTGTAGTTTAAAAATGTCCACATTTCTCAACACACCCTGTACTTACAACAGGTGCTTTGGTGGCATTGTGTCTGAGAGTCTAGACATACAAACTTGGGAAATCCGCAATCTAAAAGAGTGATATGTTAGTATGATGCATAATGAAGAAAAAGAGGGACACACATCCATTAGGCATGCTATTGGCCGGGCAATAGGGACTGCCTGAAAAATATTTTTAAATTAATGCGTGAGTTTTACATGTAGTAGGTGTATATGTGTATTACCCGTAATGATTGTTCCATTAGCTTGAACCATAGGCACACCGGTGTTGGAAGGTTGGCCTGAAGAGTTTCATAGCTGTTTGCTTAGTGGTGTGTAAATTATTTGAGCGAATTATACTTAAAGGGAGTATCAACAGTGGGTCACGCACTTATAGCAAAACGTGATATACCAAATTGTAGCTTTTTTAATGCTGAATCTTATGGTGATGCACTTTTTGCGAACCTGGAAAAAAAATTTCTGCACAACCAACATTTAAAAAACTTCAAAATCGAAAAGTTTTAAAAGGTATTTTCTACAAAACTGAACCACTTTTTGTCTTCACAATTGTTTTGAAATTTCTAATTTTAGACTCATTCGAAAGAACAGACATATCTGAGTAGGTTTATTTTTCACAGATCGTCAACTTCAAATTTGGATCTCTGAATAAAGCCGATTCAAAGCTCGACCTATGTAAGGTGTGTGACTAAAATGTGATTTTTTTCTGCGATACAATTTTGAGTTTTATTACAGAACGCTCACACGTTATATCCCATTTTACGCATAATTCAGCTGGCTTTATTTTAAAATAGTATTTTTTACTTGGCTAGGTATTTTGTGTGAAAATGTTTTTTCGATAAAAAATCGAGTTTCGTATAGAGAATTTTTTAAACAACCTCTTTTTCAAAATAAAAAAAATTTGCGTATTTTTTTAAATTAATCATTTAAAAAGAGTGAGAAAATGAAAGAGCCTACACAAGAAATATTGAAAAAAATTAGGCAGCAACATTTTTGTCCTGAGTCAGGACTCCTGACCTTTAAATTTTACACAAAAACTCGATTACACCGTTAAATTTACTGAGCGCAAACTTGAAGTAACGTGAGGAAAAATTTAGGAGTCCTTCACCGAAATTTGTCAAGAGGTGATTGACGTATCTATGAAAGCCTATAAGTGTCAACTGTAGAGGAAGGTAAACATTAGTAGCAGAAGCGTACGAAAAAATAAATTTTTTTTTCAAAAAGTAGCATTTTTTTTCTTTTCATTGTTGAAAATGAAACTGTTATAGAAAAGGACAATAATTTTTTCTACCCGCGAAATATTCCTTTCTACGCGCAAAATATTTTTTCTACCCGCACATGAGAAATACCGCAAAATATTTTGCGGTATTTCTCTTTTGCGGGTAAAAAAAATATCTTGGGGTAGAAAGGAATATTTTGAGAGTAGAAAAAAATACCGCCCATAGAAAAAATCGCATTTAATGCTTAAACAAAATACAATTGGACGATTATTTAACAAAAAAGATGAACACTTTATCTTCGCTCAACAAAAAGTGATGAGCAAATTAAATCCGGAAAAATTGCCGCTCCCTGTACTTTTTACCTTTTTTATCGAAAAAACATTTTCACACAAAATACCTAGCCAAGTAAAAAATACTATTTTAAAATAAAGCCAGCTGAATTATGCGTAAAATGGGATATAACGTGTGAGCGTTCTGTAATAAAACTCAAAAATTGTATCGCAGAAAAAAATCACATTTTAGTCACACACCTTACATAGGTCGAGCTTTGAATCGGCTTTATTCAGAGATCCAAATTTGAAGTTGACGATCTGTGAAAAATAAACCTACTCAGATATGTCTGTTCTTTCGAATGAGTCTAAAATTAGAAATCTCAAAACAATTGTGAAGACAAAAAGTGGTTCAGTTTTGTAGAAAATACCTTTTAAAACTTTTCGATTTTGAAGTTTTTTAAATGTTGGTTGTGCAGAATTTTTTTTTCCAGGTTCGCAAAAAGTGCATCACCATAAGATTCAGCATTAAAAAAGCTACAATTTGGTATATCACGTTTTGCTATAAGTGCGTGACCCACTGTTGATGATCCCTTGTTAGACTAGTCAAAAAATGAAAGCTTACTAAACATCAATAAAAAGAGTTTAAAATTATGTTTCTTTTAAAAACCTACAACATGTGGTTGAACGACAATTCTCTTTAAGATCCACGCAAACAAATTTAGGGAATCCACAGTCTGGAAGCCGATGATATATAAAAATTTTAGTATATGTTCACAAATTAACTCTTGATAAAAAAAACAATTTTTAGCCTTAAGCTCATTTACGGAAAGCATCTTGAACTGTATTTTCTAAGTTGTTGTAAATTATGTTTAAACGCCCAATACGAATTCGTAGACCGGTATTTTCTGACTCAGAATTTCATGCTGAACACGATGATGCGGTTCCGTCCCGCTTCAATCATTGATAAAATAGGTGAAAAAGGCTTCGGAAGGTAATCCAAATTGTGGATGGTCAAAATCCATGTGGATACCCACAGATTTTCAAGTGGCTCGTCGTAATCGCTATGTTGCACCTACGTATAATACACCAAAATGACCGCAAGAAGCTCAGATTTTTTTTCTACGAGCTGTTACTTTATTTTTAGACAATATCTAGCTTACTCTTTCATATAAAAAGAATAAACAGAACCTCACAAATTTTTTGACACTAAATACAGCAATATTTTAACAAAACATTGTGGCAAAATAAGCAAAAGTCATATATTAGTTGGGTCAGAAACTTCCTATAACTTTTTTTGCTCATGAAATCCTTGTTTCGACACTGAATTTGTGTTCAGCTTGGTCGATTTGCTAAGAAAGCTACTGTGCACGCGTGTAATACACGCGTGCACGCGTGTAAAGCAAGTAAAGGCCGGTTAGGCAAGCTCAAACACCATCATTCAATCGTAAATGCCTTGCCTTGAGCGACCAAATAAACAAAGTAATCAACGATGGTGGCGATTGCACCGGTGCCTTGAGGTTTTTAACAAAGTTGGAATTCTTTTTTCAAAAAATCGACTTTTTTCTCTTGTTTTCATGAGTTCTTTTTTCCAAAATTTTTGAGCATGTTAATTCACAGTAGAAAGCTTAGTATCTTGGATAGACAATGTTGTAGAAAAATATCTCAGTTAAGTTCACAGAAATGGATCTATCTTAATCTGAAAATTTTTGAACGTTTTCGAACAAAAATGTCTGAAAATTTTTGATTGAAATCTAGAATGTTCGAAATTATTTGCTTTAAAGGACCATTGCCGTCTACGGCCACGGAAATTTGGACTTTTTGAATTGGCGGGGGACAGCTAAATTACTGCGAAAATATTTTTTGAAATATTTTAGTTCGCAAATTAAATTTTTCCAAAATTTCGAACGATCTACTAGTCGAGCCCAACGTTGCTTGAGATTGCCATATTGGACAAGATCTAACAAACCCACTGCACTACAACTTACTTATACTTCGGGAAGACTCACTTCGACCAATACACATAAATTGTAATTTAAAATGAAAATAAATAAATAATTCAAAAAATATCTTCACAGTAATTTAGCTGTCCCCCGCCAATTCAAAAAACCAGATTTCCGTGGCCCACAGCCCCCTAAAATTTGAAAACCTCATCACTTTCAAATAAACAAAACGCCACGATTTTTTTTCATAAGATTGCGAAATTTGGACATTTTTGAATTCCATTTTTCGTTTTTTTAAAACTTTTCGGTATTTTTCATAACATTTTCAAGGAGTAGAAAATTTCTATCTCAATTCATGCCTAAAATTTAATTCTTTTTATTGGAATAGATTATGGCGTCCACAAAACCATAAAACTATACATCATATAAAATGTTTCTTTCCATCAAAGAAAATGTTCCTGACAAATGAATCCTCCATTATTTTCTTCAACGTTTTCTTTCTTTCACGAATTCCGCACAGCCTTCTTTCATCTCCGTTTACCTTGCAATGCAGTGCTTCAATTGACTGCTCAGAAAGAAGACCCAGAAACGGTGTAATTTCATAAATTCGATGACGTGCTGACATAGGATGTGACACTTGGGCGTAATTGCCCAGTTCGGAAAAGCGTTCTAAAATTTGTCTGTTAAAAATTTGTTGCGTATCGAAGGACTTACTCTTATAGTGTGGAAGTATTCTGCTGACCACCCGTGAAAGTTTTCAATCTCTCCATCTGATAAAAACGAATTTTTGCCAAACTTTGCATTTTGCCGAGCAGTGTTAGAAGCGTAAGAAATGCTTTATGCAGAACATTTTCGCGGATGACGCTGATTATCTTCTGAGGTCCTTCTCCAGTTAGCAGTTTTCTTACGTGGTTTCCTATGAATATAAGAAATTTAGTGGAAACAAGAACACTTTAGGTTGCAAACCTGTGAAACGCTGGTGCCATACCCGTTTGTCCACCTGCAGTTCCACGAATACAGCCTCTAACTGATTGACCATTGATGGCTCTGCTGCTTCAATCGCTTCAATGATGTCCTGGCAGAGACCTTGGATTAGATGCAGCGAAGGAGGAATTATATTTGTTATCGGAATTTGAAGGAGCTGTGACCTTGTGACTGAGTGACATTCACGGTGGAGATTAGTCTGTTGCTTTTGCGTAAGAGTTTGCGCATCTTGCGTGTTGTAGCGAAACCTGGAAAAATAAATAAATATACTAGAGCGTTAAGTGAATGGCAAATGAAAGCACCTCAGCTGCCCTTGATCAAGCGAAAAAAGTGTTCTTTTAGAATGTTTGCTGTTCTCCTTGAAGCTGTTTTTGGAGATTTTTGTTTTGACCATTGGATTGCCTGAAAACACGAAAGTTTAATCTAAAATAAACGACAGAAAAAAGTACAAAACTACAGACTTTTCTGTATTGTCTATATACCCAAAGGTAGCTTAGACATTCAGCTACAACAACAGTTGAGCCGATTTTTGTAAAGTTGAAATTTTAGAAACTAGAGGCCAATCAAAGCAAACAACTGGCATTTTTCCGAGTAAAATCAGGGGTTTTTGCGTTTTCTGTCTAACTTTTGCATAAAGCACCCTAAATTTGCATTTTTTGCATATCTCTTTGGTAACAAAATGTAGCAAATTTTCTCCTCTATCAGGCCTCAGCCTCCTTTTTTGAGGTTTCGAAAGTAAGTTGAAATTAAAAGCCAATTGAAGCTGCTAAACGAGGTGAGTTATTTCGGTATATTTTCCGAAAATTTTATTGACAGCTCAAAAATTAGCGAGTTTTTGGAGCAAGTGAGGTCTTGTTTTGATGCTCTTGATGTGAGGAACCGTTTGCAAATAACTTAACGCGAAAAAAATGAAAATAAAATCAGTTTCAATCCTCGGGTTACAAAGGTTTCATTATTAAAATTACAGTTAACTTTCAAAAAATTTCCATTTGGCGCAAAAATCTGAAAGTGATTACGCTTTTGAATTTTAAGGGGCTGTGGGCCGTAGACGGCAATGGTTCTTTAAACATGGTTTCGATAAATTTATTAATAAATGTATATATCATTGTGTAGCATAGATCCTAAGGTTTAGTCCCAAAAACGACCCAAGGGTATGTATTATCTAGAAATGAGGCAAAACACTAAGAAGCGAAACACGAGCCAAAAACTATATTTGACAGCAACGTGAGTCACGTTTTTTTTGTCAAATTATGGTCTGGGAAATTGGCCTACCGGAATATCTCGTGGCCACAGGTTCCAATTGATAAGGTCAGATTGACCTTGGCTGGTCAGAATAGTTGCAAAAAGGCGGTCGCTTGAAGGTTAAAGGCTTTTCAGATGTTTTAAACATTGTCCAAACAAGCGTATCCTAACAAATTTGTCAAATTTAGCTTCCAGAAATTATAATAAAGAAGTTACAAAAATCAGGTTTGATAGCCAAGGCAAAATGATTCACTTCTTTATCTGAGTATAACAAGTAGTATTACGGTAAATAAACATACATCCGTTACTTTCCTCTCCCAGTAGACATTGAGCATTTACACAATCAGTGTTAATGTTCCATAAAATCAGCCAAATTGGGGTTAGATGAAAAAGCGTGAATTTTCTTCTTTTGTTCATTTCAGAAACTTTGTGTAGGAATTTAGTCTTAAATATATTTGATTTAAAGCAGTAATTTTTTTTATGTGAAATATAAATTGATTGGCTTAAGTTAATACTAAAAGAAAGAGTCCGCCGACTAAGAATGGAAAATTTAGCCTTTTCGAGATATTTATGTATATTTACTTACCTCTCTGCTTTGAAATTTAGGGTTGCGGAAGGATAGCAGTGGAGAAATGACAGCATTTGTGGGCTCAGCATCCTATGCTTATTTTTTTATTCACTTTGATGCCAATTCTAATTAAAAAAGACCCTTTTAGTCAAAGCACCATTGCCGATAACGAGAATTTAAAATGTTTGAATGCGCGCGGACACTTTTTTTACTCCGATAATTTTTGGCAAAATGTTTTCGAATAAGTTATAGTCAACCCTCGATTTAACGTCACCCCTGGGACAGGCCTCAGGGGGACGTTAAATCGGGTTTGTAGGACAAAAAACCCGTAGGGTTACTTTAAATACATCTGAGAACGGTCCCGATCAGATAGTGGACTCGACCATTAACATACAAAAGGCAAATTTAAAAAACAATATTTTTTCAATTTGCGGCGGCTGACATTGTTTAAATTTGCTAAAATTTTGTTAAGCAGTAAAACGTAGCTTGTTTCTTGGACCTTTTTTCTGTAGGATATGTTTGCGATGTGAAAATCTCCATATAGTATTTAGCATGTGTAGGTGTGTCACTACTTTTGTGTTGAAGTCTAATTTTCTGCTATTTTTTGCAAACTTATGTTATATATCTCGCCAGAAACCTCAAGTATAACGTCTGAACTTTTTTAAGCACGGACACGTATGATGGAAGTAGCTTTGAAAAAATGTTGTTTTCCTCAAAATTGAAGGTTAAGGATTTTAACGCGGATTTAGGGTGAATTTTTGTGTTAAAGCTCAATTTTTTGAAATTTTTTGAAAAACCATGTAAGATTCATGGCTGTGCACTGATTTTTTTGTTTTCAGTGTGTTTTTGTGCTTTATAAAAAACTATTATTATCGCGAAAAGACTCGCCAGCATTAAATGTTGCAAACGGGGAATCTTGCCAACTAGAGACCGTGATTTTCTCTTAAGCGATATAACGATACGATATTTTTGGGACAAATTTTCAACGATCGATATAACGATACGATATGAAATTTAAAATCGATATACAGGGTGCGCCAAAAGTCCTGACACGGACAAAAATTCAAGATTTTTATGTCCAAACCTAACAATATTAAAAAAAAACAATGATACATTCGAAAGCTTAGAAAATTTTGCACAAGATGCATCACTCAGAATTTAAAATACAACTTACGCATACACTATTATTTTCCGCCAACTTTCGACCGCCGAGGCGAGCAAATTTACATCAATTTAATTGGTTTGCTGCACCTTTTGTGATACATAAACTTTGAAGGCAAACATACCATTCGAAAGCACTGACCTAACTCTGAAACATATGCGCTAAAAAAAATTTTTGCTCGGTTTTACAAAAAGATATGACCATTTAAATGAGACCCTTTTGAAGGACAAATTTGAGAAATATGAAAAAAAGTTAAGGGAATTGAAGATAAAAATCATTAAAACAGCGGTCGAAAGTTGGCGGAAAAGAATACGTGCCTGCGTAAATGCCAAACGTTGGTATTTTAAATTCTGAATGATGCATCTTGTGCAGAATTGTCTAAGCTTTCGAATGGTATCATTTTTTTTCAATATTGTTAGGTTTGGACATAAAAATCTAAAAAAAAAAGTCCGTGTCAGGACTTTTGGCGCACCCTGTATCATAACGATATTTTACCTTGAAATTTGATGAACGATATATAATAAACCCAAAAAACGCGCAGCCTCCCAGAGCTATCTACAGTACCATTCCTAATGGCTTGTTCACGTTGTTAGAGTTCGAGTTAGAATTAGAGTTCGGGTAAGAAGTGTTCATGTACTCAAAAACCCGAACTCAAACTCTAACTCGATGGTGTTCACGTACATCGAGTTAGAGTTAGAGGTCGAGCTTGAAAATGTTCATGTATATAGCTTAGATAGCTCAGAATCTCACTCCAAAGCCGTCTAAAGCCACTGAAAGTTAGTTTTTAGGAGGTTTACTAAAATAAAATCCAAGTTATATGCATGAACACCTTCAAATGCAACCTCGAACTCTAACTCTATCTCTAGGTACATGAACACCCTCGAGTTAGAGTTAGAGTTTGAGTTCGAGTTAGAGTTAGGATCAGAGGTGTTCACGTAACCAAAATCCGAACTCGAACTCTAACTCGAACTCTAACAACGTGAACAAGCCATAAGGAATTCCCTTTATTTCCAACCCACGGATAACAACACGGACACAATTTAATACGAGTATTTCAGGAAGGGCAGATTCTTATTTAGAAATATCAATTGATCTGCTTTCTCTGGCATCAAATTAAATCTTCTGTGATTGTAGACGTCTCTGGCTACCGAGAAAAGCTGCTCACTGGGTTGCTTGTAGCAAGAGCTGAGAGATATCGACGCGCAATTTTGGCCAAGATTGGAAATGTTTACTCGTTAACCTAACCAATGCTTCCATAAGTTTACAAAAACAATACAGATTCAAATAAAATACCTTCCAGTAGTTCAACGGATCACGCTCTGAGTCAATGCATTATTGCTTGCTATAGGTCTTCAGCTCGATCATCGCACTGGTTGACTTCTCTTCATTTACATTTTGTGAAGAGAAATCCTTCTTCATCACCCTCAAGCGAAATTTTCCAGAGTAGGCTCATTCTAAAATAACGAGCAATAGGTGCGTAAAAAAGCAAAAGAGGAATCGAATAAGTCGCAAAAAATCGTATAAAATTATTTCTCATTAACCAAAGTATTGAGCTCAAACGATACATCGCGATATTTAGTATTGGACGATATTGGAAAAATCGATAAACGATGTAACGATACGATATTTTCTGCGAAAATCGAGACCGATATATTGTTTTGAACGATACAATATATCGATCATCACGCTCTCTATTGATTGTCAACTATTGCTCGCCAAAACTTGCCAACGACGAAACTCGCCAGCGCAAAATACTCGCCAAAGGGAATACTCGCCAACGAAAAATTCGATTTAACGGCTCCTATGGCTGATCCTGAAGGGGTTCATTAAATGAATTTTTCGTTGGCATTAGCTGATTTTGCCCTATAAAGGACAAATCTTTACGTTGAAGATCCCCTCCCATGTTAGACTCAAATGTGCTATAACTCATGTTTGAGACTGTGTTAACATATCCGGGCCACCCGCAAATACAAAAAATCACAAAAACTGGAAAAGAGTAGTTTTTTTATTTTTCAAGCTTTTATTGCTGATTTCAATGATCATAATTATTATTTACAAATATCAAGTTTTGAAAGATATGCTAGGAAAGTAGCTGTCTACCCGTTCACCTGTTTTTTAGTATCTCTATCTTATCGAGGACGACTTTCACTATCATCCATTCAAAGCAATAGTAGAAGATAGGGCGCACATATTACAGGTGCTCATACATGCTTCCATAATTGACTAAAAAGTTAAGTTTTTGTTTTCGGAAGCCATGAACATTGCGAACTAAAATTTACATTTAATTACATTAGATTTACATTTTCATTACAAATAAAATTGATAAATTTCGGTTTACAACCCTCCTTTGTACACTACTCAATTTGCCTTAGTCAACCAAGCTGATTTTTTATCAAAATTTTTCTATGTTATGTCTTTTCTAAGTTTTAGGAAAAATTAACAAACATTTTGTTTAAATAAAATGAACTCGGGGGACCAAGGCAAATTTGGGTGTGTATACTGGATCGTGTTGGGTTGGTTGGGTGTATACCGAAATTAAGCCAATTAAAAGGCATGCTGAGATTGGGTCATAAGTTTGAGGAATTTAGAAGAAAAATTCTTGTCTATGCTATTGTCGCAATTTAAAATGACCAACCTGCAAACTACAGTATGTTTTGTAAGAAGGACAGTCAGTGGAAGCATCTGTGCATGAAGAAGCTGCAATTCCAGCTAGACCTGTGTTAGGGACTAAATTTGCTGTCCCTGTATTATACCCAGTGCCCAATGTTCCAGTGTTTCCAACCGATCCGGTGTTACCCACTGTTCCAGCAGTGCCTAATCCAGTGTTGACTGGTGCCGTGTTGACTGGTACGGTGTTGATCAACGTTCCTGCATTAACTCCAGAACCGATTGTTGTAGCAGGATTTAGTGTGACTACCCCAGTACTACCTCCATTTGTAGTTACTCCATTGACCACAGGTACCAGCTGAACCGGTAGTCCATTCAGATATTGCACTCCATTTATAGTCTGGAGCCTTGAATAGTCTGAACTCCCCCTATTGTCTGAACACCATTGATAGTCTGAACTCCAGCTATTGGCTGTACACCAGCTATGGTTTGAACACCATTCACATAAGTGGTTCCAGGTGAAACAGCGCTGCCCACAGGAACTCCTACTACTGCTCCTCCTAAAACGATATTATATAGTAAAAGTAGAGGTATTGAAAGAGGAGACCCCTTTTTAAAAAACGCCCACCCTAATAAGCTTTAAACATAAAACCCTTTGCCCTTATTTCATTACTGCGATTTACCATAAGGTGAAACAGGGTAGATGGTTGGTGTTGGCACGCCATATGGAGAATAGGAAGGCACTGCATAAGTATTTGAGTAGCCAGCATAAGTAACTGCCGGTTGGTAGCCATAAGGCGCCTGTTGAGTAGGATAGGGTTGTGCGCTTGGGTAGTAAGGCCCTGAGAACCAGGATAGTAATTAGGTTGTGTTGTGGGAGCATAGGGGTAGTAGGGGATTGTTGCTGTACAGGAGGGTAGTAAGGTGTTGCTGGCTGGTTGGGATAATAAGTTTGCTGGTTGGGGTAGTAAGGAGCTTGCTGGTTAGGGTAATAGGGTACTTGACTAGGGCTATAATAGGGTTTGTTGTTGCTGAGTAGGATAGTAGGGTTGCTGTAGCTGGTTGGGATAATAGGGCTGCTGTTGCTGGGTTGGATAAGGAGTCGGCTGCCGGTATATTGGTTGCTGTTGGTTGATAGGCTGAATGTAGGGTTGAGGATATGCTGTAGGATATCCTGGAGGGGCAGGAGTGCCATACGGATAGTTTCCTGATTTGTAAGCACTGTTGAATTGGCCTGAAAGAAAAGTTGATCTTAATAACAAAACAGCTTTGCAAGGTTTTCAGTCTCGATCGACGTAGCACTATGATTAATTGAATGAGAGAATGTCAGACCATCTTTTTGAATCAAAATTTCGTACTGAATAAAATAAATCAAGTAAAAACCTTTCGCTTATGACTTTTATTATTTTTCCACAGAGCTACAGACCTTTCTCATGTATGTTATACAACATGATTTGAATATGCAATAAGACATACAGCAGTTCGATCCAATACATTGCTCACTAGGGTCTACGCACACAAACTTGGGGAAACCACAGTCTAGAAAAACAGACTCTAGTTTTCTATTTTTAAAATTAAAATTTACATACATCCATCGTCAAAGACCCCTGTGGACAAAATCCACTTTGGCCTAATGAAAAAAATCATATTTGTATATAAAAAAGTTTGAAAAACCCTACCGGGCTGTGTTCCTCCAGTGCCTACCCCACCATACGGCGTATTTGTATAGGGCACTATTTGTCCAGGACCGTAACTTGGACTTTGATAACCATAGTTGGTGTTTGGGGTTGCATATGTTGTAGGAGCCACATAGCCGGGCTGTGTGTACACTCCTGGTTGCTGGTTATTATAGTAAGGTTGCTGTTGGTTGTAAACCCAGGCTGCTGGTTATTATAGTTAGGTTGCTGCTGGTTATATACTCCTGGTTGGCCATAGCCACCAGGTTGCTGGCTGTACACTGGCTGATTTGCAGGAGGTAATACAGAACTGGCATAAGGAGCTGAAGCTGGAGCATTTCCAATAGCCACATTGTTGGTCTTGCCTATAACTTTATTCCAATTTTAAATATTGTTGTATTTGTAAAAAGTTTGAAGCCACTAGGCTACACGTAGGACTTGCAGCAATAGTCATAATTTAACCCATATGTAACATCACCCTTTAACTAGGACTGGTTCGGATCTGTTTGGGTGTAAATTTTACTTTTTTCATATTTTATTTGCCAGTTCAATATTAAATTTTCAGAGTCTTGCTAAACTAGGTAGATTATCAGGTAGTGTTACAAAATTATTTTAGCTAAGTTACAGACAAAACCTAGGAGAGAAATTTAAAGCAACCTTCCTCCAGGAATCGATGATTTTCGCTCTTTCTCACAACTTTGATACTTTTCACTGTGAAATGTCCCTGTTTATTTTGATTTGCTTGCAACTTTCGCATCCTTTTTACACTCTTAAAATAAATAGTTAGAGGTGATATAAACCGAAATATATGGTTTCTGGCTGACTTTGTATTACTTCAAATTGAAAATTTACGACAGTTCTTGACCAGAAAAGTAACCCTGGAAATATTTCCAATCGATTTCTTGATATTTTTCAGACTTAATCCAGCTCAATCACTTTACACCCAAATGGATAATTTAAATTTGAAATTAAGCGGTCTCCATGCAGAACCAGATACGGTAAGGAGCCTCCTTTAAGCCCCCCCCTTACACTTCCTTTGAGTTAAACATTGATAGAGCTACTAGAAACCAGAGTAAACACTGCGCAAGATGAGCCTCCTATGTCAGAACCTCTTGTGGACGTGTAGCACCGACATGACCATGAAATGAATGGACTTTTTTTCAGTGCTTAATAGGTTCTGCACCTCAAAACCAATTAGGCTTTGCCCGCGCAGGATTCGAATCCTGCCGACTTCGCAAAGTGGGAAGCTAACTCACTAGTCCACACGTGTAGAACTCATAGAAGTAGTCGGAAATTTATCTATACGTAACAAATATTTTGTCGTTAGAATACTTACAACAAGTGCTTTGGACACACTGTGTTTGAGAGTCTACACATACAAACTTGGGAAATCCGCAATCTAAAAGGGTGAAATATTGGTATGATGTTTGAAAAAATAGAAAGAGTGACATACATCCATCAGGCATGGTATTAACCGGGCAATAAGGACTCCCTATATATAGTTTTTTTTGTAAATATCTCAATTTTATGTGTATTACCAGTAGTGACTGTTCCATTGGGTTGTACCATAGGCACACCGGTGTTGGACACTTGGCCTAAAGCAAATCACATGTCTTGAATGTTTCCTCAGCCATTGTGGAAAAGATTGTGAGGACTTGTAGTAAGATTAGTCAAGAAATAGAATACATTTTTATGCTATATTTTAGCTTCTTTCGTCAATATGTTCCAAAATATTTTTCAACCTACAACATGTGGATGAATGACATTTCTCCTTAGGATCAATGCACACAAATTTAGGAAAGCCGCAATCTGGAATATTATGATAAATTAAAGTTTTAATAGTTGTTTACAAATTAAAACTTTAAACCCACCTGTTTTGCCCTGATCCTTTAAAGGACCATAGCAGTGACATTTAGGATTTTAGATACACGCAAAAAATAATTCAAAAAATAATTGTTGAATTTTAAGGAATAAAAAGTGTCTCCACAAATTCAAATTTTGGAAATGCCGCTGTGTTCAAAAACCATGGTCCTTAAAGTTGATTTACTCTTGCGCCCATTCAAATTAGGAAACTTTTGTGTGGGTCAGACGTGGATACGTTACTTTTAGAATAAACTATGAAAAGCAGGCTGGATAAGTTAGGCATACAGTCGCCGCTCGATTTAACGATACCCCAAAAAGTTGGTTCCCACCTAGAGTGCGACACTTTTTTTACGGCGCCCGGACATTTTCCGTTTTAAAAAGAATTTGTCGCGCGACAAATCTTTTTTAAAGGAGAATGTCGGGCGAAATTTTCTTTTATTTTATATTATGTCGGGCGACATTGTCCCCTTTTTTGTTTTTTGTCGGGCGTGATCGTCTTTCTTCTGCTGGATTTGTAGAATATAATTAAGGTAAATAATAAGGTATGCAGCCCGAGGGATTCCAACCAGCATCCTCGGCCACGATTATATAAAGCTCTACAGCAGGGGTGGGACGGAATTCCGATTTCCGTCTTCCGATTTCCGATTTCCGGCACTTTTTCTCTTCCGTTTTCCGATTTCCGAAAAAATAGGGCGAGTTTCGGAAATTTCGGAAGAGAATAGTTCACTTGAAGGAACTTATTTACTTGGGGGGGGGAGTCGCATTTTTCAGTTATTTAAAAATAGTGTTTAAACGTCTCCTAAGTAATTTTTATATGCTTAAAACGATTAAAAAGTTGTTTTCTGACACTTTTCCACACAAAAATGGATTTTTAGAAAAAAAATTTTTTGACCGAAATTCGATTTTTTGCCTTGGAGGCATACTTGCACGGGCGCCGGCGCCGGTGTGCGCCCGGAAATTTTTGAAAAATTAGGGCGCCAGCGCCGGCGCTGGCGCCGGCGCTCGGCACCGATTTTAATACAGCCCGGCGCCCGGTTCGGCGCCCGGTGCTTAATTTCAATACAGCCCGGCGCCCGGTTCGGCGCCCGGTGCCTAGAGAAAAGGACGAGCCCTCTCCATTTGGGTTTGGAACTGTAAAAGTATCTCAATCAAAAGAAGCAGAAACTAGTCAGCAAATTAATAATTATTTTCAAGAAATAGAAGGAAGTTTGCCATTAGAAAATGATATACTAAAATTTTGGGCGGAACGATACACAGTATACCCTACTTTAACTAAATTAGCTTAGAAAGGATCCTCAGAATGAACGAAAGGGTCTGTAGAGGCCTCATCTTCGAGCATTCCCACAAGTACAGCGGCAGTTGAAAGGTTATTCAGTGTAACAACAATTTTATCAGCATCTCGCAAAAGTAGAACAGGAAATATTCTCTTAAAAAGCAAAGCCATTTTAATTCATAATCGAAATTTAATTGAGGACTAAAAATATATAAAGCAGAAGTTAAATAAAAAAACTAAATCTTTTACTAGTATATAATTCACTCATTTAAAGCTCGGCGCCCGGTTCTGCGCCCGGCGCCAATTTTTTGGGATGCCGGCGCCGGTTCTGCACCCGCGCCAATTTTTTGGGATGCCGGAGCCCGGTGGTGCGCCCGGCGCCCATTTTTTTTCGCGTGCAACTATGCTTGGAGGACCAAGGTAAACCACCTTATATAAGGGTATTTCACCCCGTTTTGGTCACTGGAGCTGGGCAAAAAGAGCCTCTAAATGCATTTTTGATTAAGAGTCTTGCTCGGAATTATGGCTAAGGTAAGTGAGTGCGCGCATCTCTAACCATCCAAGCCCCCTGCGCCCCTTCGGGGGCGCAGGGGGCTTGGTTGCTTGGGGCTGAGATGCGCACACCCACATACCTTAGACACAAATCACTCGAAAGTGGTTCACCTCTTACAAAGACCCGGCCTTCCTCTCAACAATGTCTGTGCGGAAATCTCTTATTCTCTGCAAGTGAGAATGCTCGGATGGCGGAACAACAGGTAAAATTTCTGACTGGAATTCGTTTAAAAGCTTTTTGGTTTAGGAACCTATGTCTGGCTACTATACTAGATCCTCGTTACAAATTGGCATTCTTTGATGAAGCGGATCGTCAGATGTACCGCAGCTGGTTAGAAGAAGAATGCCTCAAACTAAGCGCTCAGACCAAAGAAAGTGAAAGCAGCGTGATGGAGCCGTCTTTTTCTGATGCAGGACTAGGTTTGCTTTAAGAAGGCTTCCTACAGGTAAGATTTTTCTTCGCAATTTCTTTTTTTGCATTTCGTTGGGATCTGTTCAGGATCGCAACACTCAATCAGCAGAAGTGCCGATGCAAGAAAATGAACGAAGGTCAAAGACAATGGTTGAGGTGGCAGAATACTAAGCCGAGCCGATTCAAAGCAGTTCCTTGGATGCATTGGTCTACTGGAGAAGAAATGCAAACAAATGGCCAGCGCTCACAACTTTGGTCCGCAAATATCTCAGTGCGCCGCCTGGTTCTCAAGAAAGTGAGCGTTTCTTTTCAACTGCTGGATTTATTGTAAATGATCTCAGAAAAAGGTTATCTCCAATTAATTGAAAATGCTGTTGTTGCTTCACCATAACCTTTCCGCCTACAACTTTGAATATTAATGATTGCAGTCTCTTGTTTTTGTTATGATTAAGGTTGAAATAAATTACGAATGCATGTGTACAACATTAAATTTTGGCACTGTTTCACAATTTTTCCGATTTCCGTCTTCCGATTTTTGATTTCCGGCACTTTTCTTCTTCCGATTTCCGACTTCCGGTTTTGAAAATTTTCAACTTCCGGTTCCGATTTTTGTTCCGACTTTTTTTGTCTTCCGGCCCATCCCTGCTCTACAGCAATCCCCGATTTTGAATCAATCAGAACCCCATCCAGAGTGACCAAAAGGCAAAAATAATTAGTTTTTGGGGGTTTACTAAAGGGCGGTTAATCATTTTGCGAAAAAGCGATCTAGTGGATCAGATTTCCAGTCCGATACGCTAAATCACTCAGAATCGTGTGGTGGCGCTGGTTTAGATTGGATATTGATGAATTCTGAGTGAGTAAGCGTATCGGACCGGGAATCTGATTCGCTCAATCGCTTTTTCACGAAAAGTTCCCCCTCCCCTTTCTTAGCAAAAACCCCCAAAAACCAATTATTTTCGCCTTATGGCCACTTTGGAGACCACTGGAGTGGGATTCTAGGCCCAGGGAACTGGTATTTGGTAAATTGATATTCTAATAAGGTTACAGGTTCAAATCCCGGTGGTGGCACATATTATTTTACTGACTTAATTGGGTTTTGAAGGAGCAGCAATCGCTACGTTGGGTCGAAGAGACACTTAGGACTTGCACCAAACGGCTATCCGTTGTCAAAATCTTATATTTTGGAGTTGTCCGAAAGTAAATAAAAAGCATTGTCTCCTACGCAATATGATGTCCGGAGCAAGATTTGTGAACACAAAAACAACGACTTCAGCTACTAAAACCCAGTACCGGGGCATGTATATACCGTATTATCTCTAATTAGCGCCTCGGGGCGCTTATTTTTCAACCTCTGTCCAGAGGGGGCGCTTATCAGAGAGGGTGCGCTTATCAGAAAGAGGGTGCTTATTTTTCAACCTGTCGATGCCAAAAAAGACTTGGTTAGTTCGTAGGGGCAGCTGACCCGCCTTTTGACCTTTTGATTTCCAAGATGATCAACTCTGATGTGGTCGATATGCTTGGCGTTGAAGAAGAAGAGAGCGAGATAAAGCAGTCAAGGAAGCTGAACTCATATAACTCAGCGTACAAATTGGAAGCAATTAAGCATGCAAAGCGAGTTTCAAGTCATTCAGACAGCACGAAATTTCATGTGGATCGTAAACGGATTCGCGAGTGGATAAAAAGCGAAAAAAAGTTGCATATACTCAAGTAATTTTTGATATTTTTACAATGATTTGTCTCGATAACTAACCTGCTTACTTGTTTTGCGAGTCATCACCTGCTGGCAAGATCAAGAAAAGGTTGAAAGGAAGAGGATGTTCTTTGAATTACAAGGATCTTGATGATGAGCTCTCTATCTGGGTCTCTCTGGGTCTCTCTATCTCTCTCTATCTGGGTAAAAAAGCTTCGAGCGTCCCGTCGTTTGATACAGCAGCAAGCAGAAAAAACTTTAACCGAGATCAGCATGATGGCGATTTTCAGGTAAATCATAAAATTTTGGATCAATTCTAAATGTGAAGATTCTGAGGCGAGTGAGGAATGGCTTTACAAATTTATCGCCCGACATGACTTCCGTCTACGAGTGCCAACAACTGTCTGTCAAAAAGCTTCGAAAGAATATGCACAGAAGGGGATAGCATGGATGCTAAATGGAGATCGGATGGAATGGACTGCAAACGGTTATGGCTATGGATGTCTTTTTGGACTAGATCTGCATTTCATGTCTTCTTTGGGATGCAATACCCGAAGAGATGATCCTTAAGTCTTTTAAAAGTATTCGTTCTTCAAGTCAGAAGATTGTGGTGTAAAAAATTGCCATGGCGGGAGTGAAGATGATCTGATTTATTGCTTCAAAGCTCATGGGTCTGTTCCAAACGAGCAATCGATGCTAAGAGTTTTTTGAATCTTGAAGAATGCAGTCTAGCTGAAGAAATCGATGGAGCAAAAGATGCAAAATATGTGCAAAAAAAAGATGTACAAAAGATGAAGAAAATGGATATATTAGCGATGACTCTCTAAAACTGAATTGGAGCGATAAATTGAATTCTCCAAACCACGAGTTTCACGCTTTTCGATTGATATTCTTATCTAACATCCATAGTTGCACGGGCGCCGGTGTGCGCCCGAAAATTTTCAGAAAATAAGGGCGCTGGTGCCGGCGCGGGCTCGGCGCCGATTTTGAAAAACTCCGGCTCCGGCGCCCGGCGTCTGTTTTTCAAGCAAATTTTAGTATTTTTTCCAATATGTCTTTTCTCAAAAAATTTGCAATCTTTTTAATTTTTTAATGATTTCCGCTTTAAAAAATAACACGATTCATTCTTTTTTGTATATATAGTTAACCAGAAAATTATGAAAATGAAGGAGTTTCAGCAATTGAACTTATTACAATGAGCTTCAAATTACACTATTTTGAATGCACTTAAGTTAAGTGACTTAACAAGCTTATTACTGGTCTAAGTTTTACTTATCACTGTCCATGCTAGCGTATGACATGTTGTTTATTTGTGCAAGCACAGCGGCTGTGAATTACACGTATATATTACTTCAATGCGAAAAGCTGAAGGAAAAAGTTTAACGCATCGATAATTATAAAAATGTATAACCATTTTATGTATAACAAGAGAAAGATAAATTCATGTCACTTTTCTTATTGATAATGAAAAAAAGAACTTTTTGCGAAACAAACATTTTTTAGTTACTTTTAGATTTTTCCGGCGCCCGGCGCCCAAAAAATAACCGGTGCCACGTAATGCGCCTGGCACCAATTTTTTTGAAAAACCCGGCGCCTCCAGAATAGGGAAAAAAATTTTGCGTGCAACTATGCTAAAATCCTTGATATTATTCTCGCTATCCAACATCCTTGGTTTTTAGTTATCCAACATCCTTCGTCATATGCTCATTGTCCAACATCCTTGATAAATTTGATTGAATATGCTTTTTATTTATTATGATAGATTAGCTAAGAGGGGGCGATAATTAGAGGCGGCGCTTATTAGAGAGGGGCGCTTATTTTTCGACCTCTGTCCAGAGGGGGCGCTTATTAAAAAAGGGGCGCTTATTAGAGAGAGGGCGCTAATTAGAGATAATACGGTAGATAAAAGACTCTTCAAACGTGGCCACTCCTAGTCTGGTCCCCTCCTGATCCACCGCTAAATGGAATATTACCTCAGTGCCACTACGCGGATACCTCGACGAACCACTGCCAGGATATTACCATCGGGTGCCACTACCTCGGCACCTTCACCTGAGTACTAATACCTATGTCCTGCCTTATACTACCAGGTGAATACAGCAGTAAACGCAATAAGTTGTACACAAAAAATGGACAATGTCGCCCGACAGAATATAAAAAAGGGACAATATCGCGCGACAGATTCTATTTAAAATGGACATCGCCGCGCGACATTTTCCAGGCGACATTTTCCATTATTTTGGACAATGTCGCGCGAAAAATTCTTTTTAAAATGGACAATGTCCGGGCGCCTTTTTTTGCCTCGATTTTCGAAAAACTTTGACTCTTCTCTTATAACTACAGAGTGTCCAATACAAACTGCACCATTATTCGGATTCTCGCCCTTTTACATTTCCTATTAAATTTCACCCAATCTTTTATTCACAAATGGTCGGTTAATATGTTCTCTCTGTTAATTAAATATTTTATAGTCATTTTAGCTATAAATGGTTCAAATTTGTTGGCTGAAATCCCCAAAAAAATTTTGTGGTTTTACAGTCTGCGGAAACCCTTGACAATTTTTTTCGAAAATGGTGCAGTTTTTATTGGACACCCTGTAGTTTACTATTTGGTACCGCAAAAATTATAAATGCTTTCAAATTCCCAGTGTACTTGAAGGTGATAATTTTTAACACGGGAAAGACCGTCCATCCTAAAGATTTATTCTTGTGCAGAATTAAACACGATGGTGGAAAAAATTAAAAAGTCACTCTATGGTGAACAGCGGCCCATATGAACCGACCAAGTCACGATTTTTGCCTATACAACTTCCAAGAGATATAGCATGCAGATAATTAACTTATTTATTTGATGTCTTTTACTTAACTGCTCAACTAATGAATGTTATATTTTCGGTGAATAAAATATATGGATACAAAGATACTTTCGATATAGTGATACTCTCGATATAGTGACACTTAAGAGTCGGTCCCGGGGGTGTCACTATATCGAGAGTCAACTGTACAGTAAAATCAAAGTTTCAGATCATATACTTTTGAACCTTTGCTTAACACTCCAAAAGCCTTATTTTGGCTCACTTCAAAGCACTATCTGGTGCATTTTTTCTTGCTCTGTCGAATGATATACACCGTGAACTGAAAAATTGCCTTTTTACACTCTTTGTGCATATTTTGTATGAACAACGTTTCCGAAAAGGCAATGATTTCTTTAAAACCAAAAAAATTTTTTATTCGATTGTCATAAATATCTCAATTATATATCATTCGAAAGCTTGTTATCTGCTTTTTTTTCATGTGAAATTAGATTGATTTGTTTGAAAATTTGCATGCTATATCTCTGGAAGTTGTATAGGCAAAAATCGTGACTTGGTCGGTTCATATGGGCCGTTGTTCACCATAGAGTGACTTTTTAATTTTTTCCACCATCGTGTTTAATTCTGCACAAGAATAAATCTTTAGGATGGACGGTCTTTCCGTGTTAAAAATTATCACTTTCAAGTACACTGGGAATTTGAAAGCATTTATAATTTTTGCGGTACCATCTTGTAAAGCAGTCACTTACTCTTAGTAATTTAAAAAGAATAAACTATGAAAAGCAGGCTGGATAAGTTAGGCATACAGTCGCCGCTCGATTCAACGATACCCTAAAAAGTTGGTTCCCACCTAGGGTCCGACACTGTTTTTTACCTCGATTTTGGAAAAGCTTTGAGTCTTCTCTTTTATCATTCTGGTCCCAAATATCGCACGGATTTCATTTTTGCCGATCATTTTTCAGAATCATGAAGTTTTTCTCTCTAAAAAAGCAAAAGCTCAATTTCACGACACCATTTTTGATAAAAGAGTCTCGTTAAATCGAACTTTTGCTTTTAGTTTGCTTTAGAGAAAATTTTTATGAGTCTGAAAAACAACAGGCAAATTCAGAATCCCTGCAATATTTGGGACCAGACTGTTAAAAATGGATAGTCAAAACTTTTCGAAAATCGAGGTAGAAAAAGTGTCAGAACCTAGGCGGGAACGAACTTTTGGGGTGTCGTTAAATCGAGCGGCGACCGTACTTATATAAAAATATCACTAATGTAAAAAAACATACAACCGTCACTTTTCTGGCCCACTGGACATTGAGCATTGATGCAATGAGTGTTCCATAAAATGAGCCAAATTATGGTTAAATAAAAAATCCTAAATCTTCTGCTTCTGTTCATTTTTTCCCAGACTGTAAGTCGGATTTTTGATAAATTCAGCGAAATATTTTATTTTTAAGTTTTTAGAAGGATTTTATATGGTAATAAAATATTAATTAGCTTAGTTAATACTGAAAGAAACAGTCCGCTGACTAAGAGTAAAGAGTTTTTCATTTTCGAAATATTCTTGAATATTTACCTACCTTTCTGCCTAAAAAGCAAGGATAAAGCAGTGGATATGCGATCGTCTCTATGGGCTCAGCAAGTCAAGCTTATCACTTTTATTTACTTTATTACCATAAAAACTTTTAGAGGTAGTCGAATAAAAGCTTTTGCATTTTCATGACACTAGTTGAGTGATCAACTCCATTTTAATATAACTGTTTAATTTGTATATTCCAAGTCAATTTTTTAAGGAAATGATCTTTGCTTATACCAATTTCACGGTCTAGAACAGCGCAGCAACCTCAAAATTTTGAAGTAAAGGACACTTTCATGAAATAAAGGACATTTCGCTTTTTTTTTGTCAAAAAGTGATATTTTTGCAGTGCCAGCGAGATTTGAAATTTCAAAAGCTTTGATTGATTTTTTATCACTTTTTGTGCTTTTTATATGTTTATATTTGTCAAGGCTTTAATGCTTAAACCAATTTTTAAGTGCGATTAAAGTAATGTTAATAACTCATTTAAAGTCCATTTCAAGGGCTTTCTAATTTTATATAGCTTGCTTAGAGGCGTGTGAGAAAACATCTGAATAAAATTCCACGAAAAAACACGTAATAATTAATCGCCAACCCAATAATTTGTTAAACAGACGTTTTTCTGAAATTTCTAAGCCACTGTATTATTTCAAAAAAAAAGCTTCCTTCTATTTATAATCTCCGTGTCGAGGGCATTTAAAAGTTAGAAGCACAGGGACTTCTATTAGAGAAAATACAATAAAAAGTTTTCGAAAATCCACCAGGCACTCTTTACACAACTTATCTTCTATGTTGTCCGATGACAAGCAACATTGGGCTCTACAATGGCTTACATTTTTCCAACATTTTAAACAATTTAGATCAAATTAAAAATATTTTCGGATCATAAAAAGTTGTCGCTGCAAATTTGAAAATTTTGTGACTGTTTTCAAAAAAGGATGGACTTTCAAGTAAAAAATTATTTTGGTAAAGTCTAAAAAATAATTTCGGACTTGTATTTTTAAAATGTTTAGCAATGTTAGTAATCATTAATCTATCATTCTGACTTGATTTTCAACCCCAGCTTTTGTTTCTTTTCCACAAACCAGTTTCTAAATAGCTACCTATCTAAAACCTTGCTATTATTTGCTTAGCATCATTTACTTTGCTTAGCAACTCCATTTGTTTCTAGCAGTTGTGATTTTTATTTCAACCATGGGTTTTTCACTGCAGCGATTAGATAAACCGATTAAACAGGACAAAAATGTGCCTATTGTCATGGCATGTGCCTTCTGCACTCTTGTGCTTATTGCAGCTAGTTTCACCATTTTGTATGTCTATCTACAACTTTTGGAAATGGACCAAGTTTTTATGAATGAAATTGCTGATTATAAAGTAAATTTGCTCAACTTATAATATTTCTTCAGTTGTTATTAAGTCTAAATAAGAAAAATTTCTTTTAAACTAACTTTATCTTTTTCAATGCAGATTTCCACAGATAAAGCTTGGAGCGAACTTGTTCAGAAAAAACCACGTTCTTTTGTCTATCAAAATTCTTTGTCAGCCAGAAACAAAAGACAGTACGAAAACTTCGCGCAGGAAAACCAAGGCCCAGCTCAAAACTGCAGTACATACATTACTTCAGACTTAAAAGAATTAAAAATTGTGTTTTTATTGCTCTTAAGATTGTGCTCCAAGTAGTAGAAATTGTCCAGCAGGACCACCTGGACCCAAAGGTGAGAAAGGTGAGCAAGGTTTACCTGGTCCTGACGGACAGCCGGGCAGATCCGGAGCTCAGGGAGAGAAGTATGTGTTTGAAGAAGTGAAACCACCTTGCATTCGGTGTCCCATTGGTCCACCTGGTCTACGAGGCGAGCCTGGTGCTCCTGGACAGCCTGGAGCTAATGGGTAATTTTAATAACTCGTAACGCAGTTAACTATGAGCATATACCCCATTTAAGTCATGACGGCATAGATGGACACGATGGAAGAGACGGCCAGTCAGGCCCTAAAGGCCCACGGGAGATGTGGGTGCTAAAGGAGATCTAGGAGCGCTTGGAGATCAAGGTCCACCAGGTAGAGATGGTCAAAGGGTGTTCTCACTCGTGGACCTAAAGGTCCCACAGGTCAACCAGGTCCTCAAGGTACTTCCGGAGTATCTGGCACAGATGGTCCAGCTGGACCATTGGGACCAGCTGGTGATGTCGGACCTCAAGGCCCTCCTGGAGTAGATGGAGTTCCTGGAATTCCAGGCAATGTATGTGATTATTTTATTGTTTGATTGTTTATTTATTTTGCTTAATTTATTTGTGGTTTAGGACGGAAAACCAGGCAGCAACGCTCCTGACTCCAGTTATTGTCCCTGTCCATCTAGAGTCACTGGTCTACCAGCCCATAGACTAGACGGAAATGTAGAAAGAAAAACAACAAATAACCCGACAGCCTTCCCAGCTCAAAGAGTTATCCAAGCTGATGAAGAGTTTATCAGTAGTAGCCGACCAGGATTGAGAAGCGGGCAGGTTAACACACATGACTCGCCAATACAAGTGCCAGCCTCTGGAATAATAGTTGAAGTTGTCAAAAGCAAGAAGAAAGCTTAGATAATCGACGTAGTGCACGATACAAAATAAAAAATTGAGCTATAGAAATATTCTGCGGTTTAATAAACTTTAGTCTTTATGAAAAGTTCAAAATACAATGCAGCTCACTGAACCAATCGTATCTCTTTGGCCTTAAATTAATTTGATTTGCTACAAATCTGAAATGGGCCACGAAAAAAGGATTTGTGCTAGGACAAACGCACTTGAACACAATACCGTTTTTGTCTAATATACCGACCGGTCGCTTTATTTTTCAACCTCTCTGAAATCGGGGAATTTCTAGTCGGTCTTGAAATTTTCGGGTGAAAATTTAAAATAGGTAAAGCGGAATCGGTAGAGCTCGTGAGAGTTAAAAAAACGCAAAAAACAGCTTTACAAATTATTTACTGTGCCCTGAGATATAGACTCTCAAACTAGAAAGGGGTCGGTATATTAGACAGAATACGGTATGTTTTTCGTGGCAAATTTCAGATGTTTAGCAAAAAAACCGGCTATAGTCATTCCTTTACGTTTTCTGTTGTGTGTTAATTGACAATTTTTTCAAAATGTTCACATTTCACAGCATTGTAGTCTTTGAAGCACACCATAAATGACACTTATTATCATATATTTTGATAAAAAAAACACAATGATCTCTTTGAAAATTCTTATTTCTAAATATTCTTACAAGAAAACAATTTTGTGATTTTGCTGTTCCTGAATTCAACTTTCTTTAATTTGCATTCTCAATAATGTTGAAGTGTAGCGAATGCTCTAGTCAACTGTCTTTCTTGTCCCTGGATGCTCTGGAAGTTCATTTGGTCAAGGAACACTTCAACAACTGCTTTATCTACGAGTGTCCCTGTGTCAGTATGCTCATTTTCCGACTGAAAAAACACTTATAGAGCACTGTGACAAGGTTCATCAGAACATCACTAGAATGGAGGTAAGTGGTTTCTTATTTGTAGGGAAAAATAGACTTTTTAGGCTAAGCCGAGCTAACAAATTTTGATAATATATTTTGTTGCAGTTCAAGCAGTCTATGACGGCGGACAAAATGAAGAGCAGAGCTGAAATCCACACCTCTTTGAGCAAGTCTATCAGTGAGTGCATTGGAAATCAGAAAAGTGCAGATCAGGGGGTGCCGGAGAATCACCAGATTACAAACACTACCACAAAACGAGAACCTATTACTTTAGAAGACATAAGCTGGGATGTAGACTCTGCAGATGCTTCTACTCATTAGTCAGATCATTTAAGAATTAAATTTTTTGTTTGTATGATAAACACACGTTGGTCTCTGAAAAACTTTAAATAAAATATTTTCAGTAAAAAATTATACTAATTGTTTCTGCATATTCAAAAAAATTGCAATGGAAATAATATAACACCATGAATAGATTAATTAAAAAATAGCTAATGCTGTAGTGTTTTTTCCAACAATGGTGTCATCATATACAGTGATCAATTTTTTTTAAGTTTAGTTGTGTACACATAAGATTCTTTAACCACGATTTACTCTGAAAAGTTAAGATTCCAACTTAAATTTCGACAATAATTACTGAAACAATAAAAAGCGTAAAATTTTCGAGTGTTTGGCTCCTCTCGATTCTCGAAATTCTGAGTTACTCGACTCGCCAACGCTCCCTTGGATTTATGTTAATGAATAAGCTGGCTGTAATTATTAGGAAAAAATAACATTATATTTAATATATAGTTCGTTTTCCCATCTGTAATTGCTGATCTGTCAAGTTTCCGTTTGGTCACAGTGAGAGGTCGAAATCTAAATAGGGTGCTGCCTAGAAATCGTCATTTTGATTGTCCAAATGCAAAACCGATATAGAAAACATCTCATAATTAGTATATGATTTTGGCGGTTTCCTATATTGTGGACAAACAAAATGAAGATTCTAGGCAACACTTTATTTCGACTTCGACCTCTCACTGTGACCAGGGGGTTGGAACTTATTGGGTTGGGGGAAGGGGGGGGGGTTGCGGTTTTTTTCACTTATTTAAAAAAAATCAAATTCCATCTTTTTGGGTTATCCAGGTACCCTTTCAGGTTCGATTGCCTTGAGGGACCAAGGCAAAAAGTCAAATTTTGGCCAAAAAATTTTTTTTCAAAAAAATTTTTTGTGTGGAAAAATGTTAGAAAATAATTGTTTCATCGTTTGAAGCATATAAAAATCACTTAGAAATCGTTTAAACACTATTTTTAAACAATCGAAAACCACCCCCCCCCCTACCCGACCAATTAAGTGCCAGGGGTTAATAGTTTACTTTAAAGTACTTAACTTATGCTTATCTTTGTTGTGTAAAAAGAATGCTAGATTTCCTGAAAAATGTTTATTGTATTCGGCCTTTAATTAGTTTCCTCCATTCCACATTAAAACACATTAATATAGTAGTAGACAGCATTCCAGACATTAAATTTTTGAATTTTTGACTATTGTGAGTGAAAGTATTATGCAAAATCCAATTATATTTAGGCTCGTTTGCTCTGGAAAGCTCGGAATCGGTATCCGGATGCCTCTTTCTTGTTGGCAACCTCTCCAGTACGTGGTGGGCACGGACAGTATTCAGCATCGGGTCCAGGTACCCCTGGACCTCCTGGCTGTCCTGGGGTGCCGTCACTTCCGGGTTGTCCTGGACCTCCTGGTGCTCCGGGTGGTCCTTGCGGTCCTGGTTGACCAGCTGGGGGAGCTAAAAAACTTTATTAACAGCTGTTACACAAAAATATATAAAAAACAAACCAGCTCCGGCCTGTCCTGGTTGTCCTGGAGGTCCCGGTGGTCCGGGTGGTCCTTTTGGTCCTGGCAGAGGAGTGGAGTGCTGTCCTGGAGCACCTGGCTGTCCTGGGCCTCCTGGTTGTCCTGGGCTTCCTGGAGTGCCTGCATCTCCTGGGGGTCCTGGGGGTCCAGCTTGTCCGGGGTTTCCTGGAGCTCCTGGTTGACCGTCATTTCCTGGCTGACCAGCCGGTCCGGGAGGTCCATCTGGTCCACTTGGTCCTGGTGGTCCAGCTGGGCACTGGATGCAAGCCTTGTCGCCTCCATATCCTTGCTCTGCAGCAGCTCCACTTCCTCCAGCTTGTCCTGGCTGTCCGGGGGTTCCATCATCTCCGGGCTGTCCTGGTTGTCCAGGAGGTCCTGGAGGTCCCGGTGGGCAAGTGTTAGGCTGCTTTCCGCAGTTGCACTTGCTACCTCCAGCAGCAGCGCCTCCACCGGCAACTGGAGCGTCATACTGACGCTTCTGACGGAACATGGAGCCAAAGGCTTGAGCTTGGGACACTGAGGAGCCTTGGGTGGCTGGCTCGAAGCGGCGAGCCTCCATCATGTTCTTCCAGGCATCATTAGCAATCTCTTTGAAATCGTCCAACTCATCAATCACTTCATCATACATGTTGTTGATGTCCCGGAAGAGGGTGCCCACAACAATTAAAGAAGCGAAGATGACCACTGCACTGCCGGAAATGGCTACTGTGATAGCTGCCGAGATCCGGACGAGGAAGACATGTTTTTGTTGTATTCAAAGGCTCCAAATATAGAGGAGAAAAGAGAGGAGAGAAGGAAACTGAGTAAATGAGCTGAAAATCACTGCTTTAAATACTCTGATTTGCAGAGGAGGAGTTGCTCAAAACAAGACTGTTTGGCGAGCATAAAAGTAACAGATATGTGAGTTGCTTTGATGTAGTATAACGGTGAACGCTTAATTACTTGTTTCTACTGCTACTGCCTGAGGGTATTTTCACAAAGAAGAAGAATGAATAGTCTTTTTGTGTGCTTGCTTGCATCAAGCCTGAGCGGATTTAGGAAGTTTTATGTGAGAAAACACACAATTTAGAATAAACGTTTGTGTTTTTGATGTTATGAGAGAAAGTCTTAGGGTTTAAAGTTTTAGAAATAAAAATTTTAAATTTTCGAATTTGTCAGAGAGAAGTCTCCATAGGGATCCATCCTTTTTATTCCGAAAATCCTGAAAATGTTTATTCAAATTACCGTATTTCCCCTAATGGATTCTGGACTCGTCCCTCTTGACTTGAAAGTTGTTTATATTGAAGCAGATCTTTTATCTCTGCTTTTTTAAATTTTCTCAACTTCCGCGAGTCATAGTACAGCTAATGCAAAACCAGACACACATCCGGCGATATGCGAAATAGCAACAATAAGACTATAATTATAAATAGTTAACGCTAAATGACCAAAAATAAGACAAAAATAGCAACATAGACTTTAGCATCAAAATTAAATGACCAGGGGTTAATTAAAACATGAATGATGGGGCATCCCACCAGCGCATAAACCAAGGAGGATCCACCGTAGACTTCACCAAACAAATTTGGGCTGCATATGACAGTAATTAGACCAGAGCAAAAGCTTCCAATTAGATACACAACAAATATTTTCCAGCATTTATAGCACTCTTCAAGAAGCTTGGAAGAAGCAGCATGAGGTTGGAATTAAACAGAATGTGAGCAAAAGTCTTACGAAAAATTGAAAAAGTAATGCATGTCCAAAGAAATTCTTCTCTTCCTCCTGTAATCGGAAGATGAACTCAATCTCGAACTCAAACCTGAAGTACGTGAAAACATTTGAGTCAGAGTTCATGTTCGAGTTCGGATCTTTGGCTATGTGAACACCTGTGATCTCGAACTCAAACACGAACTCTGCTTGAAAAGCCATTACAAACTTCTTCTATTTATGTTATTGCATTTTTTTTCTTATTGTTGGATAAATTTATCAATAAATTTTTTTAATAAAAAGGCGGTCTTTTTCACCATTTGTTAGCACTCTCAATTGTCGAAAATCTAATTTTTAACTTTTTGCTTTTTTGTCAGAGATTTTTTTCTATTGTTTAGGCTGTGTATTAGCAAACGTGTATTTGAAGTGAAACTAGGGTTCGGCGTAACCTCTTAGCTGATAAATAATTTTTATGGAAGAAGAAGGAAAGGGTATTATGCAAAACAAGTTCCATGACTGATGAAAAGGCTGATCAATCATGTGAGCTACATATACGCACTTACAACTAAACGTGCTCTACTGCAAATTGAATTAAAAAACATATAACTTGTAGTTAATAATTCTTATTTTGTAACTTTGCAGATTTCACTGTCCATCCACGTAGTTTCTTTTAGCAATCAACATGATATAGTTCCCGGACAGAAGGGTTTTTCCACTATAGGTCACTGTAATCCCTTTATAGTTGACTCCAACGGCTTCTTTTTGACCAGCTAGACGAGGATCTAGATAATTTAGAATACAGTTTACATTTTGGAAAATCAAATATGTCTAATCATTCAAATAAAAACTAACCAGTGGATTTAGTCTGTCGAAGAGTTCCGAAAAATGAGGAGTCTTCTTGAGGGTCATACATAACCACTGCTTGCTGGTTCAAGAACTGCACAATATTGATCTCTAAAGTGGGAGATTGATAGTATTCATCCACTTCTTCGGGTCGAACCAAAAAGAAGCTGGAACAGGGCTTTAATCATTGTTCCTAAGTGTGATGAAAAATCAGCATATCAAAGTGCTGAAAAATCAGCAAAAAATTTTAATTGCATTTTCATCATGTTCCAAGCAAATTTTCGCATAAATTCGACAATTTTCATTCGTGCATTCCTCAAATCTAGTGCTGAATTAAAATGTTGAAACATTTCATTTAAAAATTTATTAGTAGTTTCTAAGTGCAGGCCATTTAGAAAATCACAAATTTTACACATTTTCGAAAAAGGTAAAAAGGAGGCTAGTATCGTCATAAAAATCCGCTTAAAAAATGATACAAATGCAATGCCGATGCAATTATAGTGATTTCAATCAAATACCGTGTTCCCTCTAATTGCCGCCCAGGTGCTTATTTTTCGATCAACCTGTAAGGCCGCCTATTAGAGTCGTTTCGAGATTTTTGGGGTACAATTCAAAGGTTATGCGTAAAGTGTGCGCCGTAATCTGTGCGCCAGTAATCTGTGCGCCAGTAATGTGTGCGTCAGAATAGGATACTCATGATACCTTCACACAATGGTATCCTGAATACGATTTGATCAATCGAATGACTGGATTTTGTTTCACCCTTGAATTGATACGCGATTAATTGATCCTCTGATAAATTGATCCTCCAATTTTTTCAATGTTACAGGTTCGGATCCCGATGGTGGCAAACGTTTTTTTCTTGGCTAGTTTTTAGAAGACTACGAAGTCTCAGGGTGGGTAGGAAAACCAGCTGGTACCATCCCTAAACAGCAATACATATCCCGAATCTAACACATCTATATATGTTACCCTATCCCTTACAATGTGGAGTGTGCTTTTATTGCTTCGACCCCTTGGCCGGGCATAATAACATGTAGGACCACTGAAGGCTGATCAAAAGAATTGAGGGTGGACTTCGATCCATGATGGCAGATCGGGGCCGTTAAATGTGGATTTAGGTCATTCAAAGTAGATCCTAACTAGTCAAACTGGATTAACACCATAGGGCATGGACCACCTGGGAAGGTACGTGTTGGGGAGATATATACATAACCCCAAGGTATTACCCCTGAAGTTATTGTCGATAATAATCTACTATGGACACCTGTAAGGAACGTATTCAAAACATATTCAGGATACCAATTTGTGAAGGTATCATGTATCCTATTCTGGCGCACACATTACTGGCGCACACTTTACCGGCGCATACATTACTGGCGCACACTTTACTGGCGCACAGATTACGGCGCACACTTTACGCATAACCAATTCAAAATCTAAAGCAGAATTGGTAGAGCTTGAGGAAGTTAAGAAATGCGAAAACAGCAGCTCGAAAAAAAATCTGCTCCGAGATTCAAAACTCGATCCTTATTAGAGTGATTGGCAAGTATAAAATATACGGAATTAAGTATAGTGGATTTTTTCATTTAATCGCTCCCATTTGTATACATCTCTGCCCGGTTTATTTGTTCGTAATTGGCTCTCTCTTTTTGTCCGTTCTGATTTGCATCTACTTTTTTTGGGCCGGTTCCCAAACAGTGCTGTGCATTTGAAAATTTCCGCTCCTGCTCCGGCTCTTTGCTCCCAGATTTCAAAATTTCGCTCCGGCTCTGGCTCTTTTCTCCCTGTTTTCAAAATTTCGCTCCGGCTTACGGAGCAAAGAGCGGAGATTCGCACAGCACTGTCCCAAAAAGAATGCAATGCAGAAAGTTGACTGTACTAAAGTTTGCCACTAAAGTTTTGATGCAGTAGAAAATCTCCTTAATAAATTTAAAGCAAATTTCTATATGCCTAAAACATTTACATTTTAGGCTATTTCTGAAATAAATTCTTCCTACTCTTTTCTGTTTGGCTGTTGATTGGATAGTAGTCTGAAGCCATCGCACTCAGAGAACACTGAGTTGTCTACATTAACAAACTTGGCGCAGATCAGGCCATCTGAATTTATGTAGCTTTGTCCGAAAATTTCATAGACAGTATTAGAAGAGCCTTCTGTGTAGCGGACTCTATAAATTATAAAAAAAATTGACACAAATACCTAATTTCTTCATATTAATCCTGTATTAAAACACAGAAAAAATAAAAAAAGTTCAGAATAATTTTTTTTCAAAAAATAAAAACCTACAAATATGCTAAACCAGAGTGGTCTGCTCGTCGACCAAATCTAAGAGGGTGCTTTTCAAATACCACCTCATAAAAAGGAGATGTGGGTGGCGAGGGCTCTCCGCCACGTATTATCGTCCAGTCTGATGAGCCAACCTTAAGCAAATTGATAAACCGCTGAAATTAGTTTTAAAATTAATTAAGTTAGCGATCAAGTTGGTCACAACATAAGTTTTAATAGTTGAATGCTAGTGGCATATAATAATTGCTAAGATAACCTTAAAATACTATAAATAAACTTAGTTTTGCGACCACTCAAGTAAAATGCTAATTTTTGCATGCTCTACGACCACTGACCTAAGTAAACTTGTTTTTGTTTGAGAGCTCGTTTAATTTTTGCACCAAATAAGTACTTTTGTTCATAAAACTGGTATATTTGTTAAAGGATAGGAACAAATAACTTAAACAACTTCAAACTGCTGAGTGTCTACCATTCAATACCCTTAATAAATTGCTAAAACAAACTTTTTTCCGAATTTTTTTCTTTTATCTTGTTCAGCATCAAATTCTGAGCGAAACGACCGAATTAGAACAAACCAGGGTAGGAGTTCCTTTTATGTCATACGCCAAAAAGGCGTTTTAAGACTTCCTAACGCCGTTTTAAGTTGTAAAAACGGTAGAAAACATGTTTTTAGGGTGCGGAAAGCACTTTTTGGGCGAATATTTTTTTTGACCAAAAATGACATTTTTTGCCTTGGTCCCCCCTGTTGTCCAAAAATCGGTTTTTTTATTTCGTCTAAAACTCAATGTTAAAGGGGCATGCCCACGCCAATAAGTTTCATTTCAAATGTTTGAATTCCCGGGCACCAGTTTTTCAGATGAGGACAAAATTAATTTAAAATTTGCTTTTTATTTTTAACATTTTTCGGTGTTTTTGGTCGTCTCATGATTTGTGGTCTGATTTTTTTGATGACACTTATCATCTTACATAGCCAATGATTCAATTTCTGTTTTTACACCAGACTTTAGTCTAGGCATTCGTTTTCGTTGGTGGAGAATTTGCACCTGGCAGCCACCTGGTACTTTCTTCAAACTTGTATCCACCTCTGTTGGCTTTCAGAGCTTCTTCTGTCATCCGAGCATCAGGTTGATCAAGTCTAATGGGGGAATCCTCAAGTTAAAGTCAGACAAACTACAGCCAAGAAGTCAGCCTCTCAGTTCGTCCCATCCCCTTTAGTGAAGAAGCGTAAAAGCAGCTTTTCCACACTAATCAAGAGTGTGAAGAAGAAGAAACTCGGTAGATCCAATTTTTCTCATGGCAAAAGTATGCCTACTATTTTAGGGCCGAAAACTTCTCAGGGACTTTAGGGCTCTGAAAGAATGTCGGATTCGAGATTCCGTGTACTCCATTTTCAAGATTGGTTCGAAGCATTGCGGTGGAGAGGGTCTGAATTTGCAATTTCAACCGACAGGGATGTATTCTCTCCAGGTATTTCTTATCGGACACGTTCAAGGGGCTACTTAGATATTTTAAGCATTTTTTTTTGGCAATTTTTTGGTGAAGGGAGTCTTTGCGGGCTACGACTCTAAGTGATAATTATTCTTTTTAGGATTGGCTGAATGTTGTCTAACTGCGCTGTTCAAGGATGCAAATATGATTGTGCTTCATGCCAAGTGAAGTACTATCCTGCCTTTGGACATTAGGCTGGCTCGCCGAATTCGAGCAAAACCGAAGAAGGTTGTCGGTAACTTCAGAATCAAGCCGTGAGATGTATTCTTCTTTACACCGATTACATTCTTCAATAAAAGCTTCAATTTTCAAGCCTTTTGGAGTGTTTCTTTTGGTTATTGGCGTCGGGTTGTGGCCACAAGTCAAGTCGGCGAGACGTGTTTAGGCACTCGCATTTGGCCTCTCTTATGCGGCCCGCAGTAACTTGTGACTCTCGTTGTTTGCCATCTTTGAAAGCTCCACACACATTTTTGATCTGACGACCAATACCTTGGTACTACCACCTAGACACCACCACTTGGATAAAACCGTCTGGGTACTCCCCGCCTAAGGTACCACCCAGCATTTTACTATTACCGCATTTTATTTGAAATGTTCTGATTATTGAAAAAATCAGATTTTGAAACTCGAAAAACATTACCGAAAGAATCAATTTCGGGAAATTAAGAAAAAATATAGCCACTTCTGAGGGGGCATTGTTAAATTTACAGTCCACTGTTGTGTGCGAGCCTGGTGTACAGGATGTCCGAAAAATCACGCGTACATGTTTTTGTTTCAACAAATTTTAATTCCTTTGCGGCATCTTTTCGCACTTTTATATGGATGGTGTGTTGGCTATTATCGAAAAAACCCACACTTTTGGAAATTTTCTGCGAGTAAGGGTCCCAAAATTGAAAATCAACCACGCAAAGGGTTGATTTCGGGGCTACATACACAAAATACTTTTTTTTTAAATATCCTCGTAGTTTCCGGACACCCTATAAAAGATAGAAAATGTGTTGTGATGTTGGATAATGAAAGTACCGCTTCCATTTACTGCAAACTGGATCTGTTTTTGATTAGTTTGAAAATTAATGGGTGGTAAGGTTGTAACTGGCATTGAGGGCTATTAATTTGTACGAGAAACCATGAATAGAAATTCTGGCATATAGGTGTTTTGCAAACATACCAAATCTGCTAAAGAAACAACTTTGCACCGACATTTTCTAGACCTGAGAAGCTGGACCCAGAGATAAAGCCGAGGGCATACGAGGAGTGCAATATTTTCGAGACAAGAAACCGAGGAATCTCGCCAAGACTCGTTTCGCCCCTAACCCTTTAATTAAAAAAAACCAGGTATGAGAAAAAATTAGATTTGTGAATTATGATTGGCTATTGCTCACTAAAAGCCACGAATATCATCCGACCACAAACTATGAGACGACCAAAATATGCCATGAAAATGTTTGAAATGAAAATCAAATTCGAATTTATTTTGTCCTCATCTGAAAAACTGGTGCCGGGAATTCAAACATTTGAAATGAAACTTATTGGCGTGGGCATGCCCCTTTATGTTAAGGGCTTTCTTGACCCAATTTCACACGCTGAGCACAAATCTGATGTTAATTTTAGCTTTTAGTGTTACAATAAGGGCCTAAGCTTAAGCTTAAGCCTAAGGCCTAAGCCTAAGCCTAAGGCCTAAGCCTAAGGCCAACATCAGATTCGTGCTCAGCGTGTGAAATTGGGTCAAGAAAGCCTTAACATTGAGTTTTTAGACGAAATAAAAAAAAATCGATTTTTGGACAACAGGGGGACCAAGGCAAAAAATGTCATTTTTGGTCAAAAAAATATTCGCCCAAAAAGTGCTTTCCGCACCCTAAAAACATGTTTTCTACCGTTTTTACAACTTAAAACGGCGTTAGGAAGTCTTAAAACGCCTTTTTGGCGTATGACATAAAAGGAACTTTAGCCCAAACCAGCTTTAAAGTATTAAGAGTAAGTTATATTGTGTGGTTAAATTGACCCCTGTTCACATAGGTTCATAAAAATATGTCTACAGAATGACGGTTAAGAGATTTTTTTCATCTGGATACATCATTTTACCATAGTCAACTTTCACGTTGTACTGTTTCATGAAAAGTAGGTAAGACACCGAGCTACAGTTTGAGCAGTTAGTTGAGCAGCAGTTAAATTACTTTCTCTTAAGAATATAATTTTTAAAGAATGAACTAGTTTATGAACATTAATGATTTCATTTAAATTTTAGACGCTACTATGATATACCAACCACCCCCCCCCCCAAATCAAGATTTTTCGGAGTTGTCAAAAGTCATTTTTAAGTAATAATTTTGCTATAAAAGAACCAGAAAAGTAATTTTAAAAGCGATCAAGGGCTGTATTGAGAGGGGAAGGGAATAATACAGGGGCCACTTTTATTTAGCTGCTTTAGCTGCTGTTTTTCAACTCGGGCTGTGGCAAAAATAGACTCTACGGTCAAACCTCTATATAACGGCCCCCTAAAAGTTCGTTCCCACCTTGGGTCCGACACTTTTTTTAGCTCGATTTTCAAAGTTTTTTTTAAATTCTGTTTTGACCAGGGTTCGCAGATGAAAAAACGGAAAATCAGGATTTTGGACAAAAAAATCTCTAAAAATCAGGATTTTGAACAAAAAAATCTCTAAAAATCAGGATTTTGAACAAAAAAGTCTCCAAAAATCAGGTAATCCCTGATTTTTGGCGATCGAAAATCAGGATTTTAATTGAAAAATCAGGAAATTCCTGATAAATCAGGACATCTGCGAACCCTGGTTTTGACAGTCTGGTCGCAAATATCGCAAGGATTCCGATTTTGCCGATCGTTTTTCAATATTTGAATAATTTTACTATTAAAAAATACAAAACCTCTATATAACGGCCCTCTAAAAAAAATTAGAGGGCCGTTGTATAGAGGTTTTGTATTTTTAATAGTAAAAATTATTCAAATATTGAAAAACGATCGGCAAAATCGAAATCCTTGCGATATTTGCGACCAGACTGTCAAAACAGAATTTAAAAAAAGCTTTGAAAATCAAGCAAAAAAAAGTGTCGGACCCAAGGTGGGAACGAACTTTTAAGGGGGGCCGTTATATAGAGGTTTGACTGTATATGCATTTATGATCAAGTGTACTTCTCGGAATCATGTCTAAGGTAAGTACGTGCCCGCATCTCGAACTCGAACCCCGAAGGGGGCTTGGAGTTGAGATGCGGGTACGCACTTACCTTAGACATGATTCCGAGAAGTACACTTGATCATAAAATGCATTTAGAGTCTATTTTTGCCACGGCCCGAGTTGAAAAACAGCAGCTAAATAAAAGTGGCCCCTGTATTATTCCCTTCCCCTCTCAATACAGCCCTTGATCGCTTTTAAAATTAATTTTCTGGTTCTTTTATAGCAAAATTATTACTTAAAAATGACTTTTGACAACTCCGAAAAATCTTGATTTGGGGGGGGGGGGGTTGGTATATCATAGTAGCGTCTAAAATTTAAATGAAATCATTAATGTTCATAAACTAGTTCATTCTTTAAAAATTATATTCTTAAGAGAAAGTAATTTAACTGCTGCTCAACTAACTGCTCAAACTGTAGCTCGGTGTCTTACCTACTTTTCATGAAACAGTACAACGTGAAAGTTGACTATGGTAAAATGATGTATCCAGATGAAAAAAATCTCTTAACCGTCATTCTGTAGACATATTTTTATGAACCTATGTGAACAGGGGTCAATTTAACCACACAATATAGCTTACTCTTAATACTTTAAAGCTGGTTTGTTCTAATTCGGTCGTTTCGCTCAGAATTTGATGCTGAATAAGATAAAAGAAAAAAAATTCGGAAAAAAGTTTGTTTTAGCAATTTATTAAGGGTATTGAATGGTAGACACTCAGCAGTTTGAAGTTGTTTAAGTTATTTGTTCCTATCCTTTAACAAATATACCAGTTTTATGAACAAAAGTACTTATTTGGTGCAAAAATTAAACGAGCTTTCAAACAAAAACAAGTTTACTTAGGTCAGTGGTCGTAGAGCATGCAAAATCAGCATTTTATTTTTCTTGGAGCTTGGATTTGAGATGCGGGCACCCACATACTGTAGACACAAATCACTCGAAAGTGACTCTGGATGCATAAAAAACATGCATACCAGAGTCATTTATGCGGTAGGCCACAGTATTCAAAACTATGTTCAACATCTTTGATTATTTGGCCGAAAAGGGTCTCTCCACTTTTCCGGCCTGTGGCTACGAGCCAGAGGCTCAGCCATCCAAAAATTAAACAATAACCCTCGGATCAACCCGGCTGATCGGCCTGATACACTGAAAGTACTTATACTTTTGCCTGTAGCACAAGTTCCTGGGTTTGTGAGTGCCTTCACCGCTTAGAGAATTAATGCTCTTTGGTACCTATAAACTCTATAGAAGTGGTCCCTGTTTTGTCCCTTCCCCTCCCAATACAGCCCCTGATCCCTATTAATATCACTTTTCTGGTCCTTTCATGGCAAAATTATTGCTTAAAAAGTTTTTAGACACCCCCAAAATCATGATTTTGGAGGGGGGGGGTATATCATAGTAGCTGTTTTGGGGCGGGGGGTATATCATAGTAGCGCCAAATTTTATATAATTTTTTTAAAAGACTTTAAAATGAAAACTTACATATCCATAAATTGACAGTGACTGAAAAGTTATATCTAAAATGATTACCCATACCAAATGCATAGCTTAAGCTAAAGCAAATAAATAGCGATAAATGAGGGAAAAGCACAAATGTTCACCGAATATGTTTTCGCTGCCTTTTTCAGGATGACTATGGCAGAACACCTCAGACGAACGGAATGAAAAAGCTTCTTCTTTTCTCTTGTTAACATGACACATGGTTACATTTAAATAACAAGCAAAATGTTATAAGTTTTTGTAACACTCAGTGTTCAAAATTTATCTAATATTTTCTGAAAATTGAGGCTCTTAGCTTTTGTTTGCATATGAAGCGTCTAAAAAATACCACATTTTTCATTCCAGAAACTTATTTCGAACTTCTTTCCTTTTATTTGACGTAAAGTCCACACTTTCAAAACACTCAAACTAATAAGAAAGAGGGCAAAGGGTATTTTCCAGACCAACATGTGACTGTTTTTGATGAGTCAACCGCAAAATAACAACAATAATTGATCACAAGAAAGTAGAAGTAAGGAAAGTACATATGCTAATGGTCATCCATTTACCTAAATTCGAAATTTAAATCTTGGAACACCCTGTGTAAATTTGCATTTCAGTGTTTTTTCTGTAAAGTATTGTCTTGCTTTGTTACAATATTGGTATACCCCCAGCACTCAATTGAACAATTTCATTCGAGTATATTTCGTTCATAACGATCATGTCGCACATATTGAGAACCTGTGGCTATCCAGCTAGATTTTGAACATGCACAATTTGTTACGTTCTGGACCCTTTCTCAACTACTTAATCTGTACGAATTTTTCAACTTGGTATAATAAGCTTTGGGGTACCAAACTTATTTTTTACAGTTTTTCCGGAAATTTTTATATTGTGTCCTAACCATCCTAAACCACTCTAAACCACTAGAGCGAGTGTTCTTGTGCTGCCAGAAGATTATCCACTTCAATGACACTGGTCACTACAGACCTGTACTCCAATGTTAATAGGAAAAGTTGAAAATCTGATATGTATATGTTGTATTTGCGAGAGCAGAGATTGAGAGCGTGGAATAAACAAGAGCTTTATTCACTGTAACACAACAATGATGATCTTATGATCGCGAGAGCAACAATGGTCCTGACAACGAATCATAGCCGTGTCAGGACAATAACAGATTTGACAGGCAATACCACACCTCCCCTTGGTCAAAAGAGTCTTAACGTGTCAAACGTGTCCAACATAACTTCCAACCAGTCATCATCAGAAGACGAAGAGCGGGCACGCATTTGATAGATGTGGAAACGGCTGACCTTTCCTGTAACGAGCTTGACATTGTAGACAACACCTTGAGCTGAGAAGAGCACTGTTCCAGCCACCCATTGATGATCCACATTTCTTCGGCAGAAGACAGCATCCCTATTCTCGAAACAGCGCTTTTTTGGCTCCATTTCGCCGGTTGAATTGCTGTTCTATTTGGAAACCCCTAGAAGGCAAAGCAGTAGACGAAGAAGCAGCAGACTCAGCTTAGTCATCGGTTTCCGGCCTAGAAAAGCTTCTGCAAGAGACTTGCCATCAGGAGATACAGCACTTGGAGTAGTACAATAGCTGATTAGGAATTCTTCTATAGCATCTTCCGTTCCCTTCCCCTTGCACCTGAGCAGAGATCGTTTAAAAGCTATATATAAGCATATATATATAAGCAGCTATACAAAAGTCTTCTTGATCAAAACTTCAAAAAAGGAACCGGCTCAGGAAGTAACACTTTGTGAGTTTCAAAAGGTTAACTATGTTTTCTGATGAAATTCTGAACTATCTGAATTTCCATTTTACAATCTACAAATCAGATGATTCTTTCATGATACAGAAGCTATCAGCCACCGATAACAATGTCTATCGCGTCAATTTATTGTCTACCAAGATGTATGTGAAGACAATTGAAGTTCAGAATTCCTTGAACCTGAATGTTCTCACTATGCTTGAAAAACAAAGTGCGAAATACCCTTTGCGCAAACAGAAATAAGATCATGTTTTCTATTAGCTGATAGAACGAAAATAACTTACAATCCATTTAATATTATTGTACCAAGAAGATTATTGGTAACATTTGTCAAGTATGGTAATATACCATAGTGATTGCACATTGTCTTCTGTTCTTTGCCTCTCTCGATATACTTTGATATATTATTTTGTATGTTCAATATATTTATTTTTCTTGATTGTTATCGTATTGGCCATGATTAGAGAGCAGGTTATGAATATCAAGAAAAATCAAAACTTTCATTCAATTTCGAAAAGCTAGAAAATGAAAATAGATCCTACTAATTGCACCTTGTCTAGTATTTGCTGTACTTTCCTTGAAACCCGACTGTTTTTAATTATTTCTGTTGTCATTGTTGTCTCCTTAAAATTTTGTTCTAAGAAGGATTGGGACTATTTTCATTTTCTAGCTTTTTTTGGATCGGGCCAAAATAGTATTGCGAAATATGTAACATCTGTTGTTGACCTATATTTCGAAATGAGCCCCATAGGTATGGGTCAAAAAGGGGCGGAGCTTAACATCTCCTATACCTATTGGCTTCTCTTTGAAAGTGCCCCGTAGGTATGGGGCACAAAGGCGGCATCCTTTGATGTATAAAATTTGGTCCCAGTACTACTTAGGTACCCACTCTGATGCGGTCGACGTTAAACTAAAAAAAATTCTGAATGGGCATACAAATCATGTTATCTTTATTTAAAATTGGTGCTTAGAAGGGTTTGTAAAGAGGATAATCTGGCTAGAACTTATTAACATCAGAGATGTATTTCACGTCCAGGTATTTTCTGGACGTCCAGCTGGACAACTTGAAAGTTTGACGACACAAAACCAAATTTTAATTTTCACTGATGTATTCGGGGCGTTCTTTTAGACAAGATAGATAGAGCTGTTTGTTGGCCCATTCAGAAAAATTCCATCAAATTTCTGGTCGATCGCCTCAGAGTAGGTGTCTATCCAGGATAATGAAATTATGAAGATCAAAACAGCATTTAGGTCTTAAAAAATTGTTTTCAGCACACGAGTTTTGTTTAAATAGTAGAAAATTTTCGGCATTTGTAGGTGATACAAATTTTGTTGACCAATTGACCTGTTGACCATTTGACATGTCAATCAATTAACCAATTGACCATGGATCAATTCGCCTTTCGCCAACTACTGCAGACTAATATATAGGAAAAAAATAAAAAAAACCTTCGCGAGTTGACTTTTGCGATTTAAACCCTTCGCGAGTTGATATTTTACCGAAAATTTCAAGCGTCGACATATATTTGAGTTAAAGCAGAGAAAGATGAAGTTAGATCAGTGAACGTCGAAATTTTAATGTCACCAACAAGTTTTGCAGAATTGCTTTTCAAGGTCTCCTCAATTGGAAATGCTAACGTGATTTTTTTTACAGTGATCTATTTTAGCTAGAGAAATGGCGCGACGCGTGACAGAAGTTCAATATTATGTAGTTAAAAGCGAGCTTGAGAAAGTGGCTTCAATGTTGTTAATTTGACTTGCTTTTGTATTAGACTTGCTTTTGTATTAGTATAGTTGAAATCAAGAATAAGCAAAGCTATTTCCATCCACAGGGTCGAACAAGACTGAGATTCCGAAGACAGCTGGAAGAAGAAATGTCGTCAATGTAGTGCTTTATGGCAAGAAAATGGGCAAGGTGTTTAAGTGTATGGATTACCAAAGTTCGCCAACCCCATGAAGGCAAACTCCGGTATCTCCAGACTTAGGCATCTTGCCGATCTTCTTTCTATGGAGCTCAACATTAGCACCGTGTCAGGCGCGGTAACGCCACTTTGAAAACATATTATTATTTACATCTATTATTTACATACTTATTTACCGTATTTGCTCTATTAAACGGCCACTCTCTATTAAACGGCCACTCTCTAATAAACGGCCACCCCCAGAGACCTATATCTCAGTCCAGAGTCAATATTTTTCAAATCTGTTTTATGCATTTTCTTAGTTACCATGAGCCCTCCTGGTTCCACTTTTCAGATTGTGGTTGAGCACCCAAAAATCTCAAAATCGAAATATTTTTTTTTCGATTTTTAGGGGTTGAAAAATAAACGGCCATGGCCGATTATTACAGCAAATACGGTACATACCGTATTTTCTCTATTAATGCACCCGGGTTCATTATTCTTCAACCCTTCAAAAATGTTGAAATTGTAAATAAAAAATGGCCCTAACTCTAAAATCCTAGTCAAAAAATCGAGGGGAGGGGGGGGGGGGTTGGGGGTTGAGGGTTCATTATTAGGGTGGGGTTCATTAATAGAGAAAATACGGTATCTTTATTTACAAAAAATAGTCAACTGCGCAGTCAAGCCCAGTGAAACCCAGTGTTGCCTAAGCCCAGCGTTGTTTACTTTTGTTTAGTTGACTGACCAATCAATAACCAAACTAATTCTCTCTTTCTTCCTGTCTCTCTCTCTTATGACCAATCAATAATTGTGGTAGCTTCATAAAACTTAGACTTTTTCCGTCAATATTATCGATTGAGTGACCAGCCAAGAATGAGCACGATTATAAAAAGAACAAAAAAGAGTCAAAAGGGTGTTGAAGATGACCAAGGGTCATCTAGAAGACCATCAACAGAGCTCTCAAATTTCTCTGAGTACATTCCAGGTATTTTTTTAGATGTTAGATTTACAAAAATTTCACTCTTATTTATGGAATTCAAAATGATGTTTCACTGACACTCGGATTTGTGTAAATGGCCCAATTTTTATCGTAGAAAATTTAAAACCCCGTATTCTCTAATTTTCGACCACCGATAACTGTGTATTAGCCTTAAGATTTTTAACCTTTTTAATTTTTATCAGAGGCCTATAAAGGTAGGCATTACTTTAAATGCACATATTATCTAATTTTGCCTGCTTTTCGCTGACTATACATTGTGCATATCTAAGATTATATGTTGTTCGACGCAGGAGACCAGGTTTTTATTTTTTAGAGAGCTGTGAATTATTTTGAAAAAAAATATGTATAAGACAAAAAGTTCTTTTTGTATTTTTTACATTTTTTTCTGGATTTACATTTTACAGTTCAGGTGGCATCTTTGTTAGGCTATGGTATTTTGTTGGGAAAAACATATTTATGAGCGTGCAAGTATTGTTCTGTCTTTTTCATTTATTTAACCTAAGTGATTTATCCAGCATATACCAGTAATAATAATAATCATGACAAGAAAGTTGATCAATGTCTCCAGAAGTGTTTTTGTGTGTCCTCACTTGCTTGCCTTTTCACCACTACTACTTGTTAGCACTTGTTGTCCATTCATTACATCTCTCTTGCTGGTCTTTCTATTGTTTGTTACAGTCATGTATGTGTCTTTTCTCCAGGTACCAGATATCATTATTGTTGTCGCGTAAATGTATGTATGAAAATGCAAACTATTGTCAGGGAATCGTTTTAAAAACTTGACTTTGGTCCATCTGTTGTATACTAATTATGCTATTTTTGCTTTGATCAGAGAAGTTTTTGAACTAATCTTTTTTCAAAAAATTTGAAAAGATTGAAAGGGCTATTGCCCTCGTTTCACCGACTACAGCAGTGCTTATTTGTAATTTTCGAGCTTGCGGTGGACAGCTTTTTTACTCTAAAATTTTGAAACTACTTTTAAATAAAAAAATTTAAATTTTGGAGCAGCATTTTAAATTTTGTAAAAAGGTTGTAGAACATCTGCTGAAAGCTGGGGACGCTCTTGTACTCTTCGATGAACCATTCCACGCACTGAGATTGTTCTTAAGGCAAACATTTCATCTGAAAGACACATTTTTTAAACACTGAAATTCTTATCAAAGACAAAATGATAAATCAAAAATTTGGTTTCATTGGATCGGCGCAGAGCTACTCTATAAAAAGAAAAAAGATCTCAGTCAATTACCACGAATTCAAAAATTATGTGCAAATTTTTTTGGTCCAGACCGTGTACCGGATCCTGTACATCCGTTATCACCTATCTATTGATTTTTTAGTTAGTTCTAGCTCGAGCGTTAAATAAATGCTTACTTTTATTAATATTAAATTAATGTTGTAAAAAAGTGAAAGTCGTAAAGCTACTCCTAAAAAAATAGGTAAAATTATGTGCTAAATGACTAGTTTTCACATTGCTTTTTTACTTATAAACAGACTTCTGGTTTCCTGTCTAATGTGTAGAGAGGTAGCATCTTTTCTCAGCTGTTTGACCACTTACAAAAGATAGACTAATTGAATCATTTGGATTTCGGTGCTAGGGACTTTCTTTCATCTCTTTCACAACTTAACAAAAACAAGAAGAAGGAGAGAAATCATCTAGTCAAACAAGTTGCAAATCAAGACATCTTTGATTTATTTATACCTTTTTTATCTTTTTCTTTCTTGTGGTCTAAAGCTTTAAACCCTATATTATTTGTCACTTATTGATTGAAATCAGAATTTTGCTTTATTCTCGTTGATTGTCGTTGGAGGTATATATATAGACCAATATAGTGAGGTCATCCACAATTTCACCATAGAACAATAAAAATATCTCAAATTACATTTTATAAATTATATTGTTTAGCACATTTTTAAGACTAGGTCTCTGTTGTGTCATCATCATAGTGACCACACTTCCTCCGATGTATCTGGCCAAAAGCTTATTTGTAAATCAGTGAAAAGACACTACAGTCGAATCTCTCTATAATGATGACCATATCACTATATTTATAACGTTCACCCCTGATAAATTTCGTTGGTCACAAGTAAATTAAGCCAAACAGACTTTCTATGTACCGTATTTCCTCTAATAAGCTCACCCCTCTAATAAACCCACCCCTCAACTTTGATAGTCTGTATCTTGGGGCAGGATCAATATTCTACCGAGCTGATTATTGCGTTTTCTTAGTTTCTGCGAGCTCTACTGATTCCACTTTTTGGTTTTGGTTGAACACACAAAAATATTTGAAATGACTCTAATAAACCCACCCCCTAGAGGGTGATTGAAAAATAAACCCACCGGTGGGCTAATTAGAGAAAATACGGTAACGATCACTTTATAATGATCACCTGGGTTGGTCCCGACAGTGGTCATTCCATATAACGATCACATTAATAAAATTACGAATTTTAATTATCATTACACAAAAAATATTTTTTGACGCCGTCTTTCTATGTGTAATTTATTTCATCAGCGATATACTTCCGTAAATCTCTATATAGTACTTGAGTCTCAGATATAGGTTCTCAAAGTAGCGGGTATCGGATTATTAGAGACTGTTGGCCTATTAGAGCATTTACGGTAGTCCAATAAAAATTGTCTAACTTTCATGTGTAAAACACCATCGATATAGACTTGATCTATCTTTGATTGATCGCTTATACCACCGTCCCGAGGGTGATCGTTGCAGAGGGACTCGATTGTAACCAACTCGTGGTCCATAATAGTGCATAAAAAGATCTTAGCTTTTTTGGCGACTTGAGAGCCCTAATTTTGCAAAAAAAAATTAAAATAAAAACAATATTTAACAAATTATCATAAACCTGTAATAAAGTAAATTTCAGCAGATGCAATGGGCAGACATCATGATTCAATCAATTTACATGCCAAATCTAGCCATCCTCAGAAACAAAGAAGGCCGTTCAATTGGAGATGTTGTATTTTCAGTCTAATTTCTTTCATTATTGTCTTAGGTAGTATGGTTATTGATCACTTTTGAACAAATATTTATTGTGTTTCAGTTGTGATCGGCACTGCCAGTGGCATATTCACATATTTTCGATGGGATGCACATAGAAAAGAGCTAAAATCTACTCATGAATACTTGCTTAAACTAGTGGAGCAAGTCAATAATGCACCAGAGGCTAGGTGGAAGGTACAGCTTTGAAGTGTAATTCAAGGATTTTAAAACAATTGAGAATTAAGCCTGAATTGTATAAAAAAATTTTTGAAAATTTTCGTCTTGACAAGTTTCGTCTTGACAAGTTTCGTTTTTGACAAATGTTACCTAGCCTAAAAAAACAGGATTTTATGTTCTAACGACCGGCTTAAGTACTTCAAAGCTTCGGTTCCAATATACTTTATAAATTCAAGTATTTAAAAATTTTCGAAAAAACACACTATGCTAATATATATCTTTGTCGAGAATTTCCAATTTTCAGGCAAAATTCAACCCATTTGGTATAAAAAGTACTGAGTATAATCACAAATCTCTCAAGAATGTTACTGCTGTCAAGGAATATATGGCCCACTTGGAGACCTTTTTCAAATCGGAAGCCATGGAGATGCACTTAAAAGAACTAGAACAGTTTGCAGACACCAACCTGCCGAGAAGTTTCGACGCCAGAGACAAATGGCCTCATTGCACTTCACTTCATCATGTGCCCAACCAAGGAGGTTGTGGCTCTTGTTACGTGAGCAAGCATTTACATTAAAAATTCTGTGTAATAGAATGCCAAGATACTGAATCTAGAGTTATTCCAGGGCTTCTATACATCTTTAAAAAAAATGTCCTTTTTGGGTTTGCCAAAAATGGTCAAAATGTCCTTTTTTACCCAAATGTCATTTTTTAAAAACTGATAGCCCTGAGTTGTTTTAAGAGGAAGTTTATGTCAATAAGAGGTTATATTAATTAATAGCTTTCCTGTTACACTAAATATAGCCGGTCCCAGCTTACTCTGAAAATATGAAGCTTCAGTAAATTGTAACAATACAGTCAACCGTTTACTCTGAAAATAGTTAACCGCAATCAACTGTGAAAAAAGAATTTAAGTCATTGTTACTTTTTCAAAAGTTTATTCCTTGATTTGCAGGCAGTCGCTTCCATGGGGGTAGCCTCAGACAGAACTTGCATCCACACGAACGGTAGCTACAAAAGTGAGCTAAGTGCACTAGATGTAGTAGGGTGTTGTCAAGTGTGTGGTACTTGTTATGGGGGCGATCCCATCAAAGCACTAACCTATTGGGCGCTGGAAGGGGGTGAGCGGGGGTCATGATGGTTGCAGACCTTACTCGGTCGGAGCTGACTGTGGCACTCCATGTCTCCCTGATGAATACCCCAAGGCTGAGGCTGCTCGTACTTGCCAAAGAAAGTGCCAACCTGGCTACTATAAAAACAACTATGAACAGGACAAACAATTTGGTAAGATTTAATACGTGATTGCAACTTCTGAATGGATTTAAGCATAAGAAACACTTTTATATTGCAAATTTTAGCTTCAATCGCCTACACTCTGTATCCCAGGAAAATGACCCTAGACCAGGGTGGCAAAGAAAAAGTAATTGTGCCTTCCGTGATCGGCCACTTCAATGACACCTCTATGACCATAATAAAAGAACTTTAAGTCTAGAAGAAACCAGGAATATTATAAAGAAGGAACTTTTGTTGTATGGACCTACAACCATGGCTTTGCCTCTCACCGAGGAATTCCTACATTATGAGTCAGGTAGCTAAGTTATCATCTTCAAAAATAATTTGACATCATTAAGAATTCGAAAGGGATATTAAAAAAAGGTACACGCTATATTTTTAAACAAAATATTCGTGGCATTGTATCTTTTAATTTTTTTTCACAAATTTCTAAATGCTGACATCACATTTTGTAGCTGCAAATATTATTTACAAAATTAAAAGTCACATTTTAAAAAGTTATCAAAAAGTTTAGTGAAAAACGCAATGCCACAAACGTTTCTTCAAAAAAAACGGTGAGAACTTTTAAGACGACCAATACTTGCATAGTTTTCTCAATGATTTTTGAATGGTAATTATTCACTCTAATTGAAATTATTTCTTAACGTTCTAATAACGCTTTAGCTATATGCTGTAGCGCAAATAAAAAACTGAAAAAAAATCATTGTGCAGAAAAAATTTAGATTGAGAAAGAAACTTTTTTAAAAGTCACTAAATTCTAAGTTTTATGTATTCTTTCGGCTTTTGATCATTTTTTAAGAAATCATTATTTTTATTCAAAACAATTTTAGACCGAGCGACAGTTTAAAAGGTATTTCTATCGCTCTGTAGCAATTTCAAACATCAGAATTGCATGCAGAATCGCGAATTTCCGCCTAGGGTCCAACCTTTTTCACCACAAATTTTCAATTTTTTCGCTAGCTATCTTTGGTTTCTCTAAGCTCAAGAATCGCAAGTATTTTGATTTTACCAATAGTTTCTGAAACCTTTTTTTGAAAATAGTGTCGAGAGCGGCATGTCTTTTCGGCAAAACTGTTGCTTTTTCAAAAACGATTAGGAAAAGCTAATATTGAAATTTTGAGGACTTGAATAGCCAAAGACAACTGACAAAAAAAACTTTGTGGGTAAAAAAGTGTTTGGGGTAAAGGTAAAAAGGGTAAACGAACTTTTGCAGTTATGTTACCGAGGACGTTGTTAATTTAGTTTTTTTTTAGATTTTCGGGTCATAAATTTCAGAAAATCATTAATGAAAAATGATTTCTTATAAAAAGAGAATTTGCACCACATACCTTTTTGCTAAAAAAGACAGAGATATTCTAAACAAATTTTCGTCTTATGAAAAATCTAGTTCATGACAATTAAAAATCAAAAAATGCAAATTATTTATTCTATTCAGGCGTGTTCCAGCCTTTGCCTGAGCAAGACTTCGAAAAGAGAATCATCTATTGGCACGTGGTTCGTTTGATTGGTTGGGGATATGACGCTCAAGACCGACTCCACTGGATTGCTGTCAACAGTTTTGGGGCTGAGTGGGGTGAAAATGGTAGATAATTTATTCGAAATTGAAAAAATTAGTTAACTTAAAGTGATTTTTAGGTCTTTTCCGTGTAGATCCTTCCATGTTGGAAAGGTTTGGTTTGGAGTATGAAACTGGTCTTCTCTAAGGGAAAAAATATTTGTTTTGTGCATAATGAGAAAACTGTTGTTAAAATGTGTGTGTGAAAAGTAATAAAGAAAATGAACACATAAATAAATTTTAAAATAAAAATTCTGATTTGTCCATAACTAGGTTTAAGTCGCTTTGACTTGACATGGCTGAAATATCTCGGGGTTTTCCTCTAACAATTACATATTCTAATTGCTGCAAACTTGACAAATTTTCTAAAACGGAAGAAAAGTTGATGCTTGTTGGAGCAAAAGCTTCAAAGGTCTCTTCTGTTTGAACATTATGCAGTTGAATATTCGAAGAAGGAAGTTTAGCACACTCCTTAAATGCCATAAAGTACGGCGTGCATTTAGTTGAGCTCTCGAAATCCTGAAATTCTTATTATTGTTTTTATGTGTTAGCGCTCAAAGTACTATCGCCGTGGCCGCTAAAGACAAATTCCCACGTTTTTCTCTTAACACGTTTCATACGTTTTTTTATTGCGAAAGGATGCAAAATGTTTCATAAATAATCAAAAAGTTACTAGAGAATTTAACTGTTGTGTTCATATGGTAGAAGCTAAAAAAATTGGCTGTAAATACTTTCCCCTATTTTTTTACCCCGTAAAATCGTATAAATTTGTTTCTCTCATTCCTCTCATTCTCACTCCCATTTTGACCATTTTTAAAGGAATTCAGGTCTGTATTTGGGTGGAAATGGACCAAAAGGTGCCAATTTCTAACAAAAAGAAAGATGTTGAACATAGTTTTGTTGACTGGGGCCTACCGCATAAATAAACTCTGGTACGCATACATTTTTTATGCATCCAGAGTCACTTTCGAGTGATTTGCGTCTGAGGTATGTGGGTGTGCGCATCTCTAACCTACCAAGCCTTAAACCGAGGGCTGAAAATAAAAGAACAAAACAAAGAAGAGCAGAGAAGGTTTAAACCGAGGGCTCGAAAAAAGGAACAAAAAAGAGAAGATACCTAAGGCCAGAGCAAAGGAAGACAGCATCAACTAAGATGAGAGCCAGAATTAAACCGAGGCCTCTAAGGTAAGTGAGTGCGCGCATCTCTAACCAAAACTCGATTTAAATCGAGTAGCGTCCGATTTTCGACCCTACTTGGAAATACCCCCCCCCCAAATCAACTTTTAAAAAGTGTTTCCAAACACATTATTCCAAACACATTAGACATTATTTTTAAGTTCTGGTGTATAAAAAATTGAGTTTTGGACATTTTAAAATTTCGACTTTTTACCTTTTTAACCATGTTATCCAACATGGGACTTGGCAAAAACAGCCTCTAAATGCATTTTTGATCAAGAGTCTTGCTGGGAATTATGTCTAAGGTAAGTGAGTGCGCGCATCTCTAACCTATCAAGCGTCTTGCGCCCCCGAAGGTGGCTGAACAAAAATGCATTGAACAAAAATGCATTTAGAGGCTGTTTTTGCCAAGTCCCATGTTAAAAAACATGGTAAAGTAGGTAAAAAGTCGAAATTTAAAATGTCCAAAACTCGATTTTTATTGACCAGAACTTAAAAATAATGTCTTTTTTAAAGTCCTGAGGCAATTTCAGGTCAATATAAGGTGTTTGGAAACACTTTTAAAAAAGTTGATTGGGGGGGGGGGTATATCCAAGTAGAGTCGAAAAGTCTTTAGGTAAAAAGTAAGTTATAAAATTTGACGGGGTAAAATAATAATTCGACAGGGTGAAACAATTTAAGCCATAAAAATTAGTGTCCCGCGCTCTTTTAAACGTGCGAAATTTTTATTTCCGGTGACGACGATGGTGCCGGAATATTTGTCAAATTTAATTGTCATATCTTACTTTGACTAACAGGCGCACTAAATGTTTCAATCCTTTTCTAACATTCTCAACATCTCAGATCATCTCTTTTTCTGACATTGCTGTCTAAAAACACTCGTTTCACCTCTTTTTTGCACCATTCTAGTATTTGTTTAGGCAATAGTTCTACCACATTTTCTGATGCACTAGTATTCATGAAATGGATGTGTTGAGCATTAGCAAAAGCAGGTAATTGCAAAAAAGTATGTGTTATTTCATCAGACACTGCTATGGGCACATTAAGTTGCCGACATAGAGCTATTGATGTAAATATTTGCTGATAGATTGAGGCAGGGACTGGAGTGTACCAAACCTACTCAATAAAAAGCTAGCATCTATCCAGGCATGTCTGCATTTAGCTAACTCTTCAAAATGGCGACTGTCTAAGAAGTCATCGCACATGAAAAGAAACTTCTGAAACCGCACGTACCTGCAACTTTTATGTACATAAGTTATTGCTGTCAAACGACTCGATAACTGATTTTTTAAATGATATTTATGCCTTTTCATCATCGAGCTTTACATTTTATAACCTCCAGACTTTGAAACACCAGCCTAGAGGCGGCCCCATCCCAAAAGAATTCATTATTAATATGACCTAAATGAAAATCAAACTGACTTAGGCTTCAAATAATCCAGAATATCCTTAAGTTCTGATCGAGAAATGTCTTTTGTTTTTCCTTTGTCAAGAAAAGCTATAGTAACGTTGTTATTGGCTTTAATATATATAATATTGTTATTTTGCAAAAAACAACGTATGTAATAAGCGTATAGGGGTTTTTTGGTAGTACTTCCAGATTACATAATTAAATTTATGGCAAACTAAGTGGAGTTTGTCAATATTGGCTCGATCCAAGTAGTCAAATATACCACGGCACAATTCTGCAGGCAAATTAGACATACTCCTGTTTTTTATTTTGAAAGCTTTTTAAGCTTTTTGAATTTAAAATTGAATGCAGTCTTTATTTGGACAAATGAAGGCGCGAGTTTGTTTGATCATACGCATGCTTAGGCCAAAAAGGCAAGCACCAATTGACAATTTTCTATTGATTGAAAATTTATTATAAAAATAACATTGAATTTTTCGAGAGATTAGTAAATAAAAGTTTTCAAAGACTTATTTTCCTGTAATTGATACTTTCTTGTATCTTTCTATACTTTTAACTAAAAAATAACTTGTTACAATCAGCAATTAGTGCTAATGCATACTTTGTTGTGCGCTGAAGAAGAAAAAGGTACACTGGCATGTTGCACATCCTCTTGGAGTATTAAATATTTTTGAATACGAAAATAAGTGGTTCATTGTAAAAAAAACTGATAAAGTGTTATCTGGTTATCTAAAAAGTTTTCTCAGAACTTCTGCTTACTGGTCCAAGATTGACGTGTTCTGTCCACTTTATTTGCTTACGCAATTACTTTCAACTGAACAACTTTTTTTCTAAGGCAACAAACGTTTGAATTTTCAACTATTGAATTTTTTCTGTTCTACATAAAAAATTGGTTGTTGTGTGTCGCCATTTAAACATTCAACATCTTTCGTCTTTTTACAATGTTTTATGAACTAACAACGGAAAAAACACTATTAGTAACTAAAAGGACAAAAATGTGAAAAACAAAATAAATACATCAGAACCCAGAACTAGAGGAATGTGGTTCACTGCGAAGTTCCATAGACACAGAAGAAATAGATCTATCAGCTTGGCGTCTTGCACCTATAATGGCTAAATAATGATCAATAATAATTTATATTAAAAACAACAAAAATTACAGTGTAGTCAGCTTTAGGTCGACAATCTCCACAGCATAAAGGCACCCAAGGACAGCAAAAGCCAAAGGTTCGGCAGAGACATTCTCTCTCTTTTCTGCTTTTCTCTCTGGTTTTCTGATAGGAGTAGACCGAAGAGCCAAGTAGAACTACCACGAAAGACACAAAGTAAAGCGTTTGAAACTAAATTTAGTTTAGTTTTAAAATATATTATGCAAAGATTATTTTTTACTTTAAAAGCAGAATACTTTATGTATAGAGAAACAGCCAGTATAAATTTTTTGAATTTGTGAAAAGTTTTTCATTAGGTTCCCTAGTAGCTTCTAATGCTTGGTCGCTTAGATGTGATCTAAGTTTGAGTACCAAGATTTCAAACGAAAAGCACTGACTGAAGACAGAATCTCAGTAACCAAACATATTTTTAAACTTCTGCTTTTTGATTCAGATTCTTTAGTTTAGATTTCATACAGAATGAGATCGAAAATAAATTATACTATGGAATCAGACTGTTTCACACACAATGCAAAAAGCACTTACCACCATTCCAAACAAGTAAATACCGGCCATCAGGGAATAAAAATCAGCAGTAAGCACGGACAAATTAAACATCAAAGCTGAGGTCTTTTGCATAACCACAGTTACTAGACTGTAGAAGCAAAACATGCAGATAGTAAAAAGCATATACATAGCTATGCTATTTGAGGTCCACTGGAAGTTGGCTAGTTGAGAGTGCTCGAAAATGGCGCTAAATTTCGCACAAATTATTTATCAGATAAGTGCATAATTGTTGCGCGTTTTAGCGCATGTTCGCTTTTATAAAGAAAAACGAAAATCTTTAGGTAGTATTTGGGTTGGGAGGGGACGCTTTTTTGACCTTGAAAGCTAAAAATAGGTCATAGATAACAAAATAATTTTGGTCGCTAATTTTACCGTATTTTCCAGGATGTCAGCTTTGGTTAAAAAAAGAATGGCCGAAGAAGTGAATTCTAATATGAAATATACTCATTTTTACGAAGGCTATTTTTCATTGAAATTGAAAACTTTTTGACTTTCAAATTTCAAACTTTCGCGTGAAAATATTATTTTTTTGACACGAAAGCTGTTTTTCGGCGCCGTTTCAATTTCAATGGCTCTCAAGTTTTTAGTTTTGCGATTGATCAAGATTCAAAAATAGCTAAAATCATCATAAAGACGCCAATATGCGCCTTTGCCCCTTGTCCTAAATATGTAAGCCAGGAATGTTAATTGCCTTTTTGTTGTCGTTGTGTCTTTTTTGTCCTTTTTGAATTGACGTCAAAAATCAAGAAATTAATCGAACTTTTATTTTAAAACCTAGTTACTAACGTGAAAACCTAGTTACTTGTATAGGGTTTGTAAATTTTCTATCAATATGTCGAATTGTCACTTTTTGGGTAAAAACTGTAAAAACATACAGTTGAGTGCCACAAATAATAGATCCAAACAGGCCGACCATCCCCAAATACTCGATTCTATCATTCTGTTTGACTAGAAACTCTTCACAAACATTGGCTATGCCATAGAGAATGGTGGCTCCCAGGCATAGAAGGTCTCCCAGAACACGGTTGGAGCCTGCAAATAAATTGTGAAGTCCAAGAAAATAAGTCGAGACTTTTTTGAATGGTCTGAATTTAGCGGGAAATCCTGTACAACCAACCTCCTTCCAGTCCTTTTCCAGCCGCCGCATCAGTATATATAATGAGGACAATGCCTATTAGACAGATAGCAACTCCAGTGATATGGGAAACCATGTAGCGCACTGACAGGAACAGCCAGGACAGCAACATCACTACGGGGATAGTGAAACAATCTAGCAACTAAACATTTTATCTGTTGTAAAATTGCGCACATCCAATAGAATAATGTTAATAAAATCACCTGAATGCTGGTGAGATTGGTGAACTGATATGCGTAGACAATAAAATAGTTGGCTTCTACATCAATGAATGCCAGCAGTAAATATCTCAAAAAGTTTAAGAATATATACTGTTGCTGTAAGAAAAAAAAACAACGCTTACTTCCAGCCTCTTAGCCTCAAAACCTTGAAAAAACTTCGCTGCTCTCCAGTCCTAAAAAAGACTATGATCCCATACACAAAAGCAAGAAAGAAATAGTTGAGAAAGCTCTGGGCTAAAATTATAATTGCTACATTTAATAAACTGTATTTAAGAAAATAAAACAATTAAAATACCTGCAGGAGCGTTAAATTTGTTGTTAGCAAGCATTTGAGATCCGATTCCGGTACCGCACAAGCATAGAGACATGAGTTGACCTAGTGCAAGTGCTTGGAATGTTCGTCTAAATAACTGACTTTTATCAAAAAGCTTTTCGACACTACTGGAATATAACACCCTCCCCCCCCTCATCCAACAATAATTTTCTAGGGCTACCTAAAACCATAGTTTTTTTTTGTTGAAAAAAGATGATATTAGTACGGCTTAACTCAGAACCTAAGGCCCAAAGCCTAATCCAAAGCCTAAGGGCTATGCCTAATTTCCAAGCGTAAAATTATTGGGGGGGGGGTATAGGGGTAATGGAGTGGTATATTCCAGCAACATTTTCGGGGAGAGGAGGTGATGTCTATTCCCGTAGCGCTAGTTTATTTTTATTTTTGTTTAAAAACACTCTGAAAAAGGTATATCGCAGGGTTGTAATGACGTTTTAAGGTATTTCGCCAAATTAAATCCAGGGCCCGTACTCGTTAGCCGCTAGGGTTAAAGCTAGAATTTAATTCTAATCCTAGCGGATTCTTACTCGGTAGACCAACTAGGAATACGGCTAGAATTACAAATGGGCCTTATTTCAAATTCTAGCCGCAATCCTAGCCAATCGGTACTCGTTGGGACGGTCAGGGTTTCGATTAGAATCAAATTCTAATCCTAGCCAATCCGTACTCGTTTGAGACTGATTAGAATTAAATTCTAGCTTTAATCCTAGCGGCGAACGAGTACGGGCCCAGTGTTTATTGCTCTTTTGATGCTAATAATAAGATTTGGAGTCTCAAAATAAGGAAAAATCTTCCTGATAAGGACGAAATGCAGTCCTAGCACATTGTAATTTTGCAGCAACTCATCTATACTTCGATTCTGCCAAACAAACAATGACTTTTTCGAACTTGCTAGGCTTTACTTTGAATATCAAAACGTTAACAAGATAGCAAAGAAACAGCTGCAAAAATTATTAGTTTTGACATCCCGACACAAACTATAGGCTATGTACAGCAAAAGTACGAGATTATGCTGCAAAATTTCGAAATACCCGTTAAAAACGTTGCCAACATTTGACAAACCGGCAAATTTCGTTCAATTAACTATTAATAGAGTTGAGAGTTAACTGTTAGCAGCTATTTTTTAATTTCGCTGAAAAGTTTTGAAACAGCAATCGTGAATGAATCTGAAGGCTTTTGGTATCCTTCTGACGTCAAAGCCACAATATTGCCACTCATCTGGTTCGATAAATCCTGATCCTTCTCGGCTGTAATTCGGGAGAATTGTCAATAATTGACGGGAGGTCATTTTAGGAGCGGAGGGAGGGGGGAGGCAGGGATTCCAACAGTACTATTTTTTACACAATTTTACTTAAAAATTTGTTAATTTCAAAATAAAAATGTACGATACTTGCAGTTTTGGTTATGACAGCACTCAGAAGCGCAGGGGCAATACAAGGGTTGTGAAGAGTCACTGCTGGAAGATGAAGCATCTGGGAGAGTGCTCATTCGAGGAAACACTGGCATACTAGCTAGTCTAAATTTTGTAGATTACAACTTAGAAAAGACATACAGACATACCTGGACTGCCGGTGCTGTAGCTGATATGCTGACTGATATTGGCTTGGAAATTGGGGAGATGGAATGGATATGCTAGGTGAGGAAAGTGCTGGAGGCGTACAAGAAGCTCTCTTTTTTAAGGCATCTTCTACATCATTTTTGATTTCTTGCAAGTCTACGGGCTCCAGACCTGCCTCTTCTAGGTTTTCTCGAGGTGCTGAACATGTCGGTTTATTTTCTTGATCATTTACTTCGACATGCAAAAAAGCATTTTTTGTAGTTTGGGTTTCATTAGATGCAGTCAGGTTAATATCCTTGGATGGCTCTGATGGAATAGAAGAATCCATCAGATACTTCCTTCAGCTAGAAATTACTTTCACTTTTCAAAGTTACTTTTAATAGTCAGTGGAAACCAAAATTTGATGTTATCAGAAATTTATCGATTTTTATAATTAACAAGGGACCATAGCGAACTGTCCCGCGAAATTGAAAATTTGGCTTTTCTAATAATGTTCGCCATGGTCGATTTACTAGTAAAAGTGTCAGAGATATCTGCCCATGGAAAGTAAAAGCGCCAGATTGAGCAGATTGTAAGAGGTTTTGAAAATGTTAATTTTGAAAGTGACATTTTAGACATTTTCAAAGGTAACTGGGTTAGATGTGCTTACTTATAAAAAATAAAATAAAAACTATAAAATCGGAAACGACTGGGAGAAAAATGTTTTAGATATAGGGTTCTTCAGTGTCAATAAAAAATTATCATTAAAAATTGATATGAATCTATAGTTCACAAAAAGACATTTTTATTGATTGCTAGATTAGAATAAATTAAAATGTGCAAAAAATATTACAAACCAATAAAAGTCGTTTTGATAAAGACTCTTTTTCGATTAATACACCAGAAAAAGGGGGAAATGCTATCTAGTTTGTAGTATTATTTAAGAGCTATTATTTGTTAATGGCAATTGATCTAGCAGATGCTCTTTTGATTCTGGCTCTATTCCACAGCTTCCTTCTTGTTTTAGAGTGTCTATTTCATAGAAAAAAGCATTTGTTGAACATATAGCTTTACTACAACATTTAGACAGATGTCACAACATTAGATAGAAAGGACGGTCAAAATGGTATGTCAAAACTATAATTAAATAAATATATAAAAAATATAATACCACAGTTAACTAAAAATGGTTGATTATGATATTGTTTTATAAAATGTGGCTGCTTTACATTGATTATCTCGCTTGCTTACTTGTTAGTGTTGCCTATGTTGTTAAATGTCTAAATTGTTACGAGATAATGTGCTTAAAAACCTGTCAAAATCGGTTTTCCCACGTAGAAGGTTAAACACTTGCTGTTTTTTCTTTTGATTTTGTAACCATAGTTCAAAATTTTAACTGTTAAATTTCAACGGTTAATAACGGTTATGCCTAAAAGTCAGCGAAAAAGCACAAATAAAAGGCTAGGAATATTTGTCAGAAAAATTCTTTCACAGAATCAAACCAAACACTTATGCTGTTTTCCGGAAATAACAGAAAGTATAAAAAAAACACTCACCTTACTTAAATCTTTTGCAAAACTCTTTACACACCGCTTGGCACTGCTCTTTTAAGCCTTTGTTTTTGTTGCATTCAATTAGTTTATGCGTGTGTAAGTGTTCTCTGAGGTTGTCAAGCAGCCATTAGGAAGGCTGGCCAGTAGGCTTTGACCATACAAATCAAAGCTACACATCAGAATTTTTGAGTAGGAAAGTAAAGGAATGGTAGCAAGATCATTAAATCGGTTTGAATCTTTGTTAAATACATTGTCTGTTAGCACTGGTAAGTAAAGCTGGACCAACTTATGGGAATATAGTGACTTTTCAGCATCTGATTTAGAGCAAATTATGGAGGTCAATAGTTTCCATAGGTTTTCTAATAATTTAGGCCTTAGAGAGTTCTAAACGAAAAAATATGAAAATTGAATTCTTGAATAAATGGTAAAAACTACACTCAAAAAATTAAAAACCGTTGCCTCTTGATGGTTTTGACAGTTTTTCGCATCAATTTTCAATAATTTTTCAGAACTCTAATTCATGATTACAGCATATCATGGATGACTCTTATCTTTGATTCTTCTTTACTCTTACCTTTGATAACATTTCTTTAAAAAACGTGTCAAAAATAGGAAGATTGTCAAAAAAACTACAGGTAAACACGACTAGAGTCAATGGGTTTTAAAAAGGCGTGCCTATAAGTGATCAATTAGAGATCTTAACAATAAACTATTTGAACAAAAAACATTTCATGAAGAAAGGGTTTCATCAAATTACTTATTCCAACAATCCCTTGTGTGAATTTTAAATTGTTTGGCCAATCGTGTATTTTGACTCGTACTTGTTTTATCAAAGAACATTTGGTCAAATTGCTGTTTTGGTCCAGAGTCCACAAAGGGATTTATTATATACTTCGAGGGAAGTCAAAGAGCTTGAATGGTATCTTTATCTACCATCTTGACCTTGGAACTGTTTTCAAGCAATAATTAAATGCCTTAAATACAGTATCTACTAGGTGAAGGACCAGTTATCACCGCTTTTTGTGTGACAGTGACCCATGCACGAACAAAGCCAGGTGGTCATCCACTCGATGTAATTTGATCCTCTGGTAAATTGATCCCCTAATAGGTCACAGGTTCGAATCTCGGTGGTGACAATCATTTTTTTCTTGACTAGTCACAGCAAAAGTTAAAAACTTTAAATTTTAAGTACCGGTAAGCCTCAGGGTGGGTAGGAGGGTATACGACATAACACCGCGGCGACAAAACACCGCCTACGACAAAACACCGCGAGACAAAACACCGCGAGACAAAACACCGCGGCCCAAAACACCGCGGCCCAAAACACCGCCTACGACAAAACACCGCCGAATTAGATTTTCCAGTTATGGGCTAAGATCAATCTGTGATCTCAGTGAAAGGACTTCTATATCTGTTTTTTTGTCTTCCGGAGCTTTTTGTTCTACTTCAGGATGTTTAAGACCCGGGTTCTATCACTTTTTGATTGGATCATAATTGCAAACTAGTTTTTCTTCAACACTCACTTTATCGCTGTCTGCAAATATCTAAACGCAAATATCAATTTTAGTCAAAAAAGCAATTTTTCTCTGCTCAATACTGATATCAGAATATTAAAACCATTTCCTCGTTATCGACCTGTTCAAAAATAGTTCAAATCATACAGTTCACGCCACACTCAATTTGGACCTTCAAACAAGACCTACAAACTCCAATTTTTTTATTAGTAACAATAACAGCAAAACAACTAATGACCAACTCTAATTTCCTCATTTAGACAATTTTTAGACAATCCAACAAAACGTCACACTCAAAGATATTTACTTGGTCACCCCATCCTTTCATGGAAAAGACTGGTTTCTTGTGAGCATTTCATAGAATTGAGTATTGTAGACGAATACCTGCTCAAAAATTTGTTAATCAAACTATCAATCATGAAAAGAGTACCTTTGGGAGATGAGAATTTAAGATCGAACGGTCTTTTATGAGCTCCAAATAAAAGTTGACTAGATTGTCATTGATCCAACATCCAGGCTAAAGTCTGCTGAGGTCCTTTTTGGTCAAGTCTATTCCAAAACGTGTGACGATGACTTGGTCGTTCGACTGATCGAGGTCTAGCACATCTATATTCATATAAATTCGATTCGCATCAAATTTTATGTTAAAATTTTACCTCCTGCCTGATTCTGTTTGTCTTCTGGCACTTGTTCATTAACTATCAACAATTCTAGTTCTTCTTGTGCTTCCGTAAATTGATAAGGACCTTGCGACATTCGGAAGTTGTAGGCAATACCCGACAGATAATCCATGGGGATAATTTCTTTCCACGCCTTGACAGCCTTCTTGACCATAGCCAGCATCCTTTCATCCGCCTTTCGGTATTTCTTAAGCTTGATTGGTGGTTCATGTCCAAGCACCATTTCACTGTAAGCCTCGTCAACTTTTCGCTGCACAAGCTAAATCAATTAAATCAAATAAAACAATTCATGAAGCACTTCAAAATCAAATGCCACCTTCATTGAATAGATGAATCTCCATAAGTTTGGATGACAAACCCCCAGTTCGCAGGCAACCTTCCGATGATAAGCTTCTGATATAAACGAGCTTATAACTTTTTTAGTCTTGAAAATTTACCTGCGTAGTTATTTGTCCTGTTCTCCCCATTTTCAATCCTCTCAACGAGACTCCACGGATCAATTGGAAAAAGAGCTGTTTTTCGGACTCCATCAGCTTGAATTGGACCTGAAAAACAAAGATGAGAAAATTTTAATTTACGTAACAACTACCAAGATAGTAATTCTCAAACCAGTCTAGAAGTGGACTTAAAGAAGCTGGAAGATTGCATTTGAGCGATGTAAAGCATTCATTGAGACGCGAGATGGGAACACATGCTAAAGCCACAATTTTCCGACACTAAAATCGAGTAAAAGATACTCTGAAAGTTATATCGACAAACCTCATGAGCAAAAAGAGCATCGCTATCGTACCTAGCAGAAAGACCCTCTTGTTCTAGATGCTTGTATAGGTGAGAACAGAGATGCCAGTAGCACCCATCAATCGAGACACCCTCCCATTCTCCGCGAGCTGCATTCTGGATAGCCAATTCATAATCACATAAGACTCCTTGTGGGTTCAACTGTGGAAAGACATCATGTAGCATTTGAAAGAATTTTCGATATGTGACTGCCCTTTTGTTGGGAAGCAAAGCAGTTGCGATGGGGAACACGTATTCATTTCTTTTAGCAAGCACCACGAAAACCTGTAGCAGAAAAATTCGATAATAAAAAGTGAATTAAAGCAACAATAATAAGTTACTTGATGAACTGGCCTCCCTCGTAGAACCAAGCTCTTCCTTTGCAGCCTATTGCCCGCTGGACACATTCTGCCGAAACTTTGCCTTCGTTGGAAGTCTTGAGATCGCGATTCTTGACGTACATCCTTCCTTCATGAACGTACTTCTTTGCGCCCTTGTTTGAGAGAGCAGCGTAGGGTCTTTTCAGTAGATCATCCATTCGCAAATTTCTGAGACAGGTAAGTTTTAGAACAGAAAAAGGTGCATCCAGGCTTATAAGAATTTCAAGATAAATAGTTGTTTTGGCGGCGGTGTTTTATCGTAGGCGGTGTTTTGGGCCGCGGTATTTTGGGCCGCGGTGTTTTGTCTCGCGGTGTTTTGTCTCGCGGTGTTTTGTCTCGCGGTGTTTTGTCGTAGGCGGTGTTTTGTCGCCGCGGTGTTATGTCCCATCCCCTGGGTAGGAAAACCACCTGGTACCTCCCCTAAACGGTTCTACTAGGTACCACCTAAAAACCTACTAGGTACCAGCTGACCAGGTGGATGTCCACCTGGATAACCTGAAAAATGAAATTTTTATAACTATGCATCCATATGTAAATCGTATCGTGACTTAGATTGAATAAGACCAAAACTTACATTTTACCTATTTGAACCCCAGATTTGTGTTTTGTTAAAGGGGCATGCTCGCCCAAGTCAAAATTTGTCTACGCCAATTCAAAAAATTTTCCTGAATCATTAAACTTCTGTACGGATTTTTCAACTTGGTTTCTAATAAAACTTTGCCTAAGACAAAATTTTAAACCTTGTTTTGTTAGAAACCAAATTGAAAAATGCGTACAGAAGTTCAATGATTCGGGAGAATTTTTTAAATTGGCGCGGACAAATTGTAAAACAGGTGAGCATGCCCCTTTAAATTTTAAAATTTTTCTTGTTTTACAGGGTCTCCACGTAAATATCCACCTGGCCAGGTGGTATCTACCCAGGTTTTGTGGTTGCGATGGGTGAAATAGTAATTGTGGTGTTAACAAACCCATTCCTCACCAAATTTTGGGCTAGGAAAAATATTGTGTTTTTGATTGCGAAAATTTTGTATTTTTCAAGCCCGCCAGGTATATATCGACCTGGTCAGGTGGAATCCACCACAGGTTTCGGGGTTACAGTAGCGTCCAAAAGTAATTCAAAGAGATTTTTTCGCGGAGTATTTTTTCTTAATGCTTTATTTGAATACCTATGTGAATTTGAATACAAAATTCTATTATAGCAGTTTTGTAGCACGTTTTCCCCTCTATCCGATGGCATGAACAGAATCCCAGAAACCTTTTTGATATTACGCGCTCAAGTTACATTTTCCGAAACATGTCATTTTTGATGCGTCCAAAAGTAATGCAACAAGACTTGATACTGACAGATAAAAGTTGTTTTAGAACTTTTTTGTTAGTTTTTTATGAAGTGCAAAGCACTTTTTCTTAGCTATAATTTGGTAGGTCAAGCTCTTCTTTTAGATTATTTTAGAAAAAAGTTATGATCTTAAACATCAAGGTATCGATTTTTCGGTTGAAGTTTCAAAAATATTAAAAATGACTCAAAATAAGATAAAAACATAGGTTTTTTTCTTTTTTTAATCTTCTTTAAAACTTCAACCGTCTGTATTCAAGCCTCGTGTGGTTCTAACACAACGTACGACAAGTAATTTTGTAGGAAATCAAAGAGCTTTGAAATAATGCATTAAATGAAAACTTTTGATCGAATAAATTTCGAAAAGCTACTGTTTGTGCACTCAAACAACCATTTTCCTTAGATTTACTCTGATTTTGACTAAAAATCGACACCTTTATATTTAAGATCATAACTTTTTCTAAAATAATCTAAAAGAAGAGTTTGACCTACCAAGTTATAGCTAAGAAAAAGTTCTTCGCACTTCATTAAAAAAACTTACAAAAATGTTCTAAAACAACTTTTATCTGTCAGTATCAAGTCTTGTTGCATTACTTTTGGACGCATCAAAAAATGACATGTTTCGGAAAATGTAACTTGAGCGCGTAATATCAAAAAGGTTTCTGGGATTCTGTTCATGCCATCGGATAGAGGGGAAAACGTGCTACAAAACTGCTATAATAGAATTTTGTATTCAAATTCAAATAGGTATTAAAATAAAGCATTAAGAAAAATAGTCCGCGAAAAGATCTTGTTGAATTACTTTTGGACGCTATTGTAGGTGTGTAAAATCGCACTTTTTGCCTTATCAAACCCGATTCCCCACACAATTTTACGTTAGACTAAATGATTTTTTATTTTCTTTTCATTGAAATTTTATTTTTCAGGCCATCTATTTCAATATCTACCTAAGCCCCATGTACCCTAGGTCTTAGAGTTTGAGTCGCTAAAATCACAGTTTTGGTATTTTCAAACCATGTTTAGTGTAAAATTTTGGGTAGGATACCATCGGTTGAAATCTCGTCGGAATCATGTGAACAAAACTAAAATTTCGGGATTTGGAAACAGATGACCCCTCAGAATATGTACCTATCCCGAGGATGGTATGTGCCTAGTATAAGCTGGTATGGTTGTTGTACCAAGAAGATAGAGCGCGAGAAGATTATTATGGTTTCTGATAAAAACAGAGCTGGACCAAATGTTCTTTTATCAGATATACGATTGGCCAAACAATTTAAAATTCACACAAGGGATTGTTGGAATAAGTAATTTGATGAAACCCTTTTTTTCATGAAATGTTTTTTTGTTCAAATAGTTTATTGTTAAGATCTCTAATTGATGAGTTATAGTCATGCATTTAAAAAATTCCATAATTAAAAGTTGAAGCGAGAACAGACCTTTTCCGGTGGTCAAAACTACTTTTTAGCAATTCTAAAGGGGCATCGTCGCCGACGGGAATATTTTGAAAGGCGGGTACCAGTTAAATAGTTAAATTCAAACGAAAATTAAAGTATCTCATATCTCATTTTTAGTAAAAGTCAAGGAGAAACAGTGCTTCCAACCGGAACAGAACCGGCGATCAACTTCCAGAGCACACCGCCGCTTTACCACTGAGTTACCGATTATTAATTGGTGACCATGTGTTTTTATGACTTATTGCAAGAGGAAAATCAACAAATTTGCTTTCAAAAATATAATTTTTTAATATTGACGTGGTACTCGCCTTTCAAAATATTCCATCGGCGGCGAGAATGCTCCTTTAAATATGTTTTAAAATAAGACAGTGAAAATTTAGTATTTCTATTTAATTACAATACAGTCATACCTCGATAATCCGCCACCCGCTAAACCGCCACCTTCGATAAACCGCCACCCTCGATAAGCCCGATTTGGTTGGCCGTCAGAGAAACTCAACAAAGTTTACCCTCGCTAAACCGCCACCTCGATAATCCGCCACCCTCGGATCGGTCCCATGGGGTGGCGGATTATCGAGTTTTGACTGTAGTATCTGAATGAACGAAATTTCGAAATCAAAACATTATTTTTCAAATACCGTATTTCCTCTAATAGAAGACCCGGGTGTTATATTTTTGAACTTCCCTCTAGGGGGTGTTATATTAGAAGGGGGTGTTATAATAGAGGGGGGTGTTCAATATTTCAACCATGTCGCGCCAAAGGCGCCGGGTTTTTTTGGACAATACTTTTTTTGGCGCAAAAACACTTTCTTTTGGCGTAAATCCATTTTTTTGGCGCAAATTTTTGTTTTGTGTAATTAGATTGAAAACTTTTAACTTTTTTTAAAAGTTTTTACATCATCATGTAGCCCTGCTTTTCTAGTTTCTGATGAGGTACCATTAGTTGCATTATCTTGAAAAAATGTGAACAAAAAAGTAAAAGTATGAACCAAATTAGAGTAATAATTTGGTTCATACTTTTACCTTTTTGTTCACTTTTTTTAAAGATAATGCAATTCATGGTACCTCATCAGAAACTAGAAAAGCAGGGCTACATGATAATGTTGAAACTTTAAAAAAAAGTTAAAAATTTCCAATTTAAAATTTGCGCCAAAAAAGTGGATTTGCGCAAAAAAAGTGTTTTTGCGCCAAAAAAAAGTATTGTCTTTTTTTTTAAAACAAAAAAAAAAAATTAGCCAATCGAATATTTATTCTCAAACCATTGATCAAAACCAGGAGGTGAAAAGAACAACCAGAACAACATCCAAAATGATAAGAACAACCAGGAGGTGGAAACAAAAAAATTCGTTCTAAAACAAAAAAATTTTCGATTTGCTTAATGTTTTTGACTCTGGGGGGGGGGGATTCTTATATTAGAGGGGGGTCTTATATTTTTCGTTCATCCTCTAGGGGGGTGTTCTATTAGAGGGGGTCTTATAATAGAGGGGGTCTTCTATTAGAGGAAATACGGTATATTTACTTTTGCTTCAGCATTAACCGAAAAAATTTGCATACCTTAAAAACAAAATCTACAATCCCAGGCAGAGATTCATTGCTGCAAAAACAGTCTCGAACGCTGTTCAAATATATAGGGCTAGAAGGATTTGTGCAAAAGTTGTCTAACACTTCAAAACAAATCTCCATAATTTGAGGATTCATCCATTCTATTGACTGCAAGCACAATCGGCAAATTTCCTGCATTAGTTCAGAGTCTGTTATATGGCTTGAGCTAATTGGTTGAATCACTTTAAATAAGGCACAGCTAAATTGTTGAAGTTGAGAGGAGAAATTGCCGATGGAGCAGGTGGTTTGCAAAAGATATGTTAAGGCATTGGAGATGTCAGTGCAGTCGAAAAGGTAGTCTAGCACAACACACTCAGCTGTGCACATCTCAGTCAACACATTTAGGCGTTCAAGTAGATCCACAGAAGCTTCAGCAATTTCTATTCCTTCTTCTGAGGTTACTGCACTTTCTAAATTTGTCAAAGTATATTTTTCAAAAAAAACCTGAATTTAGTCTGACTAGCATTTAATTTTCATAGATTTCGCGGGTTCTAAAAATCTTTGTTTTTACTTTTTATCTAGAAATTAGGTAATTAATATTTTTTGTTAGATTACTTAACACAACAAAAACTTTGTGATTCGCATGAAAATTTAGACTATTTTGTTTCAAAAATTTTATACATGAATCATCATTTTCTTAAAGCTCTAGAAAGAATGTATTTGCGCTTTAGAGACAAACCTGTGTCTAATAGTATTTGAGACGTGTCCGAACAATAAGTGCAAGCTTGTAAAATAGTGTTGAGCACAAATAACTTGCTAAAAGAAGTGTTCCCAATGCAATCTTCAAACACATTTGCCAACAGTTTACCAGGATCACTTTGGTCCATGAAAAAACAATTATGTTTAATATAAATTTCGAACAATTTATACTTGCTCTTTTTACAAACAGGCGCCAATACAAACAGTTTATTACAAAGTTTAATCTAATCAAAAAAATACTATCTTAACTAACAGACTGTTTTTTAGTAAAATCGTTGCATACACCATTGTTAAAAAGCCATTGCCACCTGTTTTGAATTGTCCCCGCCAATTCAAAAATTTTGCCTAATCATACAACTTCTGTAGGATTTTTCAGTCTTGTTTTTAACAAAACAAGACTTAGAATTTAATTTTAGGCAGAGTTTTGTTAGAAACCAAGTTGAAAAATTCGTACGTGAATCCAAAGATAAAGAGAAAAGTTTGAATTGGCGGGGGACAACCATTGTCGGAGAAGGCAATGGACCTTTAAAAAACTAAGCAAATACCAAACAAAATAAAACATTAACACAACTCAACAATCTATTAAATATTAAAAATAGTACTGAAAATTTCAGTTGAGGGCAGGATTTGAAAAATGGTTGAAATTGATGCCACCCGCCTATCATCTTAAATCTTCCGCTTGATTTTCAGGATTCAATTTTATTTTTTATTTTTAGATAGTTTTCTAAAAACATTTAAACCATCGTGTAGCCTTGCATCGTAGCTTTTTAATAAGTTATAACATGTAACTGTATTGTTTCGAAAATTAAGAGACTTACGTGCCATAAGAAAGTAAGTTCTCGGTTCAGGCCCCGAGACTTAGAAGCCCTCTCCTTCCATTCAAATACGATAATCTTTTAATTTTTTACATCATACAGCTTACGTTTCTAGCTCATAAGAAAGCTGAGATACGTGGATAAATCACAGTGTGGAATTAAAAAAAGTTATGTTTGAAAAAGGTAGAAAATTGAATTTTAAAATTATTCCGAGTATTTAAAACAAAAAGGCGGAAAATTTACAGTAAAAAAAGCGGGCGGTGCTGTACGCATCCTTTTAAAATTGGGATTTCGAAAACCTAGGTAAAAATGATAGATTTTGAACAGGCTTTTACTTTCTTGGGCATACCGCGTATCAAAACTTTGGTATGCTTATGTTTTTATGCATCCAGAGTCTTTTTAGAGTTTTTTGTGTCTCAGATAGGTGTGTGTGCAAGACGAGGTAAAGAAAGTGCAAAAAGCTACCAAGCACTAGAAAAGCCACTAAGCCCCCTGCGCCCCCGAAAGGTGGGTTGGTTACAAGTACGCGCACAAACTCACCTTAGACACAATTCCGAGCAAGACTCTTGATCAAAAATGGATTTAAAAAATCTTTTTGCGCAGCTGCAGCAGGAAAAATACGATAAATCATTAAAAAATGACTTTAAAATACCGTAAAAAGGCCATCTACCTCCAAGGGGTTGGTGGCTTTTTTTTTCGACAAAGTTTAATTTTTTAAATTTATAAAGGGTTTAGATGTGCTTTTTTATCGTGCTGTGTAGAAAAAATGAGTTCCAAAAGTGATATTGGGTCACTTTTCAAAAAAATCCAAGTACGGGGGACTAAAGAAATACCCAAATATTTGTCCTGCGATCTTAGATTAAATACGGTAATTTTAATCTTCTTTTCACACATAATATTCGGTAATGTTCGGCATAATGTTTGGTAGACCGAGGTATTTTCGGTGTTTTTCCATAGAAAATTGTGGGAGGAATTTTTCTCAATTTTGCGGGGTCTGTTTAAAATAGAAATTATTGGATAAATGTGAAATCATCATCACTAACTGAAAATGACTAATTTGGTATATGGCTGCACATATCGAAGCCAGTTCTTGACTGAAGGCTGAATATAATAACAAATACGTCACATGAGGTGAACAGAAACTTATTCAGTGCCATATGACATTATATTATAATTGATGGAGACGCAGAGTAGCTCAAGATGTCACATAAACTTTTTTCAGGGACAAAATCTAAAATTTGAAACGAAAATAGTGAGCCTAAAAATCAGGATTAGTTGTATAAAACACGGTTTTTATTTTATTTTAACGTTGCGCAATTTAGCTCCTGCACTTTCTCAACATTTTTTATATTTTATTCAAAGACTTACAAATCTTTCATACTTCTGCAAAATAATTTTGCATCCATAGCTAATAGCAGAGGGATACAGAAATATTTTTTCTGTAATCTGTATTTTGATCTGCAAAACCCAAACTTGCAAACCTCACTCATCTTTCTTTGTTTGTATGCTTCACAAAGAAAAATTGGATTGCTAGTAATTTGGAAAAGTTGTTTGAAAAAATAGAATGGTAAACAAGTCTTACTCAACCTATTATTGCCTTGACCAACTCAATAGGCTGACTAGACCCATTTACAGGGCCACTGGTCATAATATTTATGTTTTGGACAACAAATTCAGTGTTTTGGACAGCCCACTCATGCTTTGGTTAAAGTATAAAGCTGTCGATTCTTCTGGCCAATTAAAACATTGATGGTTTTAAAGCCTTATGCAGTAATCTCTGTATAGGTGAATATTTTTGGTTTTTAAAATTGTAAATTATTTATCCTAACATTACGGCAACGCCCTGGCATAGGTCTCATTTTAAAGAATTACTGGTTTTTTTAAGTGCTTGTTCCTTTGTGTTTTTAGTCTGACATTTAATGAAATGTTCAATGAAAAACAATATTTTATAAAATTTGTAATCACCCCGACTGAAAATTAAATTTTTTTAAGTCTGTGAAACAAAACGAAAATTTTTTCAGTAACTCGCCTCAGAGCAATCTGTTGAAAAAAATATACGGGAAAAATTAAATAAAGCAATGTCTTACGGAAATGAACAGGGTGTTTCAAGAAATTTGCCCCTTTTGGAATGGTCATAATTTCTTTGTAGGCTGTTTTTTCAAAAATCTGTTTTTACAGATTGATTTTTTCGCCGACAATATTTTCCTGGTATATAATGCCCTCTGTGGGTTGGGCCTTGCCCATCTACTGATCAGAGCCCAATCCACAGAAGGGACTAAGCAGAAATCGTATTTTTGACATTATGTAGCAATGAAATATTGTCGGCGAGAAAAATCGATCTGTAAATACAGATTATAAAACAACGACCTACAAAAAGTTATGACTAAAGTAGTAGAAGTTATGACTACAGTAGTCACCCTGTATTTCAAAAGGAGCGAATTTCTTGAAACACCTTGTACTTATTACTTCTTTTGTTAATAATTTTTCATAAATGCCGTTTTTCTTTTCTTTCTTTTTCTATCCTCAGCTTTACGATCTTTAAAAAGAAAAGCATAAAAAGACGAACTCTCTTTTAAAATAATATGTGCTGATCGCTAGATGAATAAAGTGTATTAAAAAAAAATCCTTCTGGTCAGGAATCTACCGTATTCTCTCTAATAGAAGGACATGTCCTTCTATTTTTCAACCCTTATTGACCCCTGTCCTTCTAATAGAGAGTGTCCTTCTATTTTCCAACCTATTGGCTCCGAAGGTTGCACGAACAAATTGCGTAGTCGACGGCCTCCAGCTTCTTCTCGATCGAGTAGGCTTTGCGCTTTCGAGAAGATTTCGACTCCTGGCTTTCTTCTTGGCTCTCGGAATTTGACTCGCTATCCGAATCATTCTGCTCGATTTTATCGCTCATTTTATGTTTCTTAAATGATCACACGATTTAGTAATGCAAGAGAGCTAAATTTACGCGACTAGGATGCGACTAGAAATCAAATAACACAAGTAGTTTGTAGAAATCAATTACTTTGTTTAAGAACCGCCATTTCAAACGATTTTTTCACTTATTATAAAACCAAAATCGGTATAGGTGAAACGCTTAGGGATGTCCTTCTAATAGAGAGTGTCCTTCTAATAGAGAGTGTCCTTCTATTTTTCAACCCCCTGCACCCCTGTCCTTCTAATAGAGAGTGTCCTTCTAATAGAGAGTGTCCTTCTAATAGAGAGTGTCCTTCTATTTTTCAACCCCCTGCACCCCTGTCCTTCTAATAGAGAGTGTCCTTCTAATAGAGAGTGTCCTTCTATTTTTCAACCCCCCTGCACCCCTGTCCTTCTAATAGAGAGTGTCCTTCTAATAGAGAGTGTCCTTCTAATAGAGAGTGTCCTTCTATTTTTCAACCCCCTGCACCCTGTCCTTCTAATAGAGAGTGTCCTTCTAATAGAGAGTGTCCTTCTAATAGAGAGTGTCCTTCTATTAGAGAGAATACGGTAATTGTTAATTCTATAGACAGTTTGAAAACGTTATGCCGACTACTCTTTTGATAAAGATTTGACAGATTCCCGTCTATTAAAAAGTCTAACGTAAGACGGGCTCTGTCAAGCTCATACTTCAATTTTATCAAAGTTTCTGGATTCTAAATTCAATTTAATTTTTTTTCAGCCCGAAAGTCAGAATGGCTGATTATTCTTTAGAGTCACTGATTCACACAGTCAATGAGCTGCAGTCTATCCATGAAGTCGCTGGCAAGGAATTTTTTCTAGAGCTGCCTCAGATTGTGGCCATTGGTTTGCAGGTATTTTAATTTCGGACCACACCTTGTTACCTATTTTTCTGACCCCTATTTTATTTACGCCTATCGTGCAGAGAAGGTGGTTTTAGGCAGAGTTTTACGGATTAAGTGTCAAAAAAGTCAATCTTTCAAGGAAATCCTTCAATAATTTCTCAAATAACATTTTGACGTAAAACTTTTTCCTGGCTGGGCAGACCTCAAACTCTGACATCAGAATCGTGTTCAACATATTCGATTTGCACGTGAAACTGTTGTTTGAGTTTAAAAGTACTTGTCAAATTTGTATTACGCTCGAGACAGACAATCATTTAAATGAGTAAATTATCAAAAAGATTGAAACTTAACAATTACTTTTAAACTCAAACAACAGTTTCACGTGCAAATCGACTATGATGAACACGATTCTAGTGTCAGAATTGTCGAGCTATGCCTAGCGAGAAAAAAAGTTTTACGTCAAAATGTTATTAGACAAATTATGGAAGGGTGATTTTTTTTTAGCCGTAACTTTCTGTTGCACCCCCTTTCGGATCATCTAAGTTTATCTGACGTATGAATTACAGCGCTACACAGTAATTCGGGAGTTAAGAGTAGAATGAAATTTTGGCGCTTAGGGCTGTTTTGGGGTGGAAAGCGACCCAAAAAGGAAAATTTATTGTAAAAAGAAGATGTTGAAAATAGTTTTGCTAACTGTTCTAGTGAGATAAACTGGGGCCTGCCGCATAAAGAAACTCTGGTATGCGTACATTTTTTATGCATCCAGAGTCACTTTCGAGTGATTTGCGTCTAAGGTATGTGGGTATGCGCATCTCAACCCCAAGCAACCAAGCCTCCTGCGCCTCCGAAAGGCGCCCAAGGGCTTGGTAGGTTGGGGTTGAGATCCGCGCACTCACTTAACGTAGACATAATTTCGAGCAAGACTCTTGATCAAAAGGTTTATTATTATTATATTTAGAAGCTTTTTTCGCAAAGTCTCGTAGTGAGAAAAGATACAAAAAAATACAAAAGAATTTTTAATACTTCAAGTCATAAACTTTTCAAAATCAACAGAGTTACGGTAAAAGCTCGGTGATTGAAGGCATTGTGGGCTTGGACATTTTGCCTCGTGGAGAAGACTGTGTCACCAAAAGACCCATCATTCTGCGGCTGATCTACTCGCCACCTAATGACAAAAGAAGACACAATCTTCCAAGTTAGTTGCAAATTCAGATTATTCAAATTCTAAAAGACAAAAATAAAATTCTGATTAGTGTTCAAAACATTAAAATTACTAAAAATATCATAAATTTTTTGAAAATGTTTACATTTATACAAAAAAGAGATAAATCAAAGAAACTCTAGCTTTTATTCAGTTTCAACATGAAAGATCGTTTTGTTCTGGTCATTCTAAATTGTACAACATTGAATTTGTGAATCGGAGCAAAAATGGTTTTAAGAATTTTAAATTTGTATAAGTGATTAAGTAACAATTTAAAGAGTGCTGATAGTGTTTAAAGAATCATATAATACATGAATTTAGCAACAAATGATGGAGACTGGGCTGTCTTTAACAGAAAACAAGGACCCAAATTGCCAATCACTGATTTTAACCAAGTGCGCCGGGAGATCGAAGACCAAATGAAGGCAGTCACTGGCATTTCAGATGAACCTATCGACTTGAGCATCTATTCTGAACGACTGCCCAACTTGACTTTGGTTGATTTGCCTGGCATAGTTAAGAATCCAATTGGTAAACAGGATGCTAATATTGAGGTAACACTAATATTGAGGTTTTTACTTACCGTATTTTCTCAAATAATCTCTGATGCTCTATAAACCCTCAATAAATAGGCATATTTCCATTTGCAAAACATTTATTCAAACCCGAGGGAAAGTCTTGTCTCCACTAGAAGTGTATGGAGCATAGTAAGGCACCCGTCCGTCGCCAATTAGTTTTAATTTCTAGTTGTTTTTTGGGTTACCTTCCATGTTTCCTTTCACTTTGTTTTCAAAAAAAATAGGCCGTCTTAATTTTCCATTTAAATTTTGAAAAAGTCGGAGAAATTAGGACAGCCTTTTTTTTGAAATAAAAGTGAAAGGAAACATGGACAGTCAACCAAAATAAGGTTCCCGAAATACGGAAGGGTTCCCATTATAATAGGGAGGGATAGTGTCTGGATAGATATACTCTATTAGAGGAAATACGGTAATCAATAAAATGTAAAATAATGAAGCTCAGTCAAAAAAGTTGGTGCCTGTTAAGGAATGGACTAAAGCGATGGTGAAAACCTACATCTCTAACCCACAATCCATAATTCTTGCTTTGTCGCCAGCAAACCAGGACATGCAGACTACTGAAGCATTGAAAATTGCTCGTGAAGTCGACCCTAAGGGCAAGTCAAATGAAAGAACTAATGACTTGTCCAATACTGTATAGCTCTCAAATCCTTTTCAGGAGAAAGAACCCTTGTTGTACTCACTAAACTGGACTTGATGAATGAAGGCACAGATGCTTCTAAAGAGCTTAAAGGCAAGAAGGTGCAAAACAAATTAGGCATCATTGGAGTAGTGAGCCGCTCGCAGAAAGACATTGACTCCAAAAAATCCATTGAAGATAGTCTCAGAGATGAGAAGATCTTCTTAGAAAAGCACTACCCTAACTTGGCCAAGCAAAATGGTGTCGCTCACTTGACCAAACTCTGAGCAGGGTAAAATGATACCAGCTTGGATGGTAAATTAATAATGAAAATTGATATTTCAGCTGTTGCTTCAAAAAATCCGACAAAGTCTGCCAACTCTGCGAGAGCCAATCAATGATCTGATTGTTGCCAAGCAAAATGAATTTAACTCTTTCGGGCCAGCTATTACAAACAAACGAGAGATCATTCTGCAGATGGTAGAGCGGTTTGAGATGGCCTACAAATCCACTATTGAGGTCACCTCAAGAAACATCGAAGTTGTGCAAATGTTAGTTTGTTACTAAGGAACATAGTCACCACATTTATTCAAAATTAAGTGCAGTCCTGTCCATTAAATGGAGTTCCACCGGCCGTTTAAACTTTTGGTCGGCTATGGTCCTTTAATGGTTCTATTTCCTAGTGGTTCTACTTTCTATAAAAAATATTTGCAGCCGTCTTCACTTTTTTTTAATTTAGATTAGCTGTCTAGTCAAAGCCGGCCTGTTCGGCTGAGACCAGGGCCGCACTTTGAGGGGGAAAGGGGGGGGAGGGTAATGGGGTAATTACCACCCCCAACACACACCTCCCTTCCCCCGAGAGGGAAAAGCAGTAAGGGGAGAGTAAGGCGACTTTTCGAAAAATCCAAAATGTTGTAGGTAAAATGACCTCGAAAAAATCGAAAACGGTGTAGGTAGAATGAACTTAAAAAATTCACCCCTGCGAGAAAAGGTTGAAGTTGCGGACCTGGCTGAGACGTAGGTCGAGACGCGTTTGACTTACCTGTGTTACCCACTAGCAATTTTTATTTTAATGTTGATTATTGATTATTATTGTTGATTACAAAAAAGTCACTTACAACACATCTCATGTTTGTTTTTGTTTTTAGGGCTGGTGGTGTTCGCATTGTCGCGACATTGTTCCAGGAATTTAGCAAGAGTTTGGAACAACTCGAGCCCACTGTCGATGAAAAAGACATTCTTACTTCCATTAACAATGCCAGGGTAAATAAATAGTATTTATTTTTACAAAAACTTGGACTGCAAAATAATTAATCACAGTAAGCAGTCAGCTGTGAAAAATAAATGATTACAAATATAGCATCTTTATATAACCGATAGATCTATTGTTGTGGTCAATTTTCACAATAACCAACAGCTGCAACTTTATCTATTAGTTTAGTTGACCGTGTATGTTTTCAGGGAGAGCGTGACTTGCGTTCAAGCATTTTTGTTGAAACACGAACATTTGAGAGTTTTTTGCAAGAACAGCTTCACCGTTGAATCCTGTCAGCCTCAAGGTAACCAAATATCTTTGTTAATTAGAAAAGATAAATTTTTTAGTTCGTGGAGATGATTTATGATGAAATGACAAAATTTGTGACACTCTTCCCAAGACTAACAAAGATATCCAGGTTTATTATTTATTGTAATCCAGGGATCCCGTTGGGTTTGATTAATCAGAAAAAAATTATTTTGATAAAGAGGTTCGATTTTTTTTTGGGAAAAGAAACCAAAAAAAATGAGACCAGCTTAGCAATTTCTCATAACAATTTTGATTTGAATTTTCTAAATTCTGTCTTCTAAATTCATCTCGGGAATTTATTATTTATCTGTAATGCCCTTGTCAAACTTGTCCCTTGTCAGAAAGTAGGCTCCGACCCGAACTGATTAACGTTTGGAATAAATATGTGACGTTTTCTTGCTTATATATTGCATGAGTTTCAAAAAATCTTTTTTTACAGTACAGTCGAATCTCGATTTAGTGTACACCTGAAGCCGGCCCCAGGGTGTACACTAAATCGAGAGTCGACTGTACTTGAATCAGATTCTAGAACTAAATTATCTGATCTCTGAACTTTTTTAATTGGAGCTTATTTTTATTATAATTTTTACAAATTTTAAGAAATAGTTCAGCATGACCAATATCACTACCCCATGCTATATGAACATTTGAAAGCAATTCTGCTGAAGCTGTTGTATGATCGGCTCAAACCTACAAACAATTTGTCACTACTTTGATCAAAATTGAAACTCTGAGCATCAATAGTTTCCATCCTGACTTCGCAGAGACGCTCATAGCCTTTTTAGCTATTAAAGAAGACAGTGTGGACATTCAAAGCAAAGGAATTAGTTAGTTTGTTTGAAGCAATTCTAATGTCAGAGTTATGTTTCACCAGCTCGATACTTTTATTAGATCTTTCAAAGTTGTAAAAAAATTAAGATTTTCGCACCACCCTGCATCACCCCGCTTGAATTTAGCAAAATTTTGATTTTGAGCTAAGTAATATTTTTTACCAGCTACTGCATTATTAATTTAATAAAAATGTATAAAAATTGTTAGCCAAAAGGTTAAACAAAAAGCAATGTTTGTATTTCAGAAAAGCTGATTGAAAAGTACTTTTATATTGTGCGCAAATCTATCCAAGATCAGGTACCCAAGGTGATCTCCTTCTTTTTGATCAATCATGTTCGTGTAAGTTTTTCCATTTTATTGATTCATCAATTACACTTAGCAGTTATATAATAGCTGGTGTTGCCCTAAGCTAAATTTGTATAACTCACAAATAATAGCTCAAAAAGCGCTAATAGTAGCTTGGCGCTGGACAATGCTGGCAATATATCATGTTTAGGAAAACCTCCGAAACCAGTTGATCCTAAAAACTGAGAATATTGGTGAAGAGCTTTTGAATGAAGAGGTATTTTCTTGCCAATCATTTTTAACTTCCTCAATCAAATAAAATTTTCTATAGGTTATCACAGCCGAAAAGAACAAGTTGGAGGAGGATTTAAAAGTATGTGTTTGTTTATTTTAAAGGATAAATCATGAAAAACTGATTATTTGTCTTTTGCGAGGTGTGCATACTTTTTGGTTTTACGGGCAATCGTGCCTTAAAGGGGCATGATCGTGCCCGATGGGGGAAAAGGCGCGAACCAGCAGTTCTTTTCTTTCTCGATAAATTTTTACATTCGTTCTCGTCTAGATTTTTTAAGTTTTCTGTCTAGTTTTTAAAAGCAGTATAAGGTCATCTATATCAGATTTGACGCAGAACGAGTGAAAAATGAGACGATTCGAAAAAATTCGAAAAAAACTGCTGGTTCGCGCCTTAACGCACGGGCATGCCCCTTTAAGACAAAAAGTCAACTCTTAATAATCTTTTATGAAAACGATTCACCTTGTATTTAAGAGCAAGTTTTTACAGCTTTCAGCAAATTTGAACCTTGATTTTGAGGATTGATATACTTGACTTCAATTAACTCTAAAAATCACTGCACTCATTTTTGAAGATTGTATTACAACCGTATATGTTTCAGTCACTCAAAAAAGCCAAGGAGAAGATCAGCGAGCTGACTAATTCAGCTGAAGACAAAGCACAGGTATCTGACACTTTCTCCATGGAATCTGAAGAGTTAAGTGATGATGAAGAGGAATACTTACAAGCTCAATGAAGTGCCCAGTATGACAAAACAGAATCTAATAAAAAATATAACACTACAAGCTGTTCTAAATTTTTGAATTTAAATTTTTTACATCAATCTATGTATTCTTTATTATTGTATCCTTTTGTACTTTCTCAGCTTAAATATATACTGTTCGGTGTACAGTCAAGGCCCGCTGTAGTGACACCCTTAAAAGTTCGTTCCCACCTAGGGTCCGACACTTTTTTACCTCGATTTTTGAAATATTTTGCTGAATCTGATTCATCAGTCTAATTATGAAAGTCGTAGAGATTATGAATTTACCGGCAATTTTATAAATAAAAACAGTTTTGCCGAAAAGATCCGCGGGTACTCGCTATAGTGACACCCCTATTTCAAAAAGCGGTGTCACTATAGCGAGTACCTGCGGATCTTTTCAGCAAAATCTTTTTCGTTTACAAAAAATGACCGGTAAATTCAGAATCTCTACGATTTTTCTGATTAGAGTGACGAATCAGATTCGGCAAAATATTTCAAAAGTCGAGGTAAAAAGTTGGACCCTAGGTGGGAACCAACTTTTGAGGGTGTCACTACGGCGGAGGTTGATTGTAGCCTTTATATATTTTCTATATTCTATATATCTTTCCTATATTTCATTTTGTGTTAAAGTAGCATAGCCACGCTAATAAGAGGTGGTGCCCAGGAATTCAAAAATTTTTCCTAACCATTGAACTTCTGTAAGGATTTTTCAACTTAATTTTCTAACAAAACAAGGCCTAGAATTCAATTTAAGGTTTTGCTTTATTAGAAACCAAGTTAGAAAATCCGTGCAGAAGTTCAATGATTAGGAAAATTTTTGATTTCCCGGCCAGCACCTCTTATTAGCGTGGGCATGCCCCTTAAAGTAAAATTAATGTGGTTAAGCATCATCATAATATTTTGGGCTAATAAAAAATCTTTAAAGAATAGTAATTTCAGACATCCACAATAAAATATTTTAGAAAGTAAAATTTCGGAAAAAATGTTTAGAAAGGTACTTTACCACTGTCAAAAATATATACTTTTCGGTAAATTTTTTCAATACTATTTGTCTCACAACGAAACACCTGCAACGCAAGCAAAAGAGGGCGAGTATCCACAATGCAATACGCCTTTTAAAAAAGCGTTACTTTTCCTTAACAACCAAAAAAATTTTCTTTGGCTTACTTTATTTTTGACTGTTTTCATACTAAGCAACTGCTTTTTAGACTTTGTCAAGCAAATTTAATTGAAAACATGGATCCATGGGACTTATGCGATCCAGTAGATATTTTGTCTAAACTGCCTGAGAACTTCCAAACTGAGTTGGAGAGCAAGAAGTGGCTTGATAGAAAAACAGTTCTTGACACTTTACTCCAACTGATAACCGACAACCCAAGGTTGTGCCCAAAGGCACATTATGCAGAACTGGTGGAAACCCTTAAACGGGTATAATTCAAATTATTAAAAATAAAAATTCCAAAAAACTTAACTGTAAAAAATTTTTAGGTTCTTGAGAAAGATTCCAATATAAATGTGGCTAGTGTTTCCGCAAAATGCCTTACTGGTTTGGCTAAAGGGCTTCGACAGAAGTTCGGCATGCATGCCTCTACCCTAGCGCCAGTCATCTTTGAAAAATTTAAGGAAAAAAGCCGACTCTTAGAGAACCTTTGATCGAATGCATCGACGCGGTTTATGCAACTACTGTAAGTTTAACTATACAGTTGTACCGTCAAATATTGATTAAACGATACCCCACAGTTTGTTGCCGCAAAGGGTCAGACACTTACTTTGCCTTAATTTTTGAATTTTGGCTCTGATTAAAAAATTGTGATCGTTTTTAAAAATCAGACTGACGAATCAGCCCTGAAGAAAAACTTGTAAAAAGTGTCGGAACCTACGCTGAAACGAACTTGTTAAGGTGTTTTGTCCGTAGGTACCTTCGCCAAATCAGTTAATTTCTTTGTGTTTCCAGCAATTAGAATCTTTTGCCGAGGACATCATAGCAGCTACTGCAAAACCCAACCCTCAGATCAGAATTCAGCTATACGCATTTCTCTACCGTGTGTTTAGATCCCTAAAAACCGCAGCTGTGCCTAAAAAGTTTTTGAAGGACTTAGTGCCAGCTTTGATTAAGGTAATTTTTGCTCAATTTTGCGAAACAAAATTATATTTAATTTTCTTGCAGCACACAACCGATCCAGACCCAGAAGTGCGAGATGCAGCTTGTTCCGTGTTAGGAGCTATAATGAAGTGCATAGGACAGAAGGCAGCTGCAATAATGTTCAATGATATTTCCTCTGATAAAGTCAAAATGGCCAAGGTAGCTAGTTTTATTATGTTTGGTAATCGTAAAAACAATCAGTAATTCGGATTAACGGAAAAAAAATTCAATGAGGATTACAACAGAAAAAGTATCAACAACAAGAAAATCATTTCTAACTTTTTTAGATAGAAGAATTTCATAACAAAGCTCTGGAAGAATTCAAACAAGAAGAGGCCCTTTTAGCAGGTTGGAAACTATTATATTTTGGTGAAATGGTCAGGTAAAAACATTTTGCAGAGAATGCACCTAAAGCTCCAGTCCAGAAGGAAGCAGCTGGGGTAAAACTGACTTTACGATATTTCTATTGTTCAACTGTTTCTTTTTATCTAATTTAGCAGTCAAACACAGAGAGTTCTGCTTTTTCTGCTACGAGACAACCTGCGGCTGTGCAAGAGGCACAAATTGATCCCTGGGACATGTTTGATCCTGTGGATATTCTGCCTAAAATAGCTGACAATTTTAAAACTGAGTTAGACAGCAAGAAATGGTTGGAGAGAAAGACTGCATTAGAAGTTTTGTTGCAGCTGCTTACAGATAACCCTAGACTTTGCCCTAAAAGCCACTATGGAGATCTGGTGGAGACTTTGAAAAGGGTGAGGAAAAGTTTGAAAGCTTTCATAGTTGAGCATAATTAGCTGTAAAAATAATCAAATGAATCATTCAAGACATTAACTGTAAAAAAAATTCAGGTTCTTGAAAAGGACTCTAACATTCTTGTTTGTTCCATAGCAGCGAAATGCCTGACCGGTTTGGCCAACGGGCTTCGTACCAAATTTGGTGTTCACGCACAGACTTTGACATCAGTCATCTTCGAAAAGTTTAAGGAGAAGAAACCGTCTTTGAGGGATCCCCTCATTGAGCTAATTGATGCTGTATATGCAACAACTGTAAAAATGCTTATTTTACAAAGTTCAGTTTGTAAAATTAAAATTTTTTAGCAACTAGAAAATCTTGCTGAAGACATCATGGCGGCGAGCAGTAAACCAAACCCTAACATCAAAATTCAGCTAGATCTTTTCCTCTACAGAGTCTTCAAGCAGCTAAACCAGCTGCAGTGCCCAAAAAGTTTATGAAAGAGTTAGTGCCCGTGCTTATCAAGGTATTAATTTGGATAAATGTTTAAGCTATATTAACACTTATTTGTGCAGCACACAACTGATCCTGATCCAGAAGTTCGCGATGCATCTTGCTCAGCCCTCGGAGCCATCATGAAGTGTATTGGTCAGAAGCCGGCTCTGATACTGTTCTCAGATATTGCCGGGGACAAAGGCAAAATGGCTAAAGTATGTTTATTTTTAAAAATTTAGTAAAACAGTTATCTGCGAAAATATTCAATCACAGTCAACTATTAACTTTTATAATTGTTGCTTACAGTTAACTCCGAATATGATAAACGCAAATAAACAAAAATAATTTTAAAACAAATTCAAGTAAAAATTATTTATTTTCCAGATAGAAGAGTTCTACAACAATGCAATGAACGAAGCTGGTCAAGAAATCGTATCTGCTATGGTTCAATCCATTCACAAACCTGATGTAAGCTATTCCTGAATTCGTTTAAGTTCTTCAATATTGTGACTAGTGTGGTGTTTGTGACTTGCTAATTTTTATAGGCCCCACCTGCAGTTGTGCCAAAAGTGGCAAAGAAAGAGGAGCCTAAGCTAGCTTCACGTCCAACATCAGCAGCTGGTGTTAATTCTGATGCCGAAGATGCAAATGGAGAAGTAATTTTTGTTTGACGTTGTAAATTTATTGTATTGTTTTTTATGCGTGGGTGCCTGACTAGTCTTATCAGATCTCAGGCTCATCGCACTGTAAACTAAGGGTGAGATTTTGATGCCTCCGCTTGTCGAAGAACTTCATTTTTCGTTAATTTTAGCTGAATTCATTTTGAAGTTTAGTCCTATTCAATACCTGAAATCTGGGCATCATTTTTATATCAGTCTCATGTTAGCGTGAAGCTGTAAAACTCGAGTCCCGCAGGAACCAAATAGGGGTCAAGAACTTTTAGTCCCTCTTTGGTCTCTACGAGGCTATTATAAAATCGTCGCGTTATATGCCTTCACGCTAAGATAAGGTTAATATAAAAATGATGCTTAGAAGCTTAGATTTTGAATGAGACCAAACCAGAAATAAAGTTCTTTAACAAACAGGCGCAAAAAAGTGAAGGCACCGAAATCTCACCTTTACTGTAAACCCACTGTTTGAGATGAAAATATTATTTTAGCCTCTGAAACTAGCTCGAGCTGGAGGAGATGATTCTGAGGATGGATCATCTACGAACAGAACAGCCAATAAAAAGCCTGCCAAAAGAGACCGATCATCTTCTCAGATGAAACAGCCAAAGGAAGATGTAAATTAGTATTATCTTTTTTCGCTAGCGACAGCCTAGAAAAACAAACTATAATAATTTAATTAAAATCACACCTACGGGCGTCTTCTTATACACTAAAACCAAAATTTATATAATTTCTATAGAAACAGCGACCTTTTAAAGAATAAACCAAATTAAACCTTGACAGCCATTTTCGTAACTTTTACTAAATTGCAATTGATTAAATTGATTTAGAAACCTGAAGAGCCAGAAGCCTTACTATTAGCAGGCACGAGCAATGACAGAACTACTCGAGCAAAAGAAGAAAAATCTTTGAAATTGCTAAAGTGGAACTTTGACATGCCAACCGCAGAGCATATTCAACAGCTAAATGGGCAATTGACTGAAGTCTCCAAGCTACCATTGACCAGTCAATTGCTCAGCAAAGACTTCAAACACCATCTTAAAGCTATTGACTACCTTCAAGAGATGCTCAACTCAGATGCACTGCCTATAATCAACAATATTGATCTCTTGCTAAAGTGGTCTACGCTAAGATTCTTTGACACGAACCCTGCTGTATTGATCAAAGTGCTTGAGTTCTTGTGCGCCACCTTTGCTCACATGGATGCAAATAGTGAAAATTTGAATGACTCAGAGATGCTCGCCTTTTTGCCCTACCTATTGCTCAAGGTGAAAAAAACCCCGAGGGTTCTTTGAAGCCTTTCACCGTTATTTATAATCAAAACTTTTAAGAGTGGTGATACCAAGGACGTTATTCGCTCCAATGTGCGCAAGATTGTTAACTACATGGGTGGTATCTCAGTGCCTAGCAAAATTTCCCCTTAGTCTTAGACGGGCTTAAGACCAAGAATTCTCGTCAAAAAGCTGAGTGTACCATGATTGCTGACTCTTTCCTGGAACTTATGGGCATCAATATAACCCAAACTCCCCAAGTGACCATGAAAGCACTGGCTGGCTGTATTTCGGACCGTGACAGTCAGGTGCGCAATGCTGCTTTGAACGCTATAGTGACTGTTTACAAGAAGATTGGGGATAGAGTCTATTCTTTGATCGGGCAGTTAAATGAAAAAGAAAAAGCTATGCTGGACGAGAGAATTAAAAGATCTGGAAGATCTAACGGAGGTCCAGACTCAGAACAAAGGCCGGCTACTGTCAGGGAATCTTCAGCTACTAGAATGAATACGACCTTTTCAACACCTGTTAGAGCTCGGTCTTCCAGTGGGTAAGTTTTTTGAAATTTTATTTGTGATTGACTTAATAAAGTGGTAATAGAGCTTTAATTCAATTAGCTAATTCAGAACCCGTCAGCTGAACACAACCCTGCAAAATACAACCCTTGGAGCTTCTGATCTACCTCCAGTCCCGACTAAACCCGGCATTCTATGGGCAGTTCCATGGTGCCAAGCAATTCCAAGTTCCAGTTAGATGCCAAATTTTTCAATGATGACTTTGAAGACAGCAACTTTAATGGAACCGCTAAATTCGACAACAACAATGTAGATATTATGGATTTAAAGCCTATTGTGAGTATAATTTTATACAGAAAACAGACAAGTTTAGTCATTTTGTTTTTAGCAACCCTTGGTGCGCCCTGTCAGTTCATTTACTAAAAGAAGCGAGTCAGTGAGCTCGATATCTAGTTTAGAAAGTGCAGAACACATAGACAGAACTGTGCATAATCTTTCTTGTCTCTCGCTTAATATTGCTGATGAAGCAATTGCTCAGGTGAATATTTCTTAAAAATTCGGCACTAATATATTAGGGTAACACCCCTCCTATTTTCTCTGAAATGCCTTTTTTGTCTTTGAGATCATTAGGACGTATTATAAAAGTGGAAGAAAAATGTGTATCAGTCTATCCTAACTTAAGCTGTTTTACCCTGCGCCTAACCACAGCTCGAAAAACAAGATAGTCACAAAAGCAAATTGGAGGGACGGAGAGCATCGGCATTAGTGCCCGAAATTACGTTTTTATACATCATTTGGCTAAAAGATGTACAATGCTTCAATTAGTATTTTTTAGCTTCTGCACCTACTGCACGACCCGACCAACAAAGCATACATTGTGGACAGAACAGAAATTATTCTTAAAACCTTCGTGACTCAATTTTTCCATATTAGAAGTCAACATCTCGAGCATTTGGATGAAAACACTGGAGAAAATGAATTGAGCGAGTTTATGAGATCAGTCTGCAACTTTCTGTCTACTGTAAGTATATGCAAAAAAAAATTACAATTTTCGGTTCACTTATTTATGTGGTCTTATTTAGCTAGTTAAAGACGATTTGATTGTGAAAAAGATTTCGGCAGATACTATGCGATCTTTTGTAGACGCCATTTTGTCTTTAGTCACAGGTCTCTTTTTTATATTTGTAAATATAATATATTCTTTATCATTACAGACCCTAGACTAACAAACTTAGCTGGAAGTAGACAGGTAAATCGGTTTGATAGCAAATGATTTAAGAAAATATACAGATTTCAATTTTTCAAGCTGAGGGACTAAATGTGCCTTTCCATTTTTCTTTGACAAATTGTTTTGTTGTTCAAAACTCTTAAAAAAGGTTAAAAAATAATTGTTGCAATTATTCAAAAATTGAATTCATGTCATAAAAAGACATATTTAAATTTTTTTGAAAATCAATTCGAATTTCGCAAAAGAAAGAAACTTCGGTACATAACCTGCTTTTTCAGATTTTCCGTTCTTTGAATGTAGTGGTCATCCGCATTTGCGAGTTTAGTAACCCGAACAATTGCTTTATTGCCTTGATGAAATTACTCATCAAATACCAAACTAATGAACCGGATGGAAAAATTATTTCGTTGATAAGAAAGTGCTTGTTCAAACACGTAGATGTGTTCTTGGACCCAGGCAAGTATGAGCAACTCGATTTGCATGCTGTGTTTGATTTGCTGCATGAGTACTTCTCCAAGTTTTATGTAGGCGAGCCAGTGCCCGAGTCGGTGAAGGAGACTTGTAGAACGCTGAATGTCTATATACAGAGATTAGTGGTTACTAAACGATACAAGGTTAGTTTTTATTTGAAAAATATTTATTACTAAATAAATACCTGAAAGCTAATAAATAAATTTAAGGTTCTCAACTTTCTTTATCCATACCCAGAAAATGGACAACTGGTTAGCTATGTGCGTCGTTGTGTGCGTGCTCTAGGAAAAAGTGATCAGGCCAAAGCAGCCAATGAAGAACAGTCACAAACCCAAACAGATCCTGGCCAAGTGCCTGTTATCCAAAAAGCAGTGCCTGAAGAGTTGGTTCAGCTGTTCAGAAGAGTTTCTGATGATATTTTTGATGGGGTAAGTTTCAAATCAATTTACTCTACAGGGTGTCCCACGAATTTTTTCACTTTTGTTTTGGGATTTTCGTCAACTTTTTAAATGATTTGAATACACATTTGGTCTTATTCGAAAGCTTGATGGAAAGCAATTTTTTCGGTGTAAAATACTTGTGCAGATGTTATATATGAAATAGAGAAAAGCCCTTCTAAAGTTAGGGGCTGATTTTTGAAAATTTTGAAGTTTATCAGCATCCATCTTCTTAAAATCATAAAGATAAAACTATAATTATTGAACAATTCTCATTCAAATTCATTCTTTATCAAAAGTTGAGAATCTAATTAGGAGATGCTTAATTTTTTTGTTCTATCGATGCGGTCAAGAAGAAACCTCAACAGCTTAAACAAGATGGAGCACCGACACACATCAAATGGGAAGTCAACAATTATCTGAATCAACAATTTTTTGATGAAGAGACTTGTCGCAACTCTCCCTGTCAACGAAATCCGAATAAGCTTACGTTGCACCCTTGCTGGCTTGACTTAGCGCATTGCAAATTTTTCGGGGGTTTATTGAGTCAACAGTTTACACAAGGCTTTACTAGCTCGCAGAAGATGAAAAAGGCCAAGTTGAAATGTTTTCCGATTTGTTGTTAATTGGCTTTGTGCGTGAAAATAAGAAAAAAGCGAAGATAATCTTTAAAAATTTTTAAAAATCAGGGCTTTTCTCTATTTTATAAATTACATCTGCACAAGTATTTTACACCGAAAAAATTGCTTTCCATCAAGCTTTTGAATAAGACCAATGTGTATCCAAATGATTTAAAAAAGTTGACGAAAATCGGAAAACAAAAGTGAAAAAATCGTGGGACACACTGTATTTTATACATCTTACCGAAAAAACAGTGAAATTTTGCAAAAAAAACTTTTAAACGTGCTTTCTTTAAATTGTTGTTATAATATTTCATCTAATATAAGATTTTCTCAAAAGCGACAAAATATACCAATGTTAGATTTTACTATTTTTAGTCATATATTGTCCGAAATACAGCCATTCAGTGGGATTTAGACTAAATAGAAAAAAAATTGGAAAACCTTTTTTGATGTCTTTTAATAATAGCACATCACAGTTAACAGCCGACTATCTGAATATTTTGCAATACTTAATCGAGAGAATAAGTATCAGGGTCTTGGAATAAAAATTAAAGTCAACAAAAAAAATTTTAAATAAGTAAGCCCCCATCAACCACAGTAAACTGCAAAAATAATTCACTGAATTATCCTTATTATCGCTTATCTTTCTTTCATTATACGCAAAAAGATTTAATCGCAGTAATTTAAGCAAAAATTTACTGAAGTTGACGGTACTTATGTTCTGGGGGAGGGGTTTCGGTTAACTGTAAATAGTGTTTAAACGTCTCCTAAGTTTTTTTTGTACGTTTTTTCGTACGCTAAAAAGTTCTTTCCTAACAATTTCCGCACTCAAAAGTTAAGTTTTCAAAAAAAAATTGGTGACCATAAGTCGACTAACTGCCTCGGTCCCCAAGGTAAAATATCGTGTATTAAGGTATCCTAACCCGTTTTGGTCACTGGAGCTAGGCAAAAAGAGTCTCTATATGCATTTTATGATCAACAGTACTTTTCGGAATCATTTCTAAAGTATGTGGGTGTGCGCATCTCTAACTCTCAAGCCCCTGCGTCCCCTTCCAAAGGGACGGTTTGAACTGCTGGCGGCGCAGCACGTTTTGGTTTGAAAAATTTTTATGAAACCTCAACTTTTTAGTGCGAAAATTGTAAGGAAAGAACTTTTTTATCGTTCTCGGCGTATAAAAATCACTTAGGAGACGCTTATACACTATTTACAGTAAACCGAAAGAGGTGCCCCAGGTACATAACTGTCAAGTTGACTTGAAAATGACTAGCAGATTATTTAAATGATAAAAAATATTTGCAATCATGTTGTGCAATGAAATTTTAATTTTAGTGTGTTGAAGAATTGTACAACTTTATGGACGTGCATCCAGAGCAGAACGGCAATTTCGAAGAGCTTATGTCCAGCTGTGAATATAGTTGCATAGTTAGAAGGTCTTTCTCTGAGATCCGTCGATCCCGTATCAAAAAAGAGCCATTGGGGGTAGGGGATAGTGTTCGTCAGGTGCTACCCCAAGAAGACAGAGATTTTATTGCCAATCAGCTGAGTCTGCAGAAAAAAATTGATGATGCCGTAGCCATCTACAACTCTAACAATTCAATAAGAACCAATGGCAGTCCCTTGAAAAGTAAATAAATGTGAAAAGTTCAGCATAGTTTTCGTGTCAAATTTTGAATATTAAAATGAGGGGATATACATGAAAGTAACTGTATCTCATTTCTATTAAATTAAAAAATGGCGGGAAACCTTCAAAAATATTATTAAAATCGCAAAATTTCAATACAGCTACCTTTATGCATTTCGCCTGATTTTGGTATCAAGTCTCCAGCAGTTGTAAGTCGTAAGTCTATTGAAATGATTTTCGTCTTCGTGTCTTGTTTATTTTTTTCAAAAAAGCCTACGTACATAAATGTAACATTATTGTCAGTGTCAGAACTTCTGCTTTCAATCCTTTTTTGCACTTCACTTTGTTAAAAAATTAGGCATTGTAATTGATCAGGAATATTTTACAAGATTGTCTGTGAAAATTTTGTCGTTTTTTTAAATTTATATATTTTGGATTTTTGTCAAAACAAAAAACACAGATGTAAAATTAAAAATTTTTTAAAATTTAAAAATGATGAAAGTTTTGAAGCATTTTATAGCATTATTTTGGTATTTGTATGCATGCGTGTGTGTAAAAGTGAGTAAATAAATAATTCTTTTATCTGAATAGCCATTTCTACAATTAAATAAAATTCTAGCATTCAATATTTTCATTATAATTTTGAAATATTAAATAATTTTTATGTATCAAATAAAGCATGGTAAAACAGCGAAATCCGCCAATACCTACTTTTCTTGAGGGTACCCCTGGCTTTTATGTCAAACGAGAAAGCCCTCCTAGAGTTCCTAGCACAGGTTCAATCTTTTTTATATTTTAGCCTTTACGTACAAAGAATCATTTTTTCATGTAGCTCCGGCTCCATCTAAGGCTGAAGCAACAGGAACTAAACCGACCACAAGAAGCTTAAGTGGAAGCACCGTGTCTTTGATGGTCAACCCCAATTCTTCGAGTCATCATAATACTACTCCAATGGGTGCTTCCGGATCATCCACACCTGCCTTGATTGCTTCCAATTTGTATGCTTCAGCTGCTTCTATAGCTACTGTCGGAGGATTCAGTTCCACTCCAACTAAAAATCCCTCCAGTGGCGCTTTCAGCGCTATAACCAACTTTTCGCAAATGGTTTGTTAATTTTTTTAGATTTAAATTTAAAATTAGTTAATCAGGCCGAAACTCGGAATTAATTTACTTTAAGGGCCATCCATTTTTCAGATTTTTACCGATAATTTATCAGAATTTTTTCGAAGAACTTTTATAGAAGACAAAATAAATTCAGGGGGAGAGAGGTGGCTCAGGGGCGCAAACTGATAGTAAAAATTGAAAAAATCAGTCACAAATAGTTAACCCTACAATTTTTCGTTACTTCTATTCTGATAGTAAACAGTTTATTCCGGGTCAGCAAGGTATGCAGCAGGATGTAGGCAGGCGAAGACTAAGTCATACACCTATTAGACCAAAGAGAAGAGCAGGTATTGGAAATTTAAAGGACCATACTTGTTGATGCAAATGAGAATTTGACAAATTCAAATTCGCGCGGGACACTTCTCTTTCGTCTCTCACTGTACTCTTTTGAGTCGCTCGAAGTAACTCCAAAGAGTAGAGTGCGAGACGAAAGAGAACTGTCTCGCGCGAATTTGAATTTGTCAAATTCTCATTTGCATCAACAAGTATGGTCCTTTAATAAATTAGAATATATCTTACACCAATGATTATAATCACAGCTCCGAGACACGAACTTTCTTCCCACAGTTTCAATAATCCTCCTAGCTCGTACTCACAAAATAGTCAAATTGCTTTTCATAATGGGTTAGCTGGCTATTCTGCTATAGCTGTTAATTCTAATGCAGGTATAATTTTATTAATGATATATTGTAATTTATTAATTAAATAATTTTCAGCTTCGTCCAATCAGGCACAAGGATTCCCACACACTAAAATAGAGTCCATATCCAAGCAGTTCAAGAAACACAATGTGTCAACTTCGTTGCAAAGTCTGTCCGGCAAATCTCTACAACATATGGGCTCTTCCATACTCCATCAAAACTCAGTGCAGTTGAGCACCGACCCTGAGTCAGAACTTCCTTTACCTGCTAAGTGGGAATTAGAAGTAACCCAGAAGGAATTAGATATTATGTGGACCACAACAACAAAAGAACTCACTGGATCCACCCTCTAGCACAGGAGAATTTGATTCCTGGATGGATAAAAATATTTGATGATGTACACGGCGTGGTTTACTACAAGTGAGTGCTCCACTTTGGCATTTTGCAAAAATAAAGGTTATATGCTTTAGTGATGTAGAAAAAAGGTCTCAATATGAGCATCCAGGGCTTGTAGGTAAACTAATTTTATTTTTTTCCAAATAGGCGCTATAGTTTTAAAGCTTTTTTTACGCTTTTTAGGTCTGCCTTCTATTCCTAATGCACAAAATCCAGCTCCTGGACATCCTACAAAAATTAACAATACAATTCACACCAGTCCATCAGTTCACCAAATACTACTGGAAGAGCCAGGACAAACAACTTTTGTAGAAGATTTGAACATAATCGAGAATACAGGCTTGTTTTTATTTATTTTCACAGTTATTAAAAAGGTGATTTAGCTGTACCTGAATGGATTCGTATGTACTCTGAAGCGCCATTTGAAGCTGACCACTTGTTGAATGTTAGTTTTTTTGAAAAAATGTACATTAACAAATTTTATCTGCTGACAGCAGACATTGCTGACAATTAAGGGACCGTATTTAATGCGATTCTTAACAAAGTTTAACATAAAATAGCCAGCTGTAAAATTTTAGTGGAAAATGTTCAAAGTGCCACAATTGGAGCACTTCGACGAGATGCTAATGAAGTTGTATAAACAAGATGCAATCAACACAGTTATCAAGTATGAGAGGCCACGACGAGAAATTAATCAAGAACTAGCTCGTAGAATTTCTTCCTAGATGTGTTATATACTATATATCTCAATCACAATAGATTTAATATTATGATTGTTGACTTTTTAAGTCTAAAAGTCAAAAATTAAGGCTTGAAAAGTGAAGTCAGGGATTCTAGAAAGCCAAAAAGCGTTCCTACGCAACAAAATACCCAAGGTAAATTGGCACTAACACATTTTGTGGAAAATATCACATCTGAGCAAAAGTTTTGCAAACAAATTTTGAATTCTAAAAATTATTTTCTAAAAAATGTGATCGGTTTTGGTGTGTGCTGTTTCCATTTTACCTCTGTTTTTGTTATGTTTTAAATTTTAAGATCAGCTGTTCTCTCGGTCAAATAGGGTCGTGAATCAGGCACCCCTATTTTTAAAATGTCTACATAATGGCACCTGTATCTGGTCTCATAATGAATACCATATATAAAAGCTGGGTCTCCAAAAGTGGGGGAAAGTTTGTGTTTGAATTGAATCGAAATTTTTATTTTTGGAACTGAATCAATTTGTGTATTTGCCAAAAATGTATTATGTAAACACTGTTTTGGTTGATCCATGCAAATCGGTTTCTAGGCTTAGTGCGCTACTTATTGTTGACCACTATTTTGGTCATTCATTTTGGATATTGGAGTGATTTTATTTTTTATGTTTGCTTTACTTTAAACCAGTGAAAAGAAAGAACTATTCTACGATTATACAATGCAATTATTCACGAGTATATACCCAATCATTTTCCTACGACTTTTGTTGCATCAGGTAGAACGCTTATAAAAACTTAAAAAAAGAAAAACACTGCTAGTCCCCGCCTTCTTTCACTGTAATTCTTTTTCACTTTTTCACCGCTTAAGTATTTTAAAAATATCTATTTTATATATTGTCAAATGCAGCTGCGATCCATAACTTGCCATTTTATTTTGTCATGTGTCTTACTCAATGTTTGCTCATTTGGAATTTAGTGCCTTAATTATCCTTAAAATTGTTTGATGTGCTATTTGACATTTTATTCATAAAAAATACTTTAACAAACTTTTACCGGATTCTCATGCAAAAAATGGCACTTTTATTGCCTAGAAACCTCCTCCATTTAATTATTCCCAATAACAATAGAAACGTGTTTTTAGGGCGCAAAAAACACTTCTGAATTTTTTTTAAACCAAAATTTGACTTTTTGCATTGCGGACTAAGGTGAACCAACTCGGAAAGGTATGCAGAAATCACAAAAAAGAATCATTGTATATAATGGTGTTATACCCAGTTTGGTCATGAGCATTTTTATGCATCTACGACACGGTACGTGACAATTTATCACAACGCCGATTTATCACAACGGAGAATTTATCACAACTCCTTAAAAAGGGACAATTTATCACAACCACACCATCTGAACCGATAATCGAACAAAAGCTTTTTTCCCCAAAACTGAAATCAAACGATGAGTTTTTTTAAACAAACATAACAACAAACATAGCCACAGCAAATTTAATTTTTCAAATTTTTTTGACAGCAAATTTACTGATCCATAACTATATTATGGGCCAGCCCTGTCAAGAGGCCTCTAGAAGTACCCCAACTTTAGAAAACTGGATGCTGGTGTTCGATGTATGTGAAACTGTGTTTTTGATGCAGTTGTAAAATATATGAATTTGTCCAGCTAAGATTCTAACGCAATGAATCATGTGGATAGTCCACCTTGCTGAAAAAAAGATTTTTTTGCCATCAGATACACTTAATGTAAATAAGCCGTCATAGTGTTTCAAAACTGGAAATAAATACATTAGGAGAATCCACTCTGGAATAAGACTAATATTAAAAGTGATGCCTGGGACCTTAGCTAACGAATAAAATCAAACTTTAAAATTAACTTAAATGAAATGCATAAAAATAAAGTTTCTTTGTCAAAAAGTCGCAAAAAAGTCAAAGAACGAAAATCTCATGTCTGCTTGTACATCTGTTAATGACGGAGATGAAGTGCAAAGAGAACTACAGATAGCAAATACATCGGACAAAAAAAAGCAATTTTATTTTACCAACAAAGATCTACAGTGAAGGTCTACAGAGGAACCCATTTGGCAGACAATTCAACCTTGAGAACCAAATTGTGGACTTTCCCTCCGTATATCGGCTCATTAGCAGCCATCGGATTTTTCATTGTCATAAGTGAGATAAGCGAAACCTTGGCATCCTTCCGGGTTGTTCTTACGCTTGCTCCTCGGCCTGAATTTATAAAATGAAGAAAGGGAGAGACTTGGAAAGTAAAACAATACATTTAATTTGGCTCGGATCTCTTTATCCAAATCTGACCACTGCTCTTCTTAAAGCGCGCGCTCACTTTTGACGTGCAGATCAAGCGTGCCATTATAAACATCAACAGAAACACACCTAGATGTATTAGTTATTTGTGACAAAAGCAGAAAACTACAGAAAACTAACCATTTGGATCCTCCGAAGTCCTTAAAATCCGACAATTGCTCACGCTGTACCATTTTGATGAGTTGAAAAGAACCAACCCTTTTCGCCGCACATGTTTCTTTGGACCCAATGCAATTCGATTGGCTACATCACTGGAGGAACCGGAGCCTGATTGAGAGCATTCTGCAGAATTCCCATGAGAGCATTTGCATCTAATCCCACAGCTTCACCAAGAGCACCGAAACTGAATCGACCATTGCCCAAGAAGTTGTCAGCGTCCATGTTCACTAAAAATGGCAAATCAATGAGCAAAATACTGAGCGAAAAAAATGCAGAGAAAATAAGAAGAAAACGAAAAAACAAGAATAAACACAAGAAAATGTCAGATACGGGCGATTTATCACAACGTCGATTTAAAGAGGTATGCCCGTCGCCGATAGGAATATTTTGAAAGGCGGGTGCCAGTGAAATTCAAACGACAACAAAATTGACACAATTTGGTAAATGTCAATGAAAAAGTATACCTCGTGTAGGAATCGAACCTAACACTGATTTTCAAAGTCTTCCTCCTTCTATTTTAATTGAACTGGTACACGTCTTTGAAAATACTCCATCGGTGACGGGCATGTCCCTTTAAAAAAAGTTTTTTGTTTGATCATCAGTTCAGATGGTGTGGTTGTGATAAATTGTCCCATTTTTGTCTGATTGTGATAAATTGACCTTTTCAAGGAGTTGTGATAAATGGGTGGTACTTTCTTTTAGCGTCAAAAGACGCTTTCTAGCGTCAAAATACTTTTTTCTAGCGTCAAAATTTTTCTAGCGTCAAAATACGTTTTTCTAGCGTCAAAATACGCCATTCTAGAGTCAAAATACGCTATTCTAGCGCCAAAAGCCAGACCCTTTTCATCTGCCATCAAAATGAATTTTTGCCGTGAAAATGCTTTTCTGCCGTGTAATAGCTTTTTCTGCCATAAAAATACTTCTTTCTACCTTCAAAACTTCCACTGTCAAAGATGTGGTCGTTATTTCCTGTTTTATTTCCTTTTCATTCTACTCAATCCCTATTCCCACATCTTCAAAATTATACTCTACGCCACATGATTCAGACCAGACAACTTTTATTCCAAATACCACACTCCAAGAACAAAGCGATAAAAATGAAAACAAAACATATGGACATAGCACATCCTCCTCTTCACAGCAGGCCAAACAGTAACAGCAGCTAAAGTATAGTTACCGAGTTTCGCTGTAGCTGTTGGATAAGAGGCGTTGACCATACCAGACAGAACTACCAGACATACCAGACAAAACAAATAAACACGAACTTGGTCCACGATCCTTTGTTCAGCTGCATCCATTGTTCGAGGCAGTTTTCATCTTCAAAGTGGGCGATAGGATGATAGTTCAGACCAAATTGACGCTTTCTCACTTGTCCAATCTCAATGAAGGCTTCCATGTTGGCTGATCAACTGAAATTAAGAATGAACACCCGTGAAACACATAGAAACAAGAAATGGCATATGAGAACACAATTTGACGCTAGAATAGCGTATTTTGACGCTAGAAAAACGTATTTTGACGCTAGAAAAATTTTGACGCTAGAAAAAAGAATTTTGGCGCTAGAAAAGCGTCTTTTGACGCTAGAAAAAGTATTACTCGTGATAAATTGTCCGTTGTGATAAATCGGCGTTGTGATAAATCGTCCGTATCCGTCTACGACAAGGAGTACTTCTCGTAATTATGTCTAAGGTAGGTAAGTGCGCGCATCTCTAACCCATGAATACTTTTTTTGAACTGTACTAGGTTGTGCAAAGGATAAAGTTAGGAAAGTGTCTGACTCCAAATAAATATAGGCGACGGATTATTTCATAATCTTACAGCGCATCAAATTCAAACTAAGACATTCTATGTAAGTGTAAATCTGATTGCGAGCTTAAAGAAAGGAATAAAAACATGGATGACAATGAAAAATTAAAAAAGAACATTTAAAACATCGGCATCAAAAAATTACAATTCAGCATGTCTATAGGTTACCGTATTTCTCTATTAAACGCCCCCTCTTCAATAAACGCCCCCTCTCTAATAAACGCCCCCCTTTAGTGACCTATATCTCAGCCAAAAAAATAATTTTGCAAATCTGTTTTTTTGCGTTTTCTTAACTCCCACGAGCTCTACTGATTCCACTTTTCAGATTTTGGTTGAGCAGCCAAAAATCTCAAAATCGAAATAATTTTTTTCCGATTTTTTAAGGGTTGAAAAATAAACGCCCCGGGGCGTTTAATAGAGAAAATACGGTATTGCTTTTTACAATTGTACCATTTTTGTTAATAATTTAACAATAATCTGTACCGCAGGCAATTTTTTTGCAAGATTCGCTGTTTTTCTTCGATTTGTGACGCATATTGAAAAAACGACAAAAAAAAAGATGCCGATGCCCATTTTTTACAAAGCGATTATCATCCGTGGATTACAAGTAGTAAGGAGCGTTGTATTTACAACATTTTTTCACACTTTGACCCACTCCACCGAATTTTTTTTGTAAAAATTAGAGCGCCAGCGCCGCCATGAAACAAAGCAATTTTTTCGCAGTGCACGCAAAAGACATAAAAAAATGTCTTTTGGATTGTGTGTATTTTATATTTAAGGACATTTTTAGAAAAAATCGGTAGAGCTCGCGGGAGTTAAGAAAATGCATTAAAGAACAAATCGAAAAGAAATTTCGGCTCTACCCTGTTTCGTCCCAAATTGTTTCCGCCAAAAATCGTTATAGCCAAAAACGTTACATTTTTAATTGAATAGTTTGCTGCATATGGTTTTTCTAATTAATTTTGTGGACATTCTCATTTACAAGTTTATATTTAAATTGATGCTAAGGAGCAGGGCTACATTTTGAGCGTGAGGTTGTAAATGACCATGTCTGGAATATTTGCTGAAAACCCTAAAATTTCCGGAATCCTGGACTTTTTGAAAACTTTTGGTGTTTTTCAGCAAATATTGCAGACATGGTCATATACAACCTCAAACGCAAAATTTAGCCCTGCTCTCTAGCATCAATTTGAGTATAAACTTGTAAATGAGAATATCTACAAAATTAGTAAGAAAAACCATGTGTAGAAAACTAATTAATTAAAAATGGAACCTTTTTGGCTATGACGATTTTTGGCAAAAACAATTTGAGACGAAACAGGGTAGAGCCGAGATTTCTGCTCCGAGATACAAACCTTCAAAGTCAGGGGCGCGTTTATTAAAAGGGGCGCGTTAATTGGAGGAAATACGGTATATAGATTCGATTACCGTATAACATCTATGAATCCCCCACCCCTAACTTTGACAACCTATATCTCAGTCCAGATATACTGGTTAGGTACCTTTAGGTACCCGCTTAGAGGTGTTTACCGTGGTAACCCAAGACAAGAAGTCGGATTTGGCCAGAACATTTTTTCAAATTATTCTTTTATATAGAAAGTGCCAGAAATATTACAACGTGCAGAAATAGCTTTTTAGCGTATTTAATTTACTCAGGAGACTTTTAATCACCGTTATTAAATCAATGAAAATTATGCGAAAAAAATTTAATGCTCTTTTGTGTAGTATCATGTGTCCAGAAATTAGGTTGAAAAATTTAAATTATAATTTTAATTTTCTTATTCATGGATCAAGACTATTTTTTTAAAAGTTTGGTATCATCTGAACGACCTTTTCATCCTACTTTATTTGGCATTAAGGTTCTATGAAAAAAGGATTCCATCCTACAAAAAAATCGAAACCCAGAACTGGATCGACGAAAGCTTTCTGAACTTCATCAAATTGGACACGCATTGGACAAGAAGAGATAATAACTAAGCTTTAATCTCACCTGCTTTGACTGCGCTGGATTATTTAGTATGTCCATACTTTGAACCGAAAGCATGCTCTTAGTCTCATTAATCGATTTTTGCGTTAATACAAGGCTGCCACCTCAAAATTAAAAAAAAAGATATTTTTGCAAAAAAAGAAATTCGAAACAAACAAGTTCATTTTATCCAGTGCTTATCGCCATTTTGAAGCGAAATTTTTTTTGACTAAAACTTCAAAAATAAAAAAAGATACGGGGTCCCAAAAAAGGACAAATCTTTTTAAAAAGGACATATGGCAGTCCTGCGTTAATAGCTTTTTTTGGTTACAGCATGGGACGAAATTCTGCAAGAAATGATTCAGAGATAAGTCAAACAATTTCAATTATCAACAATTTCAACAATTTCAAACAATTAATTACCGTCCAAATTGAAATCTTAGTTTTATGCATACTGTGTGGTTTCAACAAAATCTAGACAAAACACTGATTTGAATTTTTTTTACTTTAACTTTTTGTTCCAATTTGTATTTTGACCCTGCACCGAAAATATTTCATAGTTATAAATATTCATGTACCAAGAATCGATTTTTAATGGTGGTTTTTCACCTTTTCATCGCCTTCTCTGTCTATATGCAATCCAAAAAAGTGATTGATGTTGAAGTCGACTTCCATTTTTTTAACTTCAGCAAAGTCTTTCTTTTTGTCAAATGTATGTGCTTTGTCTAATTCTGACTCAATCATTAGTATGGCTAGATCTAAATTCGCGAATTGAAAACTACATTTAAAATATTCTTCATTCATATTATTTAGTCTTTTATTCACTTCTCGGAACTCTTTTGACGATAAAACTTTACTACCAATCCATTTGTTTGTATTATCTGATATGCGACTACGCAGCAATTTAATCTTTTCGAGGAACTTTTGTACAAAAATAGCATTTACAAAACTTTTTGCATATATGGCGTGTCTTTCAATTTTATAGCGTGTTTTTTATTTTTATTCATCAATTTGCGAGCTGCTTTTTGAATAGATAATTTGATAGTATTAGGAGTTGTAAAATTTAGAATATGTCTCAAGTTTATAGGCAATGCGCTGAAAAATTGTTTATATGCATTTAAAAAATCCGTGTCACTGTTTTCTGGACTAGTTTTTGCGTTTTTGTCAGCCATGGTGACAGAAAAATAAAATTTGCTGTCGTCTGCCATTATTTCTTGCCATTCTTTAATTTCATCATTAAAATCTTCGAAAGAAGAAAATTTTGGGTTATTTATATGGAAAACAAGAAACTCCTCCTGAAATATTAGTAAAAAATAAAGGTTTTCATAAGGTTGTCTTTCGTAAATCTAAATTTTAAAAATGGCTTTTAACATTTTGATCTACTAATTTTCTTTGGATGAATCTTTTTTCTGTCTTGTTTTTGAATCGAAACTGCCTCGTTTTTGGCTCAAAAGTGCCTTGTTTTTGAGTTTTAGAGAGAAAAGATGAAAAGTGCCTTGTTTTGGCTTTTAAGTGCCTTGATCTGTTGGAAAGTGCCCCGATTTGTTGAAAAGTGACTTGATCTGCTGAAAAGTGTTTCCTTTTGGCTGAAAAAAGCCCCAATATGTTGAAAAGTGCCTTGATTTATTCAAAATCGCCTTTTTTCATGAGAAAATGCCTTGTTTTGCTTAAACATGCAGGGCTCCGAATCGTCCTTTTTAAAAAGATTTGTCGTTTTTTCGGAACCCCAAATCTTTTTTATTTTTTTTTATTTTAAAATTAAGTCAAAATCTTTTTTTCGCTTTAAAATGGCAGCAAGCACTGGATAAAATGACCCTTTTACTTCAAAAATAGTCAAAATGTCCTTTTTTTACGCAAATGTCCTTTTTTGAAATTTTTCATTCGGAGCCTTGTAAACATGCCTTTTTATATCGGAAAACGCCTTCTTTTGGCTAAAAAGTATCTTCTTTTGTTGAAATCTCTCTTTTTCGATCAAATGGGCTCTAGGTCAATTCGTTGACTTTTGTGTTAAAGCCTGCGATTCGAATATCTTACCTGACACAACTCCAAATTTGCATATTTCCGCTCACACCAGTCCAAACTTTCATATTCTTACTTGTCATCCTACTATTGTTTTTTAACTTAGGTTTAGGGTATGCCAGCGTATGATGAAGAATTCAAAGATTTTTTCTTTTTTTTTATCTAGGCTAATTTAGTCTCTATATAGGTACCCATAGGGTTGATCAACGGATAAAAATCCGGTATTTACCGTTATAATATTCAGGAGGAAGAGCTCTGGAGGTAGTACCTAGTGAAGATACATAGAAGGTGGTAAACAGTTGAAAGTATCAATGATGGGGTATATAGGTGAGAGTATCCAGGTGAAGGTAACCAGGATGTGGTATTCTGAAGGTGTTGCCCAGCTGGGAGTATTCAGGAGGCGGTATCCAGGTAAGTATGATTAAGAGGTGATAAACAGAGGGAAGAACCAAGAAACCGCACTCAGGTGGTGGTACCTAAGCGGTATCCAGGTGGGGGTACTCAAGATGTGGTACCTAGTTGAAGAGTTCCCAGGGGCGTCTTTGGCATTAGCGTCGTAAAACATGGTTAAACCAAGATTGTTGAATTGACCATCGACGAATTGACCTAGAGCCCATTGGAGCCAAAGAAGAGAGATTTCAACAAAAGAAGATACTTTTCAGCTAAAAGAAGGCGTTTTCAATATAAAAAGGCATGTTTAAACCAAAACAAGGCACTTTTTAATGAAAGAAGACAATTTTATATAAATCAGGGCACATTTCAGCCAAAACGAGGCACTTTTCAATAGATCAAGGCACTTTTAACAGGTCAAGGCACTTTTCAACAAATCGGGGCACTTTCCAACAAATCAAGGCACTTTTCAACAGATCAAGGCACTCAAAGCCAAACAAGGCACTTTTCATCTTTTCTCTCTAAAACTCAAAAACAAGGCACCTTTGAGCCAAAAACAAGGCACTTTTTAACAGTCAAGGCACTTTTCAACAAATCGGGCACTTCCAACAAATCAAGGCACTTTTTAACAGATCAAGGCATTCAAAGCCGCACTTTCATCTTTTCTCTCTAAAACTCAAAAACAAGGCACCTTTGAGCAAGGCACTTTTTAACGATCAAGGCACTTTTCAACAATCGGACTTTCAACAGATCAAGGCACTTAAAAGCAAACAAGGCACTTTTCATCTTTCTCTCTAAGGGAGCAAAAACAAGGCATTTTCAGCCATACTCGCCCATTTTCTTTCAAAACGCACAACGATTTATTATTTTTTTTCACAGCAGGTTTATACCTGTAAATTTTAAATTTATCGTAAAAATTTATGATTCTTCTATGCTTTTCCATCAAAGTCATGAATTCATTAGTTGCAGCGAACCTAATATGAGTAAGAAATAAGTTGTAAATAGAATAGTGAATAGCATGGATAAATGAAGCACTGTACTAAATATTGAACATAATAATTTGCGTATGCCCGGCGCATCTTTTAAACACTTCATCGACTATCACACAGAGCTAGCTCCAGTTGAAACTATTAAGCACATGCAAAAAAATTATGCTTTAGAAAGATACGAAAAAATCAACGTTCTCTGACAAAATAGGCCTCAATCTAAAAGTTTATAAGTCAAACATACTTGCAATCAAAGCGCTAAGATGGAGAGCATTGGCTCTCACAAAAGATGGCCCAATTTTGTGGGTAACATTGCTGTAAGGCCCTTGAGAGCACTAAGAACATTTAGACTACATACTACACTACCTATACTTTCGCCTGCACCACAAGAGGCTGGGTTGTAAGTGCCCTCAACGCTTAAAGAATAATACTCTTTGGTGCTTATTGCTCTCAAATAAGTGGCCCTGTTTTGTCCCGTTCCTTCCAATTCAGCCTTTTTTCCCTTTGAAATCACTTTTCCGATCCTTGCATGGCAAAATTATTGCATGAAAATGGTTTTTGAGCAGTCCTGAACAAGTAATTTTTGGGGTCATTGAGTGGTTGTGATGCGTTGGCGAGTTTAGTGTTGGCGAGTGTTGCGTTGGCGAGTTTTGCTGTTGGCCAGTTTTCGCTGTTGGCGAGTTTTTGGTTAGCGAGTTTTGCCGTTGGCGAGATTCGCCGTTGGCGAGTTTTTGTTTGGCAAATTTTGCCGTTGGCGAGACGGTTGGGTCCCAAATGTGATGGTCTTACGGTCAGGGCTTCCCGTGTTGAAAAACGTTAACTCAATAAAAGGGGCATAAAATTTAAAAAAAAAAGTTGTGGACCAAGTTTAGCCAACATGTTGAAAAAAGGTTAAAAATACAAAAGTTCTTGCACCGACTTCTGATTCGTGGCACCAGACATCGCACCGGGCACTTTTGCTATAACTTTTGTAATTTTTGTAATAACGGCACAGACCCCGAAATTTTGGCACCGGCACCAGACGCACCAGATCAGGCACCGATGCGGTGCCGTTTCAGTACTGGACGTTTTTCGTTTTTAACCTATCGAAAATTGTATTCAATTTTACTTGGCTCAAACTAAACACTTTCTTGTTGTATATTTATAAACATTGGAATTGTTTTATTGCATGAAGCTTAAAATTTAGGAAAAATTTAGACATTTTAATGTTAAAAACTTTAAAAAGTTTTTGCATTGGGTTCACTTTGTTTGTTGCTGTGATCATTTTATTCTTCCATGAAAGGCTTTATTTTTTGTTGAATTAGCATAACTTCTTTTTGGTATAGGCAATGTTTTAATTTTTTCAGCTTGTTTGTTGAAAACACTGTCAACCGCATCCAAGAATATTTGTTTAGATGTAGGGCTATTTTTTTGATCGTTTATCGCATCCGCTAATTTTTTAGACTTTTGTTTGTATGAGCTTCTGGAAATAATTAACATTTTAAGACTAGCGGAATCGCTTATTTTCTACAATATTTAATATACTTACCCTTCTTTAACAATTCCGTCAAATGGTGTGCAATTGGGTTTGTAAGTCTAGTGTGTGGCAGCCATATACCCACGCCCATATATTCCACTAGGCTGGCATTATAATACTGATCTCCAAGAAAGGGTACACAGATCATGGGAACTCCAGCGTATAGAGCCTATTTTACTTATAGTAGTTTTTATATTGCTACATTTGTAAAAAAAATAAAAAAAAAGAATAAGCAAGGCATGGCGATGTTGCTAAGCCTAAGCCGAAAATTCGCGAAAGATCGGTTTACTTAATTTGAATCGTCAGAAAAACATTTTTAAATTACTTTAAAGATTATAAGTAATAACGAGTATTTTGACGCTACGGGAATATACCTCTCCCAAAAAAGTTACTGGAATATACCCTCCCCAATAATTTTTGCATGGTACCTAAAACCACCATTTTTGAAGAAAAAAGTTGTGCAGAAGCCCTCCTTAGTGTCAAAAGCCTTGTTAGTGATGGCTAGGCTCTGAGCCTAACCAAAGCCTAAGCCTAAATTATCGGGTGGGGTATATTCCAGTAGCATTTTTTATGTAGGGTATATTCCAGTAGCGCAGTATTTTATTGAGTACTATATTCCGCCAATTCAAATTCAGGAAACTTTGCTTCTCCCACAAGTCATGGCCTTTTAAAGAGTATTTAAAAAATATATGCTGTGGGGTAAACAGCAAAGCGTTTGAAGACGCATTCCCAATGAAGATTCTGTTTGCGGCTGCTAAAGCAGACTACTCACTAAGGTTCTTCGAAAGAGAATATTCGCTTTTTTACTTTCCACCCAAAATTATTCAGTTAATGCGATTTTTTTAGTTTCCAGTTGCTTAAGTAGCTTTTGACATCATGTGGTTTAGGTTTACCAAATAAGCTATTGACTAAGTTAACATTGCTTTAGAAATTCAGATAAAACTTTAAGAAGCCACCTAAGAATACTAACTCGAATTCGAGTGCGGATAGTTGGGCGGATTCTTACTTTTTTATTTTAATTTAGTTAACAACATTCACTCTATTAATAGCTCATCTGGTGGCCCTGAATCTCAGCTACAAGATAGCACCAACAACATAATTTTTGATAATTAAAAAAAGTATGGTTATTTCCGAGTTTAAAGTCTGGTTTAGCATCCGCAAACAGAAACTTCATTGTGAATTCGACTTCATTGGTCGGATGTGGGTCACTATTTCAAAATTTATATTAATTATATTTACATTAATTTTTTAATTGAAAAAATTTATCATATCACCAACAGTTCGAATATTTCATTATTTGTATGAAGTTTAACTTATGATAAAATAACTTTACCTCTGTGAGTGTATTTTGACCACATTGGTGAATAATTCCACGTACATTTGTCATAGCTAAATGTTTTTATTGGTTTATTAAATTTTATCACTTAAGACTATCTTTTAAGTAAGATAAAATAGACTCGGCCAAAAATTTTAATTAAAAAGATTTACATTGCAAATATCGAAAATTTGCCACTTTTTAAAAAGTTCATCGAAAATTGGATTTTCATAATTTAATTGAATTTTGGTTTTTTTTACTTTTGTGATTTTCGCAGTTTAAATAATTATGGTGTTCTGCTTTTCAAAAAAATTCTAACGTTTAAGTTCACACATTATTAGTGATAAAATGTAGTGTACCCGATAAATATTTTTTGTCAGACTTGTAATTCAAGTTTACAAAATCGGACATAAACTTACCTAATATTGCTATTAATGGAATCTTATGTTGCATATCAACAATATGCACGTTTGTTTCTGGTGCTGTTTTATTACGCTTTCGTTGATTCTCACAATAAATTCGCAGTGCTTTTGTTCTCCAAAAGCGTTCATCATATTCATAGTTGCTTCAGGGTCCATTTGGTCAAATTGTATGATCGTTCCTAGACTAAACACCACAATACATTTCGCCTAAAACTTAAATATTGTTTAAAAGATTATTTTTTAAGAACTACTCATTTTTTAATCGACTTCTTTTTTATAGCTAAATTTCTGACAAAATGTTATTTCTTAAAATCTTTTGAAATATTATCTCCAAAACTGGTAGAAACAAGACCTGATTCACCTGAAGGAGTGGTGTTGAAATCCACTTAATGTATTTTTTTACTTCAGATGCGCTTCCCGGCATACAATTTTGCCGGAAACTATTTAGGGTGAGTTTTTTCAAATTTACGCAAACCAAAAATAAAAACTAACATTATAAAGATTTGCTGCATGATCAATATGCTCATGAAACTTATCAGAAAACACTATGGGTTCGAATAAATTGTGGTTTTGGACTTTTGACTTTTCTGCGTTTTTCTTTTCCACTTCAATGCCACCGATAAACTTGACTTTGTTCATTTTTGGGCTGGGATATCTGGCCAAATGATGTTGGTTCACAAAAAAGTAGCGCACTTTATTGATCAATTGGCTGAGTGCAGGCATTTTTTAAATTCGGTTTTAGCCTTTTTGTAGCTAGACCATAGTTTTTTGCATATTCGGAATTGTAAATTCCCATGAATTTATTTATGAACTGACGGTATTCTTTTTTATTCCTTTTTTGTCTTTTGGTTTTCTCTCTTCTAATTTCGGAGGTGCTTTTTCCATCTCCAGGCTCACAAATTAATAGCTCTGCAAAATATTTTTTTGTTAGCTTCATTGAAAAAACTTAAATACACAAATACTCATACAGTCGAACCTTGATAAACGGGCACCCCCAAAAGTTCGTTTCCTCGCTGGGTCCGACATTTATTTTTAGTTCGATTTTCAAATCTTTTTTTAAATTCATTTTTTACAGTTCGGTCCTAAATATCGCAAGGATTCCGATTTTACCGATCGTTTTTCAGAATCCAGAATTTTTTTTCTCTAAAAAAGCAAAACCTCGATAAACGGTCACTCATTTCAAAAATAGGGCTCCCGCTCATCGAGGTTTTGCTTAGTGAATAAAGTTTTTTGGATTCTGAAAAAAGATCGGTAAAATCGGAATCCTTGCGATGTTTGGGACGAGACTTTCAAAACAGAATGTAAAAAAGGCTTTGAAAATCAAGCTAAAAAAATTGTCGGACCCAGCGGAGGAACGACCCAAAATACCTTGGTTACCCACCATTGTAGTATTTTCAACCACAGCTAAATATTTAATTTAACATTTATGTCTTGTATATACTTTACTGTTATTACCTTTGTACAAATTGACAGAGCGATAGCGTATAGATTCCCAAAAGTTTGGTGTTCGAGAAGTAAAAAGTTCTGTTTCCCAGAGTCTTACTTGAAATTTGGTTTTAAAAAACTTTTTGTCGAAATTTTTATCCACCACAGGGACTCTTATAAATTTAACTCCTGGATTTGTTTTGATTTCAAAGCTTTTTGAGGGCTCTCCGCCTAGCCATTCGGTAAAGTCTGCTACAACATAATCCTAAAAATAGTTATGGTCAGTTGCTTATGGATAAATTCATCCTTAGATTGACAGTTCTAGTGAAAAATTGGTACCAAAATATGCCTTGGTCCCCCTGTTGTTTTTATATTGAGAATCGCCCTGGTTCCCCTTGTAAATTATAGTCGTATTAGTGTTGTGATTATAGTGAGCATGCTGATTATGGTTAAGTTCCAAACAACAGGGGGACCAAGGCATATTTCAGACACCAATTGTTCACTAGCCCTACATTATCTTATGTATATGTTTAGGGTTGTCGGCTTGGCGTTATGCATATTTGAAAATTTTTAGATACTTTTTATATTTTAGCTCTTATTTAATAATATTTTTCATCTCTATAATATCGCAAATGAAAGTTTAGAATCTTGGCTACACATTGATATATAAAACTTGTGCCTTTGCGAAAAAAAACCAGAAAATTCCGTCAACACAATTTCGGCTTGCCCAAGCAGGTTTCGGCTTGGGCAAGCCGAAATCGCATTTTCCAAGCCGAAATTGTTTTGATTAAAATTTCTGATTTTTTTTTTCAAATGCACAAGTTTTATATACCAATGTGTAGCCAAGATTCTAAACTTTCATTTGCGATATTATAGAGATGAAAAATATTATGAAACTAGAGCTAAAATATAAAAAGTATCTAAAAATTTTCAAATATGCATAACGCCAAGCCGACAACCCTATATATGTTTATCTTTTCTTCTGCAATCGGAGACTCTCAAATTCGGTCTTCCTGTTGTATTTTAGTACAGTCGACTCTCTATATAACATAACTCAAGGGACCGAGCAAGTTACCGGATTCTACATCTTTTTCACAGCGGTCATTTCAAGCTTTTGCAGTTCTGTTTTAACAGTCTGGTCCCAAATATTTCAAGGATTCCGATTTCACCAATCATTTTTTAGAAATCCGAAAAACTTTTCTTAAAAAAAATAAAGACTTGGTGAAAAAACAGGATTTTTGTTAAATCGAGTCATGTTATATGTGGTTTTTACTTTTTTTAGACAAAATCGATCGGCAAAATCGGAATCCTTATGATATTTGGGACCAGATTGTAAAAACAGAACTGGCAAAAGACCTCGAAAATCAGGTTAAAAAAAGTGTCGGACCCTAGGTGGGAACGAACTTCTGACCCTAAAATTATGTTATTTAGAGAGCAGAGGTGGGCAAAGATCAGATCAGATCAGTTCAGATCAGATCAGTTCAGATCAGATCGCCGAAGATCAGATCAGATCAAGATCAGATCGGCATAATATTTTTTTTCTTTAATTTAGTCAAATTTCACACTCTAAGTCAAAATTTTACGGCGAAACGTATTTTATACAAAGTTGAAAGAAGATCAGATCTATTTAGATCAGATCAGTTCAGATCGGGTCAGATCGGGTCAGATCGGGTCAGATCGGGTCAGATCGGGTCAGATCGGGTCAGATCGGGTCAGATCGGCTGAGATCGGCTTACATTTTTTTCTTTAATTTTGTCAAATTTCACACTTTGAGTCAAAATTTTACGGCGAAACGTATTTTACAGTCAAAAAGAAAGGTTTATTGTGTTTTTAACTACATATTTAATTACAATTTTTGTCGGTAGATTTTTTTCGGCTGGAAAAACTTTTCATTCGGACACTGGATTCGTGTTCAGCATGGTCTTCATAAAGTAAAGCTTCTTTTGAAATTTCAGAGTCACTGTCAAATTTTGAATTTCGTTCAAGATAATTAACATTTGAATTTAAAATTTCAATCTTTATTGTCTTGAGCGGAAATCAAAATTTGACGGGGACTCTGAAATTTTGAAAGAAGTTTTATAAGCAAATCGACCACGCTGAACACGAATGCAGTGATTTTCAAAAAGCTAAATTCCTGGCGGTCATTTTGGTATATTATGAGCGTGGGTGTAGTATGGCCATCATGGCGCATTAATTGAAAACCTGTGGGTACCCAGCTGGATTTTGACCCTGCACAATGTGTTACCTCCCGGACCCTTTTACACCTACAGGGTGTCGCAAAATTACGCGTGCACTTTTTTAAAAGTTGTTTGAAATTTCTTTGAATTTTTTTTTATCAAATATTGTTTATTTCTTACATTTTTTGTGTGTTTCTTCAAAAAGCGGTTGCTATAACCAACTTATTTGTCTGTTTTTCAGAATGAATTCTGATTTCCGCCCCGCTTTCGTTCGATTGAGACAGCAGGGAAAGAATATCGGAGAAATTGCAAAGTTTTTCGGAGTCAGTCGTAACACAGTCGGCAATGCAGTCAGACGCTTTGAGGAAACGGGCAGCAACAAGAACAGGATTGGGCAAGGTCGGCCGAGAAGTGCAAGGGATGAGGAGAATGTTGCCGCCGCAGCGATCGCTATCACCGCAGAGCCGTCAACGAAGTTCAATTCCACTCGTAAATTGGGCAAGAAAATGGCTATCTCTCGTGAGTCTTTTCGTGTTTTCTTTATTCAGATGCAATCCTTAATTTTCAGGCGACTCTGCGCATCGTATTTTGGTGGAAGATCTTGGTTTAAAGCCTTACAAGATGCTGTCGCGACAAGAACTCGGCCTGGCGCACATAATCAAGCGGCTTCAGCGCTGCAGAGGAATGAGAAGAAGGTGAGGTTTATCGGATTTTCGAGGATTTTTGAGGAATTATGAGAATTTTATGGATTTCAGGTTTGCCAATGGCCGTCACAGGAATGTAGTTTTCACCGATGAAAAGATCTTCACCATTGAGCAGGCTCACAACAAGCAGAATGACCGAGTTTGGATGAAAGAACTGCCGGCAATCGAAGAGCGACTTGTGACGCACGAGCAGCATCCTCAACAAGTTAGTCTCTTGGTCTTTGAACTCAAAACCATGGTCCTTTAACTCTCTCATTAGGTAATGGTATTTGCAGCCATTTGCTTCAACGGAAAAATGCCTCTCGTCTTCGCTGATCCCGACTTCAGTTACAATCAGGCGTATTATCGTCAGAGGATCCTCCGGCACGCAGTCAAGCCTTGGGCAGAAGAGTTCTTCGGTGAGGAACAGTGGACTTTTCAACAGGTTGTCTTTGCTCGTGCCTGGTTTTTATGAAGTTTGCTTGGTTTCAGGACGGTGCTCCGATGCATACGGCAACTCTCACACAGGACTGGCTCAGAAGAAATTTTCCGAACTTTATCGACAAAAATGAATGGCCACCTCGGTCCCCTGATCTCAATCCGTTGGACTTTTCAATTTGGTCAATCCTTGAAGACAGAGTGTGCATCAAGCCTCATAGCAATCTGGAGTCTCTAAAGCGTGCTTTGCTGGTGGAGTGGGACAAAATTGAGATAGACACCGTCAACAAGATCGTGGACGCTTTTCCGAGAAGAATTGAAGCCTGCATCACTGCAGAAGGAAAACATTTTGAGTGATTTTGTGTTGAAAATGCTGTAATTTCATGTCAATAAATTTTGTTGTGTGTTAATCTGCAATTATATTGTGTTTATGCTCCTAAACCCTATAAATGTGGAGATTTCCGCGGGTATGGTTCCCGAAAGACGGAAATCGACCGGGCAAGGAGCTACCTCGCAAAAATTTTCAAAAATGCACGCGTAATTTTGCGACACCCTGTACTTCATCAATGATTGAAGCAAAAAGGAGCCCCGCCATCGTGTTCACCGGGAAATTCTGCACAGTAATCAACAACCGATCTGAACTGATCTGACCCGATCTGACCCGATCTGATCTAAATAGATCTGATCTTCTTTCAACTTTGTATAAAATACGTTTCGCCGTAAAATTTTGACTTAGAGTGTGAAATTTGACTAAATTAAAGAAAAAAAATATTATGCTGATCTGATCTTGATCTGATCTGATCTTCGGCGATCTGATCTGATCTGAACTGATCTGATCTGAACTGATCTGATCTTTGCTCACCTCTGGTAGAGAGTCGACTGTAATCGTATACAGTCGACGCTCCCAATAACATACACCCGAAAAATTCGTTCCCGCCTAGGGTCCGACACTTTTTTAGCCCCATTTTTTCAAATTTTTTCCTTTTCTGTTTTGACAGTCTGGTCGCAAATATCGCAAGGATTCCGATTTTGCCGATCATTTTTGCAGAAAACAATGATTTCGACATTCAAAAAGCAAAAACTCCCATTAACATACACCTATTTTGGATTTCGGTGTATGTTAATGGGAGTTTTTGCTTTTTAAATGTCAAAATCATTGTTTTCTGCAAAAATGATCGGCAAAATCGGAATCCTTGCGATATTTGCGACCAGACTGTGAAAACAGAAAAGGAAAAAATTTGAAAAAATTGGGCTAAAAAAAGGTGTATGTTATTGGGAGCGTCGACTGTAGTCTTTTTTAAAAAGATTTTTACCCCGAACCTTTTTTATTTCTTTTTAGTCGAAATTTTTTTTCGCTTAAAAAATGACAATAGCACTATGCAAAATTACCCTTTTTCCTCGAAAATGATCAAAATGTCTTTGTTTAGCCAATTGTCTTTCTTTCAAGAAAGTTTTTCGAATCCTGATATATATATGCATAGTATCAAAATTTCACGGATAAAGTTGTCATGCCACCTTGAGTCCAGCACTTTTTTCAACCCAACATTTGAAAACTTTTGCCAATTATGTTTTTGCAGTATGGTTGGAAATATCGTCAGGATTCCGATTTCGCCGATCGTTTTTTAAAAATACTGCAATTTCATCATTATAAAAGCAAAAACCCGGTTATTTGACACGCTTTTTTTTTGAAAAAACCCCTTTTCCCACCTTTTTTCCCCACACCCTTTTCCCCAAGGTAATTTCCAAAAAAAATATTAAGCGCGGAGTTCTCAAGAATTCTCAAGCACTGCACTACAGACCAGTAGACCACCGATACACACAGTGTGATTGTGTAACATTAGTTACCTATTGTTCAAAGTCAACTAACTATAGTAAGCATAGTCGATAATCGCAGAATCTAACGCAATAGCATGATAATCTAGCCTCATATAAGCCATATCATAAAATTACAGGTCATAGATTTATGAGAACACAAATTTACGAGTTCCATGATTTTCAAATCTCATTATTACGAGTTATAATTTCTCGAGTCTCATGTTTTACGAGTTTGAATTTTACGAGTTCATATACAGCCATGCTTTTTCGAGAAAAATCAGCCTCTGGAAAAAATTCCATCTCCAATCTTAAAATCCAAGAACATTTTTAAATTCAAGTCGGCTTTGGAAAAAATTGACCCAAATAAGTAAAGCTTTATATAATTGGTTTTCCTTATTCGCCTTTAGGGAGGCTTTAGGGGGGGGGTGGTGTATTTTGACTAGAAAATGAAATTTCAGAAGCTTTAATTGAATTTTATTTTTATTTTTAACCCCTTATTTGTTTTGACACCAATCGATATTACCATCAATCCACCCGACAAAAAAACGGACAAAGCTTTTTAATGCAACCAAAGAGTCTTTTTAAAAGTCTTTTTGCAGAAACAATATTTGCAGAAAAAAGTCTTTTGGTAGCAGAAAAAATCTTTGTCCGCAAAAAACTCATAAGATCGAAGTTTCGAAATGCAATTTTTTCAAAAAATTTTGTCTTGGTCTAATTCAGGAACGTCCTGGTAGTTTTTGAAACTTTTTCAGATTTTACTTTTTTATCGGTTTTCAAGGGAGCATGGTTATATACCAGTTTATACTCCAAATAACGACAGAAAGCAGGGCTACATTCTAAGTATAAAGTTGTATATAATTTTGCGAAAACACACAAAATTTCTCAAAAAATTACAGGCTTTCGGAAAATTTTCGGAATTTTTCAAACTTTCGTCTTTTTCGCATATTTTGGAAATTTAATTATTTACAACCTTGTATTCAAAATGTAGCCCTGCTTTTTGCCGTCATTTTGAGTATAAACTTGTATGTGACCACGTATACTATCGCACCGATAAAAAAATAAGTTCTAAAAAAGTTTCGAAAAAGTTACGAAAGCTACCAGGACGCCTTTAAATTGGAGCAAGGAAAACTTTTTCAAATAATCAGATTATTAAGAAGGTTAGCAATGTTTTTTTGTTGTGTTTCAAATTGTAAGTGCACTATGAGTTATTAAAAGAGTTATTATTTTACAGTAAAAACAAAAAAATAAACTTACGACTTCATATCCATGAGCGTGAAGCGTGTTTGCTAATTGGACCTATAAAAGAATAAAATTATATTTCATTTTTGAGTTTTCGCGAATTTGAATAGTCGGTAAAGACCATAAAATAAAATTCGCTTTGATCTTGGAATATAAAAGAAGCCTAGACAGTGCCAATATATCTATCACTTTTTATCCCGTTTTGCTCTGGACTGTAGTAACAAGCTTTCGTGGCCAAAAGTTAATATCTCGGAGATCAGTCCACACTTCGAAAAGCGGTTTTTTGCAAACAAAAATAATTATATTTTATCTTCAGATCACGTTATAATGATGAACATCAAAGCTTTCGCTAAATGCGAAAAAATATCCGCAACTGTATATATTTTTTAGACTACTGCGACTAAAAAAATATTACTCTGGACGCAACATAAGCTGACTATAATTGCTTTGAAGACGCCCGGCATTAAAATGCGGGTTCACCCATGCCATTGTAATCATAATTAAATGCGCTTTCTTTTTATATAGGACACCATGGAAACAATTTTATTTGAACGAGTTACAGCTCAATATTTATTTCGCCTAAGTGGCGTTCAGCCTATCCTGCTTATAATCTAGACTAAAATCTTAGTTTAACAGAATTTAAATTTGCTGAAACCCCACTTTTAGCAGAAGAAGTCTAAAAAATTTCTGCAGCTGCTGATATTCATCGGGACATAGTGGTAGTTCGGGTAATTTAAAATTTAGCGTAATTAAGTTGAAAACATGCCGAGAAGTTAAAATGACTAAAGTATCTGCTTTCTGCCATGTACAAAATTTTTCCCTTGCTTTTTGGCTGTCGATTCGGATTTTCAATATTTGTCAAAGTAGTTTCATCTAGTGCATCACCTGAACATTTTTTTACAAAAATAAAACGTATAATATTTACCTTCATTATCTCCAGCTTTTATTTCCAAAGTACTTAAGAGTATAATAAGCAAGGCTGTGAAGCATGCAAATTTCGTAATTAAAAGGATGTTTTTCATTCTGAAAAATAGTATCTTTTTACTGAGCTTCAAAAGATTTTCACACATTCTATGCAGTAGTCAGAAAAGGGGTTTAAAGTACAGTCAAGCCTAAGATCGACCTGGTGGGGGCCTAAGTGACGTTATATTGAGCTCTTTGCTACTTTAATTCCAAAAAAATGACCAAACAAATCTTTCCGTCCCTCACTTCCAACAGTGACGTTATATTGCAACGGGGGTATCATGATGTATGGAGGGAATACCTTTTGAAAAGTTTACCATGTTTTTACTAAAAATTAAATTATAATGCTCATACGCAAACCCCTCATTTTGACACAGGATTTTTGGTTACTGTAATCATTTTTAATATAAAACTGGGTCTGGAGGTAATGGTTTAGTGTGGTTGTTGAGTGTGAGGTTTTGTTTAATTTCTATAGAAGGCTAAAATTTTCAACGCTTCTTGAAAAAAGTAATTGAAAAGAGAGCGGGTATTTTTAACCCTAACTTTTGCAACTAATTTTGGTGACCTTTTCAAATTTATATGTTGAATAAAACCAAATCTCTTCCTCGTACAAGACTTTTTTGAAATCCATACAAGAGCACTTGAACCATACCCCTAGAACTCTCCTGAACCAATCTTTGAAGAGAGCGAGCAACTTGTGTGACAAGAAATTTCCTAGATGCATGGTCAGAAAATAATTCGCATGTTCGATCACGCTTGGAGGCAATCTAGTTATTTTTTTTGGCTTGTTTGACCATTTTTTAAAGTAATTCGATTTTTTGGCGCCAGATTTTAAATCACCGACCCAAATTACCCGTAGGAATCGGTCAAACAATCCGAAATAACTAGCGTACTATCAGGGGGGTTTGAACATGCGCATCATTTTCAGCAAAAAAAGACTAACGCTGATCCGCTGCGCCAAGCATCAAGAAACTGTAGAAACATAAGCTGACAATTTTCTTTAAAGGGTCATGTCCACTTGTTTAAAATTGGTTCCCGTTAATTTAAATTTTTTTCATAATCATTGAACTTCTGGACGGATTTTTTGATTGTATTTCTAACAAAATTATAGCTAAAATTAAATTCTAGGTCTTGTTTTGTTAGAAAGCAATATGAAAAATCAGCACAGAAGCTTAATGATTAGGAAAAGATTTTGAATTGGCAGGGTTTCATTTCGAACATGCGGACATGCCCCTTTAAGCACAAAAAACATGGAAAACTACCCGAAAATGGAAAATTAGCATAATAATTGATTAACAGAAGCCTTTTACGCCTATTTTGAAAAATTACTAGAGTTCGAGCAGATATGTATAACTAACATTAACAATAACAAAACTATATATATTTTAACAAGACTTTATGTGAAGAAAGAGAGCCATAAATGTGCTTCTTTTTCTAAAATGTCATCCAGCGGAGAGCGCACCAGTGCCCCAACAAGGCTTGTTTTTGTATTGAAAGCATGGGTCGAGCACATGAAGCAGCTAAATTTGTTATTGCAAGGCCTGTTTTATGGATCCCTATCATGTACTTAGAAAAAAAATTCAATATTTTAGCAAGAGCAGTCTTTCCTATATTTTTCTAACATTTTCAAATTGGGCTCAAAACTTGATCAGGCTAAAAATAACAATTGTAGATATAGTAAATCCCCATAAATGATAGTTCCCCATTATGTAGATATAGTAGATTATGTAGATGCCGATAAATTTTGAAGTCAAATAACTGTTGTCTCTATTATCTGAGCAGGGTAAGAATGTCTTTATATAGGATCAGGGAGCAATTGTCCATTTTATACAGGTTTCCGGTGAATACGTGGTATAAAATTTAATTTAAAAAAGAGATGCAACACCAACCACACCACGTGGATATCCACGTAGTTCATATGAGTGTCCACTTGGTCAAATGTTTGTCAGTTTATCTAAACCACCTAAATCTGACATATTTTATCTATTTAGCCGTTTCAATGAACAATGAACTTTTGGGGGTGTCACTATAGCGGGGGTTGACTGTATCTAAAATTAGTAGTTTTAGTGGCTGAATTTTTTTGACTAGCTGGAGACCTCCATGATCCAAGTGGACCATCTGAATGAACCATGTGGACAACAACATGAGAAAACTAGGGCGATCCAGTGATGGATTTACAAAAAAAGTTTAGAAAGTAATTGGAATACAACTACAACATTACCTTAACTGCAAAAATACAAACTAAGAATAAGTTTATTGTTCATTGAGTGAATGGACAGACTGAACAGGAATTAAAAAATGTAAGTGGTGGCGAATTGTTCCTGGAGGCGAATTATGCCGGAGGCGAATTGTCATGGAGGGAATTGTTCCGGGAGGCGAATTATCCCGGAGGCGAATTGTCATGGAGGCGAACATACCTGCACGGGCGCCGGCGCCAGGCAAAATTTCACCACTTTCCGGCGCCGTGGAAAGTGGTGCTCCTTTCATAGCGGCGCCGGCGTCCGGCTCCCTATTTGTAGAAGCGCCGGCGCCCAGCTTCAAGAAACCAGCGCAGTACTGCATTTTTTAAATATTTTGTTGAATTTTAAAGCTTTTTTAGTATTTTTTTACTATCGTGATAGCAATTGCTATCGTGATAGCAATAAAACAAAAATTTCAAGTTTAACACATGTGATAAACCCGGCGCCGCCTCACTTGGGGCGCCGGCGCCAGGATGGCGCCAGAACGAATTTTCAAGGGGCGCCGGCGCTGATCCGTCGCCCGGCGCCGATTTCAAAGTGGCGCCGGCGGCGGCGCCTGGGTCGGCGCCGATTTTTTCGAGCGTGCAGGTAGGAGGCGAATTGTTCCTGGAGGCGAATTGTCCCTGCAGGTGAATTGTCCGTGTATCTATAAAAGGGGCATGCTCGTCGCCGATGGAAATGTTTTGAAAGGCGATTACCAGCGAAATTCAAACGAGAATTAACATGACGAACTTTTGGGAAAGTCGAGGAAAAATTGTACCCCAGTGGGAATTCAACCGACGATCAACTCACGCAAACCCCCGCCGCTATCCCACTAGGCCACGGATGCTATTAAATGGAGACGTTTGTGTTTGACGTTTGTGTTTAAATGGAGACGTTTGTGATGTGTTTTTAATTCCTTATTCCCCGCAGGTTACTCAACTAAAATTTATTTTAAAATAATTCTCGTTTGAATTGACCTGGTACCCGCCTTTTAAAATATTTCCATCGGCGGCGAGCATGCCCTTTAAACTACGCCTTCACCCTCTGGACAATTCCTGGGGAGAGACTAAGACAAGGAGGCACACACATCGATTTGTCATTTCAATCTTCGATGTAGTAAGCATATTCTTGCGCCCAGAAACGCAATGTCTTAAAAAAATTGAAAGTTTATACGAGCTAGCCTCAAAAATAAAAAAAACTCCGAATTTCACACATTGAAACTACTTCCGGAGTCAGGAATCCTGACCAAGGCTCTCCATTAAAGAAAATCAAAGCTAAAGATTCTAAAAGTTTAAAAAAAAGCTTTCAGTGTGAAGTTTTGCTTAAAATAAGTCTTTTTCACATTTATGATAAAATCCTTATTTTTATGAAAAAATGAGGCACAGCCTCCGAAACAAGAAAAAGCCTTTTAAAAGCCCTTTAAATAAGTTTTTATTTAAAAAAAAACTCTACAAAAGTTTGCACATTAATTAATAAAAAAATATGTAGAATAATTGTAAATTATTTGATTACTTTCTTTAGCTCATTGCTTAGCCAGATAATCATGCTTATTAATAGCAGTGACTCGTTCTGATGAAGCGTAGCAAAAAAACTGTTAGTGCGGGAGAGCTGAAAAATGCAGTACTTAAAGTAGAAAAATCATGAAAATTACGAATTCTGCAATTTCAAGTTTTTGCTAATGTTTTCCTAATGATAATTCTAGCTGAAAATAGTTAAATTTCAAGGGGCTGATTGAAAAGATAAAATCACTGAGGCCTGAAAAAAGAATGTTACGGAAAAGTAATTTTGAAGGCTTAAATAATATTACCGTATATTCTCTATTAGAAGGCCCGGGCCTTCTATTTTTCAACCCTCAAAAAATCGGAAAAAAATTATTTCGAATTTGAGATTTTTGGGTGCTCAACCAAAATTTTAAAAGTGGAATCAGGTAAGCTCGTGTTAACTAAGAAAACGCGAAAAACAGATTTGCGAATTTCTTTTTCTAGGCTGATATATAGGTCCTCAAGGGGGGCCTTCTATTAGAGAGGGGCCTTCTATTAGAGAGGGGCCTTCTAATCGAGAATATACGGTAACTTAATTTTTAAATTAACAAATACCACTTCAAATAGCCTATTGAACAAACAAAAACAAATCTTTGTTATATTAAACTAACCAGAGTGCTTAGCCCAGAAGACATTTGCATGAACACAGCTATAAGTAAGCCATGTAGTGCAAATCTAGTCCGCCGGTTCAAAGGTAATTTACGTCCGACTAGCCATGTTAATGCTACTATGCCAAATGTCAAATAAGCCTAAACACACCTGGGTCGAATAAGCTATAAAAATACAAAATAGTGATGAGAACCAAGTTCCTGTGCATAAATTGAACGGTAACTTGATTTTCAAAGAAGTTTTTCCATGCGGGATGTTTAGCAAAAATGTTTTCGGGTATCCAATGACCATCATACTTAGGCCAGGTGTTGCATACAGTTCCAGCATTTAGACCGGCCACGAATGCACCTTTAAGTTATTTAAATGGCAACAGTAGTTTTAATATAAATATTTACCCATGATTACTGTTGTAAATATGAGCACTTTACAGCCAGAAGTCAGACTTCGAAGTTTTCCAATATGTGGAACCTCTGAGTACTGAAATATATACGGGTTTTTTTTAGGCAAACTTGTATGATAAATTTCTCTAACAGAAATAGAGCCTCCAGATAATTTTTTTAAAGCACATTTTTAGATTTAGTTGGAGCACATTTATATACCAGAAACTGTTCTATTTTTAATCAAAACTAGGACTTTTTACCTCAGCGAACCAAGGTTAATGATCTAACCTGGGATTGTTTTCAGGCTTCGACTGACGCCTTATGTAAAGTTTTTTTTACAAAACACAAGCACTATACATTAAAAGTTGGAGTTTGATGCTCAAAATTTTAAAATAGCAGTAATAAAGTAAAAAAAAGAAATCATTACAGTCGAACCTCGTTATAAGATACACTCAGGGACCGACCCCAGCTGTATCTTATAACGAGGTGTATCTTATATTGGGTGTATCTTATAACGAGGTTCTACTGTAGCAAAAAAATAAAGATCGGTAGGGCTTTTATACAATTGTTGGATCTCAAATTATACAACAAGATTTGTAAACTATCAAAACTTTGTTCACATCACAATCAATAAAACTTTGCTAAAAGAGATTTTTTTAAATATATTTCAAAAGAATTATTTAAAAGTGGTAAGAAAAACTTGCATCGTGATAGTTCAGTAAATTGGACAATCCAGTGTACAAGAACAAAGAATACAAAGTAGTAGCCATTGTGAAATGGGCAGTAAGGCGGTATTGACTCACTCGAGGGATGTCTGAGCTTGTGTTTTGGCTGGGATCTAATCCAGATTCAACCATCCACCAGCCAATCAAACCCTAAATAAATAAACCACCCTCTTCTAATAAACCACCCTCATCGCAAAAATATTTTTTTAACGGACTGCGCTAATTTTGAAAACGTTTGAACTATTACAATAGCTTAGTAGCTTAGTACAATAGCTTCATTTTACAACAAAAATTTATAATAAGAAATGTCAATTGACAAACATATTTGGATGAATAATACGCTAACCGGTTAATAATGATTAAATAATTGTAATTGATTATTAAAGGACCATGGTTTTTGCGCGCAGTGGAATGTGCAAAATTTGAATTGGCTGAGGACCTTCTTTTTCGTCTGGAACTATACTCTTTTGAGTCATTTCAAACAACTTCAAAGAGTAAAGTTTGAGACGAAAGAGAAGTGTCCCCGCCAATTCAAATTTTGCACATGCCACTGCGCGCAAAAACCATGGTCCTTTAAGTAATTTGCTAGGAGATTACTTGGAAAATATATTCGGGCTCTCTTTCTTTGGCAAGCGCCTTCTCATTTCGGATTCTTTTCATTTTTTAAGCCAAGATGAAACTTCGTGAAATCGCTGAGCAAATGCACCGAATTTATCCAGGTTTATAATTTATCTAATCAGGTTTTCTATGTTTCTTTTGTTTTTAGAGGGGCATGACCACACTAATAAGAGGTGGTGCCCGGGAATTCAAAATTTCTTTCTGATCATTGGACTTCTGCATGAACTTTTCAACTTTGTTTCTAACAAAACCATGCCTAAAATTAAATTCTAGGTCTTGTTTTGTTAGAATCTAAGTTGAAAATTTCGTACAGAAGTTCAATGATTAGAAATAAATTTTGAATTCCCGGGCACCACCTCTTATTAGCGTGGGCATGCCTTTTTAAGCCCTATTTCAAAGCCTGTTGTTTTGAACGGACCATCAGAATTCAAGACCGCTGGAAGATGAATGATGCCGTTATAGGACGGATTTAATAAAATTTCAAAAATGTTTGTTGCTACTTCAAATGTTTAACGACATCTTCGGCATACTTGCCTGAAGGCTTGAATTGAAGAAAGTCGCACCCTCCAATAAGCCGCCCCTCTTTTAAATGCCATTTTAGAAGGGGTCACAAATAAACCACCTGGTGGCTTACTAGAGAAAATGCGGTATGTACTTTTTACATTTGCAAATAAAGTAAAAAGTGCTCACAACTCACCTGAGACACTATCAGTGAGCCAGCCAAAATCATTTTGATCTTCATGGACTTGGAAAAATGTCCTTTATACCAGAAATATGTACAAGGCACGAAAAAGACCAGGCCAATAGCTCGACCCCACATTCTGTGAAAGTATTCCATGATGTAGCCTGACTTAAACTCGTTAGGCTCATCTCGCCATCACCCGATTGGCTTTTGCTGAAAAACTATGATATGATTTTGAACTCAAAAATAGGTAAGTCGGAAAAATGGCAGAAGGAAACCCGGAAAACCAGAGCTAGACTAATCACAGGTTTAGCTGTAACAAAAGCTCACAATTTATATATCGGAAAGGTTTTGTAGCGCTCGAATTCTTCCTGCCATTGAGCTTGACCAAATGGGGGTATTATTCCTAAAAGCAGGTTCCAGTCTACTATGCTTGCAGCTGAGTCTGTGCGCCTGCAAACTAATCATTGTTGAGAAAGCAATCAATATATCGTTCTTAAAATAAAATAAAACCACCTCACAAAACCACCGCCAGCAACAGCTCCATACACTAGACCTGCGCAGCCCAATAGCCATTTACCGACCGTTCTAGAAGACATAATTCAGCAGATATTTATTATTTATAATTGATTTCAGAGGAGTAAATTGTGTTTAAAAAACATCAAAAACATTGTTTGTCATTGAAAATAAAAAATAAGAGACTAAAGATTTGAAGGTATTGGTAAATAATTGTTGCAAGAAGTGTTCAATAAACATTTTGAATAGCAAGGATAAGTTTTGGAAAGGCAGTTCTTTGCAAGACACAACATTACTTTAAAGCCTAGGAAGTAGTGATGGCCATTCGGGCTATTGCGGGTTTGCGGGGCGGGTTTTGGGTGCTAAAATTTTGCGTGCGGGTTTGCGGGGCGGGTTTAGAAATTTTTTAAGTGCGGGGCGCGGGGCGGGTTAAAAAATTTTTCTTGCGGGTCCCGCGCGGGTCCCGCGTTTAATTGCGGGTAGAACGAGATAACACTTAAAAAAAGTTAATTATTCAATTGAACAAGTGAAATTTCTTTATACAACCATAACCAAACAAATGTGATTAATGACTGTAGTTAATCATCGGGAGAGCCTTGCAAGAATAATCAAAATCGGATCCCTCCATCTTCTCAAAAAGAGCAAGCTTCCAAACGAGAGCAGACATTTTAAAAATAACAGAGACATAACGAGTACATACACGTATGTATATAAAATTTCTCTATTATGACTCATGCTCGCAAACTTTAACAATTGGTTTTATCCAGTGTTTGCTGAAAAAAGTAGTGCGGGGCAACCCGCGCGGGTTCTACCCTCCGCGTGCGGGTTTGCGGGGCGGGTTCAAAAAAATTTCCAACTGCGGGGCGCGGGGCGGGTTTTCAAAAATTGCCAAAATCGTGCGGGGCGGGGCGGGTTACCCGCGCGGGTCCCGCCCCGCGACCATCACTACTAGGAAGCACTTCTGAAGGGGAAATTTCTTGGAATCTTGTTTGCAAATAGAAAATTGGCAGTGAATTTGCAATACACGATTAATCCTAAAACCCGGCAAGGTTTTTTAGAGCATAGCAAACTTTGTCTTTTTACTTTATAAACGGCAAAACAATCACCGCTATTGGTATTTATCTTTTTATATATATTTTTCTGTTCTTCCTGTCTTTAAAAAAAATACGTTAAAAAGTGGATTTTAAAGGCATTTAAAAGTACATGCAGAATTGGTGATTTTAGAAGAGAGCCGATTTTCGCTGTTTGCAGTGGCAAACCTTGATATTTTTTAAACAGGGCTGTAGCACAAATAACGGCCTTTATGATGCGCGAAACAGTTTTTATTTCTACTTTCTCATCAACGAGATAAGAACACTTCAACACTCCGCACCCTGATTGCAGTAATTGTTTTAATAGGACCACTTTTTCATGCTGGATACAATGACGCAATCCTCTTTTCTGATTAGGTATTTTGGAGCCTCCAAACACGCTTTTTCAAAAAGTTGCAAATATTTAGACAGCCACATCTTTCGATGGAAAATACAATATTTAGATTCAGAAAAAATCATTTGAAAGCCCATAATATCAGCTTTTCAATGTGTGGCTGGTCGATAGGAAGTCTTCATCGAAAATAGCATATTCCCAATAAAGTGCGAAGACCTTCAAATAATGAAAATTTGACATATTCAGGAAAAGTCCGTCAAACTAGTTCCATGTGCATTATAACAAAAAGCAAACATTACCATTTGACAGAGCAAAAAAACTGCACCGAAAAGGGATTTTAAGCGAATGTGTTTAACATAAAATGTTGTCATTATTACCCCCAAAAGAGATGGCAAGAAGTATTTCGAAAAACTCTTTTGACGTAAAACTTTTTTTTCCTGAGTAAAAACTGATTTTTGACACCAGATTCGTGTTTAGCATGGTCAATTTGCTGATAAAACTGTTCATTATTTTTAAAATCCCTGTTAAATTTAAATCTCCGCTCAAGACAAAAAATATTGAGACATTAAATTTTTAGAGAATTCAAATTTTTAAAATTGACAACTGCTCAATCGTCTTGTTTTTGAATTACAATGTAAACTTCACCATAAAATTAAAGTTTTTTTGCATAAAGAGTATATACAACTTTTTCAATTCAATAATAGTCATACAGTCGAGTGCCGATATAATGGCACCCCTGGGGACCGGTCAAAGGTGCCGTTATATCAGGGGTGAAATTGTATAGGGGGTATCTTTTTTAACACACTGTTTAGCCAAAAATTATCTTTTTTGATATCCAATAAAGAACAGGCAACAAGTAGCAGAAACAGAGCTATAATGAAAACGTAAAGACTAAAATAAGCAAATTTTTCACAAAGTGCCGTTATAACCGGGGTGCAGTTATATCGGGGGTAAACTTTGTCGTGTTTCTCTGTCGGCCAGCCAAATTTCTGTCAAAGTGCCGTTATATCGGAACTCGATTGTAAATAGTTTTTAAGGTTTTTCATTTTTTGTGAAAGTATGAAATATTATTATAGTGTGATTGCATTTCAAAACACACTTATTATTATTTGTAATTATTTCATGTCTAAAAAATTTTGTAGATTAATTCACAACTCTTTTGTTAATTAATTTTCTTTAAAATTGTATAAAGTTTTTTGACAGTTAAGTTAACTGTGAAATAACAAAGAAGCATACGTGAATTTTAATAAAACACCAAAGTTTTTTGTCATTAATTTCCTCCAAAAAATTTTCAAAATACTTAGATGCAAATTATTTTGTTACAAAAGAAAAAACTTTCGATCAGTTGCAATAAACTCCACAATACTTTTAAATTTTATAAAAATAGCAGTCTTTCTTTTTTAATTTTAATCAACTTGTGCTTTATAAACATTATGTTATTATTTTAAACTTTTTTATTATTACAGTTAAATTATGAAATAATTTGTTACACACTTTTACCAGATTTTTTGTGGATGTAAATTAGTATAACGAAAATCAGAGAATTTTTTTTAAATTTTAATATAATATATTTGGTACTTATGTCGTTTACATCTCACCTTCATTTTTTGATTTTTTCTTGTTAAAAATATGCAAATTTTATATATTTTTATCCACATGCATACAATTCAACAATTTGAGACCACAAATAATGCATAATAACGTAGAGTAAATTTTGCGATTTTGACAAAGTGCTAAGTCAGCAAAGATTTTCTCTAATTGAAGCCAACCCTTTTACAGTAGCCCACACCCATATATTTTGACTAAGATTTAGAGTTAAGCCTATATAGATTGACAATTTAGGAGGCTGATATTTTTAAGCCTATAGACTTTAATAACAGAAAAAACGTTGATGCGTTTATATATATGCGTTTATAAAATATTAGGAACCACAAAAACGACAGAAAGACCACTAGGATTGTAACTAAACTTCAAATTTCAAGTGCCGCTCAAAACGAAAAACATTGAAATTCTCAAAAAATCGAATGTTAAATTTGTAAATTTATAAATAAATTTAACAGGGATTTTAAAAATAATGAACAGTTTTATCAGCAAATTGACCATGCTGAACACGAATCTGGTGTCAAAAATCAGTTTTTACCCAGAAAAAAAATAAGTTTTACGTCAAAAGAGTTTTTAGAAATACTTTCTTCCGTCTCTTTTAGGGGTAATAATGACAACTTTTTATGTTAAACACATTTGCTTAAAAGCGCTTTTTGGTGCAGTTTTTATGCTCTGTCGTATGGTGCTATCTTTTTTTTGTTATAAAGCATGTAAAACAAGTTTGACAGCTTTTTCTTGAAAATGTCAAATTTTCATAACTTGAAAGTCTTCATATTTTTGTAGGAATATGCTGTTTTTGGTAGAGACTATTCTTCAATCTATTGCAAATTTGGAAGCTGACATTATAAGCTATCAAATGAGCTTTCTGAATCTAAATATTACTTACCGTATTTCCTCTAATATAACCACCCGCTCTAATAAACCCACCCCCTCAACTTCCAGTGTCTGTATCTCGGAACAGAGTAAATATTCTGCAAAGCTGTTTTTTGCGTTTTCTTAGTTCCCACGAGCTCTACCGATTCCGCTTTTTGGATTTTGGTTGAAGCCACTAAAATCTTAAAATGACTCTAATAAACCCACCCCTCAGAAGGGGTTTGAAAAATAAACCCACCGGTGGTTATATTAGAGGAAATACGGTATTTTAACACAAGATATAGCGTTCTGAATGTTGACGATGCCGAGTTTCCAGCATTTTTTGAAAAGGGGCGCTGAGAGACTCTAAAGAGCACGACTGAAAAAATAAATTGCGCTTTTTTCAGCACGAAAAAAGTGATCCTATCGTGCGTGTTACTACATTTGAGTAGCGGATTGTTAAAAAGATTTATATTTTGGGACCCAAAATCTTTTTTATTTTGACGTTTTACGCCAAAAATATGTTTTTTGACAAGCAATAAGCAGTAGATAAATTTTTTTTTCAAAAGTAATCAAATGTACTTTTTTTTTTAAATTTTCATTCTCATCCTTGCTGCGGTCCTTTTAAATAAAGACCTGAATATAAGGTCACCAAAAATTTTGGCGTAAAATTTTGTTGACTCTTGCTTGAATTATGTTGTCTCTACCAAAAATCCTTATTTATTTTGCCAGTTTAGAAATTTTTTGAAGTTGTAGAATTTTATTCAAATTTATTTTTCAAAAAGTAGATCATGAGAGCTGTTGTCCAGCAATTATTTTACCAATCAGAGCTAGATGAACAACGCAACAGTGGAGATCAGCGGCCACGACCAAATCATAGCCGACAGCAGTACATAGCTAAGTGGACTGAAAAGCAACTTGCTAGTCGGATGACTCAGATGGGCATTGGAGGCAGGCAAGCTGTAAAAAAGATAATCACTGCAGGTAGTAGTCATAGTGACCGCGCTTTTTGAAATTTGGACGGCGTCCCGTCCCCGTCCCAAACCTTTTTGACCGGCCGTCCAACCGGCCGTCCGAAATTTTTTTCTCACGGCCGGCCGTCGGCCGGCCTTCCAATATTTCGCCGTCTTGCTGAAAATTTCGCCGGCCGTCTGCCGGCCGTCCGACTAAGATTTTCTAACTCCGGCCGTCCGCCGGCCGGCCTAAATAGTGAAAAAAGTTTTGTGACAAATTTTTTACTTAAAATATTGAAAAAGTTTAGCAAAAAATATATTTCGAGTTATATATCAGAAGTATTCGAGCCTTTATCAGTTCTTCACTAATACTCACTCTTTTTCCTTCCGCATGCATTGTAATTAGAAAAGAGATTCTTTCAGAAGCACCAGACGAAGCCGGAATTATCAAATTATCGATCGCTAACTTTTTTATCGGCCCATTTGGCTAATTTTTTTTGTTGTTTTAGAAAAAGTTAGTGTCTTTACCTCGTTTGTCCAAAACGTAGCTGCTTTTGTGTTACCAGCCTCTCGAACGCAGCGATGCAATACATCTTCTACAAGGTCGTTGGTAGATTTTGATCTCAAAGGGACATGAACTGTCCCTTTGAATTTTGGTAGAATGTTTTTTTTTCAAGACTTTTGTTAGAATAAAAATTACAAGTCCAAAATTTTATCGGTCTAGTGAAGGACGGTGTCAGACGGACCGGCCGTCGGCGGCCCCGTCCGAGTTTGTGGTTGCCGGCCGTCTGCCGTCTTGGATGTTTTAAGCCGGCCGTCTGCCGGCCGGCCGTTCGGACGGCAGGCCAAGCCGGCCGTCCGACCGTCTAGTTTTTGGGTGCCGTCCGGACGGAGACGGGGAGGGACGGGCCCAGCCGGACGGGCAGTCACTATGGTAGTAGTTATTTAAAACTAACAGATTTAAATTGAAAAGGGAGTACATTTCATAGTCCGACTGCAAGAAATATCTAAGAACTTTGTTTTGCTAATCCACATGATGTGAAAATAACTCTAATGTGTGGATACAGTCAACCCTCGGTATAGTAGTATATAAATAGAATAATAAATAGGAGAAACGAAAAACAATCAAAAAATAGTCAAATAAAGTATGCATGCTCGTAGTGGTATTCGAACGATTCGGACTATAAAATGTACTCCCATTTTAACGAGGGCAAACCTTTTTCTTGCCGTAAAAATACTTTTTTTTGCCGTAAAAATACTTTTTTTTGCCGTAAAAATACTTTTTTTTTGCGGCAAATATACTTTTTGTTGCCGCAAAAATACTTTTTGTTGCCGTAAAAATACTTTTTTCTGCCGCTAAAATACTTTTTTTTCTGCCGCAACGAATATTTTCTTTTGCCGTGGAAAGTCGTTTTACAGCGAGAAAAAATTTGCGGCAAAAAAAAGTTTTTTTACGGCAGAGTGTCATTTATTAGAATTGGCAAAACTTTTTAAAGGCTGAAGCGAAAATGGGGACCAGCGGAGAGAAATTTTTTTGGGCTATATAAAGTTAAATCGAGTTTCGACTGTAATGAAATAATTTTTTAAAATAATTTCGTCGGTAGTACAAAAATATACATACCTCCCTCCATCCACCCAATAATTTGTTGCCTTTTATGCTTATTGAAAAAATAATTTCCAGGCAACAGTCACAGCTCTAAAACACCTCTAAGCAACCTGCAACCAATTCTTCTCTCTCAAATGCAGGTTCCCTTGGTTCACAGGGGGTATCGCCTTGCCTGCCGAGTCATTTCAGACGCTTTAGTCGAAGTAGGCACTAGTGTGCTAATAGAAGACTTAAGAGATGATGTGGAGGAGCTGATTCTCTTCAACTTCCAATATGATTTAACAAACACCACTTGGCTTAGTAAGGGCACTATTATGATGATCAAAGAGCCCTACTTGAAGCATTATTGGAGTGGATCCGGACTCCAGATCAGAGTTGATACCCCCTCAAATGTGATCTTTATTGATGAATCAGATGAGCTGCGATTGCAAGCATATGGTGCTTCCAAGTGGCATGTCCCATCAAAATTGACATTTGACCAGCTTCGCCAGAGAGGAAACGATTGCTATGCTGATAAGAACTATGAAGCTGCTCTAAAATGGTACAAAAAGGCAATGTTGCTTGTACCGAATTCCCCGGTTATTTACCTCAACCAGGCAGCATGTCTGCTGGAGCTTGGCTGCTATTGTGAAGCACATGTACAGGCTGGTGAAGCTCTCAAGAGTGGAGCTGACAAAAAGAAATCGATTTATCGGTGAGTTGTTGGTTTACTGTAAGCTACAATTTTCGAGGGAAATTGGTTGATATTTTTTCGCAATAACAGTTCAAAAACACATCATCAATACTATTTTACTTTAAAAAGGAAGCTCTAATTGAATGATTTAAACCAAATTTAGGCTAGGCAAAGCAGCTTATGGAATGCGTGAATGGCAATTGGCTATCGAACACTTCAAATGTCTGCACCATGATTACCCTACTGATAAAGAAGCTTTAAACCTTCTTAACAAGGCTAATGCCAGACTTCAAGAATCTGTGACAGGCAATTACAACTTGAATGAGCTTTACAAACAATCCGTACTGCAAAAACAACTCTACATGGATGCAGCCGATTATGTTGGGCCTGTGGAAATAGTAGATGTAAAGGGTAAAGGCAAAGGACTAGTAGCTACTAGTAATGTCCAGAAAGGCACACTTCTTCTGGTCTCTAAAGCATTTTGTCTGGCTTCTGAAGATGATTTGAAAGCCGACCTTTACTCGATCAACACTTTTGAGAAGACAAGAGAAAGTAAGAAGCAGGCCCTTTGCATTATTAAAGCTATTGAGATGCTCAAAAAGAACCCACACAAAGCCAGTGATTTGTATGCATTGTTTGCAGGAGATATGCCTAGGGGTGTAGAAATCCCATCAGGTTAGTACTCAGTAGCTTTTATAAACTTTTCTGAGCCTCTAAAATGAAAGTAAAACATCCAATTGTGGTTTGTCGTATTTTTCCTAATTACTCGACATGTCGAGTTATTATTTCAATCCCTAAAAAAATCAGTAAAATTTTGAGTGGATCTTAAGACTTTCGGCTGAAAATTGAAAATCCAAAAACAGTATCAGTAAAGGTAAGTAAGAAAAGGCAAAAAACAGCATCTCAAAATAATTTCTCCAGGCTGAGATTTAAGTATTCAAACTAGGGGATATTGAGTAATGGATACTGTCGAGTAATTAGGAAAAATACGGTATTGTCCTATTGGTAAATAGGGTGTAAAAGGAAAAATCACCGAGTCAAAAATAAAAAAACTGAAAAAGGCTTAAAAAATCAGTTACCCGAAATTTTTTTGAGAACTCGAGTCAATATTGAAAAAAAAACAGCTCAGTTCACTGAGGTTTTTTACAAAAGGCTCGAAAACCTTTTTCATAGTCTTTCATTTGTGACCATTTTATAAAAAGGTTCAAAGAAGAAAATTTTAGAGGATAAAGTTTTTTTCCAAATGGCCCAACTAGTTTTTAAAACACACATTCTCTAACTATAGACATCTCAATTAGAATTTTTGTTACCTCAATTTTCTCACAATTTTCAGTTTTCAGCTCATTTGTAAGAGCAACTTCTTACAGACCTGTATTTTCAGATTCGCAGCTCGACTTATGGCCAATTTGAAATTCGGCCCATTTTGAATGCCTGAACCATGGTTATTTTCGTTCTTGAGCATATATTTTTATTTCTTAAATAGTACCCCTCACACATTATATACCATTTGACGCAGAATTGAGCGGGATTTCCGATAATAATGTTAGTTTCTGCTTGTCGCCATATTTTTGTGAAAAAAATTAATTAATAAACAAAAGTCGAGTTTCGCAAAACAAAACTTTTAGACAAAACCCTAATTTTCATAAAATTAAAGAGTGGCCGTAAACTTTTTCAGAACAGATTCAGAAAGCGCATCAAATTCTGCACATGATAAACAAAAAAGTTAAAAAAGGCATGCGTTGAAAAGCTTTTTTTATGACGAACAATTGTGCACTGAATGTCTTTTGTCGGCTATCTTCCCGGAACCCTCAAGTTCCAATATCTTAGCTCTCTTTTAAGCACAAATACGTAAAATTGAACTGGCTTCAAAAACTTTTTTCTTGCCCTCCAAATTGGAATTGGTGGATTTCAGCTTGGATTCTTGGTGGATGGTTGGGTTCAAACTCAATTTTGGGACAGTTTTTGCAATTTAATGTCTGATATCTTTCCGGAAGCCCTGAGTTCGATATCTTGGCTTTCTCGTAAGCACAAACACGTATAATGGAAGTGTTGTATCCTTTGGAATAGCTTGAAAGAGATAGAAGAGCACACGACTTCTTAATAGCTTTATTCCGACACAAACTGATCTGAACACAGTCGTTCAGATCCTTATATACTAACAAAGACAACGAATAGCGTTGAATCGCTACGAGACAAATAGCGATTCAAAAACAGGACACAACAGGAAGTTGCTTCTAAAAGATTTTTCCTTGCCCTCCAAATTGGTAATGATGGATTTTAGCCTGGATTTAAGGTGGATTTTTGTGTTCAAACCCACTTTTCTGCAAATTTTTGCAAATTTATGCCAAATATCTTTGCAAACCCTCAACTACAACATCTTGGCTTTCTTTTAAGCACAAACACGTATAATTGAAGTTGCTTCTAAAAAAAATTCCTTGCCCTTTAAATTGGTGATGGTGGATTTTACCCCGGATTTAAGGTGGATTTTTGTGTTCAAGGATACTTTTCTGCCAGGTAGGGTGAGGGTAGCCAGATAGGTTATTTAAGTGTCCAGGAGGAATCTCTACAGTCAAAAGTTAATATAAAGTACACCCTGAGGACCAGGTCAGGTGTACGTTATAGTAGGCGAAATAGGCAAGGGTAGGCGAGGTAGGCGATTGGGCGAGAATAGGCAAGGGTAGTCGAGGATAAGTGAGGTTGGGTGAGGATAAGCGATGTAGGCGAAAATGGGCGAGGATAAGCAAGGGTAGGCGAGGATAGGCGAGGGTAGGCGAGGTAGAGTAAGTGGGTTAACAGGTAGGGTGGATGATGTACCCTAACCATCAACCCACTCGAAAGATTAATCTACCTGAACTACTAATGTAGATGAAGCACTAATGTTCCCTAACCACAGGAATAGTGCCCGAACAACTAATGTTCCCGAACCGCATAGGCGCCTGCAGACCCTAGCCGAATAGTATGTTACAGGTGAGAGTGATGTAAACAATATCCACTTTTTAGAATGAAAAACATGTCAAAGTATTATTAAAGACAATGAGTTGTTCTTTCAAATGAGATCAAAAATAAAAACCGTGGAAAAATCCAGGTACGAGGTCTAGTCCACACTCCGAGAATCTGTGTTTCAAGGAACTAACACATAGCCTATGCAATTTTAAGTCAAGTTTAAAATCCCAAAAATTTAATATTAACTCAATCGCTTTTTTTCATACGGAAATTTCGTTTAGAAGTCTTTGATTACAGCTGCGTGAAATACAATTTGACACTCGTGAGATAAGTGGAGTGGGATTAATATTTTAACACATTGCAGGAGTGATTGATACAGCTCGTATTGAAAAATTTGCACGTACAACAGGATTGCTCTGGAGCCGGAATTTGATGTATCACAAGTTGACGAACATTTTCCAGTAAAAGAGAAGGATCCCTGCTCTGGTATATGGATTTTGCCTTCTTTTATTAACCACTCTTGCTTGGGTAAGTGGTCATACATAAATTATGGAACTGAATAGGATGTTATTAAGTTGAGGTTGAGATCATAGGCTGGATTAAATACCGGATGTTCAAAAAGTTCCGTCTTTTTTCAAAGCTGCTGGTTAGGTACTTTATATATTTCGAAAAAAATCTCTGAATCTCATCTTTGAAATAGGTATTAGGTTTAAAATTCAAAAAAAATATTTTTTGAAAAATTTCAAAACAAAAGAGACAGCCAAAAAAATATTACGAAGCATTTTTTAAAAAAATGGGTCTTTTCTTAGGGCTTCAAAACAGATTTATAAAGTCAGACCGAAAAATCTGTTAAAAGGATCTTGTAGCGCTTTTCAAGAGCTTTCAGAATCATCTCCCAGAATTTATTTTCGATCAAAATTTGCTCAATACACAATTGTTACAAAATATGCAACTTTGTCAAAATTCGTCGAAAATCCTAATTTTCAGTTTTTTCCGTTTTTCAAATTTTACGAATTTTTTGAAAAACGATATCTCTTGGTCAAATGAAATCTGTAACGTGAATAAAAAAGCTCTAAGTCGGCAATACAAGATGACTCTAACTGATATTTCTTATGAACGCACAAGCTTCTCAAGTTTAGACTTTTAACTCAAAGAAATGCTTTGCAATATTTTTTTGGGCGTCCCCTTTGTTTTACGATTTTTTTAAATATTTTTTTTTAAATAAAACCTTTTACTCTAGTTGAAAGAAAACATTTAGGCTACGAAATGGTATATTGGACTTTTTCGGAATATATGAAGTACCTAACCAGCTGCTTTGAAAAAAATGGGAGCTTTTTGAATATCCGGTAAACATTTCGAGTTAATAAGATCACAAGTCTAGGCGAAAAATCCCTAGTACAGGTTAGATGTCTGAAAATGGTTTATAGCTATTATAATCACAAATTGTGATATTTTGTGAGCAAGATGCACTTCAGTAGCTGTGTGACACAATGTGTGAAACAAAAATAAAACATATAATTAAACTGAAGACAAAAAATATTGTCCGCCAAGGACAGCTAGAAATAGATAGACAAGTAAGTTGAAATTTGTTGGAAAACCTAATACTTAAAACTGAAAACAGCCAAATTTTATAGTTAGTGTTTTATTTTAAGAGACTGCCCTGCAGATTTTCTATGGAGATACAATGTTTGTTTATGCCGTGAAGGATTTGAAACATGGACAAGAAGTTACTATGAGAAATGTAAACAGCTTTGCGTCTTATGATATGAGGACAAAAGGCCTGACACATCCTAAACACATTGTCTGCCAGTGCCGTTTATGTCTTTTAGACCGGTCTGATCCTGTGTACGAACGAAGAGAAGTTCTAAATATGAAGTGCCATGCTTCGGCTAAATTTATGTCTTTAGTTGGTGAGATTTAAAGTTTGACAAAAGGATTGAGTTATTCTTGCTGGTCAGACTATAGTAAACAAATATACGCAAACATGTTATTTAAGTTAAGAGCATACTTGCACGGCCGTCGGCGGAACGCCGGCGGCCCACCGGGTAAAATTGGCGATTTTGGAGCACCGGCGGTCGGAGCCCCGCCGACGGAGGCGGCGAAATTTTGAAAAAGCCGGCGGCGAGGGTGGCGTTTATTTTTATAGACCCGGTTTTTATAAACTTTCATCACATTTTTTTAATTTTTTTATTAGTAAAAATGACTAATTGAACATGTGTAAAAAAGATATCAAGGTTCTTAAAATATAATGCTCTTATGGGAAGATAAATTTTTTCAAATAAAACTTACTTTTTTCCCGGAGTCTTCCTTCGGGAAGGAGATTTTTTAAAATGCCGGCGGCGGCGGAGGCGGTGGCGCATATTTTTGAAAACTACTGGCGGAGGCGGCGGCGCTTTTCATTTTTTTGGAGAACGTGCAAGTATGGTTGCGAGAATTCTTGGTCAGCCAGAGCTATCGACCGGTCAACCAGATAAAACCAGTGAGGTTGATAAACCAATTGATCTTTCAGGTTAATCGGTTCATAAACCGGAAACCAATCGACTGGTTGTTTTCAACTGGTTGTTGATTGGAGCGCATAAAAAACAAAGAGTGCCCAAGACTGCGTATGAACCTTTTTTCAATTAGACCAAAGATTTATTTATCAGAACTTTGTTGTCCCCGATGTTTTTCAAAATTGTTTAGCGCGGTTAGCTTAAAAAACGTTTAAAAATATGTAAAAATATGTGAGTAAAAAGAAGTGCTTAAAAAAGAGATTTTATCTCAATTTGTGCACTGTCCACTCTTTTGTATTATTAGTAAATTTTATTCACAAATTTCACCCTTTTTTGCATTCAGATCCACAAAAAGCCTTGCAAACTATTAGTGCTGTGCTGCCTCAGGTAAATCAGAATTCTACGTTAATCATAAACACAAAGCACAGTTTTCAACCGAAAATGACTTTCTTGTGTCTATCAACTTGAAAAAGTCAGCTTTTGACAAAGGGTTATAATATTTTTATATTTCACAGAGTGATTTCCAAGACAAAAATTTTTATCCGAAAGGTAAGAGTGTAAACCATTTTTTATTATATTTTTAACGTAAACTCGAAAAATCATTGGAGATTAAAAAGTAGAACAACATGTCGTTCTATTAGAGAAAATACGGTAAACCTTTTGGGCTCTATATGTATTCGAGGGTACGTCCAAAAAAATATGCACTAGTCGCCCCTGGATTTTTTTTGCAAAAAAATGCTTGGTCCCCCTGTGGTTTTTTCGGCAAAATTTTTTTCTCTCAATTTTTTTTATTTTAATAGACTTAGGCAAGGGTAGATGAGCGTATGTTAGGGCAGACTCAAACATACTTTTTAAAGCTTAGAGAAGTAAGAAAAGCATGTTTGGGTTCGTTTTAACATAAACTGGCCTACCGTCGTCTAAGCTTAAATCAGCTTGGAGGACCAAGACAAATTTTTTTTTGACATTTTTTATGCCAAAAATTACTTTAGCTTAAACATGGTTAAAAGTGTTTATAAATATTTTCTAAGACAAAAAAATTTTTTGCAAAAAAACAAAAGGGTGACCAAGGCATATTTTTTGGGCGTACCTTCGAACACATATAGAGCCACCTCTTGTTAAGACTAAAATTTTAAGTTGAGAAATTCTTATGGTCAACGCCATGAACTGAAAACTCAGCTGATTTCGTCTTTGGCGGATGTGGCCACTTTCTTTATTAAAATCAATAAATACAAAGAAGCAATTGCACTTCTAAAAGAGGCAGATCAATATGTGGGAGAAGAGTTTTGGCATGTCTACGGAGTGTTCATCCGCATTAATATTGCCTACTGCTACTTTGCGTTGAGAGATTCAGCTCAGGCCAAGAAATATGCCTTGGAAGCAGTAGCTATGAACAAGCTTAGATTTCACTGGGATGTTAATTTGTTCAAGATGATTTTCCCCCAATCTCGCAAAATATTGAACTAATTTTCAGGCACATTTTCAAATTAAAAAAGTTTTTGTTAGTTTTTGTATTTTTATCAAACTTTATTTCACACATTATGCGCTTTCTTTTTAAGAAAATATTTAGCATTTCTACAACTTTTTACTTTATCGACACTTTATTACCACTCTGAAAACAGACAAAATGCAGGCAAAAATTTTATTTTTTATTTTTCTGCCATTTATAACTTTCTTTTGGGGACGCGACCGACTCGCCAACGGCAGAAGTAGCCAACTGCAGAACTCGCCAACGAAAAATTTGCCAACGGCGAAACTAGGTATCGGAAAACTCGCCAAAGACAAGTTCGATTTAACGGCCCACTTAGGACCGGCCCTAGTGGGCCGGTATATCGAAATTTTTGTTGGCGAGTCGATTGCGTCCTTTCTTTCTCTATTTTCCTTGCTATATTTTTTAAATAAGTTTTTATTTTACACATTGCCTTACTACAACTATTTACATTGATTATTAAAAAGTAGAACTAATTAGCCATAATTATAGTTCTGACCGTATTGTTGTTGTGATCGGTAATTATCATAGGTAGAGTCATGTCTGGAATATAGAGTATGGCTGAAGCCCCAGAATATTACAATTAGACATAGAATAAAGCAAATGACTACAATCACAAAAAATACAAGTGCTATTTTCTTAGTATTATTTTCTACTGGTCTTATAGGTTCTTGGAATGCTGGTGAAAAGCCTAAAATGAAATGCTTGCTAGTGGCTCTAGTGGAAAATACGTTTCCATTTCTTTCCTTAGTAACCTCCTTTTGTTTTTTTTATAAAAAAATGCCTTGCTCCCCCTGTCCATTATAGTTATGTTAATATGGTGATTACAGTGATCTTGGTGATTATAGTTAACATGATCACCTACAAAACAACAGGGGGATCAAGGCAAAAAATGAAAACGTATTGACCACTAAAGCCAAATGCTTGCAAGTTGTTTTTTTCTCTCCTAGTTTTACAATTTTTATTATCCTTAACTATAAAAAGCTTTTTTCTCATACTGTCACTCATTTTTAGGGTTGTTACGAAGTTAACTGAATTTTTAAATTTTTTTGACCTTATTTCTTGTTTTTATGCCATTTTTTCTCCAAAATCTTGAGCACTTTACACCACGATTGGTAGCTGAGAATGTAAGCTACAGAATGGTATAAAAGTTTTTTGGTTTATTTCACAATATTTTATATATTTTATATTCATTTATATTTACATATTTTATTGGAAATACGTTCGAGCTTTTTCGAGTTGTTCCGCTCGAAAAGCTCGAACGTATTTTCAATAAAATATAAATGGCATAAACACACAGAAATAAGGTCAAAAAATTTTAAACATTAAGTTAACTGTGTAACAATCCTGCTCATTTTCAAATTTTTTTAAAGCAATAATTTGATTTTCCTAACTCTCTAAGATTTTCGGTGGCTATCTGCTTGCTATTAAAAAAATTAAGGACATCCAAAAATAAGCATACAAAATAATGGCAAGCAAAAAGGTATTTTTTAAAAAAAAGAATTCGGCAACTTGTTTAAAAAATGAAGACCTACCTCTCTGACCATTATAAACCTGGTTAGTATATTTTTCTTGCTGAAATTGCTGAGGATAGTAAGTAGGATGGGGGTTATATTGAGTTTGGTTTTGGTAAATATACGGGTCACCCATTAGAAATCAAAATGAAATATTTTTAAACAACCGTACAGCTGCTAAAGTATTGGGTGGTGCAATAAGTAAGCAATAGAAGTGTAAAAGTGCTTCAAACAGTTTTGTTTACAAAAAAAGAAGAATTGTTTAGGTCTTTGTCATGCTTGTCGTCCTTGTCGCTGTCCTCCGTGCTTGTTTGTTCTGGCATTCAAACACTGTTTACACAGCCTATTTCTCTTAGCTGATGTTAGAAAAACAACAAGAAATCTTTTTACTAATCTTTCGACTTTTTTAAATGTTTTGGCAAGATTTAAAACAAAATTTTTATTTTTAAAATAAACAACAAAGTGCATTTTTGAAAAAAAACAAAATAAAAATGGTTAATTCTATCCCATTCTAGGATACTTGAATGCAAATTGCTGGTTGGAAGTGTCCATCAAAGTCTTGCGCTAAAATATCAGTATAAAATAAATGGAATTTTTAAAAGAACAATTGAGGAATACACCCAGGGCCGCAATTTAGGGGTGGAGTTTGAGAATAGGGGTGATCACTCCCTTCCCCCTTGGGAACTAAATCCTACTTACTTCAATGGGTGTCCGAAAAATTACACCCCCCCCACGCTTCGGGTTATCCTCCTCCCTCTTGACTGAAAAATTAGGCTAATAATCCCCCTTGAAAAAGTTGAAGTTGCGGCCCTGAATACACCCCCGCTCAAGTTCCCATGGCTGAAAATTACATTAGATCGAGAGTTGACTGTAAAGTCACACTCCGGTTATCCGCTACTCCAGAGACCAGGCTTAGGGTGGTGGATAACCAATGTTTGACTGTATAGTATGAACTTTGAAAGCTACCACTTTACAAAAGTTTTGTTAATTTTACCTGTGCAGGTGACAATTTAGAGGCTGGAATTTCCTGGTCGTTCAAAACCTTTAAAACTTCTAGTGGATAATACTTATTCGTATATGTGTGATCCAGATTCCTTGTTTTTTGAATGACACAGGGTAGGTCTGGTCGTCTGAGTTTGTAACTGTATATGTGTTGGTAGTAACTGGAAACCGACATATAAACTCTATTTGAAACTACTTTTATTTCATTCGCAGATCGCTGTGTTACGTAGAATATAGACACATTAATTCCAATTATGCCATGTACTGTGACCGTAGATATGCCTGCAACAGTATATACTTGATTTTTTTTATTGCAAGCAGTATGCATACCTCTAATATAGTGATCGATGGCACCGGTTTTAGTCAGTGATAGTCCAAATCGTTCCTCAACCAATCTGTCCACAGTAATTTCTGGAAAATACAAGACATTTTTAGTCGGAGGCGACGGTATTTGCATGATCGGCACTGACGCAAAGCTGGAAATGGTAGTTTTTTTTACTGAGTTTTATTTGCTGGTTCGTCAAGTTTTGGTTGGCGATCGTTTTTGCACCAAATTTGCTCTCTCACTCCTAGACAATTCTATTTTCTAACAGTGGTTTTTGTGCAAGATATTTCGGATATTTAGAAACAAAAATTAATTTATGGACAGAATTCTTTTTTTTCGACTTGGTATACTTTTTTGATCCTTAGAAACAACAATTTCGAGGCTGCACAATACAGTCAAGTCTCGATATAAGATACCCCAAGATACACCTCGATATAAGCCCCAAGTTATATAAACCCCTTTAAATCAGTCTCGATGTAAGATACACCTCTATACAAGATACACTTGGTCCGGTCCCGAGGGTGTATCTTATATCAAGACTTGACTGTAATGCTATCACCTAAAAAAGTCAAAAAGTTGAAGAGAACAAAGTGAAAAAAATTTGTACAAAAAATGGCTTCTTTGATGATTTGGGAGAAAGCTGTTTATCCCACAGTTATAGCGATCAGCCGGAGGTATCGGATTATTTCAGAATAGCGGATCGTATCGAGTTACCTTGAAACGAACATTATATTATCTTGAAAAATACAGGGTGGCTATTTTGCTTTCAGATTTAGTTGATATCTCTACTCTACTCACAATGAGTCGGCCAACAATATTATATCAAACTTTCTCAGACAAAAATTTTAGCAAGAGCGTCTACGGATGGATTACTAAAAATCCGGAAAACTTTAGCCCACTAAAAATTTGGAAAAACCAAGCTTGCGGCGAATTCAAGAGACTAATTATTTGTTATCATTTGGTGTTTTGCTGCAATCACATTAAAGTTACCTAGAGCCTTGTGTATTTCCTATATTTGAATCGCTTAAAAGCTCTTCAGGCATAATCTCTTCCAAAGCTAGGCACAACAATTTTTTTTGCTCTGTTGACTTGAAGAAAGATTCTCTTATTTTGCTATTTGCATCTAAAAATTTAGTTGTCGATTCTTCAATAGTCTTCAACTCATTTTCAACTTCAATTTTCTGAAGAAAATACTTTTGAGAGGTAGCTTCGAATAAGTTAGACTTATCTAAGCACATCTAAAAAAGTTTAATTGATAATATACGGACGCTGTTTCTTCTATATAAACTTGGATTTTTTTGTTACCAATCTAAGGCTTAGGCTCGAGGTGGATGAAATTTATTTATCCAGTGTGATTACCAATATACATATTATATACTAAAAAAGCTTATTTCTTCTTCTATCTTTTTTGATCTTTATCGTTTTATCTTATTAAAATTACCTAGGAGACTTATGACTTATAATGCGAGGGAATAACAAAGGGCCCACCGATGTGTAGAAGTGCCCATTTTCGAATAAACTCTAGTAATTTTAAATTCATTTTTATAATTGGCTCATATTTACCTTGATGTATCTAGCAAAAAGTTCTTCTGCCCTGTATCTAGCGTGGTTAAAATCAGTCATAGCCTGTTTGGTCAAATAAATATCGTCAGTGATTTCCTCTTTACTAAACGACGCATTATCTTTTAATTGTTGTATGAGTGTAGGTGTTGCCAATAGATCCGCTTTAATATGCGAATGACCATTGTGTGATTGGAGCATACATGAGGCACAAAGAAACAACTGAACTTTTAAGGCACTACAGTCAAACTTTGATGTAACATACACTCGATAAAACGTAAACCCCAATATAACGTACACCTGACCTGCACTTGGTTGGTCGAATTGAAATATAGGTCACTTGTTTCGAAATCCTATCTGAACCACCTTTTAGATTTGAAAAAAATCTGAATAAGCCATCATGTTCCCATAAAATCAGAGAGCCAAAGGTCACGGTCGAGGATCCGAGTGTTAATATATTCAAAATTTAAATGGATTTACCTTAGGATCATTTGCATTTGGAGAGCATGTCTGACATAAAAATAGTTTTTTAAGTAAAGCAGATTCGGAACATGAAGTGCAAGAAGAATTTTCTTCCAATCCTGCTGCTAGCTTCTTTGCTTTAGCTTTGTCAACCAGTCCTAAAAAATAAAAAAAGTGTTCAATACTTTTTATATGGTTTGAGACTTTTTTTGCCCAATTAGTTTACCTTTTATCAAATATACTGTGGGCAGAGGACTGTCCTTAGGTATTGCAACTAGAGTTTGGCAAGTGGGCAAGTAATCTTTACGGACTGTTTGGAAAATGAGACTGTTCGGGCAACTTTCTAAGACATTCTTCACAGAAGACATGTCCGCAAGGCAGTTGCTTAGGTTCTTCTAGTAATTCTAGGCAAACTGGGCAGTCCAATTCACTGGTAATAAGATGATTAGTGTTGATTGCTGCAGTAGCCATTTGTAAACTTAAAGGACCATTCTTGTTGGTGCAAATGAAAATTTGGCAAATTCAAATGCGTGCGGGATACTACTCTTCGGAGTCGTTTCGAGCGACTCCTAAGAGTACACTAAGAGACGAAAGAGAAGTGTCCCGCGCGAATTTGAATTTGTCAAATTCTCATTTGCATCAACAAGTATGGTCGGTGCATAGACGTTTCTCGAAAATGAAAAAAGTTTCATTTTCGAGAAACGTTTCTCGAATTTGAAACTCAAAAGAGTAAAATATCTCTAGGGGTATATATGTATACCTGTAAAGATACTTATTTAGACATACCAAGGGTATTTGGCCGCTTCGCGGCCAAAGACCAGCACACTCCACATTGCAAGGGATAAGCGTACATACATGTGTTAACCCCTAACCCCCGCAATGTGGAATATGCTGGACTTTGGCCATCACATTCAGCCAAATACCCTTGATATGTCTAAATAAGGTATACACCTAGAGATATTTTACTCTTTTGAGTTTCAAATTCGAGAAACGTTTCTCGAAAATGAAAAAAGTTTCATTTTCGAGAAACGTCTATACTCCGTATGGTCCTTTAAATTTAAGTATGAGTTAAGTATCGTCGACAGTGAGAATGCAGTTGCTCCTCGATTTAACTACCTTCGATACAACAAATTCCTTTTTTCCGATTTATTTTTTTAATTCAAAAAAAAAGTCCTATGTAGAGAAACTCGAAACAACGATCCTGCATTTAAAGATTTTTTTTAAAAAACTCACTTTGTCGAGTTCTTATTGTTGGGTTCTGCCTTGGTCCCCTGTCATTGTTTTTGGGATTTTTTGGCTTACGCAATGGTGGGTCACCGTATTTTCCAAAATATGTTGAGGTGTGTCCTTAACATACGCTGGCCTACCTTTACCTTAGCCTAAGCTTTGAAAAAAGGCTACGCCTAAAAACTTACAAAAAAATGGGGAATTGAGGTGAAACCCCCTCGCTTCCACCATTTTTTAGGTTATCTACGTAGGCTTTTAAGATTATTTTCTTAGGTTCCCCGTCTATTCTTATTCCATGAAAATAACAAATGAGAGAGCAAAAGAAGCATGAAACTCAGGGTACCGATGGTTATAACAGTCTGGATTAGACGCTTTACTCGATGTCATAGTCAAGCTTAAAAAAAGAAATACACTGAGTATTCACTCAATTTTGCAATTTTAATCAAATAAATAAATTTTTAGTTTACTTATTTATTTTTATCAAGCTTTTTTGATTGACAAAGCTTTTTTTAGCATGAATTACTGCTCCAAACGCCAAAGAGGCACTTTCGTCTAGTTGGACTCAGAATTTCACGCTGAAAACGATGTATTTTGGTTTGAAACATTTTCAACAAAAAAATTTCGCTAGAGCTTTCTGAAAATTTTGAAATTTTGATTTTTTTTTACTCGAAAGTACTGGGAACTTTTATGACTTTTAAAGCGATTTTTTGTAATTTTGGACCAACTATAAGGAAATTTTGTTACCTCAATTTCTAACCTTAATTTTTTTTATGCCTATCGTGTAGAGGAGGTTGTTTTAGTCGGGGTATCACAGATCAAGTGTCGGGAAGAGTCCAACTTTCAAGGGTCACTGCCCACTAGGTAAAATCCACTATCTTTTTGTTTTTGTTTGTTTCACAACACTTTTAAATGGAATGTATATCATGTGATATGCTACTCGACTCAGAAAGAGAAGCTCTATCATGCTGCAAAAAAAGATTTTCTTAAATGGTTTAAAAAATAGAGAAAACCGCTTTTTAAAAGTTATCGTCTAATCTGGCAATGTCAAGCAATGTTGGGTTCGACTGGTAGTTCGTTCTATATTTCGAAAAAAAATTGCAAACAAAAAGTAATTTTAAAACATTATTGACCAAATCAGCGAATTCAAATTTTGCAAATTGCTGTGCCTAGCAAGTTTCATGGTTCTTTATAAGTTTTTTTGAGAAAAGATTTATGTGAATAAATCATTTATTGGTCTGAGTGATGTCTACGGAGATGGAACAATCAGTCGAAGTCAAATTCGTCAAAGTCGAAGTCAAATAAACTAGTGGCTCCAGCGCTTCAGATCTGCAGCGATACCGGCTACTACATTGGTTTCGACCACCACATTAATTGGTCAAGAATCGGCAGTCCGGCAAGATTCAGGATGACTTTAGGGAACTAGTTCGTCATTGTCAAAACCCAGATTGCGTTCAAGGAAATCTTCTTCGCCGTGGAATCGACCATTCGCCTAGTAAATGAGAAGTCTTTATCGAAACTAATGTAGCATATAGATGTTCTTTAGAATTATTATTTGGGCAATGCGTTCAATAGTTTATATGTTCATTTGTCGAAGAAAGTTGAGTGAAATTCCTTGATAATTTGCCCGCAAAAACCAATTTATAAACTAAATTTGTTAAAAATGGGTTGCCTAGAAATAGCGAATGCCTTACTGATATATTTTCGACCAATCGAAATTTAATATAAAAAACATAATTGTTTACTAATTTTTAAAAGAAGAGTGCTTGTTATTATTAGAAAATTCTAGCAAATTTGTTGACGTTTATTAAAAGAACCAGTGGTTATTACAGATAAACTGTCACTTATTTTCCAGTTTGCTATGATGTTATTGATGCTACAAAAATTTTAGAATGAAGGCGGCTGTTTTAAGTACACATGTAGTTTATTTTTCAAATAATACAAAAATTTAGCGTAATTTTGTAAGGATTGCCCAGCTTGCTTTCCCGCATTCCAGCGAAGACCCTCACGGCCCTCAAAAACTGCATTCTAGTGCATTTAAAAATAAACAAAACGCCAAGAATTTCAAAAAAACTTTTTCTGCGTTTTCTAAACAATTTTTAGCTTTCAGATACTTTGCTTGAATTTTCCCATATTTTCTATAATTTTCAGTGTTTATTGACTACGATATGCAAATTTTGACGAAAAATTCTAAAACTTGTTTTCTGGACTAATTCAAGCATTCTGATGATGGTTTGGCAGTACTGAAGTCACATTTTGCTAGATTTACGAAAACTATAAAAATGCCGTAGAAACGAATGGCCAACAAAAAATTAGATCAAAAACACAGCACAACTATGGCCCCGCAACTATCTTAAATCACCAGATTCATGCAATGGTACCAAAATAACATTTATTTTGCGGAAACTCAAAAGTAAATGTACGATATAACGCAACATTGGATTCATTTACAACATTTTCCTGAAATATTATCCTTCTTCAACAAAGCTTCTTGGCATCCTTGCTATTGAAGATATCCAAACAGTCATTATGGACGATGTTGAGCCTGAATAAGATTGTTTCACACCTGAAAATGGAAATTCACAGCAACAAAACTTACATGAGGCCATCCGACGGAGGGAAAACGAGATTAGATGAGGCGGATGACACAATCTTGGCTATCTTCTGGACTGCACGGATCTTGCGCAACTTCAGAAAACCAGGATCATTGTTCATTGACTCACGCAGCTGAAAAAGTCAATTCGCAAGCCATTCGGATTAATGAGACTCTAAATCAACATCCCTCAAGGACGATCCCTCGGGTTGCAGTTAATCTAAGTGTCTACTATACTACAACGAGCTTATGACTTACCATATGAGCAGTTTCAGCCTCCCTTACAGCTTTATTCCCTTACGATGGCGCAACGCACGACCCACCAAAGAATCAAAAAAACGACCGACTGAGTGATTGGCGAGACGTTGATCAGACTGGAGCGGCTGAGCGCATCAATTTTCAACGAAAGCTTGGCATCTCTTTGGCGCTCATCTTGGCACTTCTTGCTTCCATCAGAGCCCTTCTTGCTTCAGAAGTCCTTAGAATGCTAGCTTGCTTTGTTTCTGGCTCTTTCTGCACTGCAGTAGCGTGTCTTGTTCGGAGCATTAGGCTTGCCTGAAAATGCAAAAAAATATACTGTAATAAACGACAGACAAAAAGTGCAAAACCACAGAGTTTTTCACACGATCTTTATAGCAAAATGTAGCCTGTGTATTCAGGCACCAGAAAAGTCAGAACGATTTTCGTAAAATCAGAATTTGGAAAACTAGAGATCGTTTGAAGCAAACAACTGGCATTTTCTCGAGTAAAAATAGGGGTTTTGGGTTTTTCATCTAACTTTTGCATAAGGTACCTTAAATTTGCATTTTTTGCATACTTCCTTGGTACTAAAATGCAGCAAATTAACTCGTCTATAGGGCCTCCAGTTGCGTTTCAAAAAAATCTGACAAAAAAATATGCTAGGATCTCAATCAAGTCAACTAAATGAAAAAATATCTTTGAAGATTTTTATCGAAATTATTTATAATTTTGAAATTTTACATGTTTTATGGGCAAGTGATGGCTCATTCGAAAGCCCATAATGCGAGGAATTTTTCGGTTACCGTATTCTCTCTAATAGAGGGTCGACCCGTCTATTTTTCATCATCCAAAAATATTTTTGACTTCATATTAAAAATGCAATAAAACATGGTTTACCCCCCTAGTTTTGGTCTCGTAGGCGACCCGTCTATTAGAGAGGACCCTTTAAATAGAGAGAACCCGTCTATTAGAGAGAATACGGTATATGCATGTTAAACTGGAACGGAAAAAAATCAGATGAGAAGCACAAAACAAAAAAGGTATAAAATTGACCATTATTGATAGTTTTGAGTTTGGCGCCAATTTCTCCTAATGCACTAAGATTCAAATTTCGAGGGCCGTGCCCTATAGGAAACTATATGGGATATTTCCAGTGAAATATCGCCAAAAAAATTTGAATCTCAATTTGTCGCCTCGCTTCAATGTTCCTTCCTTGATGGACGCCAGTGATATTATTTGCGATCAGTCCGTGGGCCTAATCTGGCCACGTCAAACCCATGAGTCGCTTCCAACCAGTTCTACCTCCAGTGCTATTTCTCATTGTGGCTACAGCCATACCAGCGTTTCTGTTCTTTCTAAGAAAGGCTCATTCAGAGCTTTGTTATCCAGTCTTGAGTCTCAGACTCCATCCAGTTCTACCTCTAGTACTATTCGAGCTGACATGCCTAAAGCGTCCTCATATCCAGTGCCCGTGCTCAAAGGCCGGCTTAATTTCCAGGTTGCTACTTGCTCTGCTGGTGCCTCTTTGGTTTCGTCCGCCTCGTGCAATCAAGTTTCGCACATGGTTTAGCCTTCCGCCTCCAGTCACGTCATATCTCCTGCGCCGGTGATGGGTGGTCCAATCAAGCCAAGCCTTTACTATTTTATTATTTATAATACCGTATTACACCTAGTTTAGCCCCTGAGGCTAAATTTTTCGGATGCCCAAAAATCTTGAAATTGTAAATCGAAAATGGCCCTAACTCTGAAGTTCTAGTCGAAAAAAAGAGGGCTAAATTAGGAGGGGGGGGAGGGTAAATTGGAGGAAATACGGTAGTTGTTTTTTGAATATTTGTCGAAAAAATCTGAACTATTACTTTTTATTTGCACTTTTCTGTGATCAAACACCCGAAATATTTATATACCTGGTGTTTGTTTATAATAAGATGATTTCAATTTCTAAAAACTATTAAGATAACAAAAAAACAACCCATTGTTCTTACTACCCTTCTGCCAGGCTCGCTTGTCAATAGTTTCTTTGGTATACTTTGGTCTTTGTCAATAAAAATAACAAAAACAACTCTGTCCAGGAAGTATTTCCTGGGAAAAATACACCCAACATTTTTTCGCAAAATACAAAAAACAAAAATTCGAAATCAGCCTGTGGTGTCAGGCTGATTTTTTGAGTGATTAAAATTGCGTGGACTTATCAAAGGAGGACAGACTGTAAGAGGGGAGTTTGACTGGAAAATGAGATTCACCCAACCTCAATTAATTTGATTTTTATTTAAAACCCCTTATTTCTTTACACGAAACGATTAAATCGTGAATCCAACCGACGAAAAATATCAGATCACTCATTCGAAATATTTTTTTTTCGAAAAAGTTCGCCCTGGTCTAATTCAAAGGCGTTCCGGTAGTTTTCGAAGTTATTGTAGAACGTACGTTTTTATCGGTGCTATCGTGTAATAAGCATTCACAAGTTTATTTTTAAATAGGCGCTAGAAAGCAGGGCTACGTTTGTAGCATAAAGTTGTGAAAACCCCGTAAATTAAAATTGCTAAAAACGTAAGTTCCGAAATAATATCGAAAAAGTTCCTGACAGCCCTGGTTAGGTTGGCATGAAATTGACATCGTTGGATATTTTTCAAATTTTAGCTGCAACTTAATACTAATTTTTTTGTATTATAGCTTAAATGGAAGCCCAGAGTCTTCGCTACAAGGAACCCCGGGCCACAAAGCGGCTATAGCATACATTTGGCAAAAACGAAAGTCGGCAAAACGAAACTAGCCAGACGAAACTTGGCAAAACGAAAATTGGCAAAGCGAAAGTTGGCAAAAACGAAAGTTGGAAAAAAAGGCCTTGGTCCCCCCTGTCGTCCGAAAATATATAAAAATTGAAATTTTTGCTCTTTTCTCAAAACGATTTATTTTGATGCATTTGAAGGTTTTATGCCATAAAATAAGTTTCGAGACGGTTTCTCTTACGTCTTTTATTGTCTACCTCCTGATCAGGTATACATCATGGAAATCAAAAAAAGATTTAATAAAGAACAAACCATGCTATCAAATATAAAATCGTGTGATGAATTGGATTTTATAAGATCAAAATCCCGATTTCACCCACCCGAACACCAAAATCCAGGGTAGGTACCTTCTGGTTAGGTGGATATCCATTTACGGGCGTTGCGTTTTGACATTGCGTTTTGACCAAGTTTTTTGAAAGCTGGTCACAGAGCAAGTTACACACAATTTTGTGGCGAGTAATGTAAGCTGCCAACGGCTAGTATTTTGGCAGAAAGCTGTCTCTGAAATGTAGGTCGAAAACGCAATGACAGATTTTAAAATGGGAGGTGCGGATTATTTAGAGTAGCATTGCTATAGCTATGTTTTCTATGAAAATTTAGGGCATAAAATCTTTTAAGGGTTGTGGGACAATTTTTGAACTCGCGCCCACTCTGGCGTGTTTCTTTTCGGCAATTTTTTTTCTTGACTTAGGTCAAGCCTTAGTCGCAGAGTAGGCCAACATATGTAAATGTCTTACAAGCAGGGTGGCCAGATGTCCTGCTTTAGCAGGAATTTCCTGCTTTTTGGTTTTGAAATCTGCTTTTTGACAGTGAAAAAGCAGGAATTTTATAGGAATTTTATGTTCATTCCTGCTTTTTGCAGATTTTTTGTTTCAAAATCCTGCTTTTCGACATCAAAATCCTGCTTTGAAGATTTTGCATCTGGCCACCCTGCTTACAAGCTGCAAAATAAACAAAAATTCAAAAAAGGCGCGAATTCAAAAAATTTCCCCAAAACGGCAAAAGTCTACGCACCAAAATTTTGCCTTTTTTCGATAATGCTTGGAAGGATCTGGCGATTGCTACTACAATTGCCACTGGAAATCGCCTTTCAGCAACCCTAGGTTTATTAAGTGTCACACGGGAATTATGTTTTCTTTCAAAAAAACCCAAGTCTAAATTTCGGTACAAACCCCAGTGAAGTTCGTAACACACCTCCAGTCTATCTCAATCAATCTCCAAATTTCGAACTTCTATCACTTTTCACTAATATTAATATTCTCGCAACCATCCCTTGTTTACAAAGAAGGTGCTTTCAAAAAATTTCTGCAATAAATACACATCAACCCTCAAGTCAATGCAAAAAACAAGGCATAGCCTTGAATCATAGATTTTTGGTGTTTCTATTCCCTGTTCTTTCCCCTTTTTTCTATTTATCTGCTCGGCTTGTTTATGTGTTTTCAGCAGTAAGAGGCAGAGCGCTGCCCTCAGCAGGGACTTTCCTCATTTTCCAAAACAACAACAAAGAAGGCAAGGCGAAGAGAAAAAGAAGGAGTGTGTCTCTACTTCTTCCACACTATTTCTCTGGCCTCGCACTAGAGCACCAAAGCTCAGATGGGACTTGCAAAAACAACATTTAATGCACCAATTTCGGAACACCAATTTAGTAAACAAGCTTCTTTGCCCGTCCCACTCCTGGGCTGTGGACTTTTACTTTACTTTTCATATATAAGTAGAGTAGCGGTTGGGTTCAATTGGATGTGTTATTTGGTTTTTTGTGACAAATATGTTCTGATTAAATCATTAAGTGCTAATTTTGTGAATTTCAGATAATAATAATGCGACTTCAACTAATAACAATCCTATTTTTGACACTTTACGCCACCGACTTTTCGGTTAGTTTTATCATTTGTTGTATTTTTTAGAAGTAAAGTAGATTATTGATTTGTTAAACACACTCAAGCTCGACCCCTAGCCAGGCTCCATCAATTTTTTCCACCGTGTTTTTTCTATGATCATCATTTTAAGGATTTCGGCTCTGCTTTTTTTCCTACGTCGTGAAAATTTGAGAAGGCTAACTGTCATATAAGAGGATTTTTAAATATTTCATTGGTTATTGCTTGTTGTTTTAATTACGTCGATGTCATTACGTGGGCGATTTTTAGAATTGATACTTGGACTGAGAGTCGATTTATGAGCAAAAATAAAATACAGTTAATTTTCGATCTACTTATCGGTAAAATAACCTAGAGAGCAGTACGAATAGGGTATAGTCATCCTTCGATTTGACAAATCTTGATGATTTTTTCTGGTCACATTGTGCAAACCCCAATAGTTGGAGTTTGCCTGCATTGAAACTCGGTTGTATTATTCAAAAAATTGTGACTGCTTTTGGAGCCTGACTTTTTTAGCACATTTTACAGTGCACATCGTTTATCTTATACTAACGAAGAAATTTAAAAATTTGATGAAAAGAAACACTATAAGCCAGTAATAGAATTCGAAAAGTATCAAAATTAAAATTTTTTGACACAATTTTTTAGAATGCTCTGTTTGGAGGCTCCAAAACTGATGCTGAACTAGCTCAGGAACACGCCCATAAAGCAGCAGAAGAGGCCAGGCTTGCTGAGAAATATGCTCGTCAGGCTGAAGGAGAATCCGAGGGTGAACAAGGCTTTGGAGGAAAAATAATTGACAAGGCTAAGCAGGCTGCCGAGTCTATTGGTCAGTTTTTTAAACCCTAAAAATACAAAAACAAGCTGTTGAACTCTCTTACTATTCCAGGCAGCAAATTTTCTGGAGCCAAGGAAACTGCCGAAGACTATGGACAACAGGCTAGGGATGCGGCAGGAAGCGCTGCACATTCAGCTCAAAGGACCGCTCAAAATCTTGGCAATAAGGCAAGAGGAGCTGCTGAAGACACTTTAGAGAGGTCCAGGGAGTTTGGAGAAGATGCTCAGGACCAAGCCAGAGGTATTGGAGGCAAGATTTACGACACTGCATCTGCCATCAAAGACTCAATTGGTGGGTATTAGAAGGAAGATTATCAATCAAAATTCTTTTACTCACTAGCTTTTAGCGTCGATTTTTTGATCGTTTAAAATTGTATCAACTTCTGCATAATGTCCGATCGAAAAGTAGCTAAAAGTTAGACAACATTTTAAGTGGTCATATATGAAGAATTTTTCACGGTGGAGATGGTCAAAAAGATCATGTCTACTACTCAAATCTCTATTTTTATGCTCCTTCACATCTAATTCAAAATCGTTTTCTTGGCATTATGTTTTGACCTGACTTTTGCATACAGCTCTTACAAGAATTACCAGCAATTTTGTAGACAGTGAGACGAATTACAAATTGAGTGGTAACTTTCTTAATATCAGTTTTCAAAAAATTAGTCAAAATAAAATGTTAAGAACATGACTTTGGATCAGGGTATCGTATGGTATTACATTAAGGACTTTGTGTAACCACTTTTGCAATAACTAAAAAGTCATTGTATATCTTTTTATTTCTAAGGCCCCTATTTTCAGTCAACAAAGTGCACGGAGCCCAAGACACAGCCCAGGACACCGCCGACAGTGCCCGTCAAACAGCCGGACAAGCCGCTCAGAATGTGCGAGACACTGCCTCAAACGCTCGAGACAAGGTGCAGGAAGCAGCTGGTCAAGCCAGACACATCTTCTATGACAAGACTGGCAATGTTGTGGACAATGTGCGAGACTATGCTGGAGACCTGTACGACAAGGCTGGCAACTTAGTGAGCACTGCTCAGGAACGATCCAGAGGCTTCGGTGAGAGGATTGTTGACACTGTTTCAGGCATCAAAGACTCCATAAGTGAGTCTTCTCAAAAAATACTAACCACTATTTTGTCGTGCAATAATTCATTACTAACCTAACTGCGGGTTACATACCGGTAGAAGTCACAGTTTTTTTTTAATTTACATACGCAAATGTAACGCTTGAGAAGTAATCTGAGGTGACCAGTATCTGATTAAATAACAAGGTATTCATAAAGGCAGCCAAATTGAAATGAAAATTTGGCAAACGCAATAAATTTTAATAAATTTTACAAAAACATTGATTAAAAAACTTATAAGTTATATAATCTTCCAAGATGACCAAACAAAAGGCTTGGAAAATGGTCAACCATTTTTCAAATTGCTCGACATTATTCCTTTATATAGCCATGGTCCACATAGTACCCATCTCTTATTCAACTCATTTTACGCCATTTTCGTCTATCTTTTTGCGCAATCACCTCGAACTACTTTTTCAAAGGCTAAATTTCTGTAAATAAATATTTAAAAAAATACTCTGACTTCTGCGTGTGTTCGCCCACAAAAACTGTTTTAACTGATCCAACAGATTAATTCTTAAATTGTTTCAGCCGGAAGCATTGGAAGCGCCACAAGGAGTGTTATGAGCATTCCTCGCACGCTGTATGACAAAGCCGGAAATATGGTTGAGAACACCAAAGAATACACTGGCGAGCTTTACGACCGCACCGGCAACTTCATCATTGACACCCGAGACTCCTACTACGACAAGGCAGGAAATTTGGTGCACAATGTGAGAGATTATGCCGGAGAAATATATGACAAGGCCGGAAACTTGGTTTATAACACCTTTGGAACCCTTTATGACAAAGCCGGAAATGTTGTGGAGAACACCAAGGACTATGCTGGAGATTTGTACGATAGAGCAGGCAATGTGGTAGAGGGAGCTCGCAGGGCTGGAGGAAATGCCGCTGGGTACACTGGAGAGAAGATGGAACAAGCAGGCGAACGGCTCAAGCAGTTTGGTGGATATGGTAGGCATTTTAGTTATTCGATACTTTTAATAATTTTAATACATACATCTTTAAGGTAATTCAACCTAAAAGGGTGTGTGGGTTACGTGGCCACATTTTTATTTGACTTAGGCTAAGGCTTAGAACAGGATAGTCCAGCATATTTTGAACGAACTCAAACATGTAGCCCAAGTATTCTTTTAGGCTTAATTACCCTAGTCACCTCAAGGCAAGCATTGAGATTTTGCTTCACTTTTTTATTAAAAAATTTCTTTTCCACGTGTTTTATACTATTTTGACAGCATAAAATGGCATCAGAAACGCAAACATTCATTTTAGAGAAAGGACTTTCACTTAGTGCACATTCCAAACTGGTGTTTTACCCAAAAATGGCAAATTTAAACTGCTCAAAATCAACAAAATGAAAAGTTCCTGTGTAGTAGTACTAGCCAATATGCTGTTTACCGTATTTTCTTTAATAACTCACCCGGGTGAGTTATTTTTTTGATGCCTGGAAATCGGAAAATTTTGAGGTCGATCTCGAGATTTTTGGGTGGAAATAAAAAATATGAATAGTGAAATCGGTAGAGCTCGTGGAATTTAAGAAAACGCAATAAACAGCTTTGCAAAATATTTTCTCTGGCCTTACTTGATCTTGATCCTCAAAGTGAAGGGGGTGAGTTATTAGAGCAGAGTGAGTTATTAGAAGAAATACGGTAGGCCACTGACTTATCTAAAAAATATTCAATGTGATATATATATTAATGAATAAAAATAGAAAGAATTACGAAAAAATTTACCCATAAAAAGACTGGAAGTAGAGTCGAATCTCTTTATGAAATTATGAAACATTTTTGCAGAACGCCCCACTTTCTGGTCCAGAATCAAGAATTGGTTCGGCACTTTCACCAAACTGTTCCTGACCCTTGCAGTCCTTCTGGTCTCCTTATTCCTCGGCTACCAACTGCTTTCTCGAACCTCCACTGAGAAAACCAAGCAACGAGCTCAAGCCCTGACTTCCTCCATCAAGGAAAAGGCTGAAAAGGCCAAGGACGTCGCTGCTGACTACAGCAACAAAGCCAAGGAAGTAGCTAGCGATTACAGCCACAAGGCTAGGGAAGTCATCGGTTAGTTTTCTTCATACCAAAACGATCTCAAACTAAAAAAAATACATGACTTTCAGAAGACAAGCTTCACCGAATTGTCCCGTCCCAAGGATCCCAGAGCGGCTCCCAGGGCAGGCAAGGTTCTCAGGACACCAAGCACACCAGCGAGGACAACAAGAGAAGGGAGAACGAAACCACCCACGAGTACAACCTCAGACTCAACAAAGTGCCAGTCAAACACTACCAAGCAGGGCTCAATGACGAAGACGAGGAGTTGGTCACCACCAATAATGGCCACCATGACGATGACACCGTAATAGTTGACACAACAACTACTAAAAGGGTGGTTCAGAAGTGAAAACAAAGCAGCTACTTGATAATTTTTTCATACGCTTTACTGTAAATTGTAAATTTGGGGACGAATTTTTGAGAATGATGCAAAATTTCGCTCAAGTTTGTTCCCACCTATGCTGAAACCGCTTTTTAAACTTATTTTTCAAAATCTTTTGTAGGTTTTTATTTCCAAAAAATTGCAGGCAGTTTTTTGAATAAAATTGGATAAATTTGTGATAAAAAAATTGTAAGCAATATTGCTACCTTTTTTGCAAAACCGAATTCAAATACAGGATTCTTTCAAGTTTTTAGTTGGAAGACATCAATAACAAAACCAGCAATAGGTTTAAAAAAAGGCTCAGACGCTAGGTGGAGTCGAACTTGAGTCATTTTTAAAAATATCCCGTAACAAGTCATTTTATTGAGTCTTGCTTTTGCACTTTGATATTTGATCTAATAAATTTGTAGTGCTTGCTAGATGTAAATATTATTGTTTTTTAGAGTATGAAGGAATTCGGTGTGTGCAGTTAAACTTGTTTTTTCGCTTTCTCTTGCTATTGATTGTATTGCCAGTGTGTTTGTGTTCGATATTTATTTTGGTAGATAAAAAATGTTTTTGATGGTTTTGGCGGGTTTGGAGAAGGTGGAAACAGAAGAACAGCTGTTTGAAAAAAATAAATAAATAGAATTATCAAAACAAGTGATTTGCAAAGTAGGTAGTTATTAAAATTTTGGGAAAAACAGGAATGGTCTTTGTTGATATTTCGTCAATAAGGAAGATTACAGAACCGGAGTTTTTTTTTGCGGAGGGTGACACATCTAGTATTGATGACTCCAATATATATTTTTTTATTATAAATATTGAACAGAGCAACCTGGTTGATTTTCGCTTTTCGATTCATTAAAGCTGGACAAATAAATCAGGAAAATTGTCAATTGTTTTTTTATAGAAGATTAGATAAGTACTGATTATTTTTAACTAATTTTTCTTTGCCGGGAAGAGTGAAAGTCGAGGAAAACTTCCATTATTTACAAATTAGCTTTGCGATTTCTGTACACCTCAACATTGTGCTTGGCTGCCATGAATACGGTTTCAAAGAACAAGAATACAAATTCGCAGCATGTCAAGAAGCTTATTCCACACCTAAAACACGTGGGACTAGATTATTCATATGTGATACTATTTTTAAGCATACCATAAACCAAGTTGACCACCGAAATCTGCCAACAAATTAACAAACTAAAAAATACAGCAAAGTTATATATAACCCCTTTGAAGAAAACTAAAAACCCCATAAGCTTCAGATTCGGTCAACAGTTCAAAGTTGAGTTGCTCGTAAAACACCTATAAAAAGTTATTGGTAGATTTGGAAAAGTGGTTAACATGATTGCTGCTTTGTAGGTGCATACATAGGTTAGGTGATTGTAATATACCGTATATCTTCTAATAAAAGCCCACCTTCTAATGAACGCCCACCTTCTAATAAACGCCCATGTCCCACCAAAAATCTTTATTCGGTAGAACTCAATAAAATTTCAGTCATTAAACAATAAAATATCATCCTCATTAAAACTTCGAAAGCTGGATTCTTCGTTTATTTCTTCCTCGAGATTTGCTTCTTCGTAGTCATTGCAGCCATCTCGGGCCATCTTCTGAGCTCGGAATTTTTGAAGCAAATCGATTCCCTTGACACCGATGGATCCATTTGGCTTGAAGCAAGCGATTTGTCCATCTCCAGAGCCATCCACTGGTGTGGTGAGACCACATGCTGAGAAAAGCAAGAGAGGTTAACAAGCCAGTAATAAACTATAAACAAACTTTCAAATGACTTCATGATTAGCTCCTTGGACAGTTCATTCCACGCAAATACCCACATCTGATTCTTCCACCACTTCCTCTAGCAAAGCCTGCTCTGCCGATCAATTATCCATTTGATTGATCGCTTATTTTTGCACTAAAACAGCATAGTAATCCAAACAAAAGAAGCAAGAATGAGGAGAAATTCGTAGCAATTTTGCTTGTGTGAATTTATTCCTAGAACAAAAAAGATTAAAACATCATTTTTATCAGTTTTTTTTAGAACTGTGAAAAAAAATTTCGTCGACTTGTTGAAAAATAAAAGCCCACCTTCTAATGAACGCCCACCTTCTAATAAACGCCCATGTCACGAGGAGGGTTGAAAAATAAAAGCCCATGGGCTTTTAATAGAAGATATACGCTACTCGAAAATAATGGCGAAAGTTCACGGAAAATATCATCGCCCATCAAAAATCGGTGATTATCTCTTTTATTTTTAAACGATTCTTCGAATATCTTTTGACTAAAAATAGTGGGTCTAGTGAACAATACGTTTCCATTTTCGCCTTGGTCTCCCGGGCTGTTTTTTTTTCCGAAAAACAGCTTGGTAACCCCCGTCCATTATGGTTTTGTTAATATGGTGATCATAGTAATGATGGTGATTATAGTAAACATGATCACCTAAATCATGATCACCACTAAAAAAACAGGAGGGGCCAAGCTGTTTTACAATAATAAAAAATAGGGGGGGGGGGACCAAGGCGAAAAATGGAAACGTATTGTTTACTAGAACCAGAGTTGTTTTTGTTAGGAAAACGCTGCTTCTGACACCGGACTTATGCTCAACATAGTTGATTTGTTTAAAAACCGCTGTTAAAACAAAAGCCCTCGCATAAATTTTGAATACCTCTCGAGACAACGAAGATTTGAATTTGAACATTTATATTTTCACTTATATTTTCCAAATTTTCGAAGAAGAATATCAGTGCTTTTTTGGAATATTCCTTGGAATATTCACGAAAATATTATCACCGGCGATAATCCCAATCCTAGTGCATACCTCGATCATAGCCCCGTTTTCTCTGAAAGAAATAAATTTTTAAGTAAATGAGTATTAAATAAAATTCAACCTATAATGTTTAGTGCATTCAGCTGGTGTAGCATTGCAAGTGCCCAATTGGATTTCCAACGATTGACTGGGCCATCTAGCTTGTGAGTAGGTAACTGAGTAGATGGACTAAAATTAGTTGGATATTTGATGGTTTTAGTCAAAATAGATGATATTATGCTGTTGAAAAATATGTCATTCGGAACTCGTTCACAAAGCGCACACACTCTTTTTCATTCACTGTATTTTTGACGCCACTCGTTCAACATATAAAAATTAGAAAAATACAAGAATGAGTGTGAAGGAGTGCCGTTATTCTTTTCCCTCTACCATGGTATCGAACCCCAATTTTCGAAACTCAAAAAGATCACCTGTCTACAGGTCTGTCGACACCTACAAGCCACTCCAGCCACAGTATCTTCATTAGGGCTACTTCCATGCCCACTGCCCATTTCGTTCATTCGTTGCTCTAGACACTTCCCTGATATTTTAAAATTGTTTCTAAGCATATCTGCTATAGATGCGAAACCGACTTGCCACTGAATCATCCGCTTGGCAGTGGGAATGACCGAGAGGCACAGGAAACCTCGGATCTCCACATTTACATTCTTTCAGAGCTCGCTCTTGAAAGCAGGATCGGTAGCATCCCTAAAAAAATATTATGTTTGTCAGCACCCCTGCACTTATTTAGCCCAATATATCAACCTCAACAGTGTATTCATAGTCCTGGTATATATAGGACTCGTTTCTTCCATCCCACAGACAATCTCCATATGGGGCAGGTAGACGACTCATTTTTCTCTTCAATTAAACGAAATATTTAAATATTAAGCTTTTTGAATTAGTAACTAACCAGTTTCAGTCCAAAAGAAGACACAAAACCAGTGGGGGCCGAGTATCCAAAAGTGTCCGGAAAAGGGTAGACCTCCTTGTCATGAATTGTCAGTCGAATTCCAGTGGCTTCTGTAGTAGGCATGTAGTCTCTAGCACTACAATAGACTAGAATTCTGAGGCCATACATTGGTCCTGAAAGCAGGGTGATCATTACAACACGTCATCCTCCTCAAACCATCTAATTGAAAAAAAAGTTTTCTTTGGAGAATTTAGCCCTTAAGTCTACAGATTCAGGACTTAGAGATTATTAGAGGGTGAGGGTTAGATTAATTTGATTGATGGAAAAAATACGGTAACCTCAAACCAACCTGCTTTGATGCTAGCCAAAGCTTTTGTTCTGTTGTAATTAAAAGTAAAGCAAGATCCGAAAATGGGGTCCACATGTGTCAGAAAGTCACTGAAAAGCAAAATAAAGGTATGAAAAATAACCTAAAAATTAAGATTACTTTTCAATATCACAAGCTTTGCCACTGAACGAGCATTTTTGTATAAGTTCATGTTTTTGAGTAGACAAGCGTAATCTGTCCTCCATAGGCATGCCTGCCATAGCAAATACTATATTTTCCTTGGCTTTGGTCACAATCGCCACTTCATCCGTCATTCCCTAAGCCAATTTTGGGTGAATAAAAATATTTTGGGTTGATAAAAAAGCTAAGGGTTAACTTATCAGTTAACTTATCGGAAAAAAGTGCAATAGAAACCTCAAAGCCCATAGCTTCGTCAAACTTCTCTTCGTCGATTTCCTAAAACTTTGACTCATATGGACTATATATATTGTGAAGGACCATTGCTCGTGACGACAATGCCAAATTTGAATACAGAAGAATAGTACTCTTTCGTCTAGCACTATGCTCTTTCGACTAGTGTGAAGGTCTCATAACAAAACGGAATAGAGAATAGGGATAGCCCAAAAGAGCAATTTCTCTAACAAATTTGAAACTCGAAAATTTTTATCGTTAACAGCAGCAATGGTCTTTCCAAATTGCAGTCAGATAAAAGAAATTTCATAAGTTCACCATAGCATAAGTAGAAGGCTTGATATATGCTTGTTCCACAGCTTCGCTGACAATTTGCCTCACTTGGAGAGAGCTATCTGGACTTTTTATGCCTGCTTTGCTCATTGCTCGGTCAAAGGCTGATAACTAATTAGTAATTAAAGTGAAATTCAGATTTGTAAAAACAGGTGTTAGACTTGTGTACCGTTCGCCTGATCAGCTCCACTCTAGTTGCGTCTGAAGCTTTGTATGGGTTTAAATTGCACAGTGTAATGGCTGGGAATGGAGCATTGTCTGTAAATTTTATATTTGTTTTTGTTTATGTTTTGGCAAAAATAATTTTAAAGAGGCTTCCAGGCTTACATCTGGTGTTTTCGACTCTCCGGTTCAATTCCGCTCAGTTAAGTGCCTATTTTTAATCATTTGAAAGCCCAGCGGCGGTCAGGAGCGAAACTTTACTAACACGTTTTTTTGAATTACATAACTGGGTGCTCAATATAACCATCTACAGGGTGAATCGTAAAAACTGCACCATTTTTTGAATTCCCTCTTTTTCACCTTTTTCGATTTTTTTACCAAATTTGAATTTACAAATGGTCGAGTAAAATTATCATCTTTGTTAAAAACCTGGTTTTTGGGTGAATTATTTATAGGGAGGGGGAACTTCATATACGCATTGCCTAGGATCGAAGGTTCAAGTCTCCCCAGTTCAAGTCTCCCCATCTTATTTATTATTAAGTTTACTGACTCTTTTGGTCAAAAACTATCAAGAAATTGAGTGGAATTATTTGCAGCACTGCTTTGCTGCTCTAACTTTGGGATTTCATCAAATGACAGCCCTGAGTAGGATGGCATGGAATTGAATATCGCTAAATGTTTTTTTAACTTTACCTCTGACAATATATTACCTTTTTCTTCGTATGTTAGCTTAAATGGAAGTCTAGAATCTTGGCTAAATTTAAGTATATGAAATCTATGACTTGTAGAATTTTTTTTATAAAATATCAATCAAACCAGTCAAACGAATAACCTGTTGGATAGCCAAGAACCTTTGTTGGATAGTCAAGAGCCTAACGATGATTTCGACACCAAACTTGCAAATAAAAGGAGGTAAAAAAATAAGGTGCTCACCCAATGGTAGTCAAACCTACGACTTAGGCAATGCGTGTGAAGAAGTTTTGTCTCCATTAAGTTTTTGGCTAAAAACTCAAAATTTTTTTGGGATTTCACCGGTTCGCAGAAGTCCTTGAGAAAATTTCCCATAATGGTGTGATTTTTACGAATCACCCTGCTGATCGATAGATACAGAGAATGCGATTTCAGAAAAAAAACATTAAGCAATTCGACTTGGATTTTTAAACTTCGACTAACTTCTTAAATCCAAAAACTAGCTGAAAAGTTCTACGCAGCAGGTGGAATACTAAATGATTTCGACCCATTTCAATCAAAAAATTACCAAATTTAAGCTGAATATCCACTATTTTTTCATTTCGATTGTACTTGTCGAGCACAGACTGAGCATTTTGGTATAGCATGCTGAGACAAGCCACAAACACAACAACCCAAATCACTCTGTAATATTTATTGGGAGCTTGTCCAATCATTGGAATTCCATGAGCTGAGGTTTTGTAACAAAACTCCTGGAGATGTCTGCTCACATTGTAGTCTTCTTGGTGACATCTTCTGGAAGGTATATGAGGAGATAAATCGTCTATCACATCGTCTTGGATCAGTTCACACTTTGAAATACATGAATTTCCGAAGACAAATTTGTAAAAATAAAACCTGTGTAGATGTAGAATTACCACACGGCTGATTATTTTCTTTGAACCATTCTCCAAAACCATACTTGCCCCAATACTCCTGCTCGGTTACGAATTCAGCGCTATCCTGTTCATAGGTTTTTGGATTTTATAAGGACATGTGATTGCAAAAAAGTACGATAAGCTAACCTTTAAAAATGTAAAGGCACCATTATTTGAGCGGTAAGTCATGATTTAGATTTGTTCAATAAGTATTAGAATTATTTATTGACAGCTAGGAAGAAAATAGAGTAAATTCCTTTAGTGTTTTATGCTTCTAAAGTAGGCTTTCGCTGTTTTCTCTTCTCCAAGAAAGCTGATTACAAATGCATAGTATTTTTAGTTAGATATGCTTGAGTGTTGCTGCCTTGAGTCCGTGAACTTCATAAAATCACCCAAAGACATTTGAAAACCAAAAAAAAAGAAAATGAAGCCAGCAGAAAAATTCAAAAAGCCGTTTGATCTACCTCAAAACCTGTTTGGGATTTCTTTTTGGAATTCGCTACCGGGGCATTATCCATGAAATTTGCCAAAGTCTTGCAAGTTGCAACTCTAGCAAATTTATTTCGAAAAATTACTCGTTTTTGGTGATAATTTTGGCTCTCAGGTTCGATTCCGCATGGCTGAATGTCTATTGAAAACGTAAAGTTTCTGGGGATTCACTGTGAGTCAGTGAAAAACATTACTTTTTAAAATTTTCGAAAACCCCACCCCAAGCCTAGGGCTAGCAATAAAGCTTTTATTATAGTATAAAAACGTAAGAGCTCTTTGATGTGTTAGAAGTTATTCTTTGTCAGGCTTCCTTGGTGCTAACTATTTGGAAATGGAAAAACTTTATTTAATATATTTACAATTCAGGAGCAAACTTCTTCATTCCAAATTTCTATAGTTTAAGCAATCAAATGTGGTGCTTGGTAGACCACATAGCCAGTGCACATTGCCAGGAAAAATGAGAATGTAATAAAGCATATTCTGTCTACTACCATAGCCGCAAAAATCCAATCTTCGTGAATTGAGTTTAAAAACTCCTGGAATTTGAAACCTTAGTGTAAAAATAAATCAATAGCCATGCTGGTTACGGTTAATTTAAGCTTGGATGTTTTTTGTTTGGAATTTAGATTTTTCACCAAACTTACCGTCAGAATGGGAACTTTCAAAGTAGTACTGAAGTGAAGTTTTTGAGATTTTCTTGAATTACCTCTAAGCTTTGACCCAAGTAAATAATAGGTTATATTTTGGTGGAGAATCCATCTTGGATATACAAAGTAGCGTTAATATCTCAATATTCTATGAATATTCATTCGGCAAAGATTGAATAATAAGTTTATATATTTTTATCATGTTTGGAGCAGTGAGCGGTGATTTTAGAAAGATTGTGAAATCTATACTTGAGTTTGGGTACTAGAAGCATTATTAAATCCCTTAACCAACACCAACTCTCACCTCTTTCTGAACCCTAGAAGACAATATCCTGAAATGGGTCAGCAGAGCGCTAAACTGCTCCGGATCTATCATCATCGACGACGGTTTACTCAACACTGGCTCAGGCATTTCGTTATAAGCCCATACATCTGAGGTTTTTGTGCACCAACCTCATTGGTTCTACCATTCATAGCCGAGTGCTCCACCTGAGGTTCCATTGAGTCAGGAACCTGTGCTAATCTCTCGGGCAGCGTATAGGTTTGAAGATTGCTTTTCTTGATCCTTTTCCGCTCTCCATGGTCCAGCAGGTACCTCTCCTCGAATCTGGTCAAGTGGCTTTTACGGTCAGAACCAGACTTCTTGCGCCTACGCCACCCGATGGGTTGACACTGCTCCAAGTGGATATCTGTGTGGTCTAGGGTAGATAAAGGAGCTCCATTGAGCAATTCTATGATGGCTGTGGAGGATTTGCTAGTGGAATCACAGCATGACCCGTTTTGAGCAGTGTATATCTGGGGGTGGGCTAAAAGTCCATTGTCGACGTCTACGGAAGGTAGGTAGAGGGTAGTGCTTGGCGAGGAGGGGCAGTACAAGAAGAGCTTTTTGTCTTCTTTTTGTCCTTGTGAACCAACTTTGGCTCTCCGCAGTTTGGAATGCGCACTCGGGGAGGTCGATTCATGCACAGAATGAAGGGCATCCATTTGAGAAGGACCAGGCGGAGCTGAAATAGAAATTTTTGATTGAGGTGTGGTTCACGGAATTTAAGTATCGAAATAGGAGATTAATATTCTGAAATTAAAAGGAGAAATAGGACAGGATGTCATGTCTTGGGTTAATGATAGCACGATCTTGGATAAGCGGTTTTTACAGTCAAAATTCGATTAAGGGCCTCCTATTTTCAAACTCTTCTCAAACGAATTCCCACAACTTTTTTTTAGAAAATTTCGTGCATTATGGATGAATGAAAACCCGAGCTACGATTTTCAGGACCGAAATCTTATTTTTAGGTTACAGTCAAACCTCGAATTATATCGAGGTTTGACTTAACATGAAAATTAAATTTTGGTCATAAAAATTTAAAAAATCCACTTACCCAACCAGGCATTGGATAGTAGTACTCCGCATTTCGATGATGAAAATTAAGCACTATAACAGTGCATATCACACTAGCGCCCACTTCGAACATCACCTGGAGAAAGAAAACATTAGATACCACAATAGTTTAACGAATAAAAAAACTTACACATGTAAAGTACACTTCTAAAGTTATATGTATAAATATTTATGGAGAAAAGAACTTAATGTTAAAGTACAGTCGACTTTGTTTAGTGCATTACTACTTAGCGAACCATGCTAGTGATACAAGATTTAAAATCTGATCAAATATATTCCCTAATTGAAAATCTTATTCATGACTACTTTATGGGGTAAGGTCGACAATTTTTCCGGTTTGCGAAAACTCCAGCTGAAAATTTTTAATCGTACTCAAATTCAAATTTCTTAAAACATGATTGACGGCTGGTTGAGGAACCTGGAGTTAGTTCGGAGTATTCATAATGGGAAATACTACAAGTCCGACTTCATTCCGGGTTCCTGAAAGAGTTATGAGTATGTTATGGATATATACAATACAAAAAATGTAAACGGTTGAGCTCGTGTGAGTTGAGTTAACGAAAAAAAACAGATTTTCGAAAAAATTCAATGGTTCTCACAGTGAGCGGGTGTAGATCGACGTCCGGGAGGGGGGAGATCGAGGTCGAGGTGTTCTCACAATATTCAGTGTGAATACAGGTCGAGGTAGAGGTCGCGGTCGAGGTGTTTTCACAATGCGATTTTGACTGTTTTCGTTTGTTTTTTAAAATAGAGATATATTTTCATGAGTTTCAGTGGCTAAATTTTCATTTTTTTAAATTTATTTATATACCGTATTTTCTCTAATTGCCGCCCCTAACTTCGAGTGGTCTAAAATTTATGTTTTTATTTACTGTTTGAGCTGTCTAAAAAGTGCCTGCGAGGGATTTCAAAAATCTAACAGGCACTTTTTACACAGCTCAAACAGTGAATTAAAAAACAAGTTTTAAACCACTTGAAGTTCGAAAAAATTACATGCTTCTAATTGCCGCCCCGGGCGGCAATTACAAGGGGCGGCAATTGGATGATGCTGTCATCCCTCGCTTTGGCCTTAGGTATCTTCTCTCTTTTGTTCCTTCTTTTTTCAGCCCTCGGTTAGAAGCCTCAGGCACAGGATATGGCAGCTCAGGTTATGACTGGCTTAAGTGTGTATCCTAGACTGCAAAAATATAAAAGGCGCAAATTCAAAAAAATTCACAAAAGTAACCTCGTAACGGATAAAATTGCACGGTACAATTCTCCGAAATAATATAAAAACAGCCATTAAAGTTAACCCTCTTTTGCCGGTGGGCCATATTTTGGCCAGTTTAAAAAGTGATCCAAAACAAGACTAAATGGTCTCCTTCAGACATTATTTTTATTCCAGAAGATAGAGAAAAACTTAGTAAACATTTTAGTGCACAAACGAAAGAAGATGATATAAACCAAAATTTCTAAAAATTTAACCAAAAGTTTTTTTTCTGGCCATTTCTTATGTCGCGATTTTGTAACTTTATTTGATTAAGTAAACCAAGACTTTCATTTATACCATGCCTTTCACTTATGCAATTGGAAAGTAATATTCCTGCAGATAACAATGTATTTTTCTTTGCAAGGGCTGAAATATAAAAGTCATATTTTCGGAGCAATAATAATCGTGGCCATATTTTGGCCAACCGGCTCAACGCGGTAATTCAAAAAAGACTCGGAAAAAATATTATTTTTTGTCTATTTATCGCTTTTCCTATCTATTTTGATTGAGTTTTTATTCTGTTTATCATGACGCTATTTTTTTAAACAAAAATTAGTGTGAAAAATAATTAAGCAACAGTTAAAAATGCGCTAGAAGACGAATTTTTGAAAAAGTAAGCATTTCGCATGTTAGATGAGCGAAATGAAGTAAGCAGAGCTCACTGGCGTCCGAAAAGAGTAAAGTAGCGCTCGAAATTGTATTTTTTAGTTCTTTTGTTGATTTTATTGGTATTATTTACAAAATTTTTGAAAAAAATTCAAACACTTGTCCCTAAAATGGCTTCAGTTTTTGAATTGGCGCCAAAAGTATTTAACCGCTTCGAGCCGATTGGCAGAATTTTGGCCAAATCCTAATTGAACTTTTCTGGAATTTTTTTCTGCCATTGTTACTTTCTTCCCTAATTTCTTTAAAAAAATGCAAAAATTTATTGAAAAAGAGGCATCTCTGAGACGCCGGCAAAACAGGGTTAAACCAGAAAATTATTTTAAAAAATAATGCATTTTCCTCGCGAGTTAGCTTAAAGTTTTGAGTTTTAGACACCATATTCGCGTTCGGTACAGTCGGACCTCATAAGCCGACACCCCGATAAGCCGACACCCTGTCGACACTTGATTTGGCCAGGTAGTCGACACTTTAAGGAAAACAACACCTCGATAAGCCGACACCGTGAGTTCGGTCCCTTGGGTTTTCGGCTTATCGAGGTTCGACTGTATGCTTAATATGGTTAAAAACTGCCATTCCAATACAATATTCATTGTGAAATTAGAAAATGCAGTATAAAAAAGTTCGTTCAAATGTTTTTGTCTCAAGCGGATTTCGGAATTTCAGAACAATATTCGAAATTTGAATTTTTTGGCATATTTTAAAGTCTTATACCGAAAAAATACCATTTGAGTGCTCAGCGTGTAAACTCAGTATCATCCACTCGGTTATCTAACTGGGCTTAATTCAGCCATTTTTACAATCTTTTTTTACAGATGATTTTAGAAATTGATCCGGGAACTCATATTACAAAATTGTCTTGCGAGATATAAAAACGGTCTAACCGGCCGAGGGTGATGTCACGGTGCAAGTGCGGTAGACGCGTGACATAATGCCAAAAAAGTGTCGGATCACAGGAAGAGACGAACTGTTTGGGCGGCAACGGTGTATTGAATATCGACTGTAATAAAATAAAATGGTAGCCGACCAAATGCCATTGACCAGCATGTGTGTGAACTAGTCAGTTTCAAAAGCACTCACCAATGAGCGGCAGTGTATCACTAGTTTGAGGCATGGTCTCAGCAACCATCAGCATGAAAACGCAAAGAGACATGAATATGGTCACACACAAGTTTAATCTGCAAATTCATAAATGACGTTTTTTCTTTATTTTGCATAACTAACTTTTCTCCGCTGTCAGGTGGTAGACTGAAACCTAGCAAAGCTAGGGAAGAGATCAGAATGCTGGGAATTACTAGGTTGATGCCGTAGTAGAGGGTACGCCTCCTGATGGATATTTGAAAGGTGACATCGTTGTAAGGCTCTGGACAACACTCGTAGAAGATGGTGTTTCGGTGAGAGGTGGCACCTAAATACCGAGAAATATTTTATTTGGTCTTTCTTGCTAGACTTGAATATTGGTGAAAGAGGGGAAAGCTAATCAGGAGTATTTCACTGGAGTTTTGAGCAGGTTTCACCATACTCAACCGCAAAAAATAAACCGAAAAAATCATAAATCCTTGAATTAATTTAAAGGAATTTTAGTTTACAAGTTATCAAAATTAAATTTAACCGAAAGAAACTAATTATCATCTCTATTTACTTGATATTCCCATTTTTTATTTTTTTTAGTTTTTGCTGCCAAAATCAGCACAAGAATCTGGGGACTATTTTGAGTATGAAACCTTTCAGAAAAATTTATAAATCAAAAAAATGGTACTTATTTTTGGACCACACTCACAATTAATTTCTTTTATTAAAGTTTTTGTTTTATTCATATTCTTTAGACAATCTAAAAATGAATCAAAATAAAATCTAAAAAGATGATTTTTGATTTTGAAGAAAAAATGAATAAAACAAGAAGCTTAAAAAGTAGCTAATTTTGGATGTGATCCGATAAAGAATAAAAAATAAAGCAATTTATCACTGTTTCAGTACTTGTTTTTAGTGAAGTATGATGGATCCAAGTATGGAGGGGAATCGGCTGGTCGCCCTCCCAGATGTAAGTAATAAAAACACAACCATAGGTTGTCGGCTAAGATAGCACAGTGGTAAAGCTGCGGAATTAGGGTGCAATTTATCATTGGCTCGATTTCAACTCGGTGAACAACTATTGCTATAAAATAAATTAAAACGAGGTGCTTTTTCTTACAGGAACTATTTCAAACAGGAACTATTTGTAGGTCTTAAGATGTTTATCTAAGAATTACAACGCTAGTATTATAATTTTGAATAAGATCAGGTCAAAAAGCGCTCACTAAGCAGACTCCACTCGCCATTGGGGGTGTATGGGTCCAAGGAGACTGAGGTGTTGAATAGATCGGTGAAGAAACCGGAGTAGGTCCAGGAGCCAAATTTCATCAGGCAGGTCTAAATATATCCCATATTTTTTGATTCAATCAACCAAATTTCCACTTGCCTGATCATCAAAAGGAAAAGATGTGACCTTAAATTTAGCAAAAATAACCAAATCCAAGAGCACTAACTTACATCAATTCTACAAGACGATCGAATAATAGCTGGAGGTATCCAGGTCACATTTCCTGAGCTAAGTTTCTATTTTTAATGGTAAATTTATTTTCCCGACTTACTAGGCCACGATCGCGTTCACCGGCCATAGTGTGTCAAATCTTTGGTCGACACTAGAATTTTTTAAAAAGTGTTAGCAAATTTTGCCACGAAAATTTAAATAAAGACCTATTGTAGAGAAGCACATCAGGTTTCCAGATGGAATTGATTGGCAGTCTCACTTCTTTGATGTTACCATATTCGGATGGATCCCAGGTCAAGTATGGGTCGTTCCAATTCTGATATTTATGTTTAATTTAATTTTTTTCTAGTCAAAGTAATTCTCGAAAACCAAAAATTATCAAAAAAAATTACATGAAACATATTTTCACGTACAGGGTCTCCCAAAAAAACTAAAGCACTTTTTCACACAAAAATTTGTGGCGTTGTGTTTTTCCGTGAATTTTTAAACATTTTTTTAGATTGATGAGTGATTTTGTAGCTGACATTCTCAGCTACAAATGAGTGGTCCATTTTTAAAAAATGTTTATAAAATTCACGGAAAAAAACACAATTCCATAAAATCTTTGTTTGAAAAAATGCTTTAGCTTTTTCGGGTCACCCTGTGTAGTTTGAGTTCTTTTTTGATCTATATAAAAGGTTATGGCCTCAGAATGTCAAAAAAAATTAGCCGCGCATTCAAAAATGACTACAGTCGACTCTCTACATAACGTCTTTCAAGGGACCAGCCAAAACGGGACGTTATGAGGAGAGGGCGTTATATAGAGAGTCGTTATGTAGAGAGGCACTCGCCTATATATCACTCACCAGACGTTATGTAGAGAGTTTTTCAAAAAAAACTGTTTATTTCAACAATAAATAGCAGCCGAACAAACAATCATGAGATGGGCATGAAATAAGTAGAAATACTCTTCTGCTTCAGTTTCTTCATGCGTTATTTGGCAAGCAAATCATCCATTTTATCGCACAGCAGCTGGACTCAACAATGGCATTTTCGTCGGCGTATTGCTGGAAAATTTTCAAAGCTTCAATTGCTTCTCGTGTATTGACTGGGGGCTCTGAAACTTGGTCGATCTTCATTAATTCGGTTTGACTAAAATCTTAACCCGTTAAAGAGCCGAGCAAAGCGAAAAAAATCACCTTTCAGTCTCCGGCTCTTCCACTTCCGTTAAAACATCCGCTGCAATTTCGGCCAGAGTGAAAGCTCCACCAGTAGCGAGTTGGCGGTCAACCAATAACTAGTCGTATAATACGCCTTCCATAAAAGCCAGTGCCTGACTTTCCTCCCAGAGTGTACTTAATTCCCCGCCAGCGCCTTCTTGTTCCAACTCGATCACAGCGTTTTCCTGATTCTCTCGACTGCCAGCGCCTTGCTTAAAACACATAAAATCTTTTTTGTGAAAAATAAAAGGCCTTCTTCCGAGTCCTTGATAAATTTGGCTTTTCGGAAGCAGTTGGCGATAGTTTCCGGCTTGACATTCGACCAGGAACGGTGAAGGAAGCGCAGCACCTTGTAGAGGTCAACTTTGTAATCTCTAAAACAGCAAATTTTGAAAGCTGACCAAACTGAACATATTAGAAGCAAAAAAATGAGTTATTTTCTTGTGGAGACGCTTTCAATTTTAATGTTTTTTCGAAAAGACGTTATATGGAGAGGCGTCTTTAAAGCAGTGTCTAGCCGAATTGGGACGTTATGTAGAGAGGAACGTTATGTAGAGAGTCGCTATATAGAGAGGCAGTTGTTCGAGTATTTAGTTTAGACCAACCAAACCAGTTTCACTGGGACGTTATGAGGAGAGGGACGTTATATAGAGAGTCGTTATGTAGAGAGTTGACTGTATTTGAAGCAGCTTTGAGTTAGCTAACCAGCGCCCTTAGTATCACCAAAATATTTAAAAAATATAATTTTTTATATTTTTAATTTGCATCTGGTTTTGACTTTCAAATTGGGTTATAACTATTTTCGCCATTTTTTATATTATTTGTGACTTCTTTTTTACAACATCTAAAAACAAAGTAACCAACCATATGTAGCCAAATATTAGTGGTTATTGTTTGAGCCTTCTCATCCTGAACAATCAATATTTTTCTAACACTGAAAAGCATTCAAAATAGTTCTAAAAATGTTTACAATGTCCAAAATTTGTTGCAAGTCCATGCCCAAATGCACAACAACAGCCTCTGACTCATTTTTCACAGGTCTCGCCAGCACGTTATAGCCGTGTTGGAGGCGGTCATACAGCAGGCGTTCGTGGTCCCCTGCCCAAATAGCTAAAAGAGCATTACTTGGATCTAGATTATGGTAAAAAGATATGATCGTTGACATAAACTATCCCTCTGGTTTAGTTTGAATAAAAGTGCTTGTTTTTATGCAAATTTTTCTACTTCTAAGCCGCCTAGCAAATATGTAGCAAAATACCTAGCAAATATTAAAATGCGATTCAAAATTAAAAAAGACGCTAATTTGTCGAGTTATCACCTGAAATTGGAGTAACGAGACTCTGAATAGCGATCACCCTACTTTTAGTTATATCTCAACAACCAAACATATTTTAAAAATTCTGTTTAGTGATTGAAGTTTCTAACTAGAAAAGCGTAGAAGTACGAAATTCACAATGAAAATGGTACCTTTATTCAAAAAAAAACTAGAAGGACTGTTCTCGTCGACACGAACAGTACAAGTTCATTTAAGTTTGATTTTTTCAGAACATGGTACCTGTGAATGGGTTACAGGTTAGATTCCACCTGGCACTTTTAAAAAGTAGGTCAAAAACAATGCAATTCACACAATAAAATTTTGAATGAATGGAGGCTTGGTAATTAGAGATTTTACAGTAGCAATCTTTTTAGTGAAGTGAAAGAGTAATGGTCAAGAGGAACTTTGCTTTTTTTCGCGCTTTTAGAGCAAAGACTGAGATGCTAAAAATTTACTACTACAACCGTCGAAATAGCAAAAAAGCTTTGAAAAAATAGACATGCAGCCAGGCGGAATCAAACCGGAGAGCCGAAAAAACACCCAAAAACAAAATTCTTACAAAATTAGGTAAAATTGCAAGCACATACACCAAACAAGGGCAGGAATATTGCTTTTTTAATTACTACTGCTACGAATCTGAATCTAGTATCACTACCATCACTACTAACCCTGGTCACCAGGCCTTACGGCGGCCAACCTAAGTCTTCGGCTGATTTCTGGGCTCTCCCTCTCCTTGTCCTCTTTAGAAGGTTTTTTGTAGACAGACGAAGAGATAAACGTAATGGATGGCGCATCAATGTTCTCCATGCCACTTCCACTCCAGAATCTGGCCTTTAGAGAAGAGGCAGTCATCGAAGAGGGCTTAGGAGGTGAAAATTTGGACTTTTTGTTTAACGAAGGCACTGGATCAGGGTCGAAGATTGGTTCCAATTGGGAAGTGGCGTTTTCATAGAGTTGGATGGTGGAGATAGAAACTTTTTTACATAATTACAGATATGCGTAGTTTTTTGTTATTTTAATAAAAAAAAATGTTCTAAACCCGTCCAAAAATTGAATTAGTACTGTGTCATAAGATGGTACTTTCGACATTTTCGAATTTACGTAAAAATGATGAATTTTTTTACAAGTTTTGTAAACCAAAAAAATCTGAATTTTAGTCGCACTCGAGCAGTCAATTACAGAGAGTGTAGTACGTTTGGCCGCCACCATTTTGACCGCCAGCATATTTTGGCCGTCACGGAAAACCGATCTCTCACCAATTGACAGCCAGCTAAATTCGACCGCCATTTAAAGGGGGGGGGAGAACTCTTTTACGGCTATCTTTTGACATCGACATTTTAACATTTTTTCATAAATTTTGTTTTCTTATCTCAGATGTTTCAATACTGTTTTGTAGCTGAGACTTTTCTCTATAGATTGAGTGGCCAAACAGCCCAATTGAAAATAATGGTTGGGAAAATTACACCAACTTCACACTGAAAACCAAGTCTGAGGCTCAACTTGGATTTTGGTGTGAAGTTTGTGTGATTTTCCTAAAAATTATTTTCAATTAGGCTGTTTCACCACTCTATCTATAAAGAAAAATCTCAGCTACAAAAGGGTGTAAAAACATCTGAGATGAGAAAACAGAATTTATGAAAAAAATTGTAAAAATAGTCGATGTCAAAAGGTAGCCGTAAAAGTTAAGCCCCCCCTCCCCTGCCACCATTTTAACCCCAGCATATACACCTGCTAATCTGTGAAATCTTCTGGTTTTTCAATTTAGTTTCCCCGGCTTTTGAAAATTTGCATTTAAACAGTTAAATCTCCTGTCTTACTGTGAAACCTCTTGGCTTTCTTCGTATCGGTGGCAGTCAATTTAAAACAGCGGTAAATCAAATGGCGGTCAAATTTGTGTAAGGGAGGCAGATAGCAGAGAAATAATAAACAGGCCAGGGGCGAACCGATAGCTCAAATAGTTAGAGCGCCGACTTGCAAGAGGATATCGTGGGATCGCACTTTTTCCCAGGCCTGTACAAAAGCCATACGCGGCCACTGGTGTACGCTTACTTTTAGCGGTCAATTTGGTGCCGGTCGTAATATGCTGGCTGTCAAAATATTGACGGTCAAACGTTTTGCACCCATTACAGACTGGTCCAAAAAATCGGAAATTTTGCTATTCTTAAAGCTAGGAACGCGTATTTTTCAATTTTTCTGAGTCAAGTTAGCTAATCATACTTGGATGCCTGCATTTTTTATTTTTTAAATTATAGCCTTAAAAACTCAGTTTGATATATAGGATGGTCAGATATAATCTAAAATAACGAGATGCTTTTTTGGCCTATTAACCTTATAATTTCCTCGCTTTGTAAATCTAAAAAATTGATAGACTTCGCTTATACTCTTAAAAAGTCCTTTAGACAATATTCCTGCCCTGCCAAGCAAGCTTATAAGCTGCACTACGAAAACTGCTTACCATGAGGCACAAAAATTAGCAATGACAAATAATAGGTAGCAGTAGTTAGCATGGTGCGTGTTAGACCATTAGATTGAGATTTCGCTCGGCTTGGTGGATCACTAAAGCAACAAATGTAATTTCTTTTACTGTTTCAATGAAAAAAAATATTCCAACACGTTTTGTTGACTTTTTGGATTTGGGATATGTAAGGGTTTTTAGAAAGTGGAATGCCCACAATTTGCAAATAAAACAACAAAAGTTTGTTGTGTAGGGTCACATTTCGTACCGCGACATTTCATATCGCGACATTTCGTACCGCAGCTTTTATTGGGTCCGAAAGGTATTTTTTAAAAAATATTTCAGCCAAAATTGTTTTAAACACTTTTAAAACCTTTTCCTTCAATTTCTATGTCTACCTTATAGAAAAATGACTAAAATGCAAATTTTTCCTGATTTTTGGAATTTAGTCATTTTTTCAAGAAATTGATTTTCTCCGAAAACCATATCTCAACATTGAGATATTTAAAAAACATTTTGTAACATAGGTTTTGCAGCGCTTGAGCTGCGCTACAATATGATGCTAAGAATTTATCCTAACGTTTGAAATTTTATTAAAAATTTCTATCAGTTAAAGCAACGAATACGTATTGAATACGTATTTTTCACTTTAACTGATAGACCTTTGAAATAAAATTTCAAAGGTCACGATAAATATTTAGCATCATATTGTAGCGCAGCTCAAGCGCTGCAAAACCTATGTTACAAAATGTTTTTTAAATATCTCAATGTTGAGATATGGTTTTTCGGAGAAAATCAATTTCTTGAAAAAATGACTAAATTCCAAAATCAGGAAAAATTTGCATTTTAGTCATTTTTCTATAAGGTAGACATAGAAATTGAAGGAAAAGGTTTTAAAAGTGTTTAAAACAATTTTGGCTGAAATAGTTTTTAAAAAATACCTTTCGGACCCAATAAAAGCTGCGGTACGAAATGTCGCGATATGAAATGTCGCGGTACGAAATGTGACCCTACCGTTTGTTGTGATGTATGGTTTTTATCTTGCTAATTTGTACATAACTGCATTTTATGGTTCATTATATCTCTGATTCAACTACACCTAGGAGCATGTTTTTTTCGTGTTATTTTACATTCAAGTTTAATGGTCTCAAGTGAACTTTAGCTTGGGTTTAACTGTAAAATTAAGGTCTCGGAATACCGTCACTTTTAAGCAATGTTTGGCTGTAGCGATCTCACAGACTGCCAGTAAGTACGAAATTTGTTGTTCTCACTCTCCCTCATAGCCTGTGATGACAAATCCTATTTTCCCTCACTCTCAATCACAGGTCGAAAAATCGTCCTTACTAAGCTTGAATTTTAAGTCAAAACTTAACAAAAAATTCGAAGTGGGTTTTTTTGCCAAATTTGAACAAAACAAAAAAAGGGCTAAAAAAGAAGGTGGAATAAACCAAAGTTTTTTTAAATACTTTAAAATATGATTTGTTTTTGCCGTGTTAGACCCACTTGACGAAAATTTATCAATTTATGTAGATGATGAAAACAAGTGTGGTTGCCACCATCAGAGGTGTATACTAAAACTGGAATATTTGAGTGAAATACTCGAAAACAAGACATTGGTCATAATTAAAAGCGAGTATGAAGGCGCAACTGTAGCCGAAGCTTGGTACTCAGCATTGTTGCACTGCCGCCGACGCTGGCGGCGTTTTTTTTGGCAGTTAACGGCGGCGCGGCGGCGATTTCGGGGTGGCCAGCGCCGCCGCCAGAGGCCGTAACGTAAATTTACTAAAACTGGTGGTTCAAAATTTAAAAAAATTATAGGACAAAAAAGCTATGCTTGAGCTTTAACCCCGAAAGAACATTTAAAAACCAAAAACAGAGACATCCTCAACTAGCACAAATCAAATAAACATTGACTTTTCTAACAGATAAACAAAAACTTATTTACTTTCATCAAAAGTAATGCTGAAAAATAAATTCAAAAACCATGAAAAACAAAAAAGAAAGAAAATTTAAAAAACTACTGCAAGCTTGTTCAAAAGCTCATAAAAAGCTCTTTTCCAGAAACAAATATAAAATGAATAAGACCACAGAAGTGGTACTTCCTTTTTCTCTAGCTCCAACCAAAATCCGACCAATCCATAATAGATAAGCAGCAGCAGTAATTCTCAGCAACAAAAGTAGCCAACTCAAGCTGTGGGAATCCCCCGAGGAGAGTATGTTAACATGGAGTCACCCCTGGCCACCCATAAATCTAGAATAGTAGTAATAGTCAAATAAACGGGATGGTTATACAACCCTGTAGCATGACCATAATCTAGACTAGGCTAAATAATCTTGAATGCAAAAAATAGCTCGGAGTTCGGCTTCCAAAATGTCGTTTAAAAAGCTTTGGGTGTAAATTTGCAATGCATAACAAATCAATCCAGAAGAAGGCTCGCCAAATTGATGCGAAAAGAGATGCTGGAAATGCACTTTTTGTGGTGGGTAGACATTCAGTACATTCTTTGCCATTTTTGACTTCGCACCTTTTTTAATTTCAATTTATTTTGCACTTCGTGAGACATTTTTTAGGCCCGGCTAACATACGCTAGCCTATACTGCGCTTAAGGCTTGGCCCAAGTGAAGAAAATTTTGAAAAACGCATTAAATGGCAAAAAAATTTGAGAGGCTCGAATTCAAACAGAATGGCACAAAAAGTACCAATTGCCTCCACGTATTTTATTGTATTGCAGAAATTTCGCAATTGCAAATTGCAGAAAACCATATAAATTTTCAAAACTAACCAGGGAATCTCAAGTAGTGTTTTCAAAAACTTCATTGACAGATTTTTTTTTAAATATTCTTGTAGAGCTTCCAAGATTTATAGTATAAAGTGCTGCTGATATGTCCAGCTCCTTTGCAAAATTGCGGAGATCGGGCTACCCGAATTTGCCAGTCACGGCTTTTCAAAGTGTGGATTGTGGCGGGAATTCAAACAATAAAGTCTACTCTCCATATAACACCACTTCGATATAACTAGGGTTGGTTGATTGGTAATGGCTGTATGTGAATTTCCCTACCAAAAGTGTGAAATTCCCCACCAAATTACTGAATTTCCCCACCAAATTTTTAAAACGACCATATCTCAGTGTTTTCTTATCATTTTTTTTATTTTTTTAGACCAGCATGCAGCCCTACTCCTCTAGTTTCTAATGAGCCATCAACCAAACTGTTATAATTTAAAAAACATTGAGAAAAAATAGTTTACATAAAACAAGAAGTTGTTTTATAAAAACCAACTTTTCTCAATGTTTTTAAAATTTTAACAATTTGTTTGATGGCTCATTAGAAACTAGAAGAGTAGGGCTGCATGCTGGTCTGAAAAAAATAAAAAAATGATAAGAAAACACTGAGATATGGTCGTTTTAAAAATTTGATGGGGAAATTCAGTAATTTGGTGAGGAATTTCACACTTTTGGTGGGGAAATTCAATTTGATCCATTGGTAATTACCGGGTAATTACCCGGAAAAATACTTTTCCGGCCTTATTTCTCCGTAATTACTTGGGTAATTACCCGAAATCACCCGGGTAATTACCCGGAGAAATACTTTTTCCGGAGAATTACCCAACCCTAGATATAACACCACTCGTTATATAACACCGCTAATCAACGGTCGCAGGAAATTTATTTTCTCGATATTTGTTGAACTGATATTTGCCAATATTCATAAAACAGGACAGATTAAAAAGTAGGCTAAAAATCATGATACCCCCATCATGGTTTTTCGTCAACTTTGGGTAGATTGTTCTTCGCAATTTTGAAAAGGACCTGGACATATCAGCAGCAGGGTGCTCTAAAAAAATATTTGAAAAAATCTCTCAGTGAAGTCTTTGAAAAAAAACGCTACTTGAGGTTCCGTGAAAAAAACATTATCAAAAACCAAACCAAAGCTTTTCTTCACAAAAACATTAAAAACCTGATTATAAAAACTTGTACCAAAATCCCCTCTAAATTTTTGCCGCTCCCACCCAAATTCAAACCACTAATAGATGAAGTAGAAGAGAAGACCAAAGGCTATTATTACTCCTCAACTATTGCCCTTTTGTCTTGTTCAAGTCCTCAAGGGACAGCATCTTACATTCTGCACTCCAATAGTAGTAGTTTGAAGATAAGAACATACCCACACACTCCAAACACCGCGCTAGACAAACGTATTCAGGCTCGCCCCTATCTCGACAACATTCCGTGTAATCTCGAATGCTACTTGGAAACCCAACACACAACCAATTAAAACAGATAATGAAAACCAGGTAAAAACTAGCTAGGCAAAATCGAAAACAATATGGCTAATTAAATATGCCTGAGAACAAGAAGAAGAACAAAAAAAGCAAATCACTCTCCAACACCAAGAAAAATGACACTTTAGAAGGGATGCAAAATGAAAAAAAAAACAGGAAAACGACGACACTTATTAGGAAAAAGAGAATAATTGAGGGGAAGAAGAACATGCCAACCTTTTTCACTTAAGGCCATCTACTACTTCCATCATGCGGTATTAGCTCATACAAAGTAGTGGTGATGGTAGGTGCTGTAATCACCCTCTGTTAGCAACAAGTATCCACCACTCAACTTGCCGGCAACCCACCTGAGTGTGGGAAGAGAAAGTTGAAGGTCCTGAGCAAAAGTATCCTCTTTCTTGGTTTGCTACTTTTGCCAATATAGCCAGCAATTAAGTGGACTTGTGAGTTGGCTGAAGAAAATGAGAAGAAAAAGAGACTAGTCGAGCAGCAGAGGCATCATAAGCATCATCACTACCTGTGCTACAATGTTCTCTGTTAGTCCCCATTTTAGTCAACTAATAGTTGGACCACTTTGGCATGTTCTTTTTAAATTTGCTTTCATTCTCGAAAGAATATACGAAGAGAAAAGACTCTATTAGACATTTCGTCAACGTTTTTAAAAATACAACTGCAACAGAAAACGTGTGGTCAGATATTTGTAAGAATTACACACTAAGGAATTAAGAACAGAACAAGACTAATACAGTCGAACCTCGATAAGCCGACACCCAAGGGACCGAACTCAGGGTGTCGGCTTATCGGGGTGTCGTTTTCCTCAAAGTGTCGAGTACCTGGCTAAATCAGGTCGACAAGGTGACGGCTTATCTGGGTGTCGGCTTATCGAGGTTCAACTGTAGTGCTATTCTTCCTATAAAGGCCACCCCGCTCGTTTTTTGTCTAGGAAATAAAAGTTGGGGCCATTTTTTATTTACAATTTTAAGACCTTTGGGAACTTAAAAAATGAAGCCACTGTGGCTCTATTAGAGGAATTACGGTAATTTTGAATTACAATGGATGTGAAACGAGGAAAATTTGTTCATATGATTTAATCATTTTTTGATGCTGTTTTCCATATGTATAAAACTTGATCAAATTTAAGTAACTACTTTTCATGGGTGCGCGACGTTTCGCTCCCGGGCCGTTTCGCTCCCGGACCGTTTCGCTACCGGCCGTTTCGCTACCGGCCGTTTCGCTACCGGCCGTTTCGCTCCCTGGGCCGTTTCGCTCCCAGGACAAAATATGTATTAAAAAATTATGGGAGAAAAATACACCATTTAATGGGTGCGCGACAATTCACCCCCAGCCGATTCACCCCCGGAGCCGATTCACCCCGACCGATTCACCCCCAGCCGATTCACCCCAGCCGATTCACCCCCGGCCGATTCACCCCCAGGACGATTCACCCCCAGCTATAATTCACCCCATCATTATTTATTAAAAAGACACACAAATATTCAAGGAGTTCTTTATTCAGAGTAAATTTGGAAAATCTTCGAAAGATCATGGTATATTAACAAGAGCATGAAATGAGCTACTCTCCCATCATAAAATGCATTGCAATTCCACTGTGCTTCTGGTACTCTAATTGCGTTGATGGCAGCTACTTCATAATCCACCGAGAAAGTTGTTATAAATTATGGATCTTAAATGCAAAAGAGCTAAAAACAGAGAAAAAACCAGCTCCCGTCCACCTTCCAAAACAGAGTAGAATTTATAGTATTCCGGAATAGCAAAGTTGATGTTTCCTGGAGCGACTAGACCACCAGCTTCTCGAATCCGATGTCTTTGCACTGGATTTTTTAAAGCACTCTTTGTAATTTCGGCTTGAATGGATTGAGACGGAGGAAGAAGCGCGTTGAAAATCTGAGCCGGGTTCTGAAATCGGAAACATACCGAGATTTTCACATACTGCCAGAAAGTTCGTGTAGTGTCGCGACTTTCTTTTTGTTTACAGAAGAGAAATCCGTCCAAAACAAGCTTCTCCTTGACTTTCTCCGAAAAAACCTTAACAGAGTTGCTTTGAGAGTGATTATAACAACAATAAAGGCACACTACCGAAGAAGCCAGAATAGCTACCGGAGTCATTTGCTCATCAGCAGAAACACGAGGATCATCGTCTCAAAACGCAAAAAAAAACCCAAAACGCGTCTCACGAGGCTGATATCAAGCACTATTCGAAACCTGTGATTAATTGGATAAAGATTATAAGTCGTAAACACACAAGAGAGAACAATAGCAATAAAAGCTACAGCAAAATAACGGACTATGCCAACAAAAATAACCAGAACAAAGAGTAAGGGCTTATTTGTCACAAAATAAGTTTTCATTTAAATTTCAAATAATGCCTCAACAATAATAAGTGTGAACGACTGCGGGTGAATCGACCTGGGGGTGAATCGTCCTGGGGGTGAATCGGCCGGGGTGAATCGGCTGGGGGTGAATCGGCTGGGGGTGAATCGGTCGGGGTGAATCGGCCCGGGGGTGAATTGTCCTGGGGGTGAATTGTCCGTGTCCCCCATTTAATATAAATTTATTTCACCGAAACAACAACAAACATACACAATTTCATAACAACAATAAAATGCGATAAATGCAATAACATCAAAGATCTATTCACCCATAACAAAATTCAGAGCAATGCCTCTAAGGTAGTCCATCACATTTCTGTTTTCGTCTTCCACCACGGCCAAGATGTTCCTATCAGCTTTGACGTATTCGATGCGCTTGCTTTTCGGACGATCCCCACGGAGCCACTTCGCAAAAAGCTGGTCACGGCCTTTCTGAATTTCCTCTTTTCGAAGTTATCTAAACATATAGACAGATGTAAATGATGTAAAATATAAAATTATTACCGATACGATTGACTCAGGTTGTTCATTAACGGCTGGTAACTGATCCTCAACATTTGCCAGTTCTTCTCGACTTGTTCCACCACGGCTACCTGATTGACTACCAGAACGGCTTGCTGTTCAGTATCTTCATCACTTGAATAGCCTTCGATAAGATATAGCATGCTTCGAGCGTCCATCACTAAAAAAACTTTTAATGTTATAACACAGCAATTATTCTAAAAGCAAAAATGTATCACAAAAAATAAACAAATTATCGGTATTATTTTTCTTCCCGGGAGCAAAACGGCCCGGTAGCGAAACGGCCCGGTAGCGAAACGGCCGGTAGCGAAACGGCCGGGAGCGAAACGGCCCGGGAGCGAAACGGCCCCGGAGCGAAACGTCCTGGGAGCGAAACGTCCTGCTCCACTTTTCATGTGCATGGTGCTCATGTTTCTTGCATTTAGATGATAACCCGGTAATTTCTATGCTTTCTTCAAAAAGTTCCGACCATAAACAGATAGATTGTAACTGTTTGATTAAAAAAGAACAACAGTAATAATATACAGGGTGTTTCAAGAATTTCGCTAAAAAGTTCGGACACGGACAATTGTTCCCGACGCCGATTGTTCCCGGCGGCCGATTGTTCCCGGCTTATATAAAAGGGACAATTGTTCCCGTCCTATATAAAATGACCGATGGTTCCCGGCTAGTATAAAAGGGACAATTGTTCCCGTCCTATATAAAATGACCGATTGTTCCCGGCTAGTATAAAAGCGACAATTGTTCCCGGCATATGTAAAATGACCGATTGTTCCCGTCGACCGATTGTTCCCGGCTGGTATAAAAGGGACACACGGCCCCCTAAAATTCAAATCTTAGTGCAATAGGAAAATTTGGCGCCAAACGATTTTTTTTCAAAAACAATCATTTTTAGACCCTTTCGGAGTCTTTCTGTTTCGTACGCCTGATCTGGTTTTTTCCTTATTGCCTTGGCATATTCATGACCAAAATATTGCTCACACGAAGGGTTTTCAAATGAGCCATTACTTGCCTATGAAACACGCAAATTATCAAAATCATAATTAACTTCTGTGAAAATTTTCAATATTTCTTCATTGTTCGGTTCGCTAAATTGAGATCCTGAAAAGTTTTTTCGACTACTTACCGTATTTGCTGTAATAATCGGCCATGGCCGTTTATTTTTCAACCCCTAAAAAATCGAATTTTTTTTTTTCGATTTTGAGATTTTTGGGTGCTCAACCACAATCTGAAAAGTGGAACCAGGAGGGCTCATGTTAACTAAGAAAATGCATAAAACAGATTTGAAAAATATTGACTCTGGACTGAGATATAGGTCTCTGGGGGTGGCCGTTTATTAGAGAGTGGCCGTTTAATAGAGAGTGGCCGATTATTAGAGCAAATACGGTATGCACAAACGAAATCGGGAACTTTTAGAGTAGTAAATAAGCTACATTTTCGTACCAAGGAAGTATGCAAAAAATGCAAATTTAGGGTGCCTAATGCAAAAGTTAGATGGAAAACGCGAAAACCCCTATTTTTACTCGAGAAAATGCCAGTTGTTTGCTTTGATTGGTCTCTAGTTTTCAAAATTCTGACTTTACAAAAATCGTTCTGACTTTTCTGGTAGCTGAGTATACAGGCTACATTTTGGTATAAAAATTGTACGAAAAACTATGTGGTTTTGCACTTTTTGTCTGTCGTTTATTTCGGTATAATTTGTTTACCATTTCAGGCGAGCCTAATGGTCCGACCAAGACGTGCTACTGCAGTGCAGAAAGACCCGGAAACAAAGCAAGCTAACTCACTAAGTTGCTGTCATCGCTGAGTAGGTGGACCTTATCACTTGCAAGAGCTACGAGGAAGTCGATGCCGATTTGTCTATCGGGTTTGCTGATGTCTTTTTCAGGTTTGCACTTTTTATAAGTTGAGTGTTCACCCCGATCTTACCCACAAATCTTATGTTAGATGAAAGAATCTTACCCAAAAATCTGATGTTACGTCAAGACAGCTGTTTCAAAACATAAAACGAATACAGCCGACTCTCGATTTAACATACGGTCGATTTAACATACACCCCCGATTTAACATACAGCTGGGCCGGTCCCTTCAATAATAGACTCCGTCAAATTACCCCCAGATTTAACATACGGCTGGGTCGGTCCCAGGGTGTATGTTAAATCGAGAGTCGACTGTATATGCCATGTTAGTTGTGAATGCATGGAGAATTGTCATAACCGTGAAAAAATAGAAATTAAAAAATAAACGGAAATTTTTGTTTGAAAAATTTGAATTTCATAGAAAAATATTCTTGGCGTTTTGTTTGTCTTGAACTGCACTAATATTTGAACTTTAGGGGACCGTGGACAACTGTTCCCAGTTTACATGAGAAACCAGTTTTAAACCTGTCAGTACTATAAAAGCGTACTCTCTCCTAAAACATTCCGCTTTATGAATGGTTATTACTAACTTTATTGTCCTTTCCCATACGACATCAAAACGAAATAATAACACAACAACAAAGATAAAATTCTACTGATCTATCACGAAATTGTGAGCCAGTCCATGGAGGTAATCAATCAGATTAATTTGAGGATAGCGCTGGACTCTCCCCAAGATCCTAGCATCAGCTTCTCCTGACATACGCTGCCTACCATGCGCGTAAGACTTCACCTAAAAATTAAGTTTGAGTCGAAAAAAGTTAGGATGAAATGATTGGGATAAAATAAGTGTGTAAGTACTATCACAGGTGTCCTGATGCGGCAACCTGAAATCCAGGGTCTTAGCTGGTCGTACTGAGGTGTTGTTAGCTAAGTGCTAGTTACCAGCTATTGGCTGTAGGGTAGTCAGAGGCGCAGCCAGAAAAATCTGCCGGGGGTCTAAAGCCCCCAAAAAGGTCATTTTACCTACACCTTCTTTGGAGTTTATAGTCTTTTTTATTTACAACGTTTTTCGAAAAGCCTGACTGGAAAGGAAATTTTAGACCTCCCCCCCTCCCCCTGCCTACACCCAGAGGCGTATCCAGGAAGGCGTATCCGTGATCGATGCGGGCAAGTAGATTAGCAATGAAATTAAAATCCATATCGGCACTAAAGTATTTGTCGATAAAAAGAGGAAAATATGTGCACGAAAGGTGAATAACAACAGCAATATCAAAAATAAATCCAAAACTTGAAAAATAAAACTGTCTTCAAGAGCTATATAATAGCCGGAACAATTGTCCCTTTTATACGAGCCGGGAACAATCGGTCGACGGGAACAATCGGTCATTTTACATATGCCGGGAACAATTGTCGCTTTTATACTAGCCGGAACAATCGGTCATTTTATATATGCCGGGAACAATTGTCCCTTTTATATAAGCCGGGAACAATCGGCCGCCGGCAACAATCGGCGCCGGAACAATTGACACGTACCGTAAAAAGTTATGGCGATTTAAAAGTGCTCGAAATTGTTGAAACACCCTGTAGTTCCGTAACTGACTACACTAAGGACACATGGGTAGAGTCACAAAATCAACAACACCACACTTTATTGCAGAAAAATCTAACAAGAATAAATCAACAATGGAATTTTTCTTCAGCTTAGGTCTCTATGGCGGCGGTCTCAGTAGCTTTGTGATGGCTCTTGTGTAGACCAGCTGACTTCCATGCTTGACAACACATTTGATCAGACCCTTTGCAAGAAGCTGAAATCAGGAGATGAAGTGGAATGCTCAACTGCAAATAAATGCAACCTCACGGAGTCCAGCTTTCGCCAAAGAAGCTCGAACCTTGAGTCGCTCCGAAACGACCGACGGAGTAATCAGCTTGACGAGAGGATCTGAAGTTTACACGTGAGTCTGAGTGAACCAACAAGTCGATTTCAAAAATTGTTCGAAATGGTCGAGATTTTTTCGAACGTTCGACTTCGAACCAAACGTTCGAAAATTTTCGAATTCGAACCGAACTTTCTATTCTAAATATATCGAACATCGTACCAAATACTTTCAATAAGAACTTAGAAACACGAAAAAAGATTCGACCAAGTATGCGCAGCATCATAAAAAGGCATCGAAAATGGGTTAGGCTCGTTTTGAAGTTCGAATTCGAAAAAAAAACCAAAATTGTCAAATCGAACATCCGAAAATGTTTATTTCATTTTGAACCCGAACTTCGAACCGAACGCTCCTTCGAAAATTTTCAAACACGCACTTCGAACCAAACGTTCGTTAGAAAAATTTCAAACTCGAACGTCCGAATCAAACAGAACGTTCGACAACCCTACAAACAATACAAAATGAGACACTTACTTCCTTGTACAATTTGTCATATGTGGCTTGATCGAAGAGCGCCATGTTTGAGAGCTTGTCACGGACCTTTCCCTTCGACCACTTCTTCTTCTTAGCCTTTCCACCACTGCCGCCACCTCCGGCATCCTAGAAAATCAAAACTTAGCTTGATATTTTTTTTTCACAAGACTCTAACCTTTTTCTTTGCTGGAGCCTTTCCGCCTTCGGGTCCACTTTCTTCGAAGACTTTGCAGCTGGCATGCTTTGAAAGAAAATCAAATCCACTTGGACTGCGTTTTGGGATGCAGTCGAACCTTGATAAACAGGCACCCCACAAGTTCGTTCCCCCACTGGGTCCGACACTTTTCCAGCTCGATTTTCAAAGCTTTTTTTAAACTCTGTTATGACAGTCCAGTCTCAAATATCGCAAGGACTCTGATTTTACCGATCGGTTTCCAGAATCCAAAAACTTTTTTCTGTAGAATAGCAAAACCTCGATAAACCCATTACAGAAATAGAGTGCCGTTTATCGAGGTTTTGCCTTTTTAGAGAAAAAAGTTTTCGTATTCTGAAAACGATCGGTAAAACCGGAATCCTCGCGATATTTGAGACCGGACTGTCAAAACAGAATTTAAAAAAAAAAGCTTTAAAAACCGAGCTGAAATGTGTCGGACTCAGCGCGGGAACGAACTTTTCGGGGTGCCATTTATTTAGGTTCGACTGTACATTGAGAGCAAAAAAGAGAATAGAAACATATTATGAGCTCGTGAATTGCATTAGCATACTGCTACAGGCAGAAATGCAGATCTCCATAAATTACAATCATCGTGTGAGTTTTTGAGAATCACAAATTGTGATCGATAAATAATCTAAACGTTTGAAGACAAGTCCCTTTTTTAACTATTAATTCTTCGCTGAATTTACACCATAAAACGCTATACAACTATCTCACACGGGAAGTGCACGACCCGACTGTGGCCTATTGAAGAACCTCATATACCAAAAGATAGCCCTAGTCTTGCTGATTACGGAGATGCGCGCAGAATCTGCTATAGAGTGATCTACGTCGAGATATTGATCTTCGAAAATTGTAAATTGTGGCAGCTAGGATATATAACTGACTAACATCACATTCAAGTCAGCATAGCAAGTCAGTATGGTACAGTGGAGACACTACCCGTCGCCCTTTTAAATGTCACAGGTTCGACTACCAGCTGGTGCATTTTTTATTTTTTGTGGTATGGTATTGTATGTTTCGACTATGTTTATTTTACAGATATAATGGCTTTTTCCGTAGGAGTCCGTGAATCTTGGTCAGACTTGCCGAGAGCCAAATTGTGCAGGCGTCAGTTTCATTCATTGCTTTTATTGCGAACGATATCTTTGTTTTGATCATTTTATTGTGAACAAACACTGTCATTGATAATATTTTGTTTACGAATAAAATTTGTACGAAAAAATAAAAATTAAAAAATGCAGCAGCTGGGAGTCGAACCTGTGACATTAACAAGGGTGACCGATAGTGTTTCCATTGCACGATACTAATTTGTTTGAATGTCATGTTAGTCAGTTATATATCCTAGCTGCCAGATTTTACAATTTTCGAAGATCAATATCTCGACGTAGATCGCTCCATAGCAGATTCTTCGAGCGGGCCGTAATCAGCAAGACTAGGGCTATCTTTTGGTTTATGAGGTTCTTCAATAGGCCACGGTCGGGTCGTGCACTTCCCGTGTCAGCTTTTGGGGTATAGACGTCATGTACCTTTTGGGTACATTGTCAATTTTCCGCCACCAATTTTCCGCGGACAATTTTCCGCCGACTTACCACCTGAGTACCGATACGTCGTTGCTGTCTCGGTACCAACACCCGAGTACCCATACCTGGCACTTAAATGGTACCACCATCAAATACCACCACTCAAATGGTCATACCATTTGAGTACCTTTAATGAGGTTAAAATCGAAAACACCCGACAGAATGTGTAAATCTCTCGTCAAAATAAGTAAATCTCCTTCAAATTTTTAAAACTTCTTGTTCTTGGTGATTACTTTTCAATTTTTTTATTTTTTGCACCAGCATGTAGCCCTGAATCTCTAGTTTCTAATGAGCCATCAACTGGCTTACTTCAATATTGAAAAGTGCGAGAACAACTACATTTTTCAAAACTACACCTATTTTACAAAAAAAATGAATTGTTTCTTCCTGTTTTTAATGTTGTAAACAGCCAGTTGATAGCTTATTAGAAACCAGAGATTCAGGGCTACATTATGGTGCAAAAAAATAAAAAAAATTGAAAAGTAAACACCAAGAACAAGAAGTTTTAAAAATTTGACGGAGATTTACTTATTTTGACGGGAGATTTACACATTTTGACGGGTGTTTTCACCTACAGCCCTTTAACGATACCATCATCTGATACCAATACTCGGTCGCTGCCTTGCTACTACCAACTGAGTACCACTTTCTCGTACAACCACCTCCAACTACCTAGTGGTTTACTACGAGATAGGAAACCACGACGGATGCCTAGACTAATGTCTGGTGTCAAAACAGAGATTTAATAGTGGCGGCGGAAATATGTCGGCGGAAAATTGATCGGTAGCGACCTTTTGTCCAATTCTGGAAAAGAGGTGCACAATGTAACACGCCATAACGTAACATGTCGTAACACGTACAGGGTGTCCAAAAAACCACTAAACTTCAAGGGCACCGAAAATCCCCTTTTTAATTTTACTTTTTTGTGCATGATACGTCATCTTATAGCCCTGGAAATTTTCTAGCTAATGGTATATCAACATTCCCTAAGTGAAATGATATAGTGGGTAAATAAACAGAATAAATGAAAAAACCGGATTTTCAATCTCCGGATTTTCTGTTTTTGTAGACTTAAAAAATTATTGATGTATTTTCAGGTTGAATATTAATATCGAAATTTATCTTGCGAAAATATTTCAGACACATGATTTCGTAGCCCTTTCTTTTTTTCTTTCTATTGGTATATAAAAATTTTCCGGGTTATTTTCAAAAGGTCAGCAATCGGCTCTTAATACAAATAAAGTCATTTCACAAAATTTGAAAAGGACTTTTGTCACCTAAACTGACCGAAATTTCGCTTGAGTGTTTTGCGCTGTTATTTTTTCTTGACATTTGTTGTAGCGCAGATCAAGAGCTACAAAACCCTTTAAAGAAAAAAAAATTTAAATTAAAATGTTGAGATATGGCCTTATGAAAACACCAAATCCATTAAAAAACGACTGAAATTTGAAAAAATTAAGAAAAGTTTATTTTTTAGCCATTTTCGGGTTTTTTTTTCAAAAAGTCATAACTCAACATTTATATTTTCGAAAAATATTATGTAAAATGGTTTTGTAGCGCTTGATCTGCGCTACAACATAGTGCATGAATGTTATCACAGCACATGAAATTTTATTCTATTTTTCTGACGACGAGTCAATTTGACAAAACAGAAAATACGATTTTTTGATTTGTAGGCAGAGTTTTGGCTTTTATGATGTCGCAAAAAAGAATATCCAGAAACTGGATCTTTGAGGGAAAATCGTAAATTCTCTGTGAAAAAATGATCACTTTGATGCAAGTTTGGGCTCAATAGATAGCTCTGATCCAGGTTAAAATTTTGGGTGGTTTTGCGCCTAGGTGAAAAAGAAATTTTGGTGACTAGCATCCAAATTTCTCAAAATTTTAGGTGGTTGAGGGTGACCGAAAACAGCCTACTTTCAGGAGGGGTTTTCACCATCTCATACCAACTTTTTTCAAAATTTTTTGCACTATCGTGTTCAGCGAGAAATTCTGAGTCGATTCGGGCAATTACTACGCATGGGAGGCGGAGTGTTAAGTTTAGTGGTCTTTCACATATTTGTCACGAAAGAGGCTGCTAGAAAAGCTCCCAAGGACTTTTTGAGCACCCGGTATTGAGTATTTTCAAGCTGTCTTACCATGTTTTTCAACATGAGACATTGCAAAAGATACTCAAAAGAACCAGCTTTTTTGCTTTTGGCTAATCTAAATGGGTTCTGAGCGATGCTGAAAAGGAGAGGGCTTGGTGTAGTGCATACAATAACAGTCAAAAAAATCGACGAATTTTTTCTAAGTTATTTTAAATAAATTCAAAGCAATGTTTCTTAGCTATAATTCGGTATGTCAAGCTTTCCTTTTAGATTTTTCTGGGAAAATTCTTGATAAAAAAATGGAAAAGTGTCAATTTCTAGTCAAAATCAAAGTAAATTCAAGGGAAAATAGCCGCTTGACGGTATAAAAAATGGATTTTCTCATAATATATATCATCAAAAACTGCCATTTTATGCATTATTCGAAAGCTCTTTAATTTCTCTAAAGAGCGAAATGTCGATCGTTTTATTAAAATGACATAATGATGAGGTACAGACGGTTGAAGCTTTAAAAAGTAAAAAACTTATCTTTTTCCCATTTTTGAAGTATTTTTTTTCTTTTAAAGCTTCAATCGTCTGTACCTCATCATTATGTCACTTTAATAAAACGATGGAAATTTCGATCTGTAGAGAAATTGAAGAAGTCTCGAATAATGCATAAAATGGCAGTTTTTGATAAAATAAATGATGAGAAAATCCACTGTATATACGGTCAAGCGGCTATTTTCCCTTAAATTTACTTTGATTTTGACTAGAAATTGATACTTTTCCATTTTTTTATCGAAACTTTACCCAGAAAAATCTTAAAGGAAAGCTTGACATACCAAATTATAGCTAAGAAACAGTGCTTAAAAATTTATTATAAATAACTTAGAAAAATTTAAAAATTACTAACTGTTGATATTCCGCAGTGATCTACTTTTTTCGCCCATGGTCAAATATGAAGTGTTTCATAACGATGAATTTATGAGCATATTTCAAACCAAAGCGCACTTTTAAATGAAAATTGACCATGCTGGACACGATTTTGGTGTCAAAATCATATTTTTCTACCGCAGAAACAAATTTCGCAGTTGATTTAAATTTATTATTTTTTTGAGTGATCAATTTGTTTTGCCTAGAACTTCTGCGCGCATGGCTTTTTTTTTCTCGATTTTTTCATGACTATCTGATGGAGACAGCCAAATTGTCTGCTCTATCAGAATCTGGCGTCAAAAATTAGGGGGCCGTACTTTTAATGCCGAGAATTTATTAACTTTGGGCTAAAAAATAACTTTGGAAAAATTAGGGGGTTTACTTTATTGTGTTTTTATGAAGATTTATCTATTCAAATGCAAAAACTTTGTATACCAAAAATAGCCCGTTCAATTCTGCATAGAAAATATTTTATAAGTGCATAGGTTTAGTGGTATATACATGGCGAAAAATAGAAAAAACAAAGAAGAACCTAGCTGTTCATAGCTCCCATAACAGCCAACTTTGAAATGGCTCAAAAAACTGAACTGTTTTTAGCAAAGTTTCTTAGAATTGTCTGCTCTACATGGTGTTTTAGAAAAACTCCCCCATCTGTAAAAAGTTGGTGTACGCAACCCCTTGCCCGGCCGATTTCCGAATTTTTCGGAAACCTCCGACGACGACCATTTTCTACATCTGTATTGTTTTTTATCACTGGCCGGATTGTCAACAAAATACTGCTTTAAAATTTTATAAAAATACATATTAGGTACACTTTTTCACTTTTACATTAGTTACATTTTTTAAATTACAGAGTTTTTGAATATGTATTATTGTTTTTGTAGTCTTGGTTGTGAGTAGTCCGCGAGGAAACGCATCTTGCCTATCAATTTAAATAGCAATTCTCTCTAACCCAATTATTATTATAATGAGCACCTGTGTATGTAGTAGAAATATGCAATTAGCCAAAATTTTAAGCTATATTTTGTCTGAATGACGCTGGAATATTTTTTACCTTCAAAATTTTACATAATAAATTAATATGTTGGTTGGTGCTTTTTCTAAATTGAAGCATTTTCTACAAGCTGCGTTATTTGAAATTTCTTTTAAAAAGCAAAATTTTGACCCATCGAGTTGGACCCTGATCGACCCTTTTTTATTTTATTTTGACAGTGCCAAATATTACAAGCATTCCGATTTTTACGATCGTTTTTGCGAAACCTAAATTTTTTTCACCTAAACAAGCGAAACTAAACCTAACAACTTTTTTATAGTGTAAGGTATTTATGTGGTGTCTTCGCTTGTTTAGATTTAAAAAACTCAGGTTTTTTAAAACGGGTTAATCTTTTTTTAGCAAATGTGAAATTTATTGCATAATTGCTTACGTCACACATTTGGTTCTGTAATTCGATTTGATTTTTAATAAATAAACAAATTGCTTACCCAATTAACAAACTATCAGCAATAAAGTTGACATTTTAGAAATGCATTCACGGGGAAAACTTAAATTTGTATTTTGATTTGTTTAGAAATGTGTTTTTTAATGTGTCCTCCTGCCTAAATAACTTTTTACATAGTTGTAGAATATTGATTATTTTTAACATTTTTCTAATTCGCTATTAGTTTATTACTTTACTATTTTTTATGGCTACTTATCTAAATAGTTGCCTGGCAGCTGAGAAATTGGCTCAAGAGTTACTACCCAATTTGGGTGGACTGCTTCAGATCACATTTTCGCTTGCCACTTTAGGGCTTATTGCGGCCTGTGTGTTCACTTACAACTGCAATAAAATTTCTATTCATCCAAATTTTGTGGTAGGTTTTTGATGTGAAAATGGATAATTGGTTTAGTCAAACGTTGAAGTGTTAGACATCGGCTAAGAATTTAAAACCAAAAAAAAGTTTATATTGAGTATATATAACCTAGGTCTTTGTACAGAGATTTACAGGTTGTGTACCGAAAAAAATAGTTTAACACTCCGGCTCCCGTACGTGAGAAATATGAGCCCTAGCGCAAAATTTCACGCTGAAGAAGATGGCGAGAAAATATTTAAAAAAAAAGTCGGTATCTGCGGGTCATCCACCTTTCTGAACTATCCAAGTCAAGATTTCTGGTATTGCAACTTTTAAATGGGGCACATTTCATCAATTTTTTTATTGATCAATTTAATTTTGAAGATTTTTGCTTAAAAGAAACAACTTTGTCATTTTCGAAAATAGTGTTGGTACTTTTAAATGCAAAATAAAGTGTGATGAAACCGCTTGTATTGCTAGCGATAAGTAATCAAAAACAGTTCCTCCTTATGATAGTATTGGTGGCCTGGTGGAATTGCGGCGGCGGACTGCAAAATTTGGTCGTCGGTTCGATTCCCACTGGAGGTAAAATTTTCCTCGACTTTCACAAAATTTTGTCAAATTAATTCTCGTTTGAATTTCCCTAGTACCCGCCTTTCAAAATATTTAGGGTTGTCGGCCGGTCGGCCGATTTTCGGCTTTTCCGGCCGAAAACCGATATTTTTTCGGTTTTCGGCTTTCGGCTCGGCGCGGCCGGCCGAAAATTTCGGTTTTCGGCTTTCGGCTCGACTCGGCCGGTCGAAAATTTTAAAAAGAAAAAATAATTTTCTCTGTTTGCTCCCGTTTTTGCTTAGTTTTCCTTTCGCTCATTCTCTAGCCTTGTGTGTGTCAATTCCTGTTCTAATTTTAATCCTTATGTTTAGCATGGCACCAAGAATCGTGTGGAAGTCTTTCAAGAAAGTAGGGGAGAAGGCTGTCTGCGTCTGTGGAGAAGAATGATGCTTAGCAAAAGCGGGTCGACATCAACTTTGGCCGGACATCTGAATTCTGCAAGACACGAGGAAGCAATGGAGAAGCAAGGAGGGGGACCAGCGCCAAAGAAAGCCAAGATCAATTCAATCGCCACACTCTTCAGTCCGAACTTCTCCAAGCAACAAAGCCAGCAGTTAACTAGCGACATGACCGACTTCATCGTGGATAGCAATCTGCCGTTCTCAATCGCTGAATCTCCTTTCCTCCGTCGTCTGATCAAACACGACTATGGACAAGCAAAGGTAATTATTTTTGGGCTCTAATATGCTGTTGACTTGATTTAATTGAACTATTTTCAGCTTCCGTCGCGTCATGATGTCAGCTCAGAGGTACCGATCAAAGCAGCCAAATGTGTGGAGGATCTGTGTTCCTTCGTTTGTTCGAAAGCAAAGTGTTGTGTGCGAGTGTTCTATGTGGGTGTTTTAATAAATTTTGTTTGTCCAAAGAGTTTTATTTAAGCATTTTAGACTTTTACTATGCATAGAAGAAAAATAAATTATTTTCACAATGCAAAGACGTTGGCTGAAAATTTCGGTTTTCGGCTCGGCTCGACCGGCCGAAAATTTCGGTTTTCGGCTTTCGGCTCGGCTTGGCCGGCCGAAAATTTCGGCCGGCCGACAACCCTAAAAATATTCCCATCGGCCACGAACATGCCCCTTTTAACCTCATAACTTACCTTAAATTTCAAATTCCGCTCAAGACAAAAATATTTCAAATTCAAAATTTTCAAAGTTTAAATGTTTTTTTTGTCTTGAGCGGAATTTGAAACTGTTGTGTACTGTCTTTGAATCACCATTTGTCTTGTAGTGATTCAAACGTGTTTTTAGTATATAAGGGAACGTCTGTGTTCAGATCATTTTGTGTCCGAATAAAAGATATTAAGAAGTCGTGTGCTCTCGTCTCTCTCTCAGCTATCACCCAAGGATACAACAGAAACTGAGGTAGGGCTATATAAGTAGGGGTACCTTAGGTGGCGGAAAGCCAGTTTAAAAAAAATCGACCAAAGATTTGACTTTTTTCCTTGGTGACCAGGGTGAACCATCCTTAAAGGGTATCCAAACACCCCAAAACTGTTTTTCCTCGACTTTTTCCAGAGTCACTTCCGGGTGATTCGTGTCTAAGGTATGTGGGTGTGCGCATCTCAACTCCAAACACCCTACGCCCTTGAAGGGGTCGCAGAGGCTTGAGAGTTAGAGATGCGCGCACACACTTACCTTAGACATGATTCCGAGCAAGACTCTCGATCAAAAATGCATTTGGATACTTTTTTGCCCAGTTCGCGGTAGAAATACCTAGGCTTGATCTCGGGACGGGAATCCCACGAGATTCCCGGTTTGGGAATCCCGAAAATTTTGAAAATCCCGATCCCGAATCCCGCCGGAAAAGTTTGCGAAATCTCAAATCCCGCCGGGTCTTATTCCGAAAATCCCGGAAAAATACCGAATTCAAATTTATTTTGTTTCAGTACGAAAATAGACTAATTTTCAAAGTGAACCTTATTATTTTTGCTTTTGTTGCCGTTTTTGTCGTCATTTGTGCTTAAAAAATAGTTTTTACCTGTTTATTTCTCACATAAAGCATATTATATGAAAGCTTGATTTTTATGGACAGTGAGATAATATTTTGGGCTTAAACCCTCATCTGTTGCCCAGACACACTGAACCAACTATCCGCTAGTAACCAGCTGGTTTTTCGCACGATTTTTATTTTATAAACACTGGAATCTTCCTTTCAAAAACTCTACGTTGACAACTTTAAAATTTCTCGTATAAAGTACGAGAAAATCTACAGTTATCCACGGGGATGAGTAAATTGGGTCCATTTCAAATCGATCTCATTTAAATTGGGCCACAAATTTGAGTTAAAAGTTGGGGCCAATTCAAAACAGGTCCAATTTGAAATGGCTTAATTTGAAAAGGCCCGATTTTCTTCTCCCCTTGTTAATTATATTCTGAATTATGAGAAAAATTCTAAATTTATGAATAATTGTAGAATTTTTAGTATAATTTGTGATAAAAAATTTAACTGTAAAATAAGACAAAAAAACCTGATACTCCTGTTGTTTTTGAGCTTATGACGGAGTGTAATCTTAGGTTTAGGACCGACTTATAATTTTTTGTATCTGGAAAACACGTTTTAGTCTGTTTTAACATTCACTGGCCTGCCATGCGCAAAAGCACAATATAGTTAGTGAAAAAAATCACTTTAATTTCTATAAAAATTTTAAAGGTCCTGTACCCAGTGTACCCAGTCGTATTTGTACCTAGTCGTGGCACCCAGTAATAATGTGTACCTATTTGGGGTTTAACCACTCTAGAGTTAAAATTGAAAAATATAAAATTAACTGTATGTTGATAATGCCTTGGTTACAATGGAGATTTGAGGTGCGAGTTCGAGGTGCGAGGTGTGAGATGCGAGATCCGTTTCTAAAAGTTAGTTTTTGATATCCAATAGTGGGAAAGTTTATTTTATTCAATAGCGGACAAATAGGCAAAAACTTTTCAGATCAGTAAAATGACAAAATCTCGCTGAGCTACATCACCTCAAGGACCTCGACCTCACACCTCACACCTCCATTGTAGCCACCGCATAACTGAAAAAATTTCTCGTATGATGTAAAAGAAATTCTAAAATTGTCAACTCTACAGTTATCGACAAGAAATCCCGAATCCCGTCAGCATTCCCGTTTTTTTGTTTGACGGGAATCCCGAATCCCGAAAGTTTTTTAAATCCCGATCCCGAATCCCGCCGGACCCCTAAAGATCAAGCCTAGAAATATCCCTTCTATATGGTGCCAGGTACCCTGTCCAAGTGGCTTACCTTGGTCCCCCAAGGCAAAAAGTCGAATTTTTCGGTCAATTTTTTTTTCTCAAAAATGGTTTTCCGCCACTTAAAAACTCATTTTCTGTGCGTTACACTTGACGAAACGGCATATGATGTTACAATCCTATTTTTGGCCGATTACCGGATATGGAAGTCCGGCCACGCCTTCACCCAATGCTCATATCAACCTCCAGGCAATTGGAGGACTACCAACTGGCGTTTTTTGTTGATAAAATAACTTTTTCGTTATTATCAAACCATCTTTAGTGCATGTATTTAAGTGGGAGACTATAGTTTTATTATTTTCAAAATTTAATATAGGTACCATATTTTCTTTAAAAAGAGCCCATGGGCGCTTATTTTTCGACTTCTCTCTAGCATGGGCGCTTATTACAGCATAGGTGCTTACAGTGATGTACGCAGGAATTTCTAACGGAGGGGGCACCAGGCCATTTTTAGGCTATTTTAACTACAACGTTTCTCAAATTTTCGAGGCCGTTTTACCCGCTTTGAGAAAAAACCAACGGGGGGGGGGGGGCACGTGTGAAACTATAAAAACAATTGGCATCAAAAATCGACTTTTTTTGTTCAAAGTCAATTATAGAAAAACACCGTAAGTTAAAAACAATGAAGGGGCAAGGCGCTTTATTCTTTTGATCGCCTTTAGGGCCCGTCTTATTAAAGGGCCGTGAAAATTATTCAAGCATGTGCGCTTATTAGAACATGGGCGCTTAATGGAGCATGGGCTCTTTTTAGAGGAAATACAGTATGCCCTTTCAGGGTATATACAAGCGGTTTCTCTATCCTTTCATACCCTTTAAGACTGGATATCAGCGGTTTTCGTACTCAGCCTAAACTTCACTAATCCTTTAAAGGAGCATGTCCACGCTAATAAGAGGTGGTGCCCGCCAATTCAAACATTTTTCCTAATCATTCCTAACAATTCAATGTTAACTTCAATGTTAGCGTTGAACTTCTGCTCGGATTTTCCAACTATCCAACTTTTGCCAAGCTCCAGTCACCAAAACGGGATATAATACCCTCGAAAGGGTATCTGAATACCCTTTCAGGTTGGTTTACCTTGGTCCCCAAGATAAAAGTGGAATTTTGATCAATGTTAATGTATTATCAAAGAGTCTAGCTTATTTGTAAGCTGACATTCAGGTTCACAAAATGGTATAATAAAATCCTGAGAAACATAGTTGTAATACATTAACAATTCAATGTGAACTTCAATGTTAGCGTAAAATTTCAAAATTGAACTGTCAAAAAAAATTTCGGTGCACATTTTTTCTGCAAAAGCTTAGTTTCGAACATCTTGTATCGTAATAGTGTGCAGCACAAAAAACAGCATATTGTACTACTTTGTTACCGGCAAGGCACACGACGTTTACTGAATGAAAAACAGATGTTTTTTAAAATTAAGCAAAAATGGTGATTTTAAAAGGCGGGAAATAATGCTCGCTTTCCACGTCTTTTCTGACACCGGATTCATGCTTAGCGTGGTCGATTAGCATGTGAAACTACTTTTTAAAATCTCAAAGTCACTATCGAAATTCAAATTAAGTTCAAGACAAAAAACATTCAAACGTTGAATATTTTTAATTTTTTGTCCTGAGTGAAATTTGAATTTTGATAGTGACTTTGTCATTTATGACTCATTTAAAAACATTGCCGTTGTCGTCGTCGTTGTCGTTGGAAAGAATGTTTTATAAAGGCACTTTTACGCCAACGACGTCGACAACGACGACCTATTTATAAAAATCCAACGCCAACGACAACGAAATTTTTTTTCCAAATTGGACAAATTTTGCATTTTCAGTCGACATTTCGAGGAAAAACGTGTGGAAAATATAGTTACTTCTCAAAATTTTGGCTCGAAATGCAACATTTGTTTAATTTGGACGACAAATTTTTGTTGTGGTTGGCGTTGTCGTCGAATTGTTTATAAATAGGTCGTCGCTGTCACAAAAATAATTCTATAAAAAAATATTGCAACGACAACGACAACGTTTATAAATGAGCCATTAAAAATCAGTTTCACATGCAAAACAGGAACCAGACGCTACCTTTAGTGCAGTTGGCCTTTTCAGTGTTATAGATTTAAGCTAGATAGTCCAGAATCGAGCAAAATTTAAAAGTTATCCTTGCTTTTCTAAAAAATTTTCCTGCATTCCTAAAATTTTGATAGCTAGAATATCACTCCGTTTTGAGCTTCCTGAAGTCAAAGGCATTAAAAGACCATTGGTGCTTGGATTATAAATTAACCAGCAGGGCTTTTCTCATGGTCGCGTTTCTATGTGAATTTTGTCAAAATATATTTCAGGCTTGCTCCTAATTTTTTCCAAATTATCTTTTAAAATTTTGGTTGCAGTTTACAACCACCCCCCCCCCACGGGGAGTGATCGGATGGAAGAGATAACCTCATAATCGTGTTTCTCGACCCCGATTTTCATGAGAAAGCCGGCTGTTTTTTTGATTCTGAGAAAAGAAAATATTTTCGAACCACAGGGTTTATGGTTTTTTCATGGTTTTTAGTCAAAATTTGAAAAATTTAAATTGGCGCCTTTTGAATTTTAAAGGGATTAAGGGCTGTATAGGGACGGGAAGGAAATAAAAGGAGGCCACTTTATGGCAGAACGTTAGAAATGTAAATATCTGTATTCTTCGACTGCCTCACCATGTTTTTCAACTGAGCCGTGGCAAAAAAAGACTCTATATGCATTTTTTGATCAAGAGTACTTCTCGGAATCATGTCTAAGGTAAGTGTGTGCGCGCATCTCTAACTCTCAAGCCCTCTTCGGGGGCGCAGGGGGCTTGGTTGCTTGGGGTTGAGATGCGCACACCACATACCTTAGACACAAATCACTCGAAAGTGACTCTGGATGCATGAAAAAGCATGCATACCAGAGTTTATTCATGCGGTAGGCCCCAGTATTCAAAACTATGTTCAACATCTTCTTGTTAGTGGGCCCTCTATGATTAGTGGCCCTCTTTTATTCCTTTCCCTCCCTATACAGCCCTTATTCCCTTTAAAATTCAAAAGACGCCAATTTAAATTTTCAAATTTTGACTAAAAAACCATGATACCCCCCTGTGGTTCAAAAATTTTTTTTCTCAGAATCAAAAAACAGCCGGCTTTCTCATAAAATCGGGGTCGAGAAACACGAATATGAGGTTATCTTCTCCATCCGATTACTCCCCGTGGGCGGGAGATTGTAAACTCAATCCAAAATTTGTACTCATTGTCAAACGCTATAAAAAGGGCATTCTTTTGGTGTTAAAAGGTCCGAACTAATTTGCTTTCTTTGTAGTTAATAATGGCCAATATAGTATGTTTATATGTGTACCACAGTATTGGATCCATCGCTTTACATGGACGATATCAGGTAGATTTTTTTATTCAAAAGAAGAACTTAATTTGTAAAAGGTTGCGTGAATTTACCCCGTCAAATCGTAAAAACTTTTTTCTCTCGAGTATTGTTTAAATTTTTCTTTTAACTATTATAAAGTTTTTATACCGGGTGTTCAAAAAGTTCTCGTGAAGCAGCTGATCAGCACTTAATATATTTTTAAAAATTATTTTTGGTATACTATTTTGTAGCCCCAAATCTCATCTTCAAAATAGGATCTTAGGCTTTGAAGTTGAATAGAATTATTATTTTAAAAATTGCAAAAGAAAATAGACAGCCAAAAAACAAAATTACGGAGCCTTTTTTGAGTAAATATCTAAATTTAAAACCTTGTGCGTGCATAAAAAGCATCAGTTAAAGGGGCATGATCGTGCCCGATGGGGAGAAAAAACGCGAACCAGCAGTTCTTTTCTTCTCGACAAATTTTCACATTCGTTCTCGTCTAGATTTTTTAAGTTTTCTGTCTAGTTTTTAAAAGCAGTATAAGGTCATCTTTATCAGATTTGACGCAGAACGAGTGAAAAATGGGACGATTCAAAAAAAATTCGAAAAAAATTGCTGGTTCGCGCCTTAACGCACGGGCACGCCTCTTTAAAACTATCTACAACACAATGGAGTTTCATGCAGTGCATGGAAGCCCCCGATCAATTCTTTTTTTTAATAAAATTTCCGTGTTTTCTGTGTAAGCACCATGTAAATTTAAAATTTAGTACCTGATTAGATATTACTCCAACCTTGCGACATTTTGACACCTAACTGGCTGAATATATTGCTTATGAGCACCTACTATGTTTATGTCCAAGCTTTTGTGCTGTCCCATTTTGCCCTGACCACTGAGAGAATCAGAGCTACACTATCTCCCAAAACTTATGAAACTAAGGGAATTACATATGGGGTGGTCTGTTTGGTTTTTGTGGTAAGTTTTTTTTGTTAAAAGTACAAAAATGTCAAAATATCGTATTTACTCTATTGAACAAGCCAGTCCCCTTCCCTATTCAAAAACGTGTTTGTGGCATCGTGGCTTTGACACATCTTTTGAAAACTTCTGTCAGGCAAGTTACCACTCATTTTTTAGCTCATCTCGTTGGAAAAATGGGTGGTAACTTGCCTGATAGAAGTTTTTGAAAAATGGGGTCAAAAATACACTGCCAAGAACACGATTTTGAACTCAAGGGGGGTAGAGTAAATACGGTACAAGATTTTTAGTAAGAAGGGTCGAAATTTTCAGTGGGTTATCACAATTTTGTCGAATGCTAGTCTGATCACCAATGCTTGGATAGATCAAGACTTTGCGTATCCTTAATAATACACTACTCTGACCACTAAATCCAACGGGATTTACATAATTATATGGTATTTCGCCTTGCTTTTTCTTACCCTCAGTACTGCCTTCATAGACTACATAGTGGTGGTTAAAAATCGGCGAAACAAATACAGGTAATTAAAATAACAGAAGAATTTTTAGAAGGATAGTCAAAATGATAATTATATGTCACTTCCGTAATGATCTCAAAAATACTTTTTGGTATTTTAGCAACAACAAGTAATAAACCTGATATAAACCCCGGTAATAAACCCCGGTGTCACTAAAATAAATTTTGATTTTAGTTAGAGTTATTTTTACGAGTTTTGCTTCCCTAATCGCAAAATTTTGGGCAAATGAATGAAAAAAGACGATTTTGATACGTAGGGAAGCGAAAATCTACAAATCAACTGAAAAAATATGAACCCGAAAAATATATATTGTAGTCATTAAGATCAATTTGCTCACTTTCTTTAAAAAAACACCGTCTCTTTTCCATTATCGGGACCACCCTTCTGAAACAACTTTTTCACTGTTATACGGAGAACATTAATATAAAGGTGATCAAAGTGATGATATAATTCCCTCAATTACCCCTTTAAACATTATAAACAAGGGTTAGCAGGCGCCTATCGGTGCCTATACAGACATAACAGACAGTACCTAATTCCTGACAACAAAACCGTTCTGAGCGTGATTGATTTACTTAGAAACAACGGCGCTAGTAGCGAATACCCCCCCCCCCAAGCATCCGACCTTTAAAAATTGCTGTAACTACCCTTGCAAACAACGATCTTTTTCAACGATCTTTTTTTAAACAAAATCTGGATAACACGGTAGACTTACCCACAAAAATGATTTTCCCCTCTACGACCCATTTTGGCTTCCGAAGTCAAAAAAGCGTTATCCTCCCACCCACACATGCCAAAAACTATACAGAGGATCTGCAAGATAAGAGTGTGGAAAAATTATTTTAGAAGGGTGGTCCCGATAATGGAAAAGAACGAAAACACCCTACAAATTGCAAAACATTTTTCGATTTCGGCAAAAAAATTGGCTAAAACTGCTTTCTGCACTAAATTTTCTTAAAATTCATGTAAAAATCACCAAACTTTCTATATTAAGAGGAAGTGGCTATGACCTTAGCAAAAGCTATCAAATCAGTGGTAATGACACAACTTTTTAATTCAATTGAAGTTGAAAATCAGTATTTTTAGAAACCTTATAACCATGCGCCTAGTTTTCCCACTGGATTTGGCGTTTGCTTTCTTTTTTTCTACTTATTTAGCTGGTGCTACAGTGCTCAGATCATTCAAAAGTTCCATTACATCTGCCCAGTTTATTGGCAATTATGACTTTATTTACTCGGTACATTTATTTGCTTATCGATTTATATTTGAAAGTTTGCTGCGTTGCGGCCAAATAAAGTTCGATCACACCCGACCCATTTTTAACTTTAATTTTTCGGTTGAAGTATAGAATCCACCCTTCACACAGAGTGCTCAGAGGGACAATATAACCTCATATTCGTGCTTCTTGATCCTTTCATGAGAAAGCCGCGTGTTTTTTTTTGATTCTGAGCAAATTCCGAACCACAGGGGGTATCATAGCTTTAGTTAGGATTTGAAAAATTTAAGCTGGCGCCTTTTGAATTTAAAGGGAATAAAGGCTGTATAGGGAAGAGTGTTTTCATAACTAATGCTAACTCCTAACACTAACCTAAAGTTAGGCTAACACTAACTTTACACTAACACTAACATGTTAGTGTTAGTGTAAGGTTAGTTTCAGATGTTAGTGTTAGGTTAGTTTAAATGTTAGTGTAACTTCCTAATAGTTAGCCTTAAACCAACATGGTTAGTGTTAGTCTAACACTAAATTAAGCTAACAGTGATTTCCAAACTAACCTTACACTAACACTAACTTTACACTAACACTAACATGTTAGTGTTAGTGTAAGGTTAGTTTCAGATGTTAGTGTTAGGTTAGTTTAAATGTTAGTGTAACTTCCTAATAGTTAGCCTTAAACCAACATGGTTAGTGTTAGTCTAACACTAAATTAAGCTAACAGTGATTTCCAAACTAACCTTACACTAACACTAGCATGTTAGTGTTCAAATTTTTCGTTTAAATTTTTCGAATTATGACTAAAGCCCGTTGATAACACGCCCCCCCCTGTGGTTCGGATAACATGTTTTCGCTCAGAATTAAACAAACAAGTGGCTTTCTGATGAAATCGGGGTCGAGAAACACGAATATGAGGTTATCTTTTCCATTTGAGTACTCTGCGTGGGGGTGGATTCTATACTCAAGCCAATTTTGAACCAAAACCAACCACTAAGAAAAAAAATTAGGATCTTCACAATTTTTGCAATAAAAGCTATAAGCGGCCGAATAATTTTTTATAGAATTTTTTTCGTGCATTCCTGTAGAGTGTACCCAGTTTAGTTATAAATCTAGCTTACCGGCTTCAAAAGCAGTCAAATTTGACTAAACTTTCAAAATTTAATTTTTTTTCAAACTTTTTAGCTGCTATCCCTGCATTCTGTAGTTTCTATCCTGATCTATTTGCGCTTCACTAAGCTATCTAAAGTCAAAGCAATAGTTATAGAACCCCACGACACACTTCCCTCTACTTTGGTCATTTGAGGTCGCAATGGTCATGAAATATGCTCAATAGATTGCTTACCTAATAAAATATATGTTTTAGCAAGTTTTTTTAACTGAAAGAAGTTACTCATGTGACTTTTTAGTGTTATCTGCTACTCTTTGTAAGACATAGATTTATTCAACATTTGCATTTATTTTCGTGTTTTATTCCAAATATTAATACAATTTAATTTTTAATGAGTAAATCTAACAACTTTCTCACAATTTTATTAAAATAGCCGTATTTTATTTTCAGCAAGCTATTAAATTATGATTGACGCAGCCAGAAAAACTTTAGACCGCAAGATTTTGCAGAAATTTAGCGTGGCTCAATAGACCCGGCTCTTCTCATGCTAACTTTTCATGCTCTATTAAAAAAACTCTGCAGTTGATGTCACCTTGTAGCTACGCAATAGGGTTAAAATGAGCTTTTTACCATAGACAGTACTTTCTTCATTAAATGGGCCGGCCCTTTTATTTTTCAACCTTCGAAAATTGGAAAGAAGAAAAGCAATAAACTGATTTGGAAGATATTAACTGTGGGCTAAATATGAGTGCTCAAAGTCAAGGAGGCCACCACCGCCGGCGCTGGCGCTCGTGCAGCTATGGTTAAGAGTCTTTAACACGGGAACGGCTGTACGTCCTGATGGTATGTCCTTGTGCAAAATTTCACGCTGAGCATGATGGTGAAAAACAACTTCGAAAAAAGTAACTCTGCGGCGGTCAGTGGCTTTGTGAACCAAGCGGAATTCGAAATTTGACAGTGATTGTGATGATCAAAGGACAGTTTTTGAAGTAAATCGACCATGTTGAACACGAATCAGGTGTCAGAATTTCAGATTTACGTAGCGAAATCGAAGTTTCAGGTCATGATGCCTTTTGGTATATACTTTTGAACGTTCGCTAAACACTCAAAAAATCTGGTTGCGAAATTACTTCAAAGCACTATCTGGTGCAGTGTTTCTTGCTCTGTCGAACAGTATCAACCATGAACTAAAAAACGGCGTTTCCACACTTTTTTGTACATATTTTTGTATGAACAACGTTTTTGAAAATAAAACAATTATTTCTTCAAGTTGAAACTTTTTCATTTGATTTCGTAAATACCTCAACGATATGTGATTTGAAAGCTCGCAATCTGCGCTTTTTTGCACATGAAAAATAATAAATATATTAAAACAGTGGCATGTTTTATTTCTTTGAAGTGACAGAGGCGAAAATCAGGACATTGACGGTTCACAAACGCCACTGACCGCCGTAGAGTTACTTTTTTTCATTTTTTTTTCACCATCGTGCTCAGCGTGAAATTTTGCACCAGGACATACTATCAGGACGTACAGCCGTTCCCGTGTTAATTTAAGATAGATTATTGAAAAGTTAGAATTTGGTAAAGTAGAAGCCATTTATATTACGGAACTCAGTTATCTGGTCAAATTTGAATATTTTTTAAAATTTATGAAAATTTTTCAAAACTGAGTTATTGCCAATTCTTGACTATTTTCTCAGGCCGTGTTAAACAATTGATTGTTATTTGTTGGCTTTGTCCAGTGTTGGGACCTCGAACTTGGCTCGTACTTTGTACTTTGTATTTTTCGTTCGACAAATTTTTATTTTTTCTAATGGCTCGATTATAAACGTTGTCATTGTCGTCGTCGTTGGTGTTGTCGCTGTCGTTGGAATATTTTTTTTATAAAACCGTTTTGTTCGCCAACGACGACGACAACGACAACAAAATATTTATTCCAAATCGGACAAATTTCGTATTTTGAGTCGAGATTTCGAAGGAAAACGTGTGGAGAATATAGTTAATCTTCAAAATTCTGACTTAAATTGCAAAATTTTCCAATTTGGAATAAAATATTTCGTTGTCATTGGCGTCTTCGTTGTCGTTGGCGTTGTCGTTGGATTTTTTATAAATGGGTCGTCGTTGTCGTTGGCGTGAAAACGCCTTTATAAAACATTTTTTCCAACGACAACGACGACGACAACGTTTATAAATAAGCCATAAAAAGTTTTCAACGAGATGGCTTTAAAAACATCCACAGCTACATTTTTACAAAAAAATATACCTATGTCGAGGTTACAAAACGTTATTTATATTGATATTTTAAGTGCAAGTACGACGTCCCAAAACTGCTTTTATCAATAAAACCCGGTATTTGTCGTTCTATTTGAATACAGTCCGGTCATCATTTGACCCAAACTCTCGATTTAACGTCCTTCGGGTGAGTTTTGGTAAATAGCCTCTCAATTTAACGACTATCTAGATTTAACGTCCCACTTTCGCCGGTCCTTCAGAGACTATAAATCGAGAGGCGACTTTGAACTAGATTTTATGAACATTAAAAAAGTCTGTTTCATCAATAGCTCATTTCGTAGGCCTGTATCTTAGCTACAAGATGGTACCAATTGTAAAGTAACTTAATAAATGGATAAAAGTTTTGGGCATTACCAAGTGAGGGTTATGAAAAAAGCTGCACTCATTGTGCATGTATTTTAGACAGCTTTAAAAACGGTGTAAGAAAACAGAAAAAAATAAAGATTTGAACATATTAAAAAATCAAAAACGAAAATATAATCCGTTGGCTAAATGTTGTTGAATAAATTTTAAATTTGTTTTCTTACTCAATTCTTAACCTTTTTGGTTTTATGCTTGACGTAGGAAATCCAAGCTAGTAATTACGCTACTTACTGAATGCGTCGAGAAGTCAGTTTACAGATGAAAAATTCGCTTAGATACAGTGTCTCCAAAAACTATACTCGATCTTAGACTCAGCTTGAATTTCCCTAATTCACATCCGATATTCTAATATTTTTAAAATTTTCGGGCGAATAAGCTTTTAGCAAAGCTACCGCATTTCCTTTGGTCTTAGTTTTAATCGCAGGATTTGTATTGTTTGAGTTTTTGCATGCACAACATATTTCAAGAATCTTCAGCATCACACCATTACATAGATGTAACGCAGCGCTCAACACCAAAACTCATGCTCTCCAAATGGCAGTGGTGCTTTACAATCGTGTCTTTCCAACCTCATCTACCTGTTTTAAAGCCAGCAAAAAGGGTGCAGTTGGGCAGTTGTAGGAGTATCTTTAGTATTCTTTGCCAGTATTATTTTCGTAGTCTATTTGTGCTTGTCTGGAGAACAAGGAGCTTCAAACTACACCGCTGCTTCACTCCACTTGACCACTAGGTTGGAAACAATAAGGCTAAATATTGATTTAACATCACTCTGGGATTTTAACCACATGAGAATAGTGTTTGAACGTCTTCTGAGTAATTTTGTATGCTAAAAACGATTTGAAAAAAGCAGGAGTACCGTATTCTCTGTAATAATCCCACAGTGGGATTATTTTTAAATTGGCCAAAACTCTTTTAATTTTCAATGAAAAATGACCCTAACTCTGAAATCCTAGTCGAAAAAACAGGGGGTGTGGGTATATTAGAGAGAATACAGTACACTATATCGCGTGTCCCAAAAATCCCCAAAATCAATTTTTTTTAGACATTTTAGCTTTTAAAACATGCCTAAACATGTTTTTAGTTGGCGCCCTTTCTATAGGAGTGCCCTTTCTCTAAAGAAAAATTTTCGACCAAAATTTGACTTTTTGCCTTGGTCCTCCAAGGCAATTCAACCTAAGAGGGTACCTGGATGGCCAGAAAATACTTGGTTTTTGGTATTCTACCCCGCTTTGGTCGCTGGAGCTGGGCAAAAGTGCATCTACATGGTATTTTAATCGGCTTGAGTTCAAAATCCCCCCCCCCCCACGGGGACTGATCAGGTGGAGGAGATAACTTCATATTCGTGTTTCTCGACCCCGATTTCATGAGAAAGCCGGCTGTTTTTTTGGTTCTGAGAAAAAAAAAATTTTCGAACCACAGGGGGGGGTATCATGGTTTTTTAGTCAAAATTTGAAAAATTTAAATTGGCGCCTTTTGGATTTAAAAGGAATAAGGGCTGTATTGGAGGGGAAGGGAATAAAAGGGGGCCACTAATGACTCAGGGCCCACTAACAAGAAGATGTTGAACATAGTTTTGAATACTGGGGCCTACCGCATAAATAAACTCTGGTATGCATGCTTTTTCATGCATCCAGAGTCACTTTCGAGTGATTTGTGTCTAAGGTATGTGGGTGTGCGCATCTCAACTCCAAGCCCCCAAGCCCCCTGCGCCCCGAAGGGGGCGCAGGGGCTTGAGAGTTAGAGATGCGCGCACACACTTACCTTAGACATGATTCCGAGAAGTACTCTTGACCATAAAATGCACATAGAGTCTTTTTTTGCCACGGCCCAGTTGAAAAACATGGTGAGGCAGTCGAAGAAAATAGATATTCAAATTTATAATGTTCTGCCATAAAAGTGGCCCCCTTTTATTCCCTTCCCCTCCCAATACAGCCCTTATTCCTTTTAAATTCAAAAGGCGCCAATTTAAATTTTTCAAATTTTGACTAAAAAACCATGATACCCCCCCCCCCCCCTGTGGTTCGAAAAAATTTTTTTTCTCAGAACCAAAAAAACAGCCGGCTTTCTCATGAAATCGGGGTCGAGAAACACGAATATGAAGTTATCTCCTCCACCTGATCAGTCCCCGTGGGGGGATTCTGAACTGCAACCTTTTAATCAAGAGTCTTGCTCGGAATCATGTCTAAGGTGAGTGAGTTCGCGCATCACTAACCAATCAAGCCCCCTGCGCCCCCGAAGGGGGCGCAGGGGCTTGGTGGCTCGGGGTTGAGATGCGCAGACCCACATACTTTGACACAAATAACTCGATAGTTACTCTAGATGCACAAAATATGTATTCATAACCAGAGTTTCTTTATGCGGTAGGCCCCAGTTAACAAAACTATGTTCAAATTCTATCTTCTTGGAGTATCCAGGTAGCCTTTCAGGTCGGATTGACTTGGGACCGAGGCAAAAAGTCAAATTTTGGTCGTTGCCGTCTCCGACAACGATTGTCCCCCGCCAATTCAAAAAAAAATCCTAATCATTGAACCTCTGTACGGATATTTTAATTTGGGTTATAACACAACTATAATTAAAATTAAATTGTAGGCCGTATTTTGTTAGAAACCAAGCTGAAAATTCTGTATAGAAGTTCAATGATTAGGCGAAAAATTTTGAATCTGCGGGGACAATCTAGAATGCGTGGCCATTTGAACACTATTCTCAAATGGGTGAAAAAACCCGCATCCGTACCCCATCCCCCTTCCACCCCTGAACCAATAAGTTCCTATTTTTCGGCACTAGTGTGATTTCCCCCACCCCAATAACTTTTACCTAGCCTGTATGCTTAGGCTCAGGGCCTGGCCATTACTAAAAGGGCTTTTGCATAACTTTTTTTTAATGGTGGTTTTAGGTAACCCAAAAATTTTTGGGGTGAAGGAGGATTAATTACATTACACACAGAACACAACACACTAAGCTTTTGGAGGGATTTATATGACAGTTTTTTTACTTGAATATCAAGTTCAGCGACCAAAAATTACCCGAGCATATCGGTTAAATATGAGAAGTAAATACAATAAATTGAACTCAGTGGGGTCGGGATCACCTCAGTGTTCCGTTAAAGTTTAGGATAAAGGTTGTGCATAAGGTTCGTGGTGTCGAACTCATGAATGGGTGTCCTTAATTTGAGTTTCGATTACTTTCCACTAGACTTGACCCAATTTTACAGGTACTCATTGGAGCAAATGAAAGATTTTGCCTTCAAAAACACAATAGCCAACAATTTCAAGCCTTCACTCTATGTCCGCAATCTATCCTTTAACCGTATTTTTGAGGATGTGGAAAATCGGTCAGTCTCCCTTACTACTTATTCTTCGCATGCTTAGGATTAAATTTTAGGTTTGATATTGAAGGGGACGATGTGATTGTATTTATCCACATTCAAAAGACAGCAGGCACAAGTTTTGAGCGTTTTCTGGTCAAATATCTGAACATTAGTCGCCGTGTGAATGCATTACTGGAGGCAAAAAGCGGTGCAATTGCTTCAGACCCAAGAGCAATAGCAAAGAGTCCTGGCTTTTTTCGCGCTACTCCACTGGTTGGGCTTGTGGACTGCATGCTGATTTCACAGAGTTGACATCTGGCTGTGTGGATAAAGTCATGGACAAGAAAGAAGGCAAGTTTTTTTTGAAATTTTTGCTAGGTAGGGCAGTGCATATATATTACTTTCAATGAGTATTAATTGCACAGAGGGAGCCAAGAACGTCCCGGCATTTTAATTACGAAAAACAGAAAAACTAGCCAGAAGAAACAGAACCACGCGGACTTTTAGGTAAGCAAGTCCCAAACCATAGGAATGAACAAGCAATCGTACCAAGAAAACTAGGTTTTCGAAATCGCATGAGGAAAAAAGTTTTGAGCGTTAAAATGCTGGGAATTTTTATCCACCCTCTAAATATACCAGATTCTTATTTTGTGAAAATTAGCGTGAAGTTTTTGCAAATACAAGTAATTCATCCCTATGTCCAAATATTAATAAAATATTCATCATTTTCCTGGTTTTCCAGAAAAACACAACAGAAGACGATATTATTACACCACCTTTCTCAGAGATCCCGTTGAGCGATTCGTTTCTGAATACAGCCACGTAGAAAGAGGGGCCACTTGGTAAAAAAAATTTTATTCCTGCTTTAGTTTCTCAAAAGCATTATACATAATTATTCCTAGGCTTTCTGCAAGACATGTTTGCAATGGTCGTAGGCCAAATGCTGAGGAGTTGCCCATGTGCTTCAATCCAGAGATTGGGTGGGAGGTGTCGAGTTAAATGAGTTCATTTCGTGTCCCTTCAATTTGGCTTTCAACAGGTGAATTTGTGGACCATATCACATTTTATGCACCTTAAAATTTAGCGATTTCGCCCGTTTTTTACGATACACAATTACAGTATTTTTGCTTGTTTTCAGACAAACTAGAATGTTGGCTGACCTCACTTTGGTCAACTGCTATAACAGGAGTTCTATGGAGCAGTCCACGAGGGATGGCATTATGCTCGAGAGTGCTAAAACCAATTTGAGAAATTTGGCTTTCTTCGGGATCAAAGAACGAATGAATGATAGCCAGCTTTTGTTTGAAAAAGTTTTTGACATGAGGTGAGAACATGGTACTTTTATAGTCCCCCCATACTCGGATTTCTTGAAAAGTAACCCAAATACCCTCATGAACTCATTTTTCAGCTCAACACAATAAAAAAAAACATTTCTAAACACTTTCTGCTTAAAAAAAAATCCTCCCACCGCTCAGAGGTAGATGGTCATTTTAAAGTATTTTAGGGTTATGTTTGGGTGATTTACAGTCGAGTCTCGATATAAGATACACCTGACACACATTTGGTTGGTCTTAGAGAAATTAATGGCCTTTATTTAAGGCTAATAGACACTCCATATAAAATACACCTAGGTCAGTCCGACTAATGAAGTGGCACTCGATTTGGGATACAGACAAGAAAAATTTACATTTTCGTTGCAAAAATAGTAGTGTTAACCTTTTAGAATGCGAGCATAACACACGTTTAACACAATTAAGCATTTTTTTTAGTAACAAACATCGATGAAAACTGTTAATAGACTGCCGATAACTATACGTCGATAATTGTATAATTTCTAGTATTTTATACGAGAAATGCCATATCCCTCTCTTGAAAAATGTCCAAACTTTTATGAAAAGGGCGTCCGGCGCCCGGCGCCCTTTTCATACCGGCGCCGGCGCCATCTTATATCGGTGCTGGCGCCGGGTACTAGCTGCAGTACTGTTTTTAAATATTTATGACATTTTAAAGTTTTAACAGTACGATGTTTGGTGTTAGACGCATTTAACTTAGATCCTGGCGGCAAAAAGCAAAAATTTTAGCGTCAAATACATAGTACGCGCCGATTTTAGATAGGCCGGCCGCCCGGGTCAGCGCAAGCGCCAGTTTTTTCGAGCGTGTAGGTATGGGTGTATCTTATATCGAGACTCGACTGTGTCACATTTTCTTGCTGGAGCTGGGCAAAAAGACTATTTAAATGCATTTTCGATTAAGAGTCTTGCTCGGAATTATGTCTAAGGTATGTGTATGCGCGCATCTCTAACCGCATTTCCAACCAATTTCTGAGCAAGACAGAAAAAAATAAAATGAGTTGAAATTGCCAATAAATTATCATTTAGGTTTACCAGGAGCATGGGTGTGTGGAACAAAAGCAAGTCTCAGAACACAGTGGTCACCCCAGCCCAACTTGCTGTGATTAGAGAACGCAACCATCTAGACATTGAACTCTACAAGTTTGCAGTCAAATTATTTGAAAAGCGTCTGAGAACTGCGATGGCGGATCAGAGTTATGACCAGGAACAGGCAGATTTATTAAGATCCCCTTTTGACACCAATGCAGAAAAGTCGATCACTATGCGAGAAGAACTTCCAACTATTAGCAGTACCAGCAATTCAGAATTGCATTCGTCAGCAAATCATCAGTCATTATGGAGTAATAAAACATCGCAACACAAATTAACCAAAATCAGCACTCTGAAATCTCTCCTTAAAGCCAACTAATAATGTATGGGAAGCAGTAATACGGGTGTGACCTAATTACCCGTCGTCATAATACCAAACGAGAAAAATGCCCAACGAAAATTACCCTTTGACAAAATGCCAAATGAGAAAAATGCCAACGAGAAAAACGCCCAATGGGAAAAATTCGAGATGGAATTTTCCGACCAGACTTTACCTTATTTTAAATTCGCGTTCTTGATGGTCATTCCACTTCCATTGCATCATTAAAAAGTTAGCCTAATTAAAAAGTTAGTTAATGAGGCAAAGTCTAGTTTGGAAAATCTCATCGGATAATTTTCTTGTTGGGCATTTTTCTCATTTGGTATTTTGCCAAAGGTAATTTTCGTTGGGCATTTTTCTCGTTTGGCATTATGACGAAGGGCAATTAGGTCTCACCCAATTATACTGTTTAGCTGCCACATATACAGCATTCCCTGTCAATTCTTGGTATATCGTCCCAAAAAAAGTGCAACCGCCTAAAGTACGATACTTTTTACACCGATTTTTGGCGTCTTTTGCTATTATTGTTTCATGACCAGAATCAGCGCCAGCGCCTGCCTATGAAAAGTAGCGCCGACATTAGCGCCGATGGGTTAGCGCCAATAGAGTCGATGATCGACCTAATAGTGTTATAAGTTAAAGGGCCATGGCCACGCCTTCTGGATTGCCCCTCCGCCAATTCGAAAAACTTCGCCAAATAACTGAACTTCTGCACGAATTTTTCAGCTTGGTTTCTAACAAAACAAGGCCTAGAATTTAATTGCATGTATAGTTGTGTTAGAAACCAACTTAAAAAATCTGAACAGGAGTTAAATTATTCGAAAAAAATTTGAATTGGTGTGGGACAACCGTTGTCATAGACGGCAATGGCCCTTTAAAAAATTGTTGGTGTAACTGCTAAAGTTAGCTAAAGTTGTCCCGAAATTTTTTTAGTCAAACTGGAATTCCCAAATATTTTTGTGATTTTTTCAAATTTTTCGAAAAAAATTGGTGTTATTCAGCAGAGTATTAAATTCTGCATTAGATGGACAGAAAATATTGTGTAAAATACTTATTTACGGAAAAAAGATTACCCTTCGAAATTCCGGTCGGAATTAGACCGGAATTTTCACCTTAAATGGTCCTTATTTTTTAATTATTAAGTATTTTACACAATTTTTTCAGTCAATATAACGCAGAAATCAATATTGCATAGAATGCCACCAAAGACTACCGAAAAATGTGAAAATTACAAAAAAAATTGGGAATTCCGGTTTCAACTCCAAAAAATCAGGGCCAACTCTAGTAACTGGCACTGTTCAACTTTTCTCTCCGAAACTAAAAAGACGGCATTTTCAGTTTCGACCGTGGTGGGTAGAACAGATAAATTATCTGAACTGATAAATTTATCTATCAGATAAAATCCAAATTAGTTTCATCTGACAGAGAAAATTTTATCTGCCAGATAAGTTTATTTTAATCTGGCAGATGAACTTTCATCGGTCAGGTAAAATTTTATTTTTGATAAATATCATCACGAAGTTAAAAAATGGGCTCCACAATCGCAATCTTCTAAAAATTCATTTCTGAATAATTGGGACTAAAATACTTGATGGGTTCGCCATTTTGGATTGAGATATCCTGGCTGAAAATGGGGAAACGCATCAACGATTATCCTTAAAGGGAGGGTGAAAGCTGTTAAGGAGATAGTCTCGACACAAAATGATTTATCCAAGTTTTTGCGTTTTTCCAATGTGGTTTTAGAGTCATATTTTGTCGACAACTCAGTCTTGTGATCTCAGACAAACTTGTGCAAAATTAAAATTTGGATTAGCACCATCAATATCAGAATTTCAAAATTCCTTCAAAAAAATACCCTAAAAATTGAAATTTAAAAAGACTAATCAACTTTTTTGGTACGTTTACCCTTTTTTCATTTCAATTTTAGTGCATTTTCTTAATAAATTTTGAGTTTCTGATATTGATGATGCCAGTCTAACTTTTAACTCTGCAAGTTTTCCACAAAATATGGCTCTGAAAGCACATTTAAAAAACACAAAACTTGGATAAATCCTTTCTTGTCGAGACTATCTCCTTAACAGCTTTCACACTCCCTTTAAAAATTTTTATAGGTTTGTTAGTGTGAAAACCATTCTATATTTTCGTGATGATAATTATTTAAAAATAAATTTTTATCTGTCAGATAAAAATAATTTAAATTTTATTTGATAGATAAAAGTCAGCGCCAGCACCAACAATTTCTGAAAATCGGTGCCAGCGCCGGAAAAAGCGCCCGGCGCTGGCGCTCGTGCAAGTGTGTTCACGACTCTAGTTTTTTAAAATATTGTCGCGAGCTATAATTGACAAAAAAACTGTGAAAAGGAAGACAAAAAAGCGTATGACTTCAGGGAGGACCGAGTTTTGGGCCATTATACCGAAAGTTTAATCAACTTACTCAGTTGACTACAAAATGCAGCATTTTCTGCATTTCTTCTACCTGCACTTTTATTGTAGCCAGCAGATATACTTTTCAACAATTTTCTAGATTGATCTCTTCTTATTTTTTTTTCTGAAAAATGTGCTTCATGCGTTTAAGTCTTGCCTTTCCGAACGCTTGTCTTCAGCTTTATAAACAGAGCAAATCAAATTTTAGGTTCTTAAATCGGAAACTGTTCTTGTAGAGTAATTTTTAGCCGTTGTGTAAATTTCCTTTTTCTCACACTTTGAAGCAATAAATAAGTTTTTTCGTTCTGATTTTGGTCGATAACTAAATTTATTGATAGATCTCACATCAAATTTTACTGTGCGTTTTGTTATCTGTGAGAAGGTTAACAATTTTCGTTTCTAGACAGCTGCTTAAATAATGCAAAGGGGCGCAAAAACAGTAGGCATATTGGACAAGTCCCTCAGCAAAGGAAAGAATGAAGTGAATCTCTCGACTTTCGCTCTTCTATTCGCAGAAATAATCAGATACGCTCAGAACAAGGTGAACACGGTGGCAGAGTTGCAAGAAAAATTAGCAGAATATGGTAGATTTGTTGGCATCCGATTGATTGACATCATAGTGCTTCGAGAAAAGAGCTACAAGAGGGACACCAAGCTTCTCAACGGTAGGTTATTTTAAATTTTTATTTGCAGTTGCTGAATTAATCCTGATCTCCTAGTGCTGCTGTTCATCAAAAGTACAGTCTGGAAGAGCTTGTTTAACAAGGAGGCCGACAAGTTGGAGAGGAGCAACGACGATATATGCAAATGTACGGATTTTGGCTGAACTACACCCTGTGTGTCTGGCCTGAAAACCGAATTTTAAGCACTTTGAAGGCCATTTTAAGGCTTTTGAAGGACCATACTTGTTGATGCATACGGAAATTTGGCAAATTCAAATGCGCGCGAGAAACTTCTCTTTTCTCTCGACCTCTACTCTTTTGAGTCGCTCGAAACAACTTCAAAGAGTAAAGTGCGAGACGAAAGAAAAGTGTCCCGCGCGCATTTGAATTTGTCATATTCTCATTTGCATCAACAAGTATGGTCCTTTAAAGTGCGAGGGATTTTCATATATGCATCGCTTTAGGTCGACGGTTCTTATCCCGCTATACGCGCACCTCATTTATTTATTATTAAGTTAACTGATCGCTAGGGCCAAAAACTATCAAGGAATCGAGTGGAATTTTTTCCAGCACTGCTTTAATGTCACTATCTTCCTTAATTTTTGCGATTTTATGCGAATGATAGATCTGTGTAGAATATCATGTAATTAACGTCGTTGGATGTTTTTGAATTCTAGCCCTGACTAAATATAACTTTTTTCTCTGTTCGATCCTTTAAATGAAAGCCTAGAATCGTGGCTAGGGTTGTCGGATCGGATATCCGATTTCGGATATTATCCGCAATTTTTCCGGATATCGGATATCCGAAAATATCGGATATAGAATACTAGATATCCGAAAATTGATACAATCCCGAAAAACGAGAAAAATTTATTGAAAGATTATTCAACGAATAAATATAAAAACAGGGTGTGCAGCCAGTGGTAGTCGAATCTGTGACCTAGGGGGATGCGTATAAACCATTCTCCCACTTTGAAAGTGCTTAAAACTGGTTTTGGGCAAGACACACAGGGTGTAGTCCGGCCCGCATTTCTAATTTGCAATTGCCGTTTTCTGAGAAGGAGTCAGCCAAATATGAACCAACCTTACTTCCCGAAAAAAAATTTGGTGTTTGTATGAGAAATAAAAAAAAATGTAACCAGGCACTTTTTGAATTGTGTCCTGCAAGGAAAAACGGATAACCAGTTCTCGGGTACCTTGTTTTTCCAGACCCGTGTGTATCGTTGTGATTCTCCGAAAAAGCTCGGCCATACTGGTTGCCGAACCTGCCTTCTATTCTGGCTGAAAGGCACGAAAACCTGTTAAAAATGAGTTTCGGGGTACCGTGTTTTCTCCATTAAACCTCCACGTGGGATTATGTTTCAGGCCCCAAAAAATTGGAAAAATTTGACGTCGATTTTGACATTTTTGGGTACTGAACGAAATCAGAAAAGTGGAATAAAGAGAGCTTATGCTAATTTAGAAAAAGAAAAAACTGATTTGTGAAATGTTTGCTCTAGGCTGAGATATGAGGTACGTATGGTGGAGATTATTAGAGAGTGGGGAATTAATAGAGAAAATATGTTATTTTGCTCAATAGGTCATTGTTATTTACACATTGGCTTAAAAAGCACAAAGAAGCCCCAAAATTAGAGCATGTTTGGGGTTAAGTGGAGTAAGTGCGCTTGAGTGTCATTATGAGGTCAATTTATTTTCGCTATTCAGACTTTTACTCATTCATCTTTCAGACTTCCTTATTGAAAAAGATCCTGTAGTAAATGCATTCATTTCGCTACCAAAAGACAAGAGTGCATTGAATTGTGCCTCATTCGTTGCCGGAATTCTAGAGGCTTTTCTGACGGTATTACTTTTATCGTTTTTAAAGGACCATCGCCGTTGATGACAATGGCAATTTCGAGTTTTTGAATTCGCCGCGGACAACTCATATATTTCAGAAGTATTTTTCGAATTATTTTTGTTTGCGATAAAAATTTGTTCAAATAAAGAACCATACACTAGTCGAGCCCAACGTTGATTGACAATATCAGATCGGACGACTCAGCCGACAACCATTGAGCTATGATCTATTATAAATGAAACATTAAATTTTAGATGCCAAAAATAATAATCTGCGAAAACATTTTCCGCATTTCCGGCTGTCCCCCGCCTGTTCAAAAACTTAAAATCACCATTGTCATCAAAAGCGATGGTCCTTTAAAGACCGTTTAACGAATTTGCTTTTTTAGGAGAGCAATTTCCCTTGTAAAGTCACAGCACATTGGCATATGGGTACGACTTACATGATAGAATTTGATGCAGAAGTCATATCGCGTGAAAACTCTATGATAGAAGCAAATCGATGATATGATTATTTATTCAATGGTCATTACGAAAAGGTGCCAAGTTTTTTCGGAAAAGAGCCAAGAAAATGTGAAAAAGTGGCAAGTTTTCTTGTTATTCTTGGCAGAAGCTAAAATCTGTCAATATTTTTTTAATTTCAATACTATCAGGTAGCCCCGCGATTTTATTTTTAACGAGGTATCAGTCTGCATCATTCTCGTAAAATATAGCACGGAAAGGTAACGGTTTGAAGAAAGTCAGAAAAATAATTTTATTCATACTGTTTGCAGGGTTTCAGAATATGAAAAATAAGTGGTAATTTCAGTTATACTTTTGTATAAGATCAGCTAAATTTTTTATTTTTGATGACACTCGATAACCCATTAGAGAGTTTAGAAAAGTAGAAAAAGAAAAGGCTCTATTTTTAACACTGTCAGTTAATTTTCCATTTTTAAAGGATCATAGCCCTCGCCGACAACGAGAATTGCAAATGTTTGAATTCGCGCGGGACTGTTCTCTTTCGTCTTTCATTTTACTCTTTTGAGTCATTCGAAGCAAGTCAAAAGAGTACAATGAAAGACCAAAGAGAACTGTCCAGCGCCAATTCAAACATTTGAAATTCTCGTTGTCGGCGACGGCTATGGTTCTTCGGCTATGGTTCTCATGCATAATTAAGATTACTGGCAAAAGTCACTTTCAAAATTGTGAAACTCCGTGGTTTCCTTTTTGTGCTATATTTTACTAGGATGATGCAGCAACTGATGCCTCGTCAGGAACTAGAATAGTAGGGATACTTGATAATGTTAAAATTTTAAAAAAATGTCAATATATTTAAGCCTCTGCTAAGAATGCCAAGAAAACTTGGCACTTTTTTGCATTTTCTTGGCACTTTTTTTGTAAAAACTGGGCACTATTTCGTGTCGAACTTATTTAATTGTCCTGTACACTCGTAATGTTGTGATTGTTATGAAAAATAAATATTTGTTTTTAAAATTTTTCTGCTCTTGCTCGATTGGTATCAGCACCAGGGGTGAGAAATTGATCCTATTCCTTACTGAATTAGGGGCAAATAGGATGTTTTTGATTCTATTTGCTCTTAAAATATCCTACTAGAATGCACATCCTAAAATATCCTAATTAGGATATTTTGACTAGAGGATCCTAATTAGGATCCTTTAAATAGAGTGTCCTAATTACTAGCTCGGGTGGCCCGCCTGTCGGCGGACCACCCTCGCCTTGGTCAAGGTTCAAGTATAACGTTTAAAATAAATACAGTCAAACCTCGCTATAATGGCACCCCCTGGGACACGGTTAATTCGTGCATTTGCCAATTCGTCGACACGTCGATTTGTCCACAGGTCAATTAATCACGCTTTTGAAACCTAGGTAGTCGCTTTTTCTCCCAGTGGGATTCGGCTGAACGACTCAAGTACTGCCTGAAAATTTCGCGACGAAAACCCGACTTTTGATATACACTAAAGTATTCGAAGCACTGTTCCAGGCATGATATAATTATTCATATGCTCAATCTGAACAATTCCCTTAATTTTAAGGTCGACTACCTGGTACTTATGCATTTCAGGGGCACAAATTAAATAAAAACTTGCGTGAAACAATTACTTAGGAGATGTTGAAACACTTTTCTCAAATTATTATAAAATACCAACCTATAAAATACCATGTTTCACGTTAAATTTTCGAGTGCGATGTTCAAATTTTAGCCAAAAATTGTTACATGTTCACAAAATTTGCGAAAATATGTCAAACCTTTTCCATTAACATAACAGATCTTCATTCATATCCATGAATTTCACTCTGTTTGATGCAATCCGATCCTTGAAGCGAGCATCCGAAAAAAAAAGCTGGACCATGAACCCCTAAATATGATCGTCTTGAGATAGATATATGCAAAGTTTCAGCTGAATATACTTTTGTGGCTAAATTGAACCTGATTCTTATTTAGCACCAAGTTAAATTGGCATTTAGAGTCTTATTCGTACTTATCGCTAATTTGGCACTTATTTGTTTTTGTAAATTTTCCATATTTTTTTAACCTTTTAAATCTTGCGTCGCATTCGCATTCAGCATGGTTGATTACTTGTGAAAATATTTTTTCAATTAATACTAGGGTTGGGTGATGGAAAGTTTCCACGGAAAATTTCTGGAAACTTTCCGGAAAGAATCAAGATTCTTTCCATAGCCTTGAAATTCGGAAAAATTCTTTTGGGCACAAATTCAAATGTCTTAACATGTTCTTGTTATTGCTGTCCTCATGTTTTGGCATTTTTCATTTGCCTGTATTTAGCTCACTTTATTCTTTTGTTTTATCCGCTTTTGTTGAACGAGGGTCAACTGCCGACCATTCAAACTGCCGACCCCCAACTGCCGACCAATTATCAAATTCTGACTAAAATTTAACTTTTCTCTCGCGTTGAACGAAGGCAAAGGCTTCAAGAATCTTTTACCTTTTTTCTCAACGCTACGTAACCGTGTGTGTACACATGTAAATTTTTATAAATTTATCTAACTAACACTGACCTACTCTTTCAAGTGAGTATGACTAAAAGGCAAATGTGTCAAATAAATTTTTGTAAATTATTTTGACTCTTTTGACTATTTCGCTTGGTTTTTTTTTGCCAAAACAGGGTAAAACAGGCATATATGCCTGTTTTACCCTGTTTTGGTCACTGGCTCTGATGGTTCTTGCGCTGATGCTCTTGTTGTATAGTACAGACTAAGCATCATTTTGACATCAAACTTGTAAAAAAAATGCAAAAAATTGGGGTAAGAAAATATGATGTGCACCCAGTGGTAGTCGAACCTGTGACCTAGGCGCTGGGACCTCTTACCTTAGACATGATTCCGAGAAGTACTCTTGACCATAAAATGCATATAGAGTATCTTTTTGCCACGGCCCAGTTGAAAAACATGTTGAGGCAGTTAAGGAATACAAACATTTGAATTTCTGACGTTCTGCCAACAAAGTGGCCCCTTTTATTCCTTCCCCTCCTATAGTGGGTGGATTCGTCACTGCAACCTTAGAGAGTTATAAGATTTATAAATGGCATGATTGTAGGCGATGGTTCAACATGTTCTGTAAATGAGATTTTTGAAATTTTACAACTATTTTGGAGCCCTAAATGGGAAGGTGTGCACCATGTGTTTCTTTTAACTTTTTTAAACATCAAAATCTGATCAATGAATTTTTTAAAATTTAATTTTTTTAGGTTTCTTTTTGTCGTAGTTAATTGTTGATTGACTGATACAGTCAGCTCCCGATTTAGTGTACACCGGATTTAGTGTATAGCTCGGTTTAGTGTACATCTAGATTGAATCATTTTGGCCGGCGGTTAATTAAAATGACTAGAATCAACCCTCGATTTAGTGCACACTCGATATAGCATACACCTGGAGCCGGTCCCCAGGGTGTACACTAAAACGGGAGTTGACTGTAGTTGATTATTGTTCAAGTTGGAGAGTGAGTAGGGGTACCACCGGAGTAGGTAAAAGTGCCAGGAAAGTGAGCAGGCGTACCAGGTGAGTGAGTAAGCCAGGACAGTGGATAGGCGAGCCAGGGGAATGAGTCAGAGTACCATGAGAGTAGGTAGGAATAATTTAATCTTTTTTGTTTTTTTAACATTACAATTTGTTTAATTTAGGATTTTTGGATTTTTTGGATCTAGATTTTTTAGGATTTTTTTTAGTTTATTCTTGATTGACTGCTAGTTGATTATTTTTAAAATGTTTTTCAATTTCATTTTTTGTGCTTTAACAGAGGCGAGGTTGTCCGCCGATAGGTGAGCCCCCGATCCAGAAGAGTGAGTAAGCGTGCTAGGAGAGTGAGACGGCATGCCAAAATAATGATGAGCGAGTGAGTAGGCGGGTGTGCCATATGAATATAGCAGTATGCTTGATGAGCCGATTTTGTTATTGAATTTTGAGCCGATTTATGTGGATAGTAGTTTTTGCTGATTATATGAATACGAGAAGTATTAAGTGTTAAAAAGTTTGATTTTTTGAGTTGAAAAGAGTTATAGAGATGCGGTGCATCAAGAAGCGTGGCCGCGAGCGTAGGGCCCAGCGCAGCCGGCCCACGCGAGCTAGTCAAATAATAATTCAGCAAAAAGAAAACCTCAATTGCAAAGTGCAATTCTTTGAATTGGCCAATAAAACTGCACATGTTTTTTTACGCACTTGAGATCGAAATGCTTTTTTCTGAATATGGAAGCGACAACCAGTTGCATAACGAAACAAAACAAGAGCAAAACAAGGCATGCACAGTGGGAAAGCTGTTCTAAACATCTCAAAGTGAAAATATCTGGGTGGTAGTAACAATCAAAATATCCGCGGATAAATCCGTATCCTCGGATAAAATCCGCGGATACGGATAATCGGTAGTAACAATCAAAAAATCCGCGGATATTTATCCGCGGATACGGATAAATATCCGCGGATAAAATCCGTAGTAACAATCAAATATCCACGGATATTTATCCGTATCCGCAGATATTATCCTTAGCCTGGTCGGGGGCAGGATAAATCCGCGGATAAATTTTTTTTTCTGTTTTTTTTTAATCTTTTAAAATATAAATATTCTTTAATACATTACGAGGTGGTCTTCAAACCACTACAAACACATGTTTTGTTGTTATAACAGTATTTTAGCATTGTTTGGGCTGCATTCAAATTCTACAATGATAATACGAGTTTTTTAAAGCATTTTACAATAGTATTTTTAAAGCAGACTTAAAGCAAAGTTCAAAGCAAGCAACATTTAAAGACATAAGTAAAATTTAAAAAAAAAAGTTGAAACAAAGAGAAAATTATTCAATCTTGTACATCTTGGACAACCTGAACGGCAGTAAATTTAAAAAAAAATTAAATTAAAATTTCGTAATCTTGATACCGTATTTTCTCTAATCATAGACCCGGGTCGATGATTTTTCAACTCTTCGAAAATCGGAGGATTCTAGGTTTATCTTGAAGTTTTGGGGTGCTCAACCAAATCTAAAAAGCGGAATCAACAGAACCCGTGGGAGCCAAGAAAAGGCGAAAAAATTGCGAAATTTTCACTCTGCGCTGAGATACAGACTCTCAAAGTCATGATTAGAGACCAGCTAATAATAAGAGAAAATACGGTAATCTTATTTGTCATTTGAGTTACAATTCCGCCCATGCTAAGACCAGCGTCCTTGTTGAACAACCTTTTGGCAGGCGGAAAAAAAGATTCCGAAGCCTACATGGAGAACTGCGCATAGATTTGGAAAATGTGTCTAGTTTTATAGTTGCTTCTGCAGTCTTGCACAACATTGCTATTGATTTGAAACAGCCACATTTGGATGGGATAGAAGATGATTTTGAAGAGGATCAACCAGATATAAATATCACCATAATGGCTTACAGTAATAGTGGAAACACTTATCGAAACCATATTGTGCAAAAAAAAATTTCTTAATTGAGAAAATGATTAATTTAGGCATAAATCGTTTACTTTCTTATATATAGTAAACACGAAAAAGTATGAATAAACATTGTAATTATTTTGAACAAACAGAAAAGTAGTAAGAGATGAAATTATAGAAAAAAATAAAATTACCAATATTTATCCACGGATTTATCCGCGGATAAATCCGTGGATATATCCGCGTATTTATCCTCAGCTGCGGATAAATCCGCGGATTTTATCCGTATCCGCTGATATTTCTATCCGTGATTGTTACTACGGGTTTTTATCCGCGGATATTTCTATCCGCGGATTTTATCCGTATCCGCGGATTTTATCCGTTGATTGTTACTACTACCCCTGAAGGTACGAAGAGAAAACTTACGTTACAGCCAGTTCAACACTGTCATCAAAAAGTTCCTCTTTAAATCCAAAAGCTTCCTTGTTTTCTGCAGAAACTTCACTGATTTTGAGTCAACCACCGCTAAAAAGTTTATCACAGAATAGAAAAATATTGCCAAAGAAAAAAAAAAATTTCGATATCTTCTTTGATAGCATTGACCATATTGGTTCCACCATCAATAACCCTTTGTATACCTGCTTGAGCGAAAGACCGTAATCTGCTAGAATCTCTTCGACTTCATGGCGTACATAGCACCAGTATGTGATTCATTCAACTTGCTCAATCCAAGAAAATGACGCTTAAGCATCGAACTAGTGGCGCAATAACAAAGTGTTACCCCTAAAAAAGCTTCTGGTTATTTGAAATTTAAATTTAAAAAGTACAAAAAACGTAATTTATCAAGGTATGAATTCTGTGGAGCAATGAAGTGTGAGCAGTCCTACCTTCGAAAATTCTTTGCATTTTACGATCTTTTCGCCAAAGTCATCTGTAAGCTCATCGGCTGTAATCCAGACTTGAGACCGCTTCTCTGCTAAAGTTAGACCAGGGATATTTTTCGCACTCATTTTGAAAGCCTATAAAGAGCAGTAAAATTTCTGCAACAAATTAACAACTAAATATCGTTAAAAAAAGTTAACAGTTCCATTCCCTGGAAAATGGAACGGAATATTCCATAATGAAAATGGAATGGAATTCCATTCCACCTTCAAAATGGAATTTAAATTCCATTCCATTTTCAAGACAAAATGGAATGGAATTTGAACTCCATTCCATTTTGAAGGTAGAACAGAATTCTATTGGCACTTTCTATACTCCGGCAAACCGTTTGCTTCAAACCGTTTGCAGTAAACAGTTTGACGAGTTTGTTGCAAACCGTTTGCTCAAAGCGTTTAAACCGTTTACTTCAAACCGTTTGATCAAAGGGACAAGGCAGTTTTTTGTTGATTTTTTTCTGCCTATTCTTTTCAACTCACTCTTGCATAGTTATTTCGCTCTCTGTAATGATGTATTGCCCATAGTTTATTAGATGTTATACTCCAAGCTTATGGTATCTTAGGTACTTAGGCGCGGGTATCTAGGTGTTGGAACCCAGGCGTGAGTACCTAGGTAGGAGTACCGAGGTGGTGGTACCCAGGTGGTGTTACTCAGGCAAGAGGTACCCAGATAGGCGAACCCAAGAGACGGACAACCTAAATTACCCAAAAGTACATAAACACTTCAAACCACCGGAAACACCCATGTGTTGGTACTAGTGCTGTAGATTTGCTCAAACCCAATACCCCAATACAATATTTTTGACCATTTTTGAGCCCAATACCAATACCCAATATTTCAAAACGGACCCACCCAATACCCTAATACAATATTTTAGGCTATTTCAAAACCCAATCCCAATACCCAATATTATGATGGATCCTAATATATTGTCCCAATACCCAATTATTTCTCTCTGTTCTCTGAAATTCTCTGTTGGACCCGACCATATATCAGAAGTGAAAGAGAGTGCTTTACAATCATGGAGGCGCAAAACAATTTCTCTTTTAACAGCTGCGTAGACACGAGGAATAACTCATTCTGCGAAGTGTTGTCTGCCTTTGAGATTTTCCGGAAAAAGCACCTTGAAGGTTTCTTCTTCAACGATGGCAAAAGACTGATTTGTACAAGCTATGAAATGCATAATTCTTCTGTCCAGCGATGACAGATCTCCTGAAATATACAGCTGTGCACGGAAAAAAAACAGAAACACGGACTAAAAACGTACCTTTTCCACGAACCACAAATTTCGCCAAACATTTTTGCATTGCCTCTTCGTTTGTTTCTTCAGACTTTTCGGCATCTTCAAGTGAACTGGATGCTTTGCAAGGTTCTTTTTGAGGTTTGAAGTGCCATAATTGCTCTGTTTGACCACTTGCTGGCATTCATTGCACCGGACATCTGTCTGCGACAGCTTTGTTAATAGCAATTGATCGCCTTTTTCGCGTTCGATCTCAATCTTCCAAATTAAGCTCATTTTCTAAAACAAAAAGCGTAGACTGATAGAGAGCGACCGAACAAAACTAAAGCTAATTGAAATTGTGAGTAATAAGTATGTTTTGCTTCCTCTAATCGCGCAAGAACAAATATTATTTTAAAAAGTGACTACGAATAGTCACAACTTTCTGTTGAAGACCCAATACCAATACCCAATATTTTTCACAAACCCAATACCCAATATTTCAATAAGTACACACCCAATATCCCAATACAATATTTTTGACCTAAATCAGACCCAATACACCCAATACCCAATACCAATATATTGGGTTGTCATCAGCACTAGTTGGTACTCCAATGGTGGTCCTCAGGCAGCTGTTCCTGGGTGATGCTACATCGGTGGTGGTCCACACGTAGTGGTATTCTGGGGCGTGGGACATTAACCGGATTGATCCACACCGAATTGATCCAGACACGAATTGGCCCAGACTTTTCAAATTTACACATTTTTAAAATTTTTGCGAAAATTCAAATTTTTTAGTCTGAACTATAATTGGGCGTAAGATTGGAATCCCATGGGATTCCCGGGATTGGAGTCCCAGAAATTTTGGAAATCCCAATCCAAAATCCCAAAGTTTCATAGTCCGAAATCCAAAATCCCACCGGTTCACATTTCGAAAATCCCAAAATTATCCCAAAATCCCCAAAAACCCCCAAATAAATTTATTCAGTCTCGAAACTAAAATTTTTTTATTTCACATGACTTTTGTGTGTTTTTTTTTTGAAACAACAACAAAAGGGGCCAGCTCGATCCGAACACTACAGAAAAGCTAATATTTTGAACAAAGCTCTGGAGTATGTTAACTTCTCGTATTGATTGTTTTTTGTTGGTTGAAATTGATTGAAATCGTTGGATAGTTATAAACTGTTTGAATTTGAAAAAAAATCCCAAATCCAACTGGGATTCCCAGAATTTTGGAAATCCCAATCCAGAATCCCAAAATTTAAAATAATTTCGAAAATCCCAATCCGAAATCCCAAAATTTAAAATAATTTCGAAAATCCCAATCCCAAATCCCAAAAAAACAAGAACGCCCAAGTATAGTGTGAACCAACCAAACCAAGTGGTCGACCACTTGGACCAAAACTTTTTTTACTTTTTCGGGTTTCAAAACCTGTTTTCTGGACTAATTTGAGCATGCTGAAGATGGTTTGACAGTGGTAAAATGCCGTATTCTCGAGTATTTTTTGAATTTTGGGCAATAATTGATTTTGGTAAAATGTCAAACCATCTTCACCATGCTTGAATTAGTCCAGAAAACAGGTTTTGAAACCCGAAAAAGTAAAAAAAATTGCGCTCCAAGTGGTCGTCCACTTGGTTTGGTTGGTTCAGACTAAAAAATTTGAATTCCCGCAAAATTTTTGGAGTAGCTTTGGATGGTTTCGGGTGATTCTAGTTGTTTGTGGGTGTTTTGGGTAGCTTGAGGTGGTTTTGAGTGGTTTGCGGTGGTTCGGACACAATCTAAAAATTTTCGAAAAAAACGTAAAAAACTGCCTTGGTCCCCCCTGTTGTTAAAAGGTTTGTTTTATGAAAGTGGCAAACCTTTTTCTCGAGAAAAATGGTTTGTAGCAAACGGTTTGGATAGTTTGCTGCAAACTTTTGGTTTGATCAAACGGTTTAAAAGGTTTGCTATAAACTGTTTTCAGCAAACGGTTTGACTGCCCTACGACTCGATACACATTATGACTCAATACAACTACTCGATACAATTACGACTCGATACACTTTCTCAAATTCAAACATTTATTCAACTGAGATCAAACAGCACCAGTGAAACAAAACAAAGACAAATCAATGAAACAAAGGAATATTGGCAGGGTTTTCAATCGGTATGTCCAAACAGTGAAAAAATCCTTCCGCGAGAGAGCCATGTTTGTCAAAGAATAAATTTTATTGAAACTTAATTAAAAGAAAAAGGACTGACTCATAATACAGTCGAAGCTCTCTATAACGACGCTCTTTATAACGACTCGCTCTTTATAACGATCCGGAAAAAATAACTATTTGGTCCTGAGCTAAGTCATTCAAGTCAAAACGACGCTCTTTATAACGATGCTCTCTATAACGACTCGATTTAGCCGGTCCCTTGTGAGTCGTTATAGAGAGCTTCGACTGTACTGCAGCATCACATTGAGTCTCTTGCACTTCTGTCGGCACTTCAGCTTCTTGGATTCGATTGCAATTTTCAGGCCATTTTACCTACACCGTTTTTCAAATTTTCGAGGACATTTTACCTACACCGTTTTCGGAAAAATCTGACAGGGGGGGGGCACCGATAAGGAAAAAATCTGACGGGGGGGGGGGGGCACGTGCCCCCCAACCCCCCCCCTGCCCACCCACCCCCCTGTGTACGCCCCTGGCTGTGTGAATGGTATCTAATTTCAGCTGCAAAGAACATCATGTTACAAAAATTGGTGCGAACTCCACGCTTACTAAGATGTATAAATTCGAATAATGGATTAATATTGCGCACAGCGAGGTATACGAATATCCCAATCAAGCTGGTACCTAAACGACTGCACGATCATCTATTCAATAGAAAAGAGAAAGCCAGCACAGTAGAATGCGATCAGCTTCCTAGTTGTAGTGGAGTGAATGGTAAGTATACCGATACACCAACCTTTCATGAATAGTAATTGAATTCCTATATTGTTTTAAGGAACTCAAACCTATGGCCAACAAGGAAGAGGCAGCCATCAGCAGCCAGACAATCAAGAAGATATTCTAGACTCCATTGAACTACCTCAGCTCTATGGTCAAGATATGATGTCGCACTTTGAAGAACTTGGAAACCAACAATTTGAGAAGTAAGCGTTCTGCTGTGCGATGTGTGAATGGTATCTAATTTCAGCTGCATTTAATATATCTTGAAACTTCAGGTATCATAAAATCATGCACTCGGTAGTGGGAAAGGACCCTGAAACCGTGCCACCGCTTCCTGACAGATGGTTGATGCAAACTGGATGGACAGCTTATGATCCACTGACTGGTATATTTCTACACGCTTGCACTTACCTCTTTATCTTTGAATAGAAGTATGAAGTCGAATTAGGTAGGCAGAGACGAAAAAAATTAGGATATGGACCATTTGGAGACCAGTGATGGGACCGTAGCCAAAAAAATTCATAGGGTCTAAGAGCCTATGACAATAAAAAATGGATGCTCCATCTTGCACCTTCATCTTTACCGTTTCGGTTCCAGGTGGGCGAGGTGGTATTTTCTCTCTCTTTTATAACTACGGGCCCGGGCGGGAAATATTTTTCTATGGGTAAATGATATCAGTATTAAAAACTTGGTACTTACCGTATTTACTGTATTAACTCCCCACCCTCTAATAACTCCCCACCCTCTAATAAGTCCCCACCCTACGGACCTTATATCTCAGCCTAGAGCGAACATTTCGCAAATCTGTTTTTCGCGTTTTCTTAGTTGCCGCGAGTTTACCTGATTCCACTTTTAAAATTTTGGTTGAGCACCCAAAAATATCAAAATCAAAATATTTTTTTTCCGATTTTTTAAGGGTTGAAAAATAACTCCCCATGGGGACTTAATACAGTAAATACGGTATCCCGTTTACCCAACCCCCACCCACCCCCAAATTTTTCAAAATTACCCAAAAACACATCCTAAGCTAATGTACTATGCTTAATACGATACAATTAATACACTAAATGGGATAAGTACCGGTAACTTCTATTATTTCCTTATGTACGAGACATGAGCGTCCAAAGACTGTCACCCTCTCACTTCATGCTATTTTACAAGCCAACTCTTTAGGAGAAACTACGAGCGTGCCCTTTCCTGACGAACAATTGCTGTTTTTCGACGTAGAAATTTGTGTGCTGGATGGTCAACTACCAACACTGGCAATTGCTTTGTCGCCTACAAAATGGTTGGTATAGAATGAGAGGACCATGTTCGTCTACGTCCACGATTGTCCCCCACCAATTCAAATTATTTTCCGAATCATTAAACTTCTGTACGGATTTTTTAACTTGGTTTCTAACAAAACTATGCATGCTATTAAATTCTAGGCCTTGTTTTATCTGAAACCAAGTTTAAATATCCGCATAAAGGTTGTATGATTGGAAAAAATTGAATTGGCGGCGGACAATTTAGAACGCACGAGATTGATCCTTTAAAGGACCATGGTTTTTGCGCGCAGTGGCATGTGCAAAATTTGAATTGGCGGGGGACACTTCTCTTTCGTCTATCAATGCACTCTTTCTATTAGTTCCGAATTACTCGAAAGAGTACAGCATTAGACGAAAGAGAAGTGTTTCCCGCCAATTCAAATTTTGCACATGCCACTGCGCGCAAAAACCATGGTCCTTTTAAAGGGGCATACCAGCGCGTTACACTGCAATTAAGGCGGAGACCAGCGTTTTCTTTTTTTCATGACCGTTTTCTATAAGCGTTCTACCTGGTCTGACGAAATATTTCTGCCCGCTTTTTAAAAGTAGAATAAAGTCATACATATCAGATTTGGCATGAAACGAGTAGAAACAAGGAGGATTTTTGGAAACTTGCTGGTCCCCGCTTTAATTCGCAGTGCAACGCGCTGGTATGCCCCTTTAAAGAACAATATTATATGGTGACCACTACTTCAAAAAAAATTGTTGCAGGTACTCTTGGTGCAGTGATAGGATTGTGAACGGTTCGCCAGCACCAGAATACCCAAAGTTAGAGCATCTTGTGCCACTGGAAGCAAGTCAAGCACATGGAGAAAAGCGAAATACACCACCAGAAAAAGTTATTGTAGGACACAACGTTGCGGTAAGTCTAGTTATTGTGCAGTCATTATCCTAGTTACGAATCCAATTTTAGTTTGACCGGTCTAGAGTACGAGAGCAATATTTTACAAAGGTATCTGATTTGATTAATCTGATTAGTAGATCGTTTCAGTTTTTGACACTGTTTATAAAAAAGAGTTTTGCTTGATTAGTTACTTATCTGGTAGTGATGATTCGGTTATCCTCATGCATCTGATCTTCTTAATAGAGCAACCCAATACCTTTCAAAGCTGCATCAAAAGCTAGGATGAACACTATAGGATACACAAAGTACAATAACTGATGTGTAGGAACAGATTGTGAGGAATGAGTCTCTAACAAAGTGCATTAATTCTTGAATTATCCTACATTTTTCTTAAACATTCAGATATTATGTTTTGAATTTACAGCGTACTCCTGCAAAATACTGGGACACCATGTCAATGTCAATAGCAATATGTGGAATGGCCGATCATCAGCGCTTGATCTACGAGCAAAGTGATGCTTCAGGAGAGGACTCTCAGGTTTTCTTAGTTTTAGTCTGATTAGCAGTTAACTAAAGGACCAGTTTCGTGATTCACGCCCCAGTCAATTTCGGGGCGGCACCGAATTCATCCACACCGAATTTATCCACATCGAATTCATCTACAAAAATGTGTCCCGACACGAAATGTTTTGTGACTCCCCGGTGAAATGATCCTCCAATTTTGTAGGGTTACAGGTTCGAATCCCGGTGGTTTACACTGAGAAAGTAGTACTCAGGTGGTAGTACCGAGGCACTGACCAGGTATTGGTACTCAGGTGGAAGTGTCTTGGTATTGGTGCTTGCGTAGTGATAGATGGTAGTTGCTAAGTACTAGCACCTGAATGGTAGTACCTTCGTGACAGTACGCAGGCTGTATATCAGACCGTTCTTTGTAGTGCATCTGACCGTGTCGGTGGCTGGATAATCTGGACGTCCCATATACCAACTGTATCAAGTGATCGTTCATTTGGTTCAAAAAAAATTTTTTCGCTGTTGGGTATCAGAACTTCTTTTCTTCACTGATTCGAACATTCTAAAGATGGTTTGGCAGTGGTGAAGCTACGTTTTGCATGATTTACGAAAACTGTAAAAATACCATCAAAATGTCATTTTAGCACCGTTAAGTCATCTTTAGAATGCTCGAATTATTGCACAAAACAAGTTTTGGAACCCAAAAACGTAAAAAAATTTTTTATTTAAGTGGACGACCAGTTGGTTTTGATAGTACATGGAAGATCCAGCAAAACTGCAGTCAGTTCGTGGAACAATGTTCGAATTAATTAGTAAACTTTTCATGTCAAAAATATATAACAATTTCGTGTCGGGTCAAATTGTTGTGGATGAATTAGGTTTGGATGAATCGGGTGTGGATAAATTCGGTGTGGATGAATTCGGTGTGGGTGAGTCGTGTGCGGATAAATTCAGTGTGGATGAATTCGGTGCGGATGAATTCGCTTAATGCTTCAATTTCGGTATACAGGCCAAAGTCAAAAATCAGCTTGGGTGAAAAGATGGTTAACATCCTAAGCTTTCAATTGTGGGGTAACATGAGGGGGTATAGTAGACTTGAGTGGGGAGAGTATACTACAGTTTAGCCACCGAAATTGACTGGGGTGTTAATTCCGAAATTTAGCCTAAGTTAATGTATATTTTTGTAGATTTTCAAGGAGGGGTGGATTGACCATTGGCGCAAAGTAGTGTGCAGAAACTCGCTCGAGGCTGTACATTCCAAGCTCTGCTCAGCTTCCTCATCGCTTAAAATGGACAAATCATTGCAAAGCATGTTTGTCAAAGATGACATTGACGAGATACGAAGTCACTTTCAGGTACATTATCTTCTCAATTATTCAGTACCCAATACTTTCATTTCAGGAGCTTACTACCTATTGTGCCAACGACGTTTTAGCGACTTACGAAATTTTCCAAGTGCTGTATCCTGAGTTCCGTTCGCGGTTTCCGAGTTCTGTGACACATAGTGGTATGATGGAGATGTCTTCTGCCTACTTGCCGATTAACAAAAGTAATTCTGTTTACATTAATAGATATTCAGTTATCCATTTCAGGTTGGAGAGATTTCTTTGACAAGTGCAATAGAGTAAGTGGTGCATTAATGAATTCCTCGGCTAAACAGAACCTTTGGGGCCCACTCGCCAGAACCCTAGGGGCACTAGGAAGAAATCGAACGTTCTTGAGTGAATACCGTAATTCCTCTAATAAGCCGCCCCCCCCCTCTGGTTCAAAATCGTGTTCTTGGCATTGTGTTTTTGACCCATTTTTGAAGACTCCTCTTTGGCAAGTTACCCCTCAATTTGTAGCCAGTGAGATGAGCTACAAAATAGATGGTGACTTGCCTAACAGTGGTTTTCAAAACATAGGTCAAAAACACAATGCCAGAAACCCGTTTTTTGAATTTAGGGGGGGGCGGCTTATTAGAGGAATTACGGTAATGATAAGCTTGTGTTCAATGAAATAATGTAATCCTTCTTTGTGTGTAAAAAAGATGTTTATAATAAATACTACTGGTAACTAAACCTCTATTTTTAAAGTAGGAGGTGGGGTTTAATTGTATATGACGACTAAGGTTCTGGCGAATGGGGCCCCTAGGCTTCTGGCGAGTGGGGCCCCTAGGGTTCTGGCGAGTGGGGCCCCAAAGGTTCTGTTGCTCCAATTTTTCATAATTGTTGCAAGTTATTTATAGTTGGCGGACGCGAAACGCGATGGTGCAGCCAGAGATCTTGCTTTATGTGCTGAAAGCCTCACTGGTTGGGTTAAATACAAACGGTATCTTTTAAAGCATGCCTAACATCAACTTCAAGCTTCTTTTAGTTACGAAAAAGATCCTTGGATGTGGGTGAGTGATTGGTCGACTACGAAGAACAATGATCTTCCGAGTTGGTATTTGAATTGCTTCAAGGATAAAAAGTCTTCGATGATTGAAAATGAAGAACTAGAAGCAGAGCACATGAAGGTAGTTAGTTGATTACAGTCGAGTCTCGATTTAACGTACCCCCGATATAACGTACCCCTCGATTTAACGTACCCCTAGGGTTCGTCCTTCCAATAATAAACTCCGTCAAATTAACCCCCGATTTAACGTACCCCTAGGGCCGGTCCCCAGGGGGTACGTTAAATCGAGACTCGACTGTATCGTTTTTTTAAATTTTCATAGTCCCAATATATTGGGAATATTCCTATGCGAGGTTCTTTGTATGAGTAGCTGCGCAATGGGAAAGCCGTGGTTTTAAAAATGTTAATTTTAGATGTTGTCAAGAGATGTTCCACGTATTCTAGGTTTGTTGAACTTGAGAAAATTTAAATATGAATATGCTTGAAACTTCACGCTTCCTTGCAGGCATGTGCTACGGTCCCTTCCCGTTGTTTTACAAGGCAGCTTTTGGTTGGGGATTCCTTGTCCCTAAAGGTAACTTTTTGTCTTTGTTGGAGTTTTTCATATATGAACATGTGATTAGCACTGAAACCAAATGCCGAATGGCAAGAAACTGAGTTAGTATGGGTCAAAAGAGGAGATGAGGTTGCTTTTCCTAATAAGTAAGCCATCTAGCCACTTTCATAATTATATTTAAATCGGTCATGCCTAGGTCTATTCTTGATCTTATTGCATTAAACAGAGCGAACAACGTGCAAGAAATTGTTTTACGAGGTAAATTAGCGGACTTACGTAGTCATGACTAGGGTCGGCAGGCTAAATTATAGTATACCCACCCCACTGAACTACAGTATACCCACCCCAGATCGAAGAATACACTTGTAAATAAACGTTTACAATAAGATATACAACAGTTATCATATAATACGATGCACATACTTCACATGTCTTTTACCTACTTCAAAGAACTCAGGCGGATGCACTCCAATAATGCTCAGGATAGTCGATTGAAATTAATACTATACTACACCCACTGAACTATAGTTTACCCACCCTTATAAATGTTCGATAAAGACAATAATAAATTGAATATCAAATGATGGTAGTATACTATAGTTGAGTGCGGTGGGTATACTATAGTTCAGTGGGCTGCGTATACTATATATGCTCCGGGTTCGCAGGTAAACGAAATTTTCGGGTAGCTGACCCAAACTGAAGACCGGAATTTTCTGGTAAACAATAACCGAAAGCCGCTAAATTTCCGGTTTTTTCAGAAAAGAAACCGAAAAAGGGTACCCAGACCGCCGACCCTAGTCATAATTAAGGTAATAATGAGGTAAGATAATTGTTCAGGAAATCCCGTTTCAAGCGTCGGAATTTTCAATTTCTACAAGCTGCCTCATCCGGTATATTTCACTTAAATCAAAAAGGGAACTATAACATCAATTGTAGAGTGGACTATCGAAAAATGTCGGAAGTGTCTTCTCTAAGGATTTTGCAGATCTTTTCATGGGAAAGGTGCTATGGGTACTTTCGCAGTGTTCATTCACACAGTCTCTATAATTTCTGCCAGTTTAGGCCAGCCGTTATGAGCACGTTTTGAAAGGTAGTTTTAACGTATTCGGATTTTATTGTTGCCTAGCAAATTCAAACCAATTTCGTTTTAGATTTTGTGGAAGCTAGAAGTGTGACTCGTTTTTGGTCAAATTACAAGTGATATTTCTAGAATTTAATATACCTACATGAACAGCGGTTATTTTAGAGAGCGCTACCACGAGCAGCTGGCAGTTTGGCTAAATGACAAGGCTACTGTTGGTGCGATAGCTCCTTCAATCGTACCGGCAGGCACAGGTAGAGTGTGTAATTTTACGATTCGTTTTCTATTTGCCAAAGGTTTCAGTTACAAGAAGAGCAGTGCACAAGTTGTGGTTGGTCTCTGCGAATTCCAAGCAAGAACTGATTGGGTCTGATTTGAAGTCGATGATTCAAAGCTATGATGGCTACAAAATAGGTGCACAAATTATTAGGTTCAGGATCGACACTGTCTGAGTAGAAAAATTTGACAGATGCAGAGTTATTAAAGTAAAATCTGAGTTCACGAGATGAAAATTTACGTCTATTAGAATTTTTCTACCTCGGACGTTTTGATTTTACAGTTATAAGTGCAGAAAAAATATTGGTTTTTTTTAGTTGGGGCCGATGTCGATTCGCAAGAGCAATGGATAGCTGCGATGTTTGGCGACTGTGCGTATGGACGTGGGAAAGCTGGTGATGTAAGTTCTTTCTTTTCTTCGAATTTTTATCAGTAATAGGGACCTATAGAAGTTTACATTTGTGTATGTTGTTGTTTTCAGACGCCTCTTAGCAATATGTTGTTGGCTGGAAACAAAAGTAATAGCACAGATCTGCATTCTGTTGTGGCAAGGCAAGCCAACATCTCGCGGGATCATGCTAAAGGTGCAATGTTTACAAATTTTTGATTTTCACTGGTTGATTGACTATCGTCCAGGGTGTCATAACCTGCAATTCTAGACTAAATCATTGTTAACGGGAAATGAAATTAAGTGCTTAACTACGCTCGGCTATATGGCTCTGGAGAAAATCATGCACGTGAATTTTTGAAGCAGCAGGGTATCTCTGACAAGCTGGCCCACATTGTCACGAAAAAGCTTTTTTCGGCCACAAAAGGAACAAAACAACGGTGAGGTATTTTATTACTAAACTCCTTGCTCATTTAGTTTCGTTTTAGCTACTTTGAGCTGGATCCTATTTACAACGAACATTTTAAAGCTTTTCGAAAGGAAGGATGCCCACCAGCGTATCAGAATCAGCACATGTAATACTTGCTATGCTTTTTACGTATAGCAAAACATTTTTTTTCAGAGCATTGATAGGTAAATATTTCCTGCCTATGTATTCATCGACGAAGCTTGAAGGGTATGCCAGCGAGGATCAAGTACCCAACTGGTACTTTATTTTGCGGTTTTTGTCACCTAGCTTATTTTTTCGGACCGATATCTAATTTCTGCCTGAAGAACACTAAAACGAACGTTTCGGACTACTGCTATAAGTATAAATTTTTATTTTTGAGTTTTGAAATACTTTTTAAACTTGTGGTGATGATACGGCAAAGTTAGGTACTGGTTTGGAAAATATCAATTAATCGATTTTGCAGTGTAACATTTTAAAGTTTTCAGCGAGCAAAGTCTATATTTCGAAGAATACATGTCCAAGAAGCACGGAAAGAATCTTCATGAAATCTTTTGCAATTCGGGTAGTAAGGGGCTTGAACTCTATCGCAATGGATTCGAGTCATATGCTTTCAACTACTTGGAACTAATGTCTCGTGAACCGAAGCCGAAGACACCGATACTTGGTAATAATTTCGTCTGCGAGTAATCCTTACATATATGACATTAAGGCTGCCGTCTAAGTAAGGCGTTAGAGCCATTGCCTTCCACCGTTCCTGGTTTGTTTTTATAGGATTCAGTGCGTGTACGCGTTTCACTTTTTTAGGAGCCTGGCAGTTCTCTTCAAGGTATAAGCGATCTATAATCAACTGGGTAATTACTTATAATGTGGTGAATTTTTATCTAAATAGCTACAATTCAGTTTGTACAATCTTCTGCTGTCGACTTCTTGCACATGCTACTAGTATTTTGATTTATGTTGCATAAATGTTACCGTTGTTTATAACAGAAATTCTATGTATAGGTTTGCATGAATTGGCTCATATCGGAATACGACATTGATGCGAGATTGATGCTTTCCATACACGACGAGGTATGTTGTAATTGGATGACATGTTGTACGGGGTGGTCTAAGATTTTCGGACAATTTCAGAGCGTCATAACTTTTTTCTTGGTCCCTCCTGTGGTTTTGGTCTTGGTCTGTAGATGGCCTTTGGATGGGTAAGACCAAAACCACAGGGGGACCAAGCGAAAATCGTGATTTTGACATTATATACCAAGCGAAATGGCATAAAGTTCTGAGTCGATCTGCGTTTACAGAATTTCGAAATTCGATCCCAGAAAAATGTTATGGCGCTTTGAAAGTGTCCGAAAATCTTGGACCACCCGGTGTTTTCTGGAAGCTATGGTCTGCAAAAGCCATATTGGAGTGGATCCCTTTTTAGAGAGACAATTTTTTTTAACATTCAGGTGCGATATTTGGTTGCTGAAGAAGACAAGTACAGATGTGCCTTAGCATTGGCTTTGAGTAACATGTATGTTCGTAGTGCAATTTCAAGCAAGTTGGGTATAAACCAATTGCCGCAGGTTACATTTTTTCTTGATAATTCTTTATTATCCCCAAATATATTTCCTTGTTTAGTCGGTCGCCTTCTTTAGTCAAGTGGACATCGACACAGTGCTTCGGAAAGAAGTTCACACCAAGTGCGTGACTCCATTGGGAAATGAAATACCAGCCGGTGAAGCTGTCGACATCAACCAAATACTTGCCAAAACAAGAGGAAGTCTTCGGAGAGACGAAAGAATTCAAGGTGAAAGAATCTGCCAATCTATTAGCAGATAAAAGTATTATCGTTGTTGTGTACCTCACTTTACTGTTACTTTTTCGGTTGTTATGTTATAAAAGTTTTGATATAAACAGTACCTAATAAGGGGTCAGGACGAAACACACCCGCCGAAACATCCCCGCCGAACACCCACGTTAAAACACCCCCGCTAAAATACCCCCGGCTGAAACACCTCCGCCGAAACACCCTGCCAAAACATCCCAGCCAAAACATCCCAGGCCAAAACACCTCCGCCGAAACACCCCCGACAAAATACCTCCGGCTGAAACACTCCCGGCCAAACACCCCATTTAAATATTATTACCATGAATGTAATTACCAGCTTTCTCCAAAAAAGATGTTGAACCACTCTAAACGAATCAGAATGCCGTAAAAACTGATGAAAAAAATGTTATTTTGGTTAGTAAAGAACTGTTTCCGAGAAAAGTCTTCAAGCGAAAATTGACTTTTTTCTATAGTTCTCAAAAACATCAAATTTGATGCTGAGCATTAGAGATGGACCCAATACAATATATTGGTATTGGGTGTATTGGGCCCAATTTGGGTCAAAAATATTGTATTGGGATATTGGGTGGCTCTGTTTTGGAATATTGGGTATTGGTATTGGGTCCTGAAACAGAAAAATGTTAATTTTTATAGGGTAATACTTGAATCTAGTACCAAAATACTTATTTCTAGTACCGAAATTTGACATGCATAGAAAAACTCTTTGTAAAGTTAGAGATTTCGTAGAGATCTTGATTGGTCAGTCTATCCAATTAGAATGATTCAACTGTCTGGATTGGTTAATCATTTATATGAATCGATTTAACTTAATTTATTCATCCAATTATGTCTCAACCATCGGACATAGATTTTCGTGTAGCGCTGAATCTCAGCTTTCTAACTAGACTTCAAATTCCTGTGAAAGATTTCGAAGATATGAAGATTTTGAGCTTTGTATAAAGTAACTTTTTCGACTAGGTTTCTCTATTCAGACGCCTAAATCTCCAACTTTTTGAATTTTTTTACTGAAAAAAGATATCCTGTTGAGTAACTGAGATTCAGGGCTACACGATATTTAAAAAAAAATTCAAAAGTGTACCTACAAAGTGAGTAGAAAAAGAGAAAAGTTCAAAAAAATGAAAATTCTGGTATTAGAATTAAGTATTTTGGTACTAGAAATAAGTACCATTCATTTTTATATAATACGCCTCAAAATAAACTATTTGAGTTTTGTCTGACTTTAGGGGGGGTAGGCACTATTTTGCAGTGTTTCAAAATGAGCCCCAAAAACACCGAAATCTGTAGCGCACGCACTACAGAGTTAGAGCAGTTAGTGAAGTACTCAGGATCAGCACCGCCAACAGTGATTTCAGGCGTTTTTCCCGATATGAACAATTTTTCAGTGAGCGTGAATCCAATCTCGAGTGAATCTACAAAATTCGGTAAAATATCGATTACCGACTAGAGCTGCGTGCGATGCGATGTATTGCATCGCATTATCGCATCGCACGCACCCGATTTAGGACAAAATTATCGCATCGCATTATCGCTCGCAAACTTTCATAATTATCGCATATCGCATCGCAAATTTCAAAAATATCGCAGTCATTTTTTTAAAAAATGTTGCACGTTTTCCATCGGTTTCTCTGCCATTTTTTTCATTTCTTGGTTCATTTTCGTTAAATTTTGGTTGTAAATTGCTGTTTGTCGTTAAATTTTTTGTTTTAGAATGAGTCTTATTTGGAAAATCGTGCTCCAAGGAGAAGATGTCAGTGGATTTCTCTTCACTAAGTCGTCCACTACCGAAGCAAAGTGCAATGTCTGTAGCAAATTCATTCCAACGCCAAACCGTGGGCCAGCAAATCTGAAGTTTCATCTTGCCGTCCATCCGCAGTACAAGAAAGTGTTGGAAGAAATGGAGAACACTGAGCAATTGAAGAAAGCAGCGCTGCAGAAAGGCTTGTCAAAGTTTGTGATCCACGGGAAAGGTAACATTGTTTTCTAGTTTCTCTCAGGCTTGCGATTGTTTCAGGAGAACTAACAGCGTTGGATCGGAAAGTTTTGAATTTCATCGCCTGTAACAATCTTCCATTTGCCGTGGTGGAATCGGAGACGTTCAAGCCGCTTTTGTCTTCTAATGAGAATTTGAAAGGTGAGTGTTCTTTGTTTACAAATGTAGACACAGTTTCTTTTTAGGGCGCGATCACTACAGCCAGTGGGTCATGCCTCGAGTTTATGGCGCCGTCAGAAACCAGGTGCAATCTCGTCTGAACGCCTGTGGTGCTCTTTCATTCATATCTGACATCTGGTCAGGGCCGACGGACAGCTTCATTAGGTGAACTATTTTGTATTTTCAAAAAAAATTCATGGAATTTCAGCTTGACTGCGCATGGCATCGACTCGGATTGGAAGAGGCAAAAATTTGTTCTTTGCGTAAGGCACTTTCCCGGTAGTCAGAACTTCGAAACTATCGGTCAAATTGTCGGACGAATGCTAGAAGAATGGAATATCGAGAAACGAAGCAACATGTCTTTTTGCGCAATGAGGGAGCAAACATGAAGAAGGTAAGATCTTGTTAAATTAAATTTATTTTATTAATTTTTAAGGCATTTGAAGAGGCTGGATACTTGCATGCTGATTGCGGTGCGCACAAGCTCAATCTGGTAGTGAACAACTCCTTTTCAAGACGCCGAAAGTCAAGTCGATGCTGGACTCGTGCAGGAATCTTGTTGGTCACTTTAGCCATTCAAACCAAGCAAAGAAGCGTCTGACGCAAGAGCAGGAGAACGACAATCTGCCCAAGCACTCATTGCTTCAGGTATTCTCTGCATGATTTCATAATAACAACTACCCCATTTAGGACGTCTCTACTCGGTGGAATTCCACCTTCTACATGGGCACGCGGCTACTAGAACAAAAAAGGCAGTCAATCTCTACTTGACCAGATGGGAAAAGCGTGATCTGAAGTTGAAGCAAGAGCAATGGATCCTACTAGAGAAGATCGTCAAAGTTCTGCAGCCGTTAGAAGCAGCCTCAAAGCAGATGTGCCGTGCGGATGAGCCAATCTCTGTTTAACTTCCAATTGCCAGGGCACTCACTGATCATATCGAGGATTTGACGGAACCGGAGCTTCAGCCGATGTGCGATTCGATGATCAGTTTGTTGTTCCAAAAGTTTAATGTGGAAGGAGAGAGGTAAGTCCCAAGCTTTTTAGAAGGGTTCTATCTCTTGCATTTAGGATTCACGGCTTGTCGATGTTTCTCGATGCTCGCTTTAAAGACCGACTGGTTAGGAACAACTTGAAGTTCAACTCGGACGTGATTTCATGGCTTCAAGAGGAATGCGAGAATAGAGCAGAAATTTTGTCTACCGATTCAGGTGGATTTTTATCAAAAATAATTCATCTGGCTCATTTCTTGTTTAGAAGTGCACTCTCCTCCTACGAAACGAGCCAATTCCTTCTTCTCCGAGCATAAACATCTGTTTAAGGTAATGAGAGACCAAATTTGGAACAAGTAAGTGATGTGGTGATCGAAATGAAGTCGTACAACAGGCTGCCGTGCATTGACTCAGACGAGGATCCGCTAGAATTTTGGAAGGTTGGTTTTTAAGTAAGACTTGTAATTCTATTTCGTCACTTTTAGAAGCATCAGAATACATATCATATTCTGGCCAAAGTCGCGCGTCGCTTCCTCTCCGCTCCAGCAACAAGCCAGCCAAGTGAACAGCTTTTCTCTGTGGCTAGAGATGTCTACGACTACAGAAGGTCGAGTTTGAGCCAAGAAACAGCCGAACAATTAATTTTTTGAACAAGAACCTCCCTTTATTGAATTTCGAGTATTAGTTTGTTTGTTGATGTTTGTTGTACAATTAAATAAAAAATGTTAAAATTTGGTTTTCATCAATAAAAAGCAGCTTCAGAATAATATCGCATATCGCTGCGATATATCGCACCCGATTTTTTGAATTATCGCATATCGCATCGCACTTAGCCTCAGCCTGAAATTATCGCATCGCACTATCGCTAAAAGGCAAATCTGCAGCTCTATTACCGACGGTCAATGAATTTTTTTTTGAAATTTTTGATCAAAATCGTCAATTTTCAGGGCAAAAGTTTCTGGAAAGTCGACCCTAATCCCAAAATCTCATCCTGAATACGAATCCGTTGAAATCAGATCAAAATAATTTTTATGGGCTGATACATAGCTATTTTGAGTAGATAGACTAGAAATTTAGCACCATTTACTTATTTTAGTAGATATCTCAGTCTATAAAATATATTTCGATCGGATCTCAACGTATTCGGATTCAAGATGAGATTTTGGTACTAGGGTCGACTTTCCAGAAACTTTTGCCCTGAAAGTTGACGATTTTGACCAAAAATTTCAAAAAAAACATTGACCGTCGGTAATCGATAGCCGTCCCAAAATTCATGATTTTGCAGCGTGCACACTGCAGATTTTCGGGATTTGCTCTAATCGCCTAAATACGTATTGCCGACGGCACATATTTCGAGTACTTTCGAAACTAGTCTGGATTTGCACCCTTGACAGAGCAAATTTAGAGTACTTTTCCAAAACTCGTGTTTTTTGCAGCGTCACTGCAAATCCTGAGTCAGAATCTGCAGCGTCACTGCAGATCCTGAGTCAGGATTTGCAGTGACGCTGCAGATCCTGACTCAGGATCTCGTCACTGCAAGTCACTGCAAATCCTGACTCAGGATCTGTAGCGTTATTGCAATTTAAATAAAAACAGGCTGCACCCAATGGGAATCGAACTTGCAACAATTATTGACCGACTGCAGCTCTTTTGCACTGAGCCAACTGGGTCGTTACACCTTAGTGGTTAATTTTCAACCTTATACCCAAAACTTAGTTTATTCGATTAAAAAAAATTAAGTTGCCCTCCTGGGTCAGGAGGACATTCTGGCAAGGATCGCGTTGGATTTTCAGGTAATCTCTACATAGGTTTTGTTACTCTTCGGCCACTTAGATCCAATGTTTTATTTCTGTGAGCACCCTTGTTAGAGGGTCACCGAAACCTTCATTTCGGCTCTTTACTGAGCTACCTGACCTATTCAACCTCAATGAGGTTTTTCAATAGTGGGGACAATAAATGTCTCAAAGTCGGTTCTGGGGCAGAACATAGGGACATTATGGGGACATTATGGGGAAACATGGGACACATGGAGACATTGAGGAGATGGGCCAGGGGACATCACTGATCACGCAAAACTACAATAAAAGGCAGATTATTTATTCTAAACAGATTAAAAAACATAAAAAATATGGAAACTACTGGATTCTTCTCTTGAATTCATGCATTCTCTTGTAGACCAGCATCCAGAAACTCTCTTGATCTTCTACCTAAATTTTCAATCATTAGAGACACCAAGGAATGTAGAGAAATGCCTACTGATTCTCAGATCGTCTGCGCACTAGTTACGCCAGCCGAAGCAACTGCCAGGATCTTCTTATTGAGCTGGTAGGCCAATGCACCATTGTCCTTCCTACACTACTAAGTTAATCGGATGCTTGAATTTTCTTGCAGCTACAGTCGCGCACTGATTAGGCATCGACTACTGCAGCGAAAGTCCTGGAGAAGAAAGTAATTAAGAGAAACAAGCCCGAAAGAGATGACCACCTGCTACTTTTTGGATGACAAGTAGACGGTAGGTGCCATCTGTGTATTTTGATCAATCGACAGCCAATGCGCCTGTCAAAAAACAATGAATAGAAAGAAAATAGCCAAAAAAAGACAATTACCTGCTACGATTAGTGTCAGGCGTGGACTGAAGAACATCTGCAATGCATCAGCATGTTCTGATCCAGCAACGCCAGGAGGAGTCCTGTAGAATGGTCAGGTATAAAGTGACTAACCAAGAGGAGTCGATTACTTTCTACGTCCCGCACTGATTAAGCATCGACTAGCGCAGCGAAAAGTCCTGGAAAATATTGAAAGTGAAGAGACTACCGAGACTACTACTACGACTAAAGAGACTACTTATGACTGAACAGTTACCTGCTAGGTTATCGATTAGGCGAAGAATCAAGCTGCTACCGAACTGTTCAGACATCCGATTACAACCTGCATAAAGTGTCTAAAATAGAGCAGGTAGAGACAAAATGGTGAAAAGGAAAGGGTCACTAACTATGTTATGCATAGGCGTCAACTACTGCATTTTTTGCTTGAAGGAGAGTGCAGACTTGTCGTACATGCAGAAAGGTAGCATCAAAAAAGGGACTGATCCACCTACATAGAAAAGTCTTCAAATTAGTAGAAGTGGAAAAACTGGTTCAAACGAGTTCATTACCTGCTACATCCTTAGCTGCCTCATCATCAAACGCTACTGCGAATAGATCGTTAAAGTAAGAGAAGTAAGAAGAAACATGTCGAATGACACGATTACCTGCTGCGATAGTACCAATTGTAGTCGGAAGCAGTTATCTGAACATTCCTGCTTCAGCTACTGCAAACATCTGTAAAGTAAGGGAAGTAGGAGGAAGCGAGTCGAATAACACGATCACCTGCCAGACTACGGACAACGAGTAGACTACGCCTGACTGAAGCTCACATTTGACGGTGCTTCATACATCACAAATAGAGAAAAACTAGCAGTGGAAAGGGATCCATTCACGTGCTCTGTAAAAAGCAAAAATAGAGACTAAAAGCGATTCAAATAACAAGTTTACCTGCTAGGCTACGGACAACGAGTTAACTGCCTGAAATCTGACTGTGCTTGATGCAACTATATTTGTTAGCTCTGTGAAGTAGAGCAATTGAAAAAAACTACTCCAAATAAATTAGTTACCTGCTACGCCATGAATAATAAGCAGACTGAGGTTTTTGTTCAGTGCACTTATTCCAGTTACGACGAATATGTCTGTAAATTAGAGAAAGTAGAGATTAATAACTCTAAAAGAACTTTTAACCTGCTTTGTTATGAATCAGGAGTTAACGAGCGCTTGCAATCTGAGTATCTGAGTTCAAAATGGAATCGCCCTGTACATAGAGTAAATAGAGAGAGTGAAGAAAATTAACTCTGAGAAAATCATTACCTACTACTTCATTGATTAGCTGGCAACTGAGCTTGCTTGATCTACCTACATCGCAAGGCTTAAAATTGAGCTTCTTAAAGAAGCTCACATCTGACGGTGCTTAACGCAACTATATTATGTACTTCTGTGAAATAAAGCACTTAGAAAACACCAGTCCAAGCATATTACAATGTGCAGACCGCGGATATCATCTAGTGTAATAAATCCACCTACGTCGAATGTGTCTGTAATTAAGAGCACACTACGGTTATTCGTGACTACTTTTTTGCGAATATTCGCTGCCTTGTTGAAAAAACTTGTCATGAGAGTTAGTCAAAAGCTTGGTTGTCGGTATTACTAGTCGTACAGCAGTCTAATAATCGAACGACTATCTGCCACAGTGAAAAAACAAACAGTTTAATTTTATTTAAAAAGCATTGCTAAGCACTACTACTTTATTAGGACATTTCCAGAACTTAGTCAAATATACTACCCTGACTATTATAAAAAGTTCACGGCATGGCCAAGCCTCCGGATAGGGTGGTCGATTCTCAGCGATTATGTCTTTCGATTGCTATACTACTACATAACTACTATTACTGATGAGTGAGCGTTTGACTGACTTCTATACCAAGTTTTCGCACACAAGACTTTTTGTCTTGAGACTTATTGTCATCTTGTTGGCAAAAACTTGGTATACATGTCAGTCAAACGCTCAATCGTCAATAATAGTAGTTATGTAGTAGTATAGCAATCGAAAGACATAATCGCTGAGAATCGACCACCCTATCCGGAGGCTTGGCCATGTCGTGAACTTTTTATAATAGTTAAAATTGAGTTAATCGAATAAACTAAGTTTTGGGTATAAGGTTGAAAATTAACCACTAAGGTGTAACGACCCAGTGACAGATACCCAAGTGCACCCCCCCTCGAAAAATTTCTTGTACTTTTAAAGAAAAGTACCCATTTTTAGCTGAAAATTTTTATTCTGATGCACCCTAGTATGCGAAAATTCCTCAGCAATCCGAATAACAAAGCAGAATTTGAAAAAAATACTTTCTTGCTGAGATATGATCTTAAGTTGGAGTAAAGTTAAGTGGTCATTTTTTAAAATATTGACACTTCAACTTTAGGTCATATCTCAGCAAGTAAGTATTTTTTTCGAATTCTGCTTTGTCATTCGGATTGCTGAAGAATTTTTGCATACTAGGATGCCTCGGAATAAAATTTTCAGTTAAAAATGGGTACTTTTCTTCAAAAGTACAAGAAATTTTTCGAGGGGGGGGGTGCACTTGGGCTTTTACGGACCCAGTTGGCTCAGTGCAAAAGAGCTGCAGTCGGTCAATAATTGTTGCAAGTTCGATCCTCATTGGGTGCAGCCTGTTTTTATTTAAATTGCAATAACGCTACAGATCCTGAGTCAGGATCTGCAGCGTCACTGCAAATCCTGACTCAGGATTTGCAGCGTCACTGCAGATCCTGAGTCAGGATCTGTAGCGTGGACCGTTTACCTTAATTCTCAAAAGTACTCTGGATGTGCACCGTGACTCTTGGCGGCATTTAAATTAAGAGTACTTTCCCGAAATGGCAGTTTTCTCACCATGCACACAAAAAAATCGGTCGATTTTCTCAAAATAGCTTATTTTTCAGTGAGCGTGCAACAAATCTCGAGTGAATTTACAAAATTCATGATTTTGCAACGTGCACGCTACAATATTCCAAGATTTTCTCAAATCGTCTAAATACGCTGGGCGCGAAATTGCGCCTTCACCGTGAATTTCGTCGTTTCTGGGTTTTCGACTTGGCCCTGCAAAATAGTGCCTTACCCCCCTAAAGTCAGACAAAACTCAAATAGTTTATTTTGAGGCGTATTATATTTCACTTTTTAAAATAATTGTTTGTTTTGGCACGATACGAAGAACCAGAAAGTCGCTTCACCAGAAAGCACCTTGCAAAGCATCCACTCTACGATCTACGATCAAACTTTGATCCAGAAACAGCAGAGCGTCTAATTTTTCTAAACAAAAATCTTCCACTGTTGAAATTTGTATATTAGAACGCTAGCGTTTGTGTTAACCGTAAATAAATGTAGTGAGTCATTGCTTTCTGAAAATTATTGGGTATTGGGCCAATATATTGGGATCCGTCATAATATTGGGTATTGGGATTGGGTTAGAAAATGGCCAAAAATATTGTATTGGGATATTGGGTGGGTCTCTTTTCAAATATTGGGTATTGGTATTGGGTTTGAAATTGACCAAAAATATTGTATTGGGTATTGGGTTTAGGCAAATGCCCATCTCTACTGAGTATCAAAATTCGGTGTTTTTGACTTCAAACACATATTTTTCATAGATTTTGATTTATTATCTCAAATATTTTTACACCAGCTTGTAGCTGAGATTCTTCTCTATCGATTGAGTGGTCAAACACCATAGTCAAATATAATTTTTGGGAAAATCACACCAAAATGAGGTAAAAACCAAGTTTTTTAACTCAGTTTTTTTAGTGGTTTTTTACCTCACTTTTGGTGTGATGTCCCCAAAAATTATTTGTAACTAAAATATTTGACCACATAATCGATAAAGAAAAAATCTCAGCTACAAGGTGGTGTAAAAATATTTGAGATAAGAAATTAAAATCTATGAAAAAATATGTGTTTGAAGTCAAAAACATCAATTTTGATGCCCAGCATCAAATTTGATGTTTTTGAGAACTATACTTTTTCCCCATGGACAAAGGTAAATAATTATAGAAAGGTACTTTTATACTCCAAAAAGATGGAATTGGAACATAGGTTGTCAACTGGGACCTACCGCGTGAAGAAACTCTTGTAGGTATGCTTTTTTCATGCATCCAAAGTCACTTTCGAGTTATTTGTGTCTAAGGTATGTGGGTGTGCGCATCTCAACTCCAAGCCCCCAAGCCCTCGTGCGCCCCGAAGGCAGCGCAGGGGGCTTGAGAGTTAGAGATGCGCGCACTTACTTACCTTAGACATGACGTTGAGATGTACTCTTCATCATAAATTGCATAAAAGGTCTTTTTTACAAAGTCCCATGTTGAAAAACATGGTATACATTCGACTTGTGATATAAGCACACATAGGATCACTTCATTCTGGTGCATATTTATCAAAAATTTACGGTAAAAGCACTGTAGTAGCGCAAATAAACCTGTTTACTATTAAACCTTTTCATTAAGTGCATTCTGGCCATAAACGTTTATATGGGGGTGTTTCGGCCGGGGGTGTTTTGGCGGGGAATTTCGGGGTCTTTTCGCCGGGGGCGTTTCGGCGGGGGTGTTTCGGGGTGGACCCCTAATAAAGTTCTAATGTATGTAACTTTAAATCTCTGGCCTAAGTGTCTGTCTTAAGAATTGAGGTGGGTTAGAATTCGCATCCACATAAAGCGGGCCAATTTTTTTATTCTGAAAAGATTTACCGTAAATCTTCTAATTTAAGCCCTTGGGCTTATATTTTCCCACCCTCCCAGACACGTGGGCTGACACGTGGGCTTATATAGGTGGGCTTATATTGGAAAGTGGGCTTATATTTTTAACCTTACATATTTTTAAAACTTTTTTATTTATGTGGATCAAGTGAATCAAAATAATTTTTTTCTAAAATCTTTTGTCAGTTTTTAAGTGATATCACTGTCTCTATTTTCGTTACAAATTTATGCTGTGAATTGCTTCAATTTTTACGATAATCCCGCAAATCAGGCTCTGGTCTATTGCGTCTCAGGAATTATTAACAAATCATTCGGCTGACTTATACGCTCAAGATTTTTTTCGGTTAGTAGTGCCATTAAAATACGCTCAAGGCAACGCGAGATGCTAACAAAAATTGAGATCGACAAAGAGCCATTGAAGAAGAGGAGGCAGAAGCTATTGCAGAAATTCTTTGAAGGAAAACGTGTTTTTATGCTTTACAATAACTAACCCTAAGCCCATGACTATCAAAAAGATATCGACGGATCAGTTCCTCATCGGTGTTTCTTCGAAAGGCGAACGGATTCTTCTGTCCCTTTGACCTTGTCGCTGGATCTGCATAAATTCTGCCATGTTCTAAAATTGCTATTTCACACATATTTTCCACATTTAATCCCCCATTATTTGTAACAAACTGTAAGCTACAGTAGACAATCCATCAAAAATTGGACGCAAAACAAATTTATTTGGGGACCATGTAAAGCTCAAAAGTGATACAAACAGTTTGTTTTGAAAACGTCCATTTTTTCGACATTTTCTAATCGAGAAGAAAACGGTGATGACATATCGAAAGAGCGATAAAAGTTGGTATAGAAACGTCAACATCAAAAAGTACACTAACTTCTACAAAAACATGTCAAATAGAGTAAAAAGTTACGACTAAATAAATTTAGCCTGCCATAGGGCAGTCCACTTTTTAGTGGGAAAAATGAGTCACTAAACTAAATATTTAGACTTTAGCCTCGAATTTAGTCGTGTATTTGGTACGAAAGTAGTCACTAATAAAAGTGGCCGACTAAAATTTTGGACTAAACATATTTGGTACCAAAGTCTAAATATTTAGTTACTAATAAAAAAGTGGACTTTAGCCTTTCATATTTGGTACGACTAATTTTTCGAGGATTTAGACTTTAGCCTAGAAGTCTAAATATTTAGTGACTAATTATTGTATTTGGTACGGATTCAGGTGACAATTTCCGATGTATAAAACGAGTGCCAACTAAGTGATAGTGAAGTAATGCAAGCGAAGAAGCGAAAGAGGCACAACTATGACGCTGATACTAAGCTAGGAGCCATTAAATACGCTCAAGAGGCAAGTCATCGAATAAAAGAAAACGCTTGATGGACCCGATCGGAAAGTGTTGAATCCAGAGCATCATTTTCAACTTGCCAAGTGAATCAGGAAACAAACTATAGAAAATTATGCTAAAGTGGCCGCTGAATTCATCGTATATGTGAAAAAGCTTCGGGAGATGACCAAGTTTCCTAAACTTCTTGCGATGAAGGAAACTGGGCGCTTGATGTAAGCTTGACCAAGCCGTTCAAGGGACACGTGAAAGATTGCTCCACAAGATGGATGTCAAGTGATGCTCAAAGCAGTATACGCCAACAGGAAACCCTAAAGCTCCTCCATGGCATGTGGTTCGGAGGTAAACTAATGGAAGGAAATTTCAAGAAAGAGGATTATGAAGTCTTTCAAAGGGTTGCTTTTTTGGATGCACTTCTTATCAGCTTTTTTACTTTTCTATTCAAGGCGTGTTCCATCATAGCTTAGACTTATGGTTCTGGTGACTGCAGCATTTCTTGCTTCAAATCAAGTGGATTAATCAAAATAAAAAGACTAGACCTTCTCAGAAACATAAGGAAGCAAGAAATGGCCGCTTTGACTTTTTTAAAAACGTTTTTTCTTTCTAAATCGTCTGCTTTTTCAAGTATTTTATTAGCGCATCTAATATTTCTACATTCTACAATTCTACATACATTCTACAAGACACATTCCCTGCTTTTTATTGTGTTATTGAAAAATTATGTTATATTTGAAAAGTTTGAAGTAATGCGAGACTTTATGAAAACTCTGCAAAAAGGGTGTAGCTTTTTGTGGCAATGATGACAATTTTCATTTTGGAAGAGCTGAAAAATAGGAGCCCGCTAACTTATTATAGAGAATACACTAAATCAATGCACATAGTTTACAAAAAAAAATATGAAACTTTCTCAATGAGTTGTAAAATAAGCGCATGTTGTTACTTGATAATAACCCTCTTCAGTCTCTTCAATCTAATTTCTGTGTGTTTTGGCACGTCCAGCCTTATACGAAATCGTCAAATAGTCACTTTCAGACATTATTTTTTATTTTTTAAAATCTTAAAAATACATATTTTTCTATTGCTTTATCTCTCTCCAAATAGGCACTGTATCTTTCAAAGCATCAATAGCTCTAGCAAGAGCTTCGTCTAGATATTCGTTGGCTTGTTCTACAGAGAATGAGGCAATATTCAAGTCTTTGAATGGGTATTCAGAGTTTAGAAGATTGAGGGAATAGTCATCATTACTAGGGTAATCTTCAAAATATTCGGTCACTCTTTTGTCAAGACTTTTTTTGCATATAATCGACTTTTATTTGCAGCTAAAGGACTTTTTTCAGCAGCTGAAAGACTTTTTTTGCAGCTATATTTTAAATGAAAATCTGCTTATTTTATGCTTGTATTCAGGGTGGCCAGATGTCCTCCTTTAGCAGGAATTTCCTGCTTTTTGGTTTTGAAATCTGCTTTTTGACAGTGAAAAAGCAGGAATTTTATAGGAATTTTATATTCATTCCTGCTTTTTGCATATTTTTGTTTCAAAATCCTGCTTTTCGACATCAAAATCCTGCTTTGAAGATTTTGCATCTGGCCACCCTGCTTGTATTGTTGTTTTTAGCGAGGATATAAGCAGATTTTCCTAAAAGAGACTTTCCTTGATGAGAACCTGAATGATCGATGGTGCTTGAAAAGAAGTAGTATGAAATCCAGCAGATGAGTATGGTAAATAATATGCGACTTATAATCATGTGCACGAGCCGTATTTTTAGCGACTCTGGTAAAAATAGTTTTCATCTTATTCCGTCATAGATTATGCAAATTACGGCCGGGAAAGGGCCGGCTTGTACACGTACCGGATACCACGACCACACAAGTCTGTAGCTTCCACGTAGAAATAAATGTTTATTATTATTATTATTCACATGTAGCTAATTTATGGATATGACGCTACATTAACTGACGACTTTGTTAGGCCGTATACAGCCGCAGTGAACTTTGTAATATGCGAACTTTGTTGAGTCAAAAAAGAGATCACCATAGGGTCACCAGCGCGTGTCCAGCTAGTACAAAGCTTTTAAGGTCTTGGAGGTTCAACAGTATTATTTGACTCCTCCAATTAGAACTGGCACTAAGACAAAGTCGTAAGGCATACCAGTGACGTAATTGCGGCGGAAATCCAGCAATAGCTTTCCTTCTTGATGACTAAAATATCAGCATAAGTACTGCCGAGGTGATTTACTGGGAAACTTACCATCTCTTCCACAAAAAGTTAGCTTTTTCCGTGCCGACCCGAGAATTTACGCCTTGCTTTTACACCAACGGCTGCGCTCAGCGAAATTGCCCTAGCAGAGAATCTAAAAAGGACTAACAAAAGAAAAGAAGGAGACGGCAAATCAGCTTGAAAAAACTTATCTAATGCGAAAACGCAGCAGACCACTGGTCTGAGACCAGTTAATCATTGCGATGGGAAGGCGTTCTCTACAAATCTTGGCAACCGGGTGACCTGTAAATAAAACATAAAACCGCATCAAGACATACATCATAGATCAAAAACGAGTGACTTGGATAAAAAAAATAGAACGCAAAAGAATAAAAATTGTGTGAAAAGCAAAAAATATTCATTTAAAAAAACGTTTCGTGTCATAATTCCACTTTTAGGATTGGTCACCGGGAATTCAAATATCAACATTTGAATTTGACTGCGTGAACATGCTCCTTTAAAAACTGAAATATCTCCAAAACTTTTCTCAACTTCACGACTTTTCTCAACTACTTCATGAGACGGTATTATATGAGTTTAATGAAGTGATTTTGGAGATATTTGGAGATATGCTTTTTTCATGCATCCAGAGTCACTTTCGAGTTATTTGTGTCTAAGGTATGTGGGTGTGCGCATCTCAACGCCAAGAAACCAAGCCCTCGTGCGCCCCGAAGGCAGCGCAGGGGGCTTGAGAGTTAGAGATGCGCGCACTTACTTACCTTAGACATGACGTTGAGATGTACTCTTCATCATAAATTGCATAAAAGGTCTTTTTACAAAGTCCCATGTTGAAAAACATGGTATACATTCGACTTGTGATATAAGCACACATAGGATCACTTCATTCTGGTGCATATTTATCAAAAATTTACGGTAAAAGCACTGTAGTAGCGCAAATAAACCTGTTTACTATTAAACCTTTTCATTAAGTGCATTCTGGCCATAAACGTTTATATGGGGGTGTTTCGGCCGGGGGTGTTTTGGCGGGGAATTTCGGGGTCTTTTCGCCGGGGGCGTTTCGGCGGGGGTGTTTCGGGGTGGATCCCCTAATAAAGTTCTAATGTATGTAACTTTAAATCTCTGGCCTAAGTGTCTGTCTTAAGAATTGAGGTGGGTTAGAATTCGCATCCACATAAAGCGGGCCAATTTTTTTTATTCTGAAAAGATTTACCGTAAATCTTCTAATTTAAGCCCTTGGGCTTATATTTTCCCACCCTCCCAGACACGTGGGCTGACACGTGGGCTTATATAGGTGGGCTTATATTGGAAAGTGGGCTTATATTTTTAACCTTACATATTTTTAAAACTTTTTTATTTATGTGGATCAAGTGAATCAAAATAATTTTTTTCTAAAATCTTTTGTCAGTTTTTAAGTGATATCACTGTCTCTATTTTCGTTACAAATTTATGCTGTGAATTGCTTCAATTTTTACGATAATCCCGCAAATCAGGCTCTGGTCTATTGCGTCTCAGGAATTATTAACAAATCATTCGGCTGACTTATACGCTCAAGATTTTTTTCGGTTAGTAGTGCCATTAAAATACGCTCAAGGCAACGCGAGATGCTAACAAAAATTGAGATCGACAAAGAGCCATTGAAGAAGAGGAGGCAGAAGCTATTGCAGAAATTCTTTGAAGGAAAACGTGTTTTTATGCTTTACAATAACTAACCCTAAGCCCATGACTATCAAAAAGATATCGACGGATCAGTTCCTCATCGGTGTTTCTTCGAAAGGCGAACGGATTCTTCTGTCCCTTTGACCTTGTCGCTGGATCTGCATAAATTCTGCCATGTTCTAAAATTGCTATTTCACACATATTTTCCACATTTAATCCCCATTATTTGTAACAAACTGTAAGCTACAGTAGACAATCCATCAAAAATTGGACGCAAAACAAATTTATTTGGGGACCATGTAAAGCTCAAAAGTGATACAAACAGTTTGTTTTGAAAACGTCCATTTTTTCGACATTTTCTAATCGAGAAGAAAAACGGTGATGACATATCGAAAGAGCGATAAAAGTTGGTATAGAAACGTCAACATCAAAAAGTACACTAACTTCTACAAAAACATGTCAAATAGAGTAAAAAGTTACGACTAAATAAATTTAGCCTGCCATAGGGCAGTCCACTTTTTTAGTGGGAAAAATGAGTCACTAAACTAAATATTTAGACTTTAGCCTCGAATTTAGTCGTGTATTTGGTACGAAAAGTAGTCACTAATAAAAGTGGCCGACTAAAATTTTGGACTAAACATATTTGGTACCAAAAGTCTAAATATTTAGTTACTAATAAAAAAGTGGACTTTAGCCTTTCATATTTGGTACGACTAATTTTTCGAGGATTTAGACTTTAGCCTAGAAGTCTAAATATTTAGTGACTAATTATTGTATTTGGTACGGATTCAGGTGACAATTTCCGATGTATAAAACGAGTGCCAACTAAGTGATAGTGAAGTAATGCAAGCGAAGAAGCGAAAGAGGCACAACTATGACGCTGATACTAAGCTAGGAGCCATTAAATACGCTCAAGAGGCAAGTCATCGAATAAAAGAAAACGCTTGATGGACCCGATCGGAAAGTGTTGAATCCAGAGCATCATTTTCAACTTGCCAAGTGAATCAGGAAACAAACTATAGAAAATTATGCTAAAGTGGCCGCTGAATTCATCGTATATGTGAAAAAGCTTCGGGAGATGACCAAGTTTCCTAAACTTCTTGCGATGAAGGAAACTGGGCGCTTGATGTAAGCTTGACCAAGCCGTTCAAGGGACACGTGAAAGATTGCTCCACAAGATGGATGTCAAGTGATGCTCAAAAGCAGTATACGCCAACAGGAAACCCTAAAGCTCCTCCATGGCATGTGGTTCGGAGGTAAACTAATGGAAGGAAATTTCAAGAAAGAGGATTATGAAGTCTTTCAAAGGGTTGCTTTTTTGGATGCACTTCTTATCAGCTTTTTTACTTTTCTATTCAAGGCGTGTTCCATCATAGCTTAGACTTATGGTTCTGGTGACTGCAGCATTTCTTGCTTCAAATCAAGTGGATTAATCAAAATAAAAAGACTAGACCTTCTCAGAAACATAAGGAAGCAAGAAATGGCCGCTTTGACTTTTTTAAAAACGTTTTTTCTTTCTAAATCGTCTGCTTTTTCAAGTATTTTATTAGCGCATCTAATATTTCTACATTCTACAATTCTACATACATTCTACAAGACACATTCCCTGCTTTTTATTGTGTTATTGAAAAATTATGTTATATTTGAAAAGTTTGAAGTAATGCGAGACTTTATGAAAACTCTGCAAAAAGGGGTGTAGCTTTTTTGTGGCAATGATGACAATTTCATTTTGGAAGAGCTGAAAAATAGGAGCCCCGCTAACTTATTATAGAGAATACACTAAATCAATGCACATAGTTTACAAAAAAAAATATGAAACTTTCTCAATGAGTTGTAAAATAAGCGCATGTTGTTACTTGATAATAACCCTCTTCAGTCTCTTCAATCTAATTTCTGTGTGTTTTGGCACGTCCAGCCTTATACGAAATCGTCAAATAGTCACTTTCAGACATTATTTTTTATTTTTTAAAATCTTAAAAATACATATTTTTCTATTGCTTTATCTCTCTCCAAATAGGCACTGTATCTTTCAAAGCATCAATAGCTCTAGCAAGAGCTTCGTCTAGATATTCGTTGGCTTGTTCTACAGAGAATGAGGCAATATTCAAGTCTTTGAATGGGTATTCAGAGTTTAGAAGATTGAGGGAATAGTCATCATTACTAGGGTAATCTTCAAAATATTCGGTCACTCTTTTGTCAAGACTTTTTTTGCATATAATCGACTTTTATTTGCAGCTAAAGGACTTTTTTCAGCAGCTGAAAGACTTTTTTTGCAGCTATATTTTAAATGAAAATCTGCTTATTTTATGCTTGTATTCAGGGTGGCCAGATGTCCTCCTTTAGCAGGAATTTCCTGCTTTTTGGTTTTGAAATCTGCTTTTTGACAGTGAAAAAGCAGGAATTTTATAGGAATTTTATATTCATTCCTGCTTTTTGCATATTTTGTTTCAAAATCCTGCTTTTCGACATCAAAATCCTGCTTTGAAGATTTTGCATCTGGCCACCCTGCTTGTATTGTTGTTTTTAGCGAGGATATAAGCAGATTTTCCTAAAAGAGACTTTCCTTGATGAGAACCTGAATGATCGATGGTGCTTGAAAAGAAGTAGTATGAAATCCAGCAGATGAGTATGGTAAATAATATGCGACTTATAATCATGTGCACGAGCCGTATTTTTAGCGACTCTGGTAAAAATAGTTTTCATCTTATTCCGTCATAGATTATGCAAATTACGGCCGGGAAAGGGCCGGCTTGTACACGTACCGGATACCACGACCACACAAGTCTGTAGCTTCCACGTAGAAATAAATGTTTATTATTATTATTATTCACATGTAGCTAATTTATGGATATGACGCTACATTAACTGACGACTTTGTTAGGCCGTATACAGCCGCAGTGAACTTTGTAATATGCGAACTTTGTTGAGTCAAAAAAGAGATCACCATAGGGTCACCAGCGCGTGTCCAGCTAGTACAAAGCTTTTAAGGTCTTGGAGGTTCAACAGTATTATTTGACTCCTCCAATTAGAACTGGCACTAAGACAAAGTCGTAAGGCATACCAGTGACGTAATTGCGGCGGAAATCCAGCAATAGCTTTCCCTTCTTGATGACTAAAATATCAGCATAAGTACTGCCGAGGTGATTTACTGGGAAACTTACCATCTCTTCCACAAAAAGTTAGCTTTTTCCGTGCCGACCCGAGAATTTACGCCTTGCTTTTACACCAACGGCTGCGCTCAGCGAAATTGCCCTAGCAGAGAATCTAAAAAGGACTAACAAAAGAAAAGAAGGAGACGGCAAATCAGCTTGAAAAAACTTATCTAATGCGAAAACGCAGCAGACCACTGGTCTGAGACCAGTTAATCATTGCGATGGGAAGGCGTTCTCTACAAATCTTGGCAACCGGGTGACCTGTAAATAAAACATAAAACCGCATCAAGACATACATCATAGATCAAAAACGAGTGACTTGGATAAAAAAAATAGAACGCAAAAGAATAAAAATTGTGTGAAAAGCAAAAAATATTCATTTAAAAAAAACGTTTCGTGTCATAATTCCACTTTTAGGATTGGTCACCGGGAATTCAAATATCAACATTTGAATTTGACTGCGTGAACATGCTCCTTTAAAAACTGAAATATCTCCAAAACTTTTCTCAACTTCACGACTTTTCTCAACTACTTCATGAGACGGTATTATATGAGTTTAATGAAGTGATTTTGGAGATATTTTAGTTTTTAAAGGAGCATGTTCACGCAGTCAAATTCAAATGTTGATATTTGAATTCCGGTGACCAATCCTAAAAGTGGAATTATGACACGAAACGTTTTTTTTAAATGAATATTTTTGCTTTTCACACAATTTTTATTCTTTTGCGTTCTATTTTTTTATCCAAGTCACTCGTTTTTGATCTATGATGTATGTCTTGATGCGGTTTTATGTTTTATTTACAGGTCACCCGGTTGCCAAGATTTGTAGAGAACGCCTTCCCATCGCAATGATTAACTGGTCTCAGACCAGTGGTCTGCTGCGTTTTCGCATTAGATAAGTTTTTTCAAGCTGATTTGCCGTCTCCTTCTTTTCTTTTGTTAGTCCTTTTTAGATTCTCTGCTAGGGCAATTTCGCTGAGCGCAGCCGTTGGTGTAAAAGCAAGGCGTTAATTCTCGGGTCGGCACGGAAAAAGCTAACTTTTTGTGGAAGAGATGGTAAGTTTCCCAGTAAATCACCTCGGCAGTACTTATGCTGATATTTTAGTCATCAAGAAGGGAAAGCTATTGCTGGATTTCCGCCGCAATTACGTCACTGGTATGCCTTACGACTTTGTCTTAGTGCCAGTTCTAATTGGAGGAGTCAAATAATACTGTTGAACCTCCAAGACCTTAAAAGCTTTGTACTAGCTGGGCACGCGCTGGTGACCTTATGGTGATCTCTTTTTTGACTCAACAAAGTTCGCATATTATAATCGCATATTATAATTAGACTCAATGGGAGAGTCTATACTACCTTGGCCAAGATTGGCCAAGAATGTTGGCCAAGGTTGGTCACCAATACTTGGCCAAGACAACCTTGGTCACCAATATGGCCAAGCTTGGCCACCAAGATTTTTATAAGGAAAAAGCTTGGTTTGGTCAGTGACCAATATCCAAAACAAGCTTGGCCAAGCTTGGTCACCAAGAGTTTTCAATCATAACTTTTTCCTATTTTTCCCGCAGTCATTATTTTTCCTTTTTCCCAAGGTATACTTCCTAACAAACAAACCATATCACTTGCAAACTTTATTGAACTCTTGTTTGATGTTTTATTGAACTCAATTTGTTTCTAAAAAATGTTTCCCTTGCCCTCCAAATTGGTGATGGTAGATTTTAGCCTGGATTTGAGGTGGATTTTTGTTTTCAAGCTTACTTTTCTGCCATTTTTTGTTAATTAATGTCAGACATCTCTGCGGAACCCTCAAGTACAACATCTTGGCTTTTCTAATGAGATTAAATATTTATAATTGAAGTTGCTTCTGAAAAATTTTTCCTTGCCCTCCAAATTGGTGATGGTGGATTTAAGGCTGGATTCAAGGTGGATTTTTGTGTTCAAGCCCACTTTACTGCCATTTTTTTGTAAATTAGTAATTTTTTTGTAAATTATTGTACATTTTTTGTAAATTAATGTCGGATATCTCTGCGGAACCTTCAAGTACTATATTTCAATCACAAACACGTATAATTAAAGTTGCTTCTAAAAAAAAAATTTTGCCTTCCAAAATGGTGATCGTGGATTTTAGCCTGGATTTGATGTGGATTTTTGTGTTTAAGCCCACTTTTCTGCCAGATAGAGTAGGTATATGGCCAGTTAGGGTGGTTAGGTAGCCAGATGGTAAAGTTAAGTGTTCAGGTGGAATCTCTACAGTCAAACTTTGATATAACGTACACCCTGGGGAGCAGGTCAGATGTATGTTATAGTAGGCGAAATAGGCGAAGGTAGGCGAGGTAGGCGAGTGTAAGAGAGGATGGGCAAGGGTAGGCGAGGATAGGCAAGGATAGGCGAGAGTAGGCGAGGTAGAGTAGGTGGGTTACCAAGTAGGGTGGATGATCTACCCTAACCATCAACGCAATCGAAAGATTAATCTACCAGAACTACTAATGTAAATTAACAACTAATGTTCCCGAACCACAGGAATAGGGACTGCCATCAACTGACCACCATTTTTTTTCGGAATATTTGAAACTTTTGATTAAAAATCGACAATTTTGACAGTAAAAGTTTGCGGAAAAGCACTTATAATACCAAAATCTTTTTTGAATCTGAATCCGTTGAGATCAGGTCCGAAAAATCTCAAAATATTGAGATATTGATATTTTGAGTGAACCACACAGAAAATTTGGACCACTTCCCTACTTTAAAGGATATCTTAGCTTCCTGAAATTGTTCGTTACTGATCTCAACGGATTCGGATTTAGGAAGAGATTTTGGTATTAGAGGTGACATAGACGTTTCTCGAAAATGAAACTTTTTTTCAAACAACAGGGGGACCAAGGCAGTTTTTAGGGTTTTTTTGAAATTATTTAGATTGTGTTCAAACCACCTCAAATAATGCGAAACCATCCCAAATCATCGCAAACCACCCCAAATACTCTCAAACCGCCCTAAACCGAACCCAAACCTGAAAAATAGAAATTTCTTAAGAATAAAAAATAACCCATTTTCCTATCTTAAAATTGTGTGAGAAATAGTGTTGTCAAGACAAAAATTGATATTTTACGCAACCCAACTCCAACACCTAGGGTAGGTACCTCCTGGTCAGGTGGAAGCACCTGGATAGCCTAAAAATTAAGATAAGAAATGAGTTATTGTTCTTACTTAAAATTGTGTGGTGATTTAGATTTCTTATGAACAAAATTAATATTTCACGCACGAAAATAACAAAACCTCCGGTGGGTACCTCCTGGTCAAGTAAATATCCACCTGGATGACCAAAAAAACAAAATTCCGTCAAATTCAAAAACAAATCCTAGTATCATAGGGAAAACTGTGAGGCGAATCCTGTTTGACAGGACCAAAAGTGCGATTTTAGGCCAGGTGAATATATCCTGGAAAATTAATTTTTTTAATAATCAAAAACTATCCATTTTTTCTAATCTAAAATCGTGTGGTCAATTCGATTAATTAAGATCAACACTGTGATTCTAGCTAAATTTGTATTTGTTTAACCATCCAAGTGGATCCGCCTATCTGAAGGGTAAATAACCATGTTTCGGGCTCCGAATGTGAAAAATCGCAATTTTGGTCTTAACAAATCGGTTTCTCCACACAATTTTAAGGAAGGATAACTAGGTTGTTTTGATTTCGTGTAACTTTATTTCTATCTTCGGGCAGCCAAGTGGATATACACCTACTTGAGGGATAAATACCCAAGCTTTTTTCGATTAGATATCCATCCAGAGAGTACAAACCAAACCAAGTGGTCGTCCACTTGGATTTAAAAAAAATTACGTTTTCGGGTTCCAAAACAACTTTTCTGCACTAATTCGAGCATGCTGAAGATGGTTTGACAGCGGTGAAATCACGTTTTATTGAGAAGTTTTTGAGTTATTGTAAATTCTTGATTTATCAAAATCAAGCATAACTATTAACTCAAAAATTTCTCGATAAAACGTGATTTCACCGCTGACAAGCCATCTTCAGCATGCTCAAATTATTGCACAAAATTTCTTTTGGAAACCGAAAACGTAAAAAAAATTGATCCAAGTGGAAGACCACTTGGTTTGGTCACTCGGGGTGGAGTTCTGAGCGATTCTAAGAGGTTATCTAGTGGTTGCTGGTTCGAATCCATCTGGGCGCATACCTTATTTTACCATAATTTTAGATATCAAAAGACAAAATTTTGACTTTTCAGGTCATGTGTGGGTGAATATACCATGATTTATCAAAATTTGACAGCGGTAAAGGAGTTACAGTCGAAGGAGTTACAGTTGACTGGAGTTACAGTCGAACCTCTATATAACATAATTCAAGGGAGCGCCGAAAATTTATGTTATATAGAGGTTATGTTATATAAAGTAGCCATCCCGAAAATAAAATCAACCATCGAAAACAATAGATTCTAAAGAAAATGGTAATTCTTGAATCCTCACTTCTTAATGTAAACAAGTTTATTATATAGACTGAAAAAAATCTGATTTTGAGAGAAATTAATTGATTTTTGAGAAATTTAATAGATTTATGTTATATAGAGGGGCGTTTATTCGGCTAGAGCCAGAAAAAAAATTTATGTTATAGGGAGTTTTATGTTATATAGAGGTAAAAGTTATGTTATATAGAGGTTCACTTTGGCTTTATTTCAATCAGACCGACCAAACTGATATCTGAGTTATGCTATATAGAGTTATGTTATAGAGAGGTTCGACTGTACCTGGATATTAACCTGTCCTGGTGGTAGCAACCCCAGTTTTGGGGTTGAGTAGGTAAAATCGCACTTTTAGTCTTAACAAGCCCCATTCCTCACAAATTTTTCAGTTTAGTCTTGACAAACACTATCCCATACACAATTTTAATTTGGAAAAAATGGTTTATTTTTTATTCTAAAAAAATTATTATTTTTATGCTATCCAGGTGGATATCCTCCTATCAGGAGGCACCCGCTGCAGTTTTCGTGGTTTGCCTGGGTGAAATTGCAATTTAGGTCCTAACAAACCTAATTCCCAACACAATTTTAAGTTCGAAAAATGGGTTATTTTTATTCTCAAGAAATTTCTATTTTTTAGGTTTGGGTTTGGTTTAGGGCGTTTTGAGGGTATTTGGCGTGGTCTGCGATGGTTTGGGATGGCTTCAGACTATTTGAGGTAGTTTGAACAGAATCTAAAAATTTTCAAAAAAAACCCTAAAAACTGCCTTGGCCCCCTGTTGTTTGAAAAAAAGTTAGTTTCTCGAAAATGAAAAAAGTTTCATTTTCGAGAAACGTCTATACCCCGAAATTTGTTTTTACAGAGTTGTTCAGCATGAAACTCTTTACCAGAATATACATTCGTCCTCGAGGTGTTAAAATCATCGAATCATACTCAGGGTGTTAACTTAAAGTGGAGGCATTGTATCGAAAGCTAACTTTATTAAAATTTTATTTATGTCTAAATATTTTATAATTGCTATAGTTGAAGTTAGTGTTACTCTGATCAGAGCATACTGTCACATCTAACACTATCTAGCCCCATCTACACTATTTAGCCCTAACATCTAGCACTATCATAATATCGGCATAAAATGTGCAAAAATCATGTAATTTACTAACAAACAAAATGCCATTGGTTGTTATTGGCAATTGGCGGCAATGCCGTTATTTGAATTGTAAGAGTAGCCAGTGGCTTGTAAAATTCGTATTTGCTTTGGCTTCTCTCTCTTTTTTGCCCAGTGGTTCCCTTCACAGAATAGTTATTGTATTGGTGTTGCAATTAGACCTTAAAAGATATATTTCACAGACCAATTGTTTAGCTCTCTCCCAGCTCACTCCCACTTCCAGGTTGTCTATTCGTCTCTGAAGCACCACTCCACTACTTTTTCAGCCAGGTAATAAATTGTAGCAAGCAAAACTAGGGTAATTTTTGCTTTGATTAGATAACTTTTTTTGATATTGAAGTGTCAGTCGAATCTTCATTTACAAACAGTGCTGTAAATCTAGGCAACGGCTAAAGTTCAGGCACCTGTTTCTAGCAGTTATTAATATTCCCAAGCCCGGTGCCGCGGATTATTAGGTAGCTCAGACATCGGCACCGGGCTAGAAATATAAAAATTAATCATTTAAACCTTTTTACATAGCGGCACCGTCCTGGTGCCGTGTTAACTTACAAGGAATGTTTACGTCATAATTTTTTTGGTGCCAGGTCGGTGCCGATATGTAGAAAGGTTCAAATGATTAATTTTTTATTCTTAGCACGATGCTGGTGTCTGAGCTACCTAATAATCCACGGCAGTGGGCCGGGAAATATTTAGGACTGCTAGAAACAGGTGCCTGAAACTTAGCCGGTGCCGAGATTTACAGCAGTGTTCACAAAAATCGCTCATATTCGACCTCACCTCGTTTCCCGGCATTTCGCTGCTGTATTGTGTGAATCTGCAAAGATGGCTGATTTTCGCCAAAACTTTTTTTAATCCTATATTTTTTAAAAGCCCGAATGGGTAATTCTTCCGTTTTAACAATTCAAAGTCCTTCTAATTTTCTCCCCTAAAAGCATGAACATCAGAATCAGCAAAACTCGTCAAAAAAATAGTTAAAAATGAGTAGGACCTAGATGGGGTTCAAACTTGCGCTTGTGTCTTAAAAATGTAGCATAAAAGGCAGCATGGTTTTTAGAAAACTGTTTCGTTTTTTACCAGTTTCGAATGAAATGTAATGTCCATAACTTTAGATTTCTTCTGAAAAAGAGGTAATTGAACTGTTGTCAAGCTTATTGATTTAATCTAAAAACATATCCAGAGAATATAAATGTGCTAATTTTTATTTTTTTGTCTTTCTCAGGCCTTTTGTAAACTGATAGATTTTGGAAAACTGTCATAAACTAATCTCTTGATAAAAATCAAAAATATTTATATTTTTCAGCCCACCCGTCACCCTTAATTAGTTGATCCATACAAGAAATGATGCTAAGAAAACGCAATCTAAACGTCCAAACCGAGGAGCCGGAGAAGGGGCTCATCAAAAGCAAGTCAAACAGCAATGCTGCAGGCCAGGGCTTGAAAAAGCGAACTAGGTTTTCAATGTTGTCTTAAAACCTGAATAAAATCCAATAATTTTTATTAAACTTTTTAGCAATCAGAAGGCAGGCGATTTGGAAAAGAAATCGCACAAAAAGCCGGAAGTGATCACTGTTGAACCAGATGTGGAGAATATAGATCCAGCTCCAGAGGTGGACTACGACAAAGAGACTGAACAGGACATGACTGCAGTGGCACTCTACGCCAAAGATATTTTCCGATACTACAAACACAGAGAGGTTGGATAAGTTTTAAGAGTTTTCTAGTAAATCGTAACTTTTTTCTGGGGTGATTTTCGAAATTTTTGTCAAGTGAATATTTTCACCAACAACACTTTTTTCGGTTATAATATCAAAAACACTATTTTTCGATTGATTCCATCCGTGGTTTGGGCCTAACCCATCCAAAGGCCATCCACAGGCCAGAACCCTAACCAAAGAGGGACTAAGTATAAAATCATATTCTTGACATTATACACCAATCCTATTGGCTAGAAAAATAGATAAGCTAATGGCAGATTTCTTAAATGGCTCTAGAAAAAAGCTATGACCATTTTTAAAAGCTACAATTTCTTGACACGCCCTCTATTAAAGCAAATTTGACCCAGTGCATGGGTCAAATGAATCAGTACATCAATTTCGGGGAGATTTTTCATTGCATAACATTAGCAATTTTTCAGGGATTCTTCAAAGTGCACAACTACTTGCCCAAACAGCCTAACGTGGATAAGGGGACTCGAGCCACTTTGGTGGACTGGCTAGTGGAGGTGCAGGAGACTTTTGAGCTAAACCACGAGACGCTCTACTTGGCAGTCAAGCTGATAGACATCTATTTGGACCGCATACCCAAGGTCAAAAAGGAAAATTTACAGGTATAATATAATATAATATACTGATAAACTTTTGATACTAGGTTGCTAAATTAGTATTTTTAGTTAATTGCCAGCGCCTCCGTCTTCATCTCATCCAAATTTGATGTAACTTTCTAAATTTTCTTTTTCATGAATTTCAATACAATTCAGATCTTTTAATAATATAGCCCAGTTAACTCACTATTTTAAAGCACGGCCCCTAAAATTCGTAGTGCATTCCAAGAACAGGCATAACCTTTGAAAACTCAAATTCAAAATATCACTACCATATTCTATCGTTAAAAATGACGTTTGGGGCATTGTGTTTTTGGAACTTTTTGTGGATGACTATAAGGATAGTTACTATTCAATTGTAGCTCATCTCCGGTAAATTGCTTAGGGAGCCCATTCTTGATTACTACTTACTTTGTTGCCATAGATATTAGCTACACATTTACTGGTAAATTGTATGGGGATAACTAGGGTTGGTGGACGGGAAAATTTCCGGGAAAATTCCCGGAAAAATTCCCGGGAAATTTCCCGGGAAAGTTTGAAGCGGGAAAATTCCCGAAAAATCGGGAAAATTCAAAATTTTTTGCAAGTTACAATGTTTTCTTTTTATATCAACTTTCTATTGTTGTTTTTGTTCGTGTTTAGGCTTATCATGCCTTACTTACAGATTTTCGATGTCTTCTGGCAGAAAAATATCGTGGAGTTGGGAATACTTTAACAAAAAAGAAGAGGATCTGAATGGGAAACGGGTGCCGGTCGCCTACTGCAAGTTCTGCTACAAGGAGGGCGCGAAGATTGGTCGCTATGTGAGCAATGCCATAAAGATGGAGAATCACTTGAAGGTAATTGTTGATTTTCTGAGTCAAAAGCTGCGGTGGACTCAAGCGAATGGATTGGAGACCTGAAAGACGAATTAATGGAAGTAGGCTTCCTCAAATATAATTTGTTTGAAAACGACCTTTAGATTTTGCGAAAACGAGAGAATTTTGTTAAGTCGGACGTCGCTTATCTGCTCGACATACTGGAGCCATCGGATCGTGGACAAGCGCTCACCAGTGAAGAAAAGCAGGCTGCCATCGAATTACTGGCCAACAAGTGCATCAGGAATCCAGTTTTCGCGGGCAAAGAAAAGGAGGTTTACTTTTGGTTAACTGATTAAAATGGACTATCCCGTTTGAGGTGATGTCTGAATTTGCTTCGTGGCTCGCAGGAACTGGAATCTTCTCCCATGACAAACGTAAATACGCCTGGGATGCGCTCGATTACAAGACGAATGCGCGGACGTGGTGGATGGCCTGGTTCAGCGACACTATCCTGTCCAAAATCGTGCAAATGCTTCACAATCTGCCGATCTCTGCTGCTCCCACAGAAAGGAACTGGTCTTTCCGTGGTGGAATCCATACCAAGCTTCGCAACAGGTTTGCTTTTTTGTTTAAGTGAAGTTACTTTGGTTGATTTCAGAATGGCGGTGGAAACGGCCTCCCAGGTGACGTTCATCAAGCATAATCTCATGCTGGAGTACGCTTATTTATTTAAGTCAACCGTAAAAGAACAGAAAGTAGAAGAAGCGATGGAAGAACGAAATGAGGAAATTGATGAAGAAACTAACACATTTGAGGATAAATTTGATCTATTTATGCATGATTTTGATTGAGTTGTTATTTTTTTCTGTATAAAGTTCTTTATCAAATTTTCCCGATTTTTTCCCGACTTTGGGAATTTTCCCGGGAAATTTCCCGGGAACTTTCCCGTGTTTGAATTTTCCCGGGAAACTACCAACCCTAGGGATAACCAACAAAAGGTAGAAAAAGCGCGAATTTAAAAAATGCTGCAGTTTTGGGACATCCCAGGGTTGTCAAATAAAGTTTCAAAGATTGGGCTTCAAGTTTTGAATTTTTGGTCGAAAGATGTAAATTTAGAATGGTGAGATAAGAATATTTATTGAATCGCAGAGGTGACAAAAAAATTACCCGAATCAAAATCTCAGTTTTTTCTAACTTAAAACCCTGTTTTTGCAATTCATTTTTGTGTTGCAGGAACGTTCACCACCACTTATCGATGACTTCATCTACATCTCACAGGACAGCTACGACCGAGACGAACTTTTGACCATGGAGCGCGAGTTTCTTCGCACTGTTGATTTTGATCTGGGTGCACCCATCTCCTACCGTTTTCTCCGACGTTTTGCTAGAGTAGGAATTCGGGCAACAAATTTTACTATACCAAAAAGCTAATAATATGCTATGTCAGGTTACCAAGATCGAAATGTCCACCCTGACTTTGGCCAGATACATCCTCGAAACTTCTCTTATGTTCCTAGACTTTTGCCGAGTCTCAGACTCTCTGATGGCCGCAGCCACTTTGCTTTTGGCTCTGCGCATGAAGAAGATTGGAGATTGGGTACTTTTTTGAAAATAATTTTCATACATTATTCTGTAGGCTTTATTTACCTGTTGAACTAGCAAGAAATTTAGCGAAAATGGGTAACAGGATAGTTGGCTGTAATTTCCCCTAATTTTAGTGAGTTAAAAGAATACAAGTTAGTTAAAAGAATACAAATTTTTGGCAAAGATCTCAGCAAAGTTTAAATGAAAAACAATTTTGTTTTGTAATTTGGACTTTGTAAAGGGTTTAGCCTGTAAAAGCAAATAAATTTTTTCTTCGGAAAACAGACGTACTTATATATACTTATATACAGAAGCATAATAGATTGCGGGAAAAAAATCACTAGAAAGTCTCCTGTGTCCAAAGAAACGAGAAGTAAAAATATTATTATTATTTTTTAATATATAAACAGGGTATTTGATATATACAGGCTATTTTTTTTAATTAAAATTGTTTTAGTCTGTAAAATTTTTTTGTCCAGACACTTTAAAAAAAGTCTATGCTTGTTCGAGAGCCCTGACCTAACTATTAAAAACGCGCATTCCGTTTTTATTTAAAAAAAAAATTCTCCTTGTGAAAAAATCATTTTTGAGAATTCGAATATTTTTGACATGTTGACAGCCATTTTCATCACTTCAGCCGGTTGAAATTTCGATTTAATGTTAACTTAATAGAAAACAGTTGGCGCTCTGTTGTATCGCAACTCAAGAGCTACAAAACCTTGTTTACAGAAAACAAATTAAATCTGAGAGTGTTGAGACGAGGAATTCAAAAAACAGAAAATGACTGAAATTCAGTTTTTCCTCATTTTTTTTAATTTTTCGCATTTTTTCAGAAATGTTTTTTGAAAAGGCCAAATCTCAACACTCACATTCTACAAAAATCTGTTAAGTGATTTATGCGGCTTATATATGCTGTGCTAGAACATAGAGCATAAAAAATGCTGCAGCGCTTAGGGATAAATCAAAATTTGAATGATAATAGCTGTCCCTTATCAAAAATATTCGAATTCTCAAAAATGATTTTTTCATAAAGAATTGTTTTTCTTAAAATACCGAAATGTACGTTTTCAATGGTAAGGTCAGGGTTCTCGAACAAGCATAAACTGTTTTGAAAATGCCTGGACAAAAACAATTTTAATTAGGAAAAAACACCACGTAAAATGTAATTTACAAGAATACTTGGTCTTCCTAATGATTAGGTCCTGAAGGTCCAGTCTTGTATGGGTGCAGACTATAGAAGAACCAAGAAAAAACCGTGTTGGAATAAAATAGAAAAAATGGTGTGTGGAAATTCTGCCGAGAAAAAAAGTGTGACATTTTTAAATTGGAATCATCAAAATCTCATTCTGCATCCGTTTACGCAAATTAAAAGTAGTTAATTTAGTCACCCATCCTGCAAAAGTACTCTGGATACAAACTCCATCAAGTAGAGCCACTAATGTGGGCCTTAACCACATGATCATCAAGCGAAAGATCGAGCACCCCAAACTAGAGACCATCTACAAGAAGTACAGTCACGAGTAAGTCATACAAAAATATAAGGATGGCCCAGAATAAATGCTTAACCTAGACTCACAAAACCGAAAATTTTCAGGATCTTTTTCGAAGTAGCTCTGATCAGCTCATTGCCCGACGCCTATCCCAGCATTCAGCCCATTGGACCACCCAAAGACTTATTGGTTTAAACTATTGTTTTTTACTATTGTGTAGTGTATTTAGTTCGCCCACTTATTTAATTTTGCCTCATGCTTCAATTTTGTGCACAGTTCAAACAAATTCATACAAAAAGAATAAACACAAAATTTGTTTGGTGCGAATTTGTTTGAATTGGAGTCAAAGCTGAATTAAGTGAGCTGTCCCTTGTCCATCGATATATTTTATTTGCTCTAAACCTTTTTCTATAATTTTCAATGGAACTAATTCAACGAAAAAAAAGGAGTATAACTATCCTCGGCTTTGACCACAAAGATTTTATTTTTGGATGCCTTGGTCCCCCAAGCTAATTTTTGACTATTTAGAATTTACCGAAAATCAGCTCGGAGGACCAAGGTATTCAAAAAAAATAAAATTTTTGTGGTTTATTTTTTGTGGTCTGCCGCAGTAAAAAGCAAAGATGTGCAGGAAATTCAACTCTAAAACTATGCTTTTAGCCGTGAAAGAAGTTTTCGACAAAAAAAAAGATAAAATACAAAAGAATATTTAAATTTTTTGTATAGATTTTGCAGGTCTTGTATTCAAAATTATATATTTTGCGAACCTTCGGTTCAGCCAAAGGGCTATACGCTTGTTATTTGTATTCAGTGCATTGAAGCACAAAGAAAATTGTTTAAAACAAATAAAAATTTAGGGAATTTAAATGAGACAGCTCAAACAGTTCCCTTGTAAGCAGTGCTGTAAATCTTGGCACCGGCTAAACTTCAGGACCTTTTTCTAGTAGTTATTAGTTTTACCCACCTCGGTGCCGCGGATTATTAGGTAGCTCAGGCATCGGCACCGGGCTGGGAATGAAAAAAATAATCATTTAAATTATTATACATAGCGGCACCAGTCTGGTGCCCAACTAATTTTTACGTAAAATTCTCATGTAAATTGTCTCGGTGCCAAGCCGGTGCCGCTATGTAGAAAGGTTAAATGATTATTTTTGTCATTCCTATCACGGTGCCGATGTCTGAGCTACCTAAGAATCCGTGGCACCGGGTGGGTAAAACTAGGTTGGGTGATGGGAATATTCCCGTTTATTCCCGGTTCGAATCTTAGATTCGGACCGACAATGAAAAATCGGTCCGAATCTTTTCGAAAATAAAGATTTTAAACGTGACCCAAAATTGCCCGAAATCATCTTTTTTCAACGTTTCAGCACCTTCAATCATGTTTAAAACATGTTTTTAAGTGGCGGTTGACACTTTTTGATAAAAAAAATTTTGACCAAAAATTGACTTTTTGCGGGTGCACTACGTTTCACCGTCCCTATTTTCACCGTTCACTAAATTCACCGTCAGCATTTTAGGACCGCTTTTTAGGTCTAAATTTTTCGAAATTTTTAAAAGTTTTGGCACCAAATTGTAACCCTGATTGTTAGCTACATTTTGGTACTACAATTTCTAAAAAAACGAAAAATTTTAGTTCTAAACTATAAAAGACGCTCACCCTGCGTTCTACCGTGATGAAAAAGTGTGAGATTGAACGCCTTCTAAAGTTTAGTTCTAAATTTTTTTTATTTTTTCAGAATTTGTAGTACCAAAATGTAGCTGACATTCAGGGCTACAATTTGGTACCAAGACTGTTTAAAGTTTAGAAAAATTTAGATCTAAAAAGCGGTCTTAAAGTGCTGACGGTGAATTTAGTGAACGGTGAAAATAGGTGAAGGTGAAAATAGGTGACGGTGAATTTTTTTTGATTATTTGGACATAAAAAGATTTGGACCGAATCGGACCGGAAAAAAAGATTTAGACCGAGGAAATTCCCGGGAATATTCCCGAAAAAGATTCGGACCGGTCTCATTCCAACCCTAGGTAAAACTAATAAATGCTAGTGTAAATCTTGGCACCGGCTAGAAAAAGCTACCTGAAGTTTAGCCGGTGCCGAGATTTATAGCACTGCTTGTAAGTTACTCTCTGGCCTTACGGACAGGGTGACCAACTCAAATACAAAAAAAGGTGGCAAATTTTTTACAAAAGGTGGCATTTCAACCAGATCACATTAAAAACTAATCGCAAACATTTTTTATTTACGAAATACATACTTCTCAACACCAATAGCCTTTTTCAACAATTCCTTATTAGACAAAAACAAATCAAACATTTTTGAAGAATCTAGATCACTGTTACAAAAATGTCACCTTTCACTTTTCAAAAGGGTGGCAAATGCAACCTAAAGGTGGTAATTTGTGCACACTTTTTACGGAGCAAGGGAACCTGTGGCTAAGTGATCCCTCGATTTAGTGAATTAGTATGATCATTCCTAAGGGGATAGAGGAGATTTGGCAAACGTATGTTCTGGCAAGACGATTTTTGGCCAGCGAGAGTTGAAAAAGATATTTGGTAAGCCTGACTATGTTATCGAGAGTATGAGTACCTACATTCCCTAGTTCAAAAACACCCCAAAGCAATTTATACAATGTTTCGGCTGCTAAATTATGCTCGAAATCTGCTTATCTACTTTGTTCAGCGACAAATATCGGCTTGCCAAAAATCGTTTTGCCAAATTGCTGCTTACCAAAAATCGTTTTGCCAAATTTCTCTAGCCTCCTTAGGTGGTCACTAAATCGAGGCTTTAATTTTGTAAAAAATTGAAGTGTGGCGGCAAACAAAAGAAATAGCTGATCTATGTATGATGTGTTTATCATGAATTCATCCTATTTTTTTCTGGTTAAAACACCTAAAATGCTTTCAGATCTCTCACTCAGGCTTATTCAACAACTACTACTATTGTTCTATTACTCGATTTCTTAGTTTGTAGTAGTGTATGACCCATAAAACCATTCATAAGCTCCAAGTAAAATGTTTTATAGGAAAATTTTGATCGCAAAAATTGAGGTATAGAAAAAAGGGCTGCGCGAAAATTCACGCCCGGGACGATTCACGCCTCTAGATAATTCACATTTACTTACTTTATTTATTTATTTTTCTATCCATCATATTAATCAGTCAATCTTTAAAGCCTCTTTATTTAACCATCAAAATACCCAGAATTTAACACAATTATAAGAATTATGACAAGTGATTTGGCACACGGACAATTTGCTTTCAGGACAATTGACTCCCATGAAAATTCATTTTCGACTTAAAAAAAATGACTCAAATAGCAATTTCACTAATCACAACACCTACACCAGGGTAGGTACATATGCTGAGGATTTCATCTGTCTCCAAATCCCGAAAACTTTAGTTTGTTACATGAGATTTCATGCAGAAATGTTTTGACAATACCATAAATGTGATTTTAACGACTCTAACTCTAAAACCTAGGGTAGGTACCCATGGTTCAGGTGAATGTCTGGCTGGAAGGCCTAAAAATAAAATTTTAGCCAAAATCAAAAACAAATCAATTATTCTAACGTAAAATCGTGTGAGGAATTGCGTTTGATCGGACCAAATTGCGATTTTTGCAACCCGGTCCTGTACCTATACCAGAGGATGAGGTAGGTATACCTCTAGCATGGATAGGTATACCTCTAGGGTAAATAGGTGTGCTAGTGGAGTGGGTAGATATAAAAGAGAATTTATGAGACCCAAACATTGGTTATACCTTCCACAACCTTCAACATTGGTACACACCACTTGTTTAAGAGGATATACAAGTAAAACGGCCAAAAATTCAGGAGTCGATTAGACGTGTCCAGCTAGATACCACTATCTAAGTACCACGGCCTTCGCACTTCTACCTAAATACCTCTACCTAGATACAACAACTTGATTACCATTACCTTGATACTATCTCCGCACCGCCTGGATGCCCTACTGGATACCCTATAAATTTTTTAAGAACTTATGTTCTTGCAATGTTGGCATTATCAAACCATTTTCAGGACACGATTTTGGATAGGATACAATTATTACATAGCACATACCGTAGTTTCTCCAATAGATCCAGACTGGCTCTATATTTCAACCTCCCTCTATGATCTGGCTCTAATAGAGCATCTGGCTATATTTTTTTGGTCGAAGCTCAAAAATTTCGTTATTTAGCTGAAAAGTGCCGTCTTTTTTTCTTCTAGTCTAAGAAGTAAATATGTTAAAGTTTTTTAGAGCGATAACATTATTAAGTATTTTTCACTAATTTGTAAATCATGTTTAAATGACTCCTAAATAGTTTTTATATGCTAAAGACGATAAAAAAAAGTTATTTTTTGGCACTTTTCCACACAAAAATGGATCTTTTGAAAAAAAAAACATTTTTGACCGAAATTCGACTTTTTGCCTTGGTCCCCAAGGCAATCCAACCTGAAAGGGTATCTGGATACCCCAAAAAGATGAAATTTGAACATAGTTTTGTTAACCGGGGCCTATCGCATAAAGAAACTCTGGTATGCATACATTTTCAGGCATCCAGAGTCACTTTCGAGTGATTTGTGTCTAAGGTATGTGGGTGTGCGCATCTCAACCCAAGCAACCCTGCCCTTCGGGGGCGCAGAGGGCTTGGTAGGTTAGAAATGCTCGCACTCACTTACCTTAGACATAATTCCGAGCAAGACTCTTGATAAAAAATGCATAAAGAGACTCTATTTGCCCAGCTCCAGTGACTAAAACTGGGTAGAATACCTTAATACAAGGTATTTTACCTTGGTCCCCCAAGGCAAAAAGTCACATTTTGGTAAAAAAAAAATTTCGAAAATTTCAAGCCATTATCTACAAATCCAATGAGAAAATTGGGAAATTTAAGCGTGAATTAACAAATTTAGGTTCAATTTTCCTGCATCTGTTAGAAGACGTAGACGGGACGCCGTCCGAATTTCAAAAATATGCCCCACTATGGTATTGACTTACTCAAATATCCTTGTTAGTAGGATATTTGATTTTTGGCTTACAAGGGAGCCTGGCGAACTTGTTTTTCACTGACCCAGGTGAGTTTGGTCAGATTGGATAGCCAGTATGCGACTTTAAATCAAATCTGTTGAAAGCTCGGGTCCACAGGTCAAAAAGTTGGGATGAGAAGGCTAGTAAAGTATTAAAAAAACAACGGGGACCAAGGCATTTCTGAATTTAGAAGGAGGTTTTCTGGGCCCATCTTCAAATACTACTTGGTGCACACCTTTCTTACTCTTACTTATTAATTTTTTTGCTATAATGATTTTGTTGGATAGCTAAGAGGCTGAGGATCATTTTGACACCCAAACTTGTGAATAAAAGTCAGCTGTAACCCTGGTGTGCACCCAGTAGTATTCAAACCTGTGACCTAATTGTCGTGTATATAAAGCCCTTTCAATACTTCACTATCCTTCTCATCCCAACTTTTTGGCCTTTGGGCTCGAGATCTCAACAGATTTGATTTAAAGTCGCATGCTGGCTATCCAGTCTGACCCAACCCCCTGGGCGAGTGAAAACAAATTCGCAAATATCCCTTGTTAGAAATTTTTAACGATTTCCTGACTTTTAAAAATCAAATATTCGGCCTTGATTTTAAATTAATATAGAGGTTAGCTCGTTTGAAAAATTTAATTAAAAAAAATTGAGACCCTTTTTCAAAGAGCACGATTTTATTCACACTGTAAAAATATTGCAATCAAAAAAATAGGGTTCAAAAGTTAGCTATTTATCGATTAGGGCTTTTTATATTTGAAAAAACTTGCAAAACTAAAGTGCTCAAAAACGCAAAATCAATTACAAATTTTATCAATATTTTGACCTAAATGTACTCATTTTGAGAAAATTAACTCAAAGCCTAGCATAGAACCAAAAATTATTTGATCATTTCGATTTAGGAAGAAGAAGAGCATAAAGGCGGGAGTGATCGCTACGTGGAATTCAGCCACATGCATCTCTCGGTCTAAATCATGCCTGATGAGCGTTCCTGCTTGGCTGAAGACAACTTAAAACTAGTCAGAAATGTTTATTTCTCTTTTAGAAACTTTGCTAAAGAACAAGCTAATGGAAAATCAGCGGTGTATAGAGTCTCTTTAAGTTACTTGCAGCTTTTCAAGCGATACCACTTTGAAGCCATAGAAATAAAATACGGAGAGGGTCTCAAAGTCTTCAATGATCACTTCCACAAGGTTGATGACATTAAATGCGATAAACTGGATCTACAGTTTCCGATTGACCGAGAAAAATACCCATTGAAGATTGAATCTAAATTATTAGAGTGCCTGTTGGCTGTAAAAACTGACGTGTTTTATGTGCACGACCTGAATACTCCACGACCAAATTTATAGAACACTTTGAAGGCATACTCTTAAATGGTGGAAACAAGTTTGTAGAAATTGTTTTCTACTGGCTGTGTTCCCTGCCGGCAGTGTTTTTTCAAAGCTTGATTCAGGTTTTTTTGATTTTTCAGCGCTAGTTTCATCCACTTCCATAAATGGGGTGAGCAGCTACTTAAAAAAAAATTTAAGTTACTTTAAAAAGCTACTTTAAAAATTCTCGCCATCATTTTTTTAAATTTATTAAGACCATATATAATATATTCGTTGCCTATTGAGTCATCTTTTAAGTAAACAGGGTTATTTGTAGGGTTGGGATAATCTCCGGTGATAATCGTTCCAGGAATTCTCCTGATAATATTCTCGGGAATGTTCCGGAAAATTCCCAAAAAGCGGTAATATTGTTCTTCAAAAAATGTAAGAAAGTTTAAACTCAAATCGGTAAAACTCGGGAATCTTCCGGGAATATTCCCATCACTCAACCTTAGTATTATTGGAGAAAAAATACTAAGGGAGCAATTCAAATTTTTGAAATTAAAAAATCACATGCAACACTCTTACATTTGCATTCTTTACTAGTAGAACATGCCCTCTTCACTGGTAGGACAGAATATCAGTATAGTAAAGCATACTAAAGCGAATTGAAGTTACTAACACGCTTGACAAGTTTGCATCTAAGTCAGACAGAGTAAGGGTTGTAAGTGATGGGAAAAAACGACAAATATTTTGAAAAACTTAAAAAGTTGCCTCACTCTCTTTTTGGTTTTTTTTTATCAAAAACCCTGTTTATTAAAATATTAACTTGAAAGACGACCAACAACGATTTGTCAAAAATTTACAGAAATGTTTTCTATGGTCTAAATAAAATTTTTAAAAAAAGGTAGAAAGAATATGATTTAAACGAAATATAGCCAATGTTAAGATAGAACCTTTTTTGTTAGGCAAGTGAAGGTCAAAACCGTCAAGGTTTTAATATCTAACTTAACTCTAAAATCTTTTTTTAGAAATTTTGTAACCTCGGATGATATTTCAAAGACTGCAGTTGTTACATTTCAATTGTTTAATGAAATTCCTGCCAAAATTGTTGAAATTTGTAAGTCTGGCAAACGCAATGCAACTGGAACCAAATTACGCTATAAAGTTACCAATGAGCGTACAGGGATGGAGCTGATTGTCACATTATATGCTCACTAGCATTTGTTACTTGATAATTCAAATTTTTGCAAAATATGTGTTTAAACAGTGTTTAAATAGAAAGAAAATGCTTTATTTTTTATGATGGTTGAGGAGGGCAAAAACAAAAGAGGCTTTCGGGAGTGTGCGTCTATTAGAGACTGTGCTTTGATTGTAGACTGTGCTCTATTAGAGTAAATAGGGTAGGTTGGCCAATCCTTTTCGGAGCCTAAAAAATCATAAAACAAAACAATAGTGGAGACCAAGGAAAAAAACCCGTCATTTGGGGATAGGGCCGAGTTTTTAAAGAATTTGTATTTATGTGTAAAAAATATATCTGTAGGAAAACTTTGCTAATTCTGCTAGCAAAAGCATTTTGGATCGGTTTATTAGAAAGAAATGAAATTATCAAGCTAGCAAGTATCTCTTGCCTCATCTCCTAAAATCACCAAGAAAAAGTGAAAAAATTTATTACGCAAAGTATGTTTGAATTGTCTGTTGTGTTCACCAGCTGTTGAAGCATTTTTACTACTCTAGAAAAATGTTTTTGACTGTATTATCGCCTTTTTGTAACAGATTTTTCAAAAAAATATCAAAATATCGAAAAATCGGTACTTATGCTGTTTGGGACCGACCGTCATTTTTTGATTTTATTGCACAAATTGTTTGGCCGTTTTGTTGTGTTTTGTTCCGTTTTGTTTTTTGTTTTTCAGGAAAAAGGAATTCATGGAAGAACTCCGCCATTTCAAGCTGGAAGATCTGTATGAGAGAAAAATCAAAGTCATTTTTTTGAGAGAAAAAAATGACGGTCGGTCCCAAACAGCATAAGTACCGAAAAATCTTTGACTATTGATTAATTTCGGTAAATCGGTGACTTTTCGATAAATCGGTCAACAACCTTTATTTCCTCCATCCTAGTCAATCACTCCTTTTATCATTACAGCAAACTCGTGAACTCTGGGCCAAAAAAAATTGGCTGTGCCTCGTGGTCTTCTAGGTGATCGCTCTTACCTAATTATAAAGAAAAAAATCTGTAAAGCCACGTCTGCCAATTCTGAGAAAAACACAAACGCCTTTAGTTAAAAGTGCATTTTTATATTTTTGGCGTTTCAGGGCACTTAATGGAGTCTATTAAATTCATGGTGCACTCTTTAGAAATTCTTGGTTACTTTAGTTTAGCAACTTTATGTCTTTTTCAAATTGCTAAACAATCCTTTAAATCACCATTTACCGTAAGCTTCACCCATGTCTGCATACATTTCTCAATTTCAAAATTTTTTTTAATATTTGCTCCAAATTCTTCTCTAGGCGTATTTTCACCTGAAAAATCGCTTATGTTCAAAAAACTCGATGTTTTCCAAATTTATTTACATGACAACACACATTGAAACATTTCTCATGAAGTACTATGTTGCATTTTTTTGCACATCTTTTTCGCACATCGCCGTACCGAATTGGAGTTAAATAGCAGTGCGCATGAATGGAATATAATAAACATAAGAAAGCAAGCAAAAGTACAAAAAGGGAAGTGGGGTACATGGGCGTAGCCAGAGGGGGGGGGCTGAGGGGCTATAACCCCCGCCCGCCGTCAGATTTTTCGAAAAAAATTGTTAATTAAAAACACTATGAAACTGGAAAATGGTGTAGGAAAAATGACCTCTCCGGGGCTTTATCCCCCCCCCGTCAGATTTTTCTGGCTTTTTTTTTCAAGATCAAAAATATTTCTCGGAGCTCGGAGAAAAAAACTTTGGACAAGTTTGTCTTTTTTCGAATACATAAACCTTTTCTCTCCTCTAGAAAAGCAAGCAAAAAATCGGCAACAACATTAAACAACACTAGTAGCAGCAGGAACACAGGAAACAATCAAAAGCATTGCCTGATGGATTACACTGAAAGCAATGGCACAAAAATTCCAACACACTGCTTTCAGTGCATCCATTGCATTGGCTGTTTGCTGCTACAGTCCAACCATCTTTTATCTTTTCTTAACTGGGAAATGGTCTATTAAGCTGACGAAAGTAGTTTCTAGTAGTTTTGCATTCTGAATAAATCTGAATAAGGTTTGTGAAACTGACCGATATCTAATTATTTTAATTCCATCCTGAGTCCATGGTTTACTGTGATTTTTAATTCCAAACTTGTACCTTTTGATTTTATAAAATCTTCAAAATGAACTTTTGGCCAAATTAAACACGTTGGAATTGAGGTGTTGTTTCGTCAGTGATGGTTTGCAAGTGATGTTTTTGTATTTACATTATCCTTGTCGAAAAAATTCGATTTTTGTTAATTAGGTTGGCATATAAATTTCCGGACTGGTATTTAAATTTAATAAATTTTAATAAGTATTTAAATAAGTTCTTTCGATACTTCAATGAAAAAATAAGGAAAATATATTTCCATTGACATTTAGAAGCACTAGATATCCTAACAAAATACGTTAGAATTCGAGCCATGAGAACCAGAAAAAAATAAATAAAAACCCCTCGGGGCTTTAAAGGCCACACCCATCCAACCCTGAAACAGGCCCTGGAAAATTTCCGAAAAACCATGATACGGGTATTAAGGTTTTTAGTCAAGTTTTGAATCGGCCTATTTTTCATATTTTTTGGATACCCAAATTGTACTTACTGTGATTAGTGATTAGTAAAAGTAGTACACAATAATATACAGAACGTGTGTAATTATATAAAAAGTTTATTTTTTTTATCAAGAATATTAATACCAGATCTGGACACCAAAATAAGCGTCTAATAGTTGATGTTCATGACAAAAAAAAATTCTAAAACTTTTTATGTAATTACACACGTTCTATATACCATTGTATAGCCACGATCATGGACTTTTATTTGTGCTAACATAAAGAGTAAAAATGTCATCTTATTAGAACTGAAATTCAAAAATTATTCGAATTCTTGAGAAAAAGCTACGACTTTTCGAATTCCCGGCAACCAGCCTTATTTTGATATTTTACCAAGCATTTTCCTCACAATAACTAATCCAAAGTCATTTTTAATTTCAAGCATTACAAAAACATCTTAGCACGACGTTGTAGCGCAGTTCAAAAGCTACAAAACCCATCTAACAGAAGTATTTTTGAAAATTTAAATGCTAAGCTATGAAAAGCTATTTGAAAAAGTCGATTTTCTTGAAAAATGTCCAAAATCCGAGTTTTTTTGGGCTACAACGTGGTGCTGAGATGTTTTGGTAATGCTTTAAATTAAATTTAACTTTAAATTAGTTTAAGTGATAAAAATGCTTGACAAAATTTCAAAATGATCTCACAGGTGCTTGATCTAAGTAATGACTATTCCAAAATAGTTTAAAGAAAATATTCATATTCCAATTATAAGAGGAAGAAAAGGGCTACAGAACTATATCTCTGGAATAGTTTTGCAATAAAAAACTATTACTAACAATAAGAAAGAAGAGTGTCCGTGAACTTTTGTGCCACCCGTTATTTGTAAAAAATTATTCATGTGAGGTTGAGGTTGATGTGTGAAAGTGTTATTACTAAAGTGATTTCTTTTTAAAATTTTAGAAATTACCGTATTTGGAAATTACCCTCCATTAATTATCCATGCCTTACTTTAAAGACCTATCTCAGCCTAGAGTGAACATTTTGCACATCTGTTTTTTGCGTTTTCTTAACTCACACGAGCTCTACATGTTCCATTTTTTCTATTTAAAATTTTAACACCATTAGGTAGCTTTGCGCTTCTAGTTTTTTAATGAGGTATTATTTGTTAGAAGATGTTTAAAAAAATGGGGCATGAAAAGGTTGACATATGAAGCAAGTCAGAAAATTTAAAATTTATCATTTTATACTTTTACTTTTTTATGCCACATTTTGCAAACATTTTTTTAGCAAATGATACCTCGTTAAAAACTAGAATGGCAGAGTTACCTAATAGTGCTGTACCTGCTGCTACCTAATGGCGCACAATTCTCCGGCGCGCAATTTTTTGCGGCTCCGCTAAAGTAGCTCAAATTAGGACGGACTCAAGTATTTTTTTATAACACTGCGAAGACGATAGAACTTAGTTCGCCTGAAAACCGTTCAATTTAGTCCAGGTGCAAGTTATGCAAACAAATGTTAGCACAGACTCGAATAGAAAATTTAAAATTATGAATCCACGGAAAATGCGAAAATCTGATTTGTTGGATTATTTATTTATGTTACATATTCAAACCAAGTGTCAAATCAAAGTCCATCCCTCTTGTTTAGGTGTTCTGTATTCTGTCCTATCTAGCCTATAGACCCACAACCACTCTACCACTGCCGCTATCAGCCTCCAAATGGCTTCATTTGGACCGAAGATTGCTGTGGTGCTCTTGCTAAGCCTGTTACTAGTATTGAGTGCGGCTCAGAGACAGCGGAAGCCAGGCAACAGTGTCTCCATAAAAGCGGCCGATCGGCTGATCTCTCGTCACCGAGCTGACGACAACGACCAGGAGGATGACACTGACAATCCAGGCACCGCTAACAAGTTCAAGGAGGGCAGGTGCAGCTAGTAGGTTTTTTAGGGGATTTGAAATTTTGAACTGAAAATTAAAATGTGTGTTTTCAGCTATTGCTTCTTTGTGCCATTGAAAGTAGGTGGTTTTATAAATTTTCATTTTTTTTAAGTTTCCTTAAACTTTATAATTATGTTGTTCTCACTAACTACCGGGCACCTTCGACTTTAGAGGTCTTATATGACAGCCCACAGAAAATATTTTGCAAATCTATTTTTTTGTTATTTCTTAACTCCCACAAGCTCAACTGAACCCGTTTTTTTCGGGTTGAGTGCCCAAAATTTCATGTCTAAAATTTACGGTTTGTACCAAATTGCAGGATGAGAAAGTGAACTTCCATCCCTATACTTCAATCAACTGCTCACATCTGGTGTATGGCTTTGCGACCATCAACCCACAAAATGAGTTGGACCCTGTCACCTCTTTCGACATGCTCTACTCCGACAGCTTTGCCAACTACCGACAGGTCACTGAGTAGGTCTTTTTGCTACCGTATAACCTCTTTTAATCGCCCAGGGGGATTATTAATCAACCCCCCTCGGAGGGTGGGGGATTATAAGAGGGTGGGGGATTAATAGAGGGAGGAGGATTATACTTCAACCTTTTTAGCGCCAAAAGCGCCACAAATTTTTAAAAACATTTTTTTTTAATTGCAATTCTAATTTATGGAATTTAAAATCCCGCCTATATTTTTGTCTTACGTGTACTTGACGTCTTAATTTTCGTCTCACCTTTCGCTCAATTTTTTCTTCCACATTATTTTTTTTATGTATATCCAGAAAGCTACTTTGCATTCAAAAGGCGACTTCAGCTGTACAACTGCTTTCCAACAAAGCCAAACCATAAGCCCTAGTGGTGCGAAAGTCTTCCCACCATTCTCTTAACTCTGCGCAACGCCAGTTTCGATATTTCGTAAATATTATTAGTGATCTAGCAATCGCAGAAATCGAACAGGTTTTTCGACCCTAGCGATGCAAAATGCTTAGAACACAAGAGATTAAATCATTCGTTTTTATACCATTTTGGTACATTACCCAGTGTTCATTTCCGTTGTCTAATTTACGGATGCAATTTATGCGGCTGCGATCCGCCAGCACTTGAGATTGTCTTGGAATGGGTGGATCGAGACCGGCAGGAATTCTCTGAGGAAGTGATTGTCAAACCGTTTAATGGTTAATCTTGATATTTCTCTTTACGTATCAACGCAGTTATTTACTTTGTGCCTTCAACAAATCCGTCGGTGGATCAGAGGATACACAAATAGCGGGCTTCAAACCAAGTGGGCCAATTGAATGGCATTGACATTTTTTGCAAGATTAGAGAAAAAAACTAGGTCGAGATTGGCAGGACATTGAAAAAAAGCTTCTAGAATGTTGACGAAAACTAGATTTTTATCAAAAATATCAATGAAAATGAGCAGTTCGATATTCTTTGAAATGAAAGCGGAATGTTATTGGATCAAAGCCTCGTTTGTGAAAAAAATCATTAAGTTTTAACATGGAAATTAACTAGTGAAACGTTAAAAAACAGCAAGGTCACCTCAAAAATCGGAGGGGGGGGGCTATTAGAGGGTGGGGGTTTAATAGAGGATGGGGGATTAATAGAGGTTATACGGTATTTAAATTAAATAACTTGCTTACTAATCTAAAATTGTTTGCAGCCTTGGCAAAGGCTTGCAAATGCAAGTATTGCTAGGCATCAGAGGCGATGGTCAGAAAGACCAATTTATGGAGACGCAGGTAAATAAGTTGTGTGAACTATAATTTCGATTTAAGAAGATTGTTTTAGTGGACCCACGAAAAAGTGATCAAGAGCATTGTGTGGTAAGGTTTTTGGTCTGATAATTTGTTGAGCATAAGGCTGGAGTCTAAAAAGATCGGTAAAAAAAATAACAGTGATTCTAATTACAGGAAACTTTTTTTGGCTCTAATGACCAATAAGTACCAATCTTTTTGCTTTGATCGCGCCCCTTTGTTTTTTGGCTTAAGCTTGGACTAGGCCAGGATAGGTCAGGGTGCACTCAAAGATGTTGGGCTAAAAGTAATTTCTCCCGTCAGATAATTTAATTCTCCTGTCAAATTTAAAATTTCCGCAAAAACTTTAATACTCCCACCAACAATTTACTTCTCTCGTAAATTTTGTCAAATCATATTGTCTTGCGAGTATATGTATATGAGTATATGTGTACTTTTCATGCGAAAAATAATTGCGAAAAAAAATAAACAAATACTTGCACGACAAAATCCTTTGACAGGATAAAAACAAATTTTGGCGGGAGATTTGAACTTTTCGTGTGAAATTTGAATTTAAAGTGGAAAAATACAAATTTGACGCGATTTTTAAACCTATCAACCATAGTACGCAAAACCTATAAAATGACAATTTTCTGACAATTTTTCTGGCGTTTTGAACCTATAAAATTTACTTGTAAATTTTATAGGTATTTTTATAGGTTTTTATAGGTGTTTTATAGGTTTTTGTAAATTTCGTTGCTTCATTGTATCTTCTCTGTTTTATTTATAATTTCACATCTAAAGTCACGTTATATCGTATTTATGTTAAGCATCTATCCGTTCATGATGAGTGATATTGACGAGCACGGAGGATTGAGCAGGACGAACAGCTATGAAGAGGGTGAAAACTATGTAAAAGATAGACGCTCTAACGTGACTATCCATGCTTTTCTTTATATTATTGATTTTTTCGGTGCAATTTGGTCCTCGTAAACATCATAGTGGGGCGACCGTCTGACGAAGACGGGCCGCGGCCGTCCCCGTCCCGTCCGGACGGTCTAGCAATTGGGTTAACAAATATGGACGGTCTTCTTTCTAAAAATAAATGAACGACAAGGACGTTCGAGCAACCAGGTGAAGGTAATTCCGCCTACTTAGTTGCAATGGCTCAGGCTGCTATGGAACGCTTCACTAGGAAAATAGGATATTTATCCACCCAGGACTGGCTTTTCACACTATCATGTTCAATCAATAAGAAGTTGGCTGTTTGCGGTGTATTTTTGGATCCTATAACCCATTCACAGCTTAAGGACATCTGCAGTAAAGTGCCTGGATTTAACTAAGGTATCACTACAACAGGCTATATGGTGTTATCTTATTATGTTTTAGTTATTTGCAAACCTCGCTCTCTTGGCCCATTTAATTTTAGCCGTGCAAGTGAATAGTTCTGCCAGTGAACGGGCATTCAAAGAGCTTCGGTCAAGTATCGACGATTACACAAGAAACAAACTGGAACCAAAGAGCATAGCAAACCTGATTATGTTAAGAAAAATGATTAACGATTAGTTCATCGTTGTTCATCGTAGTGAAGATTTGTTGATGAAATTTCTATGACTTAGGACATCACAATAATGCACTGTTATCACTGTCAGCCGATAAAAGGGTTAAGAAACGAGAAAAAGTAAAGTGAAACAGAGAAGATACAATGAAGCAACGAAATTTACAAAAACTATAAAACACCTATAAAAAACCTATAAAATACCTATAAAATTTACAAGTAAATTTTATAGGTTCAAAACGCCAGAAAAATTGTCAGAAAATTGTCATTTTATAGGTTTTGCGTACTATGCTATCAACCACAACAACATGTTTTTCATATCTTTTTGTAAAATTAGAAAATCTTTTTTACCATGCGCTTAACTATCAAAACTTGGGATTCCTACGCCTAAAAAGTATGATCAAACAAGGTCTATGAAAAAAAAATGAAAACTGCCGATTGCTCATATGTTACAGGAACACAAGGAGTAATAACTTTGGTGGCATTTTCCTGGACTTCCAGACCATCACCTTTTGTCCACCTCCTTTGAAGGCTTCATGGACAAGTTGAGTGCTGCTATTAATGCCGACCATGAGCAGTACCCTCAGCAGAATCGACTGGTGGTTGTTCTCGGCATGAGTGCTGTTGGTTTATGACTCATAAAATATTAGCCAACATCGAGAATTTCAGCGCTGGGTGCCCAAAGTGACCGGTCGGATGAGCAAGTTGGCCAAACACTTCCACGCCTTCTACCTCTGGAACGACGACATCAATACCTCTCAGGACCCGTCCATTAGTGTGCAAGTGGATCCGCTTGGTCCTTCCGAAAAAGTACCTCTGATGGACACCATCAAGGGCAACGCTGAGAAGTTGGCATCGGGTGGCATCCCCAAGAGCAAAATCATTGTGGGTTTGACTGCTTGGGCTCGTAGCTACGTCTTTGCAAAAAATGTGAAGGGAGAACATGGCGCTACTATTGATAACGTAGGCGATCCAGGCGATGTGACCAAGAAAACTGATGGACGTTTGGCTTACTATGAGGTAGGGTTTTAAAATGTTGAGGATCAACCAAAATATAAAAAACCCTACAAAATGACTAAATTATTGATAAGGACGGAAACAGAAAATTTGGGGGAAAGTCCTGGTCCTGAAGTCTCTGTTTCAAGAGCCCTGTTTCTTCATCTCTACTAAAAACGACCAACAAAGAACCTATCAAGGAAGAAAAGCCAGTTAGCTACGAAATCAGTTGGCTTTTTGTCGAATTTTACTTCCACATCTCCAGTTAAATTTTTAAAGAATCTCACCTCCCTTGACCCAAGGTAAAGTAAAAATGGCAAGGAGATGGATTATCGTCCAGGGTTTCATGCCACACCAGCTCACAGCGCAATCATAAACCAATCTGACAATAGCTCTATAATTGACACCTGCACCTTGAACTCTTACACCAATAACTATTTCAGATCTGTAAGTTAGTCGGCTTCAACCAGACCATTTACGAGCGGAATTCCTCCACCACATCATTCACTGGAGCCCAAACCAATGGTACTCCTTCAATATGCCAAACACGACAGCTTCCAAAGAAAGGTTCGAAAATTTTTTATAGAACCACAAAAATGACTACCGTATAACCTATTTTAATCCCTAGAGGGATTAACTTTCAAACCCTGAAAAATTATAAAATTGTAAAGCAAAAATGGCCTCAGCTCTAAAACTCTAGTCAAAAAAAGGAGGGGTGGGGAATTATTAGAGGGTGGAGGATTAATAGAGGTTATACGGTATATCTATTACATTAAGATAAAATTTTAGCTGAAATGGATCTCAAGTTACGGTTTCGGAGGTGTGGGTTTGTTCAGTCTGCAAGCCGATGATGCTTTAGGAAATGTGTGTGGTGAGGGGGTCTTGCCTTTGCACACCTACGTCTTCCAAGCCTACTCCTGCTCCATTCGCCGAAGTGATGAGACCAGAGGCAAGGAGTCTGGCAGTCAGGCGTCAGTTTTTTAACTGTTTTATTAAAGGGGGGAACACTTCATATACGCATCGCCCTAGGTCACAGGTTCGACTACCACTGGCTGCAGACCTTATTTTTTTCTCCTTTTATTTACAAGTTTAGTGTCGAAATGTAGCCAAGGTTCTGAGCTTTCATTTGAGCTATCATACAGATGAAAAGTTAGTATAAAGTTTTAGCTAGAATTCAATAAACATCGAACCATGTCCAATTCGATGAAATCCTCAATAGGACTATCCCAGTAATTTTCGGTAGTATCCTGGAGCTGATGTTTTTTCAAAATTTTAATTTACACACTCATTTGCAACCTTACACTCAAAATGTAGCTCGGCTTCTTGCCGTCATTTTCAGCATACGGGTACATGACACTTCTGTCCCGGACATTTCTGTCCGACATTTCTGTCCCATTTTCAAATTTACTTATAATTTGTATATTATCTGAAATTTTAGTTTAAAAGCTGCAGAAAATATAAAGAATAATCGACCGGAACAGGATTTTTTTATTGTGAGTACAACAACGTTAGAATAAGAAACTAGAAAAGCGCCAGCTGCATTCGCGGCATCTCCACTCACTAAATCCGGACTTTAAGGTTGCATAACAGCTTTCCGTACTACCATTGTCTAAGTAACACTATCTAGGTATCACTGAATAAGTACCACTATCTGAGTACAATCACCTATGTACCCTCGCTCAAATACTCCTTCTAGTTCTCCCTTCTAGTTTCCTCTTCTAGTACCTCTTCTAAGGACCACTCCTTGCGTTCTACCACCTCGTTACCACCATCTTGAGTACCTCTCATGGATATTCTTCCACGGATGCACCCAACTGGGTGCCCTTTCTTAAATATCACCACGCAGTTACCTCATTTTGGACGCGAGCACCTAGGTAGCCCTTCCTTGCTGCTCCCTCCTGCATGCCACCACCTTAATAGCTCTTTCTGGGTAACACTAGATGCTTCCCTTTTCTATGTGCTCCACTCATGCTACTTCTCAATAGGTATTATTGGTTGATTATTGCTTAGAATAGAATTAGAATTTCAAACTTAAATTTCAGATAATATACAAATTATAAGTAAATTGGAAAATGGGACAGAAGTGTCGCGACAGAAATGTCCGAGACAAAACTGTCCGGGACAAAACTGTCGGGACAGAAGTGTCGGGACAGAAATGTCCGGGACAGAAGTGACCGGTTCCCGTTGTATGAAATCATGTAAATTGAAATCGCAAAAAATCTCAGTTCCTAAATAATACTGAAATCCTACCCCTCAATGGTACTTATTTCTTCCCGGGTCAAACATTTGCTAGCTACCTTGCTTTTCTGAAGTGATTTGGTGTGAAAAAATTTCTATCTTGTTCCCCATGAAAGTCTGACTTTAGAAAGTCACTAAAAGCGTTGACAAATAAATAGAATTGGTGGAGGCTCAGGCTATATGAAACTAAGTACGCATCATTTTGGCTGGTTTCTTTGGTTTTGATGGTCATTTGCTAGAAATCGCAAAATTGAGGCAGTTGCTAACAGCGAAGCAGTGCTAGAAATGATCGCAATCGATTGCTCGATAGTTTTTGACCGTAGAAGTCACTAAACTTAGTAAAAAATAAAAAAGTGCGTCTAGCGGGATAAGAACAGTCGATTTTGGGCGATGCGTATATGAAGTGCCCCCCCCTTTAAACTGTATGTAGTTTTGATTTAGTTGCACCCGCCTGTGCTCCTTCAACCCCGACCATGCTACCAACAGCTTCAACTTCATAACTCTCGACCCAAACTGGTGCTCTCACATCATCCTGAGCACAGCAACTGTTGTCAGTTATGTAAGAATTTTAGATGGGTATCGCATAAGGTTTTGATGCAGAAGAGTTTGCTGGTGAATTTCGGACCAAATTTTTGGTGAGGTATTTTGATTCATTCCTTTTTATGGCCTGGAATGGTGAATAAGGCACATAAAATTAGGAATGTGCATTTTATCAATAAATCTAAAAGTTCTATATTTTGTAGTCCTAATAATGTTTTTTTAGCCAAGCCTTGATGTCAGCTTCTCACAGAAATCACGCAAGATTGTGATGAACTACAACGCTTGGTCTACTCCGGCCAAGCCCTACTTGATCGTAACTTTTTTAGCCTACCAATAATAAAGAATTACATCGTAAATTAAGCTGTCGATTGGCGCAGACCAAGGTCCTGAATCCTGGCGACAAGCACTCCAAACTACTAAAAGGCCTGCGTTTATCGACAAACTAGTCAAAGTCAGTGTCAAATTTCTCGGTTCCTTTTAATCTACAACCATTTTCAGCTGATGGAAGACAATGGAGCCGATGGAGTTGATATTGCATGGACTTCTGTGGAAAATGCTTTGGACATGACCTTGTTGTATGCCCTGCTCACCGACCTGCGTGCCAATGTGACCAACACCAAGCAGGTGTTTACTGGAAAATCGAAGATTTAGCACTTGTTCTCACTACCTTTTTAGATTTTTGTGTGTGCTTCTCACTCAGCCACTTTCTACCGCCAGTTCAATTACAAGCTTTTGGCTAAGTCAGTTTTGTAAATATATCTTCGTATTGTGCCGGCTTCTTGGCCAGAAAAAAAATTAGCTTGGGGTAATAATAATTTTTCTTAAATAATTTTTTTAACCTTATAATACCATGGAACTTTTTTGGTAAATTTTATAAAAAGTTGTATATATTGAGTTGGTCCATAAGCTCGTTGTTGTTTATACGCAACTCGCAAAGTTTATGCATGGGTTCCATAATCTTTTACTTATAAAAACCATTATAAACTAGGGTCTGCAAGCGACTATCGGCGCCTATGCCGTTCGGGAACATTAGTGGTTCGGGCACTATTCCTATGGTTCGGGACCATTAGTGGCTTGATTATTGACTTTTGATTAATGACTTGTATTAGTAAAAACTAATGAAACCTATGCAGAAACCTTGCTGGTTGCGTATAATAAACCGCAAACTTATGGACAAAACCAAAAATAATTCTTGAAAGTACCGAAAAAATTAAAGCTACCGTATTCTCTCTAATTATAGACCCTCTCGACTTTTAGGGTTCGTATCTCGAAAACATTTTTCAAAACGTTTCGCAAATATGTTTATTGCGTTTTCACAGCTCCCACGAGCTCTACTGATTTCACATTTTCGATTTTTTATTTTCACCGAAAAATCTCGAAATCGACCACAAAGTTTCCCAACTTTTAGGAGGTTGAAAAATTATAGACCCGGGTCTATAATTAGAGAGAATACGGTGAATTGAGCATTATTATCCACTCCCCTTTTTTTCGATTGAAGAGGTTACAAATCTTCCAATTTTAGCAAAAAGAACTACAACAATAGGACCAAGTCCTCTTTCCTTAAAGAGGCATGCTCACGCTAATAGTAGGTGGTGCCCGGGAATTCAAAAAATTTCGTGATTATTAAACTTCTGTACGGATTTTTCAACTTGGTTTCTAACAAAACCATACCTTAAATTAAATTCTAGGCCTTGTTTTGTTAGAAACCAAGTTGAAAACAGAAGTCCAATGATTTGGAGAAAATTTTGAATTCCCGGGCACCACCTCTTATTAGCGTTGGCATGCCCCTTTAAAGGGGCATGCCCGTGCGTTAAGGCGCGAACCAGCAGTTTTTTTCGAATTTTTTCGAATCGTTCCATTTTTCACTCGTTCTGCGTCAAATCTGATATAGATGACCTTATACTGCTTTTAAAAACTAGACAGAAAACTTAAAAAATCTAGACGAGAACGAATGTAAAAATTTACCGAGAAAGAAATGAACTGCTGGTTCGCGCCTTTTCTCCCCATCGGGCACGATCATGCCCTTTAATGGCCAATATAGAACCAATAATTTTCCCCAATTTTTAGCCATAATTTTTAGCATGGCTGACTACGTGGTTCTGCAGGGCTACCGCTTCCACGCCTATAATCGACCATTTACCGGCCACCACTCTCCACTGTTTGGCACTCGCGATGTGTTTAATGATCCCAAGCTGACTATTGTATTGCCGACTATTAGAAAATTAGTAAAACTTAAGTTTGTTTAGGAAGGTATGGTAGGCAAATGGCTGGAAAATGTGCCTTCTGAGAAGCTGATTGTGGCCCTGTCTGCTGAAGCTATGAGCCAATTCTTTAGAATTATTGGCAACCGATCAGACCGTGCTATTGGAGACCCAGCCAACAGCCAAAAGCAGATCACCTCACGCACCAATAGCCCTGGAAAGGTGAATTTTTAAATGTTCTTAAAAATTGCACTTTTTATTGAACATTGGCTTAATAATATCGATTGATGGCACTCCTAACTAACACGTAAAGCTAAGCCTTTGGGTTGCAGGTGACTCAGACTGAACTGTGCCAGATCCTCAAAAACCCAAATGCACAGACTCAGTTCATTGAAGCTATTGGTAGGGCCTTATTTTTAAGATTTTTAATAGGGTTGGATTCGGTCGGTTAACCGAAAACCGGGTTTTTTAGTCGATAAACCGAAACCGAAAAACCGACTGAAAAATACGGAAAAACCGAAAACCGGGTTTAGCAAAATACCGGTTTATTTAAGTCAAAAATTAACCGAAAACCGGGTACAGGTCGGTTAACCGACCGAAAATTTTTGAAAAAACCTTAACCGAAAATCGGGTTTGAAAGAAAACCGGTTTTTTTAAACCGACCGATCTCAAAAAACCCGACCGAATCCAACCCTAATTTTAAACAAATCAAATGGTTTAGGAGCTCCTTACCTTATTAGTGGTGACGAGTTCATAGCCTATGATGACGACAAGTCCATGCTGATCAAGGTGTGTTGCAATATCAAGTTCCTTACCAACTACAGGGTGTATCAAATTTTTCCCAAACTTTTTACTGCAATTACTTTTTCCTAGGCCGCTTTGTAAACATCTATTTTTACATATTGACTCAGCTCGCTCTAGCAATTTTCAGTATATAATTTGAAAAACACGATTCTCGCTTGGTCCCCTCTGTGATTTGGGTCTTAACCATCCAGAGGCCATCCACAGACCAGGATCAAAACCACAGGGGGACCAAACGAAAATTGTGTTGTCACATTATATACCAAACAATCGTTAGAGCGAGCTGAGCCGATGTATGAAGCAGATTAAAAAATCATCCTAGGTAAAAGTTATCGCGGTAAAAAGTGTTAACTAAATTTGCTACACACTGTATTTTGTTTAAATTTACAGTCAGTTTGGGCCTCCATGCAGGACCTCGGTGGAATTGCTCTTCACGGAATGGAAATGGTAGAATTTTTTATAAAACACATTTGTACTATTTTTAACTTTAAAAAACTCCAGTCGGCTATACAGTCGACGCTCGATATAACGAACCCCCCAAAAGTTCGTTCCCACCTAGGGTCCGACACTTTTTACCTCTATTTTTGAAAAATTTTACCGGATCTGATACGTCAGTCTAATCAGAAAAATCGCAAAGACTCCGATTTCACCGGTCGTTTTTGTAAATGGCAACAGTTTTTCCAAAAAGACCCGCGCCGCTCGATATAACGAACACCTTTTTCGAAAATAGGGGTTCGTTGTATTGAACGGCGCGGGTCTTTTCGGCAAAACTGTTGCCATTCACAAAAACGACCGGTGAAATCGGAATCCTTGCGATTTTTCGCACTGGACTAGCCAAAGACATCTGGCAAACAATTTGAAAAATCAGGGTAAAAAAAGCGTTGGACCCAAGGTGGGAACGAACTTTTGGGGGGTTCGTTATATCGAGCGTCGACTGTATTTTAAAATTCCTTGCTCAGCCATAGTCTCAGCAGAAGCTCCTTCACCCAGCGCTGACCAACTTCCAAATTTTTCCCCACCTACAGCTGGTCCATAACATTCTAGAATTTACGTTCTGAATAATATATCATCTGAAAAGGGGAATAATTTCGACCGCACCTGGAAGTTAGAGCTAATTATGGTTGCGGGATGAAAATTTCAACGGGTCGACAATCCTTGAAATAATCACTTTTTGAGGACAACATCGCTGGAGAATGCCCTTCTGGAAGCCCTTTCCACCTGCTCAAATCTATTGTCAAGGCTCAGGTTTGTATAACATCAGAAGTATTTGAAAAATATGATTTCTTCTAAGATGTGCAACCAGTGTACCGACCCAACCCAACCTATTGTTTTCCCAGTAGGAACTAATGCAACTGATCTGCTCCAAGGAATCGCTAGTCAAACCAGCCGCTTGATGAATGTTACAGAGAGCTCGTGTGGACATCGTTTCCGAGTGGTGTGCACCTACCACCTGCCTACTGATTCGGCTAGTACTGGCCTCTCCATGGACAGCCTGCCCTATGACAAGTGCGACGAAATTGTAGTTCAAGTGAGGAGAAAAACTTAAAAAGTTGCTATTTGTAAAAAAATTCAGAAGTTCCGTCTAACCGCATCAGGAAAAGTAGAAGCTGAAGAGGCACTGCCCAAGGAGACTCTGGCTAATTTGGTAAAAACATTATTTTTGTTTTTTTTTGACAAAAGTAATGCTAGCAATATTGCGCTGAAGAGGTAAGCTTATGATCCTGGTATTTTCCCGAGCTTACGGAAAAGGGCGTCCTAAATACTAGGGTATACGCAGGCATGTAAATTCAGCTCAGCCCAGTTCCCAGTTTTCCCCCACCAGCTATAAGGTCCGAGTACTTTCCTGAAACGGGTTTCCAAACTGGTCGACTATCCGCTCGCGAACTGACTTGTAAAGGAATTTGTTTTTGAAAAATTGGACAAGTCTATGAAATTCTTAGGACCTTGAACCACCCCTCCTCCCATATCCAAAATAACTACCCAAGAACAAAATTAATAAATTAAATAGAAGATCACACCCATTAACAATGACATTCAGACATCGATGATCACCAAAATAAGTTGAAAACCCGGTTCATCTCCTCCATCCATTGCTTCATGAGTGTGGAACAGCTCAAGAAATTGTTGGGTATGCGTGCTCAGCCTAAATTCATACATCGCGGTAATTCAGTTGGGTTTTAGATAAGCCTTCCTCGTCCTTGGTCAATGAAGTGATTGAGCATACCAAGACATACGGCACTTCAGGCATAGAGCTAAGGTGCGGCCACATTCTTCGACCGGAGACCAAGCAGAAGTTTTCTGGACTTTTGAGGGATTTGCAGGAGGGACTGCATGCCCAACCGGTGGACCATAACAAATGCCACAAGACTGTTGGCATGAAGTAGGAATAGTTACAGCTGAAAAATCAGTCAAATGTTTTGTTGCAGAATCTATGCGTGGCGCACTGACCTGCCCACCATCTACGAGATTCCAACCCTCAATAAACTGCACCACATCTCCATGGTTGGATTTTCATATATAGTTAGAGCATTTAAAATTCGAAAAATAAGTTCATCTGTCCCGGGCTTTTATAGCTCACACCGGTACCCAATTTCGCCATGCTGGCATCCGGCACCGGTATCTGGCAACAAGTTCCAGTGCTAGTTGTGTCAGTAATTGCTATGAAAACACATATCCGCCAGATATTTTTTTACAGAAAAAATTTGTTAGCAATGAAAATTTATTTCACAATTCGGCAATTTTCGAAAAATCTAAGAAAATTATGGACTAAGCTATTTTTCTAAGAAATCCATTGATCCCTCATATGTAGTATTTGAGACAACAATTTTCAGGAAACTTTCCAAGTCTCAACCATCAAACAGGTCATGCTTGTGGAACCTCTGTTTGACCCTAACAACCAGCATCTGTCCATTGTAAGACTTACTATGGAACTAACTAGGGAAAAAAGTTTTATAGAAAAAATAGCAAAATTAGTAGATACAAACATTTTTATTACGACACATGTACATAGAACATTAGAAAGACTGAAATTTGGTCATATTGGCGATCACTATTTCCGTCCTCCCGGCTTAGGAGCTTCATAAGCTGAAGTTGGAGGAGCCTGACTGAGAGTCTTGTCGAAGTCACTCATAGCATTGCTTTGAATAGTCTTGTAGTCTAAAGGAAAATAATCAGATCTCCAACACACCAAAAATTTTAGAAAGAAACCTGGATGTTTGCGCGGAACTTTTTTAGTTTTCAGAATCTGAAAATATGTGAACATTAAACAAGCCAAAGTACCAAAATCGACCTCGGCAGATCGCTTGGCTTCTTTTTTCGATGGCTTCAAAGAGCTCAAACTGTCATCCTGTTCCTGCTTCACTGGCTTGGCTTTGCGATCCTTTTTCTGAAAGTCAGCAAATCAAAGGAATGAAACAGAAATAAAAAAGAACCTACCATTTTAAAAATTTTCTCGCCATACTGCGAAGGTGCGATTTGAACCGAGTCTACAGGCACCACACCAGATCGGTTTTCCTAAAAACAAGTGGTCGATTACTATTGAAGGCAACTCAAAGAAAAAATTGCCTCCTTTGGAACTACTTCCATTATAGTATTGTTCGATTGTGTGTTATCTAGCTGATCCTGATTCAAGACGGCTCCACCAGTTGTTACGACTGGAGCAGAGGCAGCAGATTTAGCTATCGGCGTTCCATCAGTTTCCTTCGACTTTCCATCTGGTGTCTCCACAATTGTTTCAGCAGTAGCACCGGTGACGGTTGTCAGAGGACTGTCGCCCTTAGTAGAACTTGCAGGTTTTTTCTTTCTTTTTCGAGTATTTTGTCCTTTGGTACATTTAATTAAAAGCCATCCCATGAGAAGAATCGATGAGAAAGCCAAAAAAATTCTAAAACTCGAGTTTGTACACATTCTTCGACAAATGTAATAAAACAAACCGAAAACACATCAGCAGAGCTAGCAGGAGCCAAGAATGGGAGAGCAGCTGACAAGAGATTGGTTTTCTGAAAATGAAAGAAATTTTTAGAGAAGTCGTTTTAGAGAAAGCAAAAATTTTAAAGTGGATGTAGAGCTACCGTATTTCCTCTAACAGCTCCACATGCTCTAACAACTCCACACCCCTTACTTTGAGGACCTATATCTCAGCCCGGAGAGGATATTTTACAAAGCTATTTATTGGGTTTTTTTAACTCCCACGAGCTCTACCGATTTACCGTATTTACTGCATTCAGTCCCCATGGGGAGTTATTTTTCAACCTTTAAAAAATCGAAAAATTTTGAGGCCGATTTTGAGATTTTTGGGTGCTCAACCAAAATCTGAAAAGTGTAATCAGGGGCCTATCTCACTAATTGAAGATTGGAAAATGGAAAGTGGAAAGTGGAAAATGGAAAGTCATTTTCTGTCTCACTAACATTTTGGAAAATGGAAAATTGGAAATGGAAAGTGGAAAATGGAAAGTTTCCATGGAAAATTTTCGCTGCTGTCTCACTATTTGAAAAGTGGAAAATGGAAAGTGGAAAATTGGAAAATTTTCCATGGAAAATTGATGACTAAGGCTACGGTCTACAAATTTTTGGAAAATTGGAAATTTTGACCCTAGTAGCGAATACCCTTAGCGATTAAAAATGTGGTAAAAAATAAGGTATGCAGCCAGGTGGATTCGAACCAGCAACTTCTACATCGCCTCTGAGAATCCATGCACCAAACCAAGTAGTCGACCACTTGGATCAAAATTTTTTTTTACGTTTTCGGGTTCCAAAACAATTTTTCTGCACTAATTCGAGCATGCTGAAGATGGTTTGACAGTGGTAAAATTACATTTTATCGAGAAATTTTTTAGTTATTGCTAACGATTGATTTTGATAAATCAAGAATTAGCAATAACTAAAAATTTTTTTGATAAAATGTAATTTTGCCACTGTCAAACCATCTTCAGCATGCTCGAATTAGTGCAGAAAAATTGTTTTGGAACCCCAAAACGTAAAAAAATTTTTGATCTAAGTGGTCGATTACCTGGTTGTCTACCACCTGGTATAAAATGTATAAAATGGGGAGGGCTTGCTGGGGAGAGGTTGCCGTCACCGAGGTTACTGGTTCGAGCCCCACTAAGTGTAAATCTTATTTTTTACTTCCATTTTTAGGCCATCCAGATGGACACCCACCTGACCAGGAGGTACCTACCCAGGAATTGGGGTTAGGGTGTGAGTTAGGGGTTAGGGTGGGATTGGGGTTAGGGAGGATGGGAATTCATTATTAATACTTATTTTGTTCGATCATGTATTTGTACCCTGATTACTGGGCCAAAAAATGACTTAAATCGATTTTTCATGTAAAATTTATTTTATGGAAAATTTTCCATTTTCAAGTGGAAAACTGGAAATTTTCCAATGGAAAATGGAAAATATTTTAGTGAGACAGAAAAATTTTCTGAGAAAATTGGAAAATTTCCACTTTCCATTTTCCATTTTCCATTTCCATTTTTCGTTTAGTGAGACACAAACTTTCCATTTTCCATTTTCCAATTTTCCATGGAAAATTTTCCAATCTTTAATTAGTGAGATAGGCCCCAGGTAAACTCGCGGCAGCTAAGAAAACGCAAAAAACAGATTTGCGAAATGTTCGCTCTAGGCTGAGATATAAGGTCCGTAGGGTGGGGACTTATTAGAGGGTGGGGAGTTATTAGAGGGTAGGGAGTTAATACAGTAAATACGGTAACTTATTTCATTTTAAATTTTCACCCAAAAATCTTGAGATGGACCAAAAAATTTTCTGATTTTTTGTGGTTTGAAAAATAACTCCACATGTGGAGCTATTCGAGGAAATACGGTATGTAGAGAAGGTCATTAATTGTAAAAGTTCATCAGTTGAACTTTATAAATATTGATTGATTTATTGGTGCGAAAAAGATCTTTTTTGGTGCAAATTTACTTTTTTTGCGCAAATTTTGGGCTGTACCGAAAAAGGTAAAAAAATATTTGGTAAAAGGCAAATTTGGTAAAAAAACTTTTTGGTAAAGGCACATTCGGTAAAATTTCTTTTGGTAAAGGCACATTTGGTAAAATTTCTTTTGGTAAAGGCATATTTGATAAAATTTATTTTATTAAGGCAATTTGTAGTTGTTTTTGTGTCAAAGACCTTCTCAGTCCAACTTTTTCTTCTCTTTCCATTTCTTTCTCCTGGTTTCTATAAGTCAAAACTCCCATTAACATACTCCCCCATTAACATACGCTGGCTAAGATCTATTTGGTCTGATCATAGTGATTTCCTTATTAACATACTGTCCCATTAACATACACCTATCATTAACATACGGCTAGTCCCGGTCCCAAGGGTGTATGTTAATGGGAGTTTTGACTGTAGTATCCTCCCAGTAAAATTTTCTTAATTATACTCATAGGGGTTATAGTCTTGGTAGTTATACCATTAGTGGTCTTCATCAGCTCTCAGTGCCCAGGTGGCCCAATCCTGATGTAAATGCGCTGGCACCCATATCGAAAAACTAAACCAAACCCAAACCTGAAAAATAAAAATTTCTTAAAAAAAATGACCCATTTTTTAATTTGAAATTATGTGGGGAATTAGGTTTGTTAGGACCAAAATCAATATTTCACACACGCAAACCCCAAAACGTGCGGTGGTTACCTCCTGGTCAGGTGGATGTCCACCTGGATGGCCTACAAAATTAAAATTTAATGAGTACGAAAAATAAAACATTTTTTCTAACTTAAAATTGTGCGAGGAATTGGGTTCGTTAAGTCCAAAAGTGCGATTTTACCTACTCAACCCCGACCCTGGGGTGGCTACTACCTGGACAGTTTGATATCAAGGTAACTTTAGGGTAGGGCATATTCACCCAAATGACATGAAAAGTCAAACGCTTGCTTTTTATATCTTTCATTATGGTAAAAAAAGTATGCGCTCAGGTGGATTCGAACCAGCGACCTAAATCAACCCTTAGAATTACTAACAACCCCATCATGCAGTGTGACCAAACCAAGTGGTCGTCCACTTAAATCAAAAATTCTTTTTTCACGTTTTCGGGTTCCAAAACAAATTTTATGCACTAATTCGAGCATCCTGAAGATGGTTTGACAGTGGTAAAATCACGTTTTACCGAGAAATTTTTGAGTTATTAATAACGATTGATTTCGATAAATCAATAATTAGCAATAACTTAAAAATTTCTTGGTAAAACGTGATTTTACCACTGTCAAACCATCTTCAGTATACTCGATGCTATTGATATGTTCTTGGGAACAAAGCGACCAATAAAACCAGGCATATCTGTGCAAAACTAGGCAAATTTGAAAAAAACGTGGCACTTTTTCACTAAAACGTGGCACTTTTTCTCCAGAACGTGGCATATTTCCGTTTTATTTTTTCCTGAAAAATAGTCATGACTCATGAACCAGTTTAAGAACCAGTAAGAAACCAGTAAGTTAGAAACCAGTAAGCCCCAGGGTAGGTAGGGTAACCACCTGATACTTCCACTAAATGGGTTTACCCTTTAAATCTAAAATTATGGATGTAGCTTAAATTAATTAAAAATTATTCATGTAGTATTTTCGCAAACCCATAGGGTATCCAGGTAGTGTTCAGACAGTTGTACCTAGGTAGAAGTACTCAGGTGTAAGTGTTTAGGGTGGCACCAAATTCATCCACATCAAATTTATACACACACGAGTTCACTACATACTCCGTTGCAATGTGGAGTGTGCTGGTCTTGACCAGCAAACCAAGTGTTCGTTCACTTGGAGCAATTTTTTTACCTTTTCGGGTTCCAAACCTGTTTTTCGGACTAACTCGGGCATGCTTAGGATGGTTTGATAGTGGTAAAATGACGTTATGTAAGGTAATTTTGAGTATTGGGAAATAACTGATTTTACAAAAACTCAAAAAATACCTCACAACCCGGCATTTTACCATTATCAAACCATCTTCAGCATGCCAAGAAAACAGGTTTTGGAACCCGAAAAAGTAAAAAACATGATGCCATAAGCAACACTTAAAGGACCATGGTTTTTGGGCGCAGTGGCGTGTGCAAAATTTGAATTGGCGGGGGACACTTCTCTTTCGTCTCGCACTGTACTCCTTGTAGTCGTTCGAAATGACTCCAAAGAGTACAGTGCGAGACGAAAGAGAAGTGTCCCTCGCCGATTCAAATTTTGCACATGTCGCTGCGCGCAAAAACCATGGTCTTTTAAGGATGAGTTGTAGCCTTTTGGTCCCTTTTTCCACTTCCTATGAATTTGTCTTAGCACCAGCACGCCTTATCAATCCGTGAACAAAATTTCTTTTTGCAGTTTGGAGTGCACGCTCGAGCCTGTCTTAAATTACGCTGGCCTGTTAAGCGCATCTGCTAAAGTTAAAAAAGAATTAAGAAAAAGCCACGAGCTGACAAAACAATGAAAATTTAAAAAAGGCGCGAATTCGAAAAGTGCACAAAAGGGGACAAACGAATTACGTAATTCGTTTGTCCCCTTTTGTGCATTTTTGCACAAAAGGGGACAAAGCGATTTTGCTATTCGGAATCCCCGCATCGAGCTAGGAAAATATCTTAACTACCTGAGGGTACACCAATTACCATGTAAGTATCTTAACCGATGCTGGCAGTAAACACCGAATTTACTAATTAAACAGCTTCGAAATTCCTATTTTGGTTACTTTAGCGTAGCAACAACCTATAATTCAACTTCCCCAAGAATTGGTTGTTGTATTTTTGTAAGGCATACTGGTAGTTGTACTGAAATGATAGAGCTTAGGTAGTGGAACCTGGGTGGTGGTACTTCTAGTACTATCTCGGCAGTGATACTCACCTAGTAACATCCAGTTATCAAGTATCCAGGTGGCGTTACCTAGTTGGTTAGGGTACAGAAGACGCTCTCTATAACGACTCTCTGAGATCGACTAAACCGAGTCGTTATAGAGAGCGTCGTTATAAACAACGTCGTTTTGATGTAAATGAGGTGGTTCGCGACCAAATAGCTGTTTTTTCCGGGTCGTTATTTTCCGGGGATCGTCGTTTTTGCGGGGGGGTTTACGCATAACCCTCTCCACTGGGACACGAAAATTCCAAGCCGAAAATTCACTCAGACCTGTACCCAATAGCCGAGGGAGGGTTTAGAAGAATAAGGATTCGAGTGAGGGTATGGATTTTGAGTAATTCCTCACTCTCCAAACCCTCGTTCTGACTCTTCAATCTCATAACAAAAAAAATTCTAATTTTTTCACAAATCACCGTATTTTCTCTATTATAGACCCGTCTCTAATTATAGACCCTCGACTTTGAGGGTCTGTATCTCGGCGCAGAGTAAGCATTCTACAAATATCTTCTTTGTGTTTTCTTAGCTCCCACGAGCTCTGCCGCTCCTGCTTTTCAGATTTTGGTTGAGCACCCGAAAATCTCGCGATCAACCTCGAAATTTTCCGATTTTCGGAGGGTTGAAAAATTATAGACCCGGGTCTATAATTAGAGAAAATTCTGTATGCTTAATTTTAACGGTTTGATTATTGTTTCTCTATGAATATGAATTATGAAACTCTTATCATTTTGCTTTCTCGTTGTGCTTCTGCAGCTCAGAAATTACCGGACCAGCTTAGATGGTGTTTAAATCACCTGGAGAGTTTTTAATCCACCTGGATTGCACACAAATCACCTTGAGGGTACCCAATTATACCCTATAGGGTGCTAAAATCATCTGGAGGCAATTTAAAGCATCCAAAAGATATCCAATCTACCTCCAGGTCATTCAAAGCTACTGAAGGGTACTTAACCCACCCATATACAATTCAATTCGACCCTTCGTCCCCAATCCGTACCTTTCAAATAGGGACGACAAATTGCCCGTCTCCGCCAGAAGGTACCCAATCCACTTGGTGAGTACTCCGATCCCCTAGAGTTTGCATAACCACCCTAATCACCTAGAGGGCATGTTTCTGAATCCAGAAAGTCGTAATTAATCCACTTTAACCACCTGAGAGGCATCTAATCTACTTGGATCGTACTTAATCCCACCCGATTGACCTAGTGAGTACTAAATTTACTTGAAATGTACCTAAACCATTATTTTTCTAAATTTTCATTTATTTATTTACAGTAATCAGAACCTAAATACCAACACCAAGGTAGTCGACCCAAAATTTGGTCACTAAAGCCACGAACTGTAACTAACGGCTGAGGATCGAGGAAAATAAAGTGTGCACATTGGAGATGGTGAGTTTCAGCCGGGATTTTGGTAGGGTCACATTTCGTTTCGCGACATTTCATTTTGCGGCTTTTATTGGGTCCGAAAGGTATTTTTTTAAAAACTATTTTAGTCAAAATTGCTTTTAACGCTTTTAAATCCTTTTCCTTCAACTTCTATGTCTATTTTATGGAAAAATGACTAAAATGCAAGTTTTCCTAATTTTTTTGGAATTTAGTCATTTTTTCAAGAAATTGATTTTTTTCGAAAAGCCATATCTCAACATTGGGATCTTCAAAAAACATTTTGTAACATAGGTTTTGTAGCTCTTGAGCTGCGCTACAATATGATGCTAAGGATTTATTTCTATCAGTTAAAATAACGAATACGTAATTGAATACGTACTCGTTACTTTAACTGATAAAAATTTAAATAAAATTTCAAAGGTTAAAATAAATCCTCAGCATTATATTGTAGCGCAGCTCAAGAGCTACAAAACCTATGTTACAAAATGTTTTTTGAAGATCCCAATGTTGAGATATGGCTTTTCGAAACAAATCAATTTCTTGAAAAAATGACTAAATTCCAAAAACTTAGGAAAACTTGCATTTTAGTCATTTTTCCATAAAATAGACATAGAAGTTGAAGGAAAAGGATTTAAAAGCGTTAAAAAAAATTTTGACTAAAATATTTAAAAAAAAATACCTTTCGGATCCATTAAAAGCTGCGAAATGAAATGTCGCGAAATAAATGTCGCGAAATGAAATGTGACCCTACCGGGATTTTTGGTGGATCCTTGGGTTCAAACCCGATTTTCTCTTAATTTTTGCAAGTCATGTCAGCTATCTTTTCGGAACCTTCAAGTTCAAAACTCAGCTCTCTTTTAACCAATACGTATGATACGTATGCACAATATGTATGTACCAATACATATGATTGAACTTGCTTTTGAAAATAACCAGGAAGATGGTAGCTAGGAGGAAGATACCCGGGAGGAGGTACCCAAGAGGGGGTAGGCAGAAGGAGGGTAGCCAAGAGGACGGTATCCAGAAGAGGGTACTCAGGAGCAGTGATGTAAAAATGTAAATTTTGGCACCGGCACCCGTGCCGCACCGGGCCTGAAGTGCGGCACCGGCACCTAGCTGAACATTTGCACCGGCACCGGTGCCTATCACATTCAGTACCTTGTTTAAGGAAAAATGTTAATTTTTTATCGGGAATGAGTTTTTCGCTTTACAAAAAGGTTAGCTTATAGAGAAATATGAATTTTATTGAAATTAAGCAGCACACGACGCGTTATGAGTAGTGGTCTAGAACTTCCTTTACGCCCTATTATTTTTTTTTGACACCTGAGAAGAGTATTTTCAAGTATTACGCTAGCTGGCAGGGTATGGCAAGATCACGAGTGCAAGTTTTTATGGCTTCGGGAATAACTAACCCAACTAATATTTTCAGTTCTTTGTTAAATAAGCTCAATTCTTAAATTGTTTTCAATAGCCAAAAGCACTGCCTTTAATTGACCCTTTCAAAACTGTTTGAATGTATTAGTTCATTTCTTTATCCAATGTGTCTAAAACGGGTTTTTCGGCCTGAAATTTTCCAAATCCAAAAAGTGGCATCTGCACTTCATATTTTTACTGAAAATGAAAAAATCCAAATTTTAGTTTAAAATGGGCAGCGGTGACAGCAAAAAAATCGGCACGGGCACCGGTGACCGTGCTTTTTCTTTAACGTTTGGCACCGGCACCGGTGCTCGCACCGGTGCTCTTACATCACTGCTCAGGAGGGCGTTAGGCAAGAGGAGGGTAGCCAGGAGGAGGGTAGCCAGGAGGAAGTTTAGCATGAGTAGGATATCCAGGAGGAAGGTAGCCAGGAGGAGGGTAGCCACAAGGTGGAAGGGGTACCCAGGAGGGGTTAGGCGAGAGGAGGGTAGCCAGGAGTGTGGTATCCAGGAGGGGGTAACCAGTAGGAGGGTAGCCAGGATAAGGGTATCCAGAAAGAAGGTAGTCATGAGAAGGCTATCCAAGAGGAAAGTAGCCAGGAGAAGGGCAGCCATGAGGACAGTGGCCAGGAGAAGAGTTTCTAGGATGAAGGCACTCAGCAGGAGGTAATCAGGAGGTGGTAGCCAGAATGGGGAGTACCCATGAATAGGGTATCCAGGAAGAGGGTAGAAGGAGGGTACTCAGGTGAGGCTGTGTGATGGATTAATATTTATGTAATTTGTAAAATACAGTAGTAGGGCCGATTGGCGCCTGTTGCCCCAAGCGAGTATATATGAAGCTCTGCATCAACCGCCAATGAACGTAATAACCGAGTGCCGGATAAAAGTTAACAGGGTCGTAATTTCAGGAATCTGAAATTAAAATTGTTCAGGCAATGCTTCGCGCATCGTTTTGTCTTGAAACTTTGTCCTGCAATTCTCTATTGGGGACGGATGAGGGTTTGGAATAGTGAAAATTTGAGTGAGAATTCATGGTTTGTATCCGCTTTTTATTCGGGATAGGTGAGGGTTTCGAGTGAGGGCGCGTATTTCAGTGAAGGTTTGGAGTGAGGGTTCGGACTCGCCATTGGTACTTGGCTTATGAATTTGAATTTTTACGTAGATATGAGTTTGGAAATTCGAGGTTTTTGGATAAATAAGTTTGGAAAGGATATAATTTATACTGTATTTCCTCTGACAGAAGCCCGGGCTTCTATTTTTTGGATCACTGAAAATCGAAAAAATGTGCATTCAAACTCGAGATTTTCGGGTGCTCAACCAGAATCTTAAAAGTAGAATCGGTAGATCTAGTGGGAATTAAAAAACGCAATAAACAGTTCTGCAAAATATTGCTTCTGGGCTGAGATACAGATTCACAAAGTCGAGGGGTTATACTACAGGAAATACAATGCTTCAATCAGCCCAAATTAAGAGAATTTAGTCATTTAATTTATATTCATGTAAGTTTTTTCGACAAAATTTTTCAATTTTTTACCGCTTCACGGTCGAAGACATCAGCCGTAGAGTTTGAGGGATTGACCACACCCTATTTAGAAAAGGTTTGTTTTCCGATGATTTTGACATGGCGACATTTGCGCCTGGGCTTGGCGAACACGACAATAGCGAACAGGTTTAGGAGGACGCAAAATTTGCGGACCGACAAATGCGGATAGTCCTTAGCGGACGAGACTTTAGTTGGCGCGTCATTTTACGGACCGTCAATTGCAGATGGACATTTGCGGACACAACTTTAGCAGACGCGACATTCACGGAGACGGCTTTGGCGGACGCGACATTTTTATTTTATCTTTTTCAGGTTTCATTTTTTTAGGTCAAAAAGGCTTTATATTATAATGTTAATTGTAAAAAAAGGTACGCATTTGTCAAAGTCGCGTCCGCAAATGTCAATTCACATTTGTCAGGCCGCAAAGGTGGGGCCGCTAATGTCGGTCCGCAAAATATAAAGTCCGCCAATGTCCGTCCGCAAAACCATAACCGGAAATGTCACCAATCCATGATTTTGTCTTCGCTTTCGATCTTGAAGTTTTGCAGACTCTCAATTCTAATTGCAGTCAATAAGCCTAATGCAGTCGAATTTGATGCTAAACTTTAAAAGTTAGAGCAAGGTAGAGATGAGAATAAACAAATAGTTTGGGTTTGGGTAAATCGGGTATTGGGTCAAAGTTAGGTAAAACTATTTGTATTTGGGGAATGTTGGCCTTAATCTTCATGATCCAATCCTAACACAACTTCAAATTACAGCTTGTTTTTGCGCTTTTTTGCAACTAAATCGATTTATAGGATTCAATTTTATCCAAATGGCTGAAATCTGGTCTGAAGCGCGAAGTAAGTTTTTTCGATATAAAACATCTTACTAATTCGACCAACTGAATCATTTTCTCCAGGTTTTGGTCATTGAGTTACCCAGCTACGGTCTGACCAAGAAGCTCTTTGGTTCTCCAGCTCAAGCTCGCTCAAATCCTAAAGGAGGCATACAGGATGTGAAGGAAATGATGGGTGTTGACAAGATTTCTCAGGAAGAGGTCACACAGCACTACATTTTTGTCCAAGTCAATTTAATTTATTAGTTCAGATTTGTGAGTTGCTTAAAAAAGAGATCAAACCCAAAAACACCACTCTATACCCATATGAAATGATCATTGACTACAAGCAGACCATCGACACAGCTGTCAGCTTCGAGAGTGCTCAGACCATTACCTACAAAGTAAATTTTTACAAAAATTTGATTTTTTTACAAGTGCTTTCGGAAATCCTGTTGTGTTCGTATCTTTCATTATTAATTAAAACACATTTTTTAGTTTGGCTAATTTTTTACATTTCAGACCAGATATGCTATGCGGGAGCAACTTGCTGGAATCGCTCTTTCCGCTCTCCATCAAGACGACTACTCCAATAAGTGTGGGAAGGGAGCCTTTCCATTGCTCCAAGCTGTGAATACGGCCACCAAATGCAACAAGCCGACAACTCCAATTGCTATCGAGACCAAGGAAATTCAACCCACTAATCCCTAGTGATTTGTACTTGTTGTGATGCGAAAAAGTTGTCAATTATGTGCATGGTGCGGAAAAAATACAAAATACCGAAAGTCATACAAATATTTTGTATGAGTTAATTTAGATTATGTATGTCTTTTTCAAAAAGATATACAAAATTTTTGTATGACTTTGGTATTTTGTATTTTACGTACCGTGATTACATGTGAGAAAAAATAAAACTTTTTTAATGCGAATAATCATGTATGAAGAGACGATTTAAAAAAAAAAGCGTTTTTGCCGAATTCCTGAGGCCGTAATTACATAGGTGGGTCGAGGGCGAGCTCGTGTTTTCTCAACCTTTTCGGTGACCGTAGAAAGTTTTTTCTATGCTTTTTCTTATTATTTATGTCTTATCTCTTTTTCTGTGCTTTCTAATTGATTTTTATTCAATTTTCATGCTGATTTTTTGCCTATCTTATGTATCTATCTTACGATTCCATACATATTGTGCGTACATATATGTGCGTACACATATATTCCATTCATATATACTGCGATCCGATACACTTGCGTTTCGATACTAAGATTAGATAAGGCGATTCGGTACACTTTTAATTTCATTTGGTTTTTATTCTAGGAAATTAATCTTTAGGAATAATTTTGAAGCAAAAATATAATAGAAAAAAATTCGCCATATGTGGACATCCAGATTACCTCTTGTACCCGGATAAGGAACGAGTTGACAAAAATAGTTAACTTTTTTATTTTAACCTATCCATTGGATATTTATTTACTATAAGTATCCATTTATCTTCTTATACGTCCATTTACCTACAGGGTGGCCCAAAAAAACCTGAAAAAATCCGAAAAATTTTGTCTAGGGCTTCCGCACACTGTATGATATACAGATTTTTTGGCGTAAGCAAGGATGTTTAAATAACGGTTGTGAGGCCGGTACCGAGTCCTCTCATTCTGCCGTAGTCTTAGGTCTAGCTCTCGTAGCATGAGATTAACGCGGCTCGCTGCACAGGGCTAACTCACTAAGTGGTTGCTTACCATATGTTGCTTGCCTCGAAGCTGACCTTATGACCTAAGACTGCAACCGTCCATCCTTATTACACCAAATTCAATATAAAAAATAGAGACACGGTGAAAAAACAATAAATGAATGCGACACGCAAAATTTCAATGGGAGGGGGCCGTTTCGTATTCGCGTTTCTCGTATTTGACAAAACTCGTATTCGTAGAATTTAAATTCGTGTTCTTGGCGTTGTTATTTTGGCCCGTTTTCGAAGTTTACTTTTTGGTAAGTCACCACTCATTTTGTAGCCAGTAAGATAAGCTACAAAATGAGTGGTAACTTACCGAAGAGTGAACTTCAAAAGTTGGCTGAAATAACAATGCCAAGACACAACTTCAAATTCTGCGAATACGAGTTTTGTCAAATACGAGAAACGCGAATACGAAACGGCCCTCTCCCATTTCAATGACTGAACTGTCTAATTTAAACTGTTTAAAAAGTCTGAATTTGAACAGCAAATTCTGACATATTTCTTTGAAATTTCGATGTGATTTTCGAAATATTTTTGCACTAGCACGTAGCTCTTGATCTTGGCTTTTAAACAAGCTACAAACACTGCTAATAATGTAAGAAGTATATAAATTCAAAAGTCTTAAACAAAACAGTGTTAATTTTAAAAAAATTTCAGGTTTTTTGGGCCACCCTGTACATAACCTGAACATTGGGTAGCATTATCTTAGTACTAACTGGTGCGTAAAAAGTTCCCGGACAAAGTTTGAGCTCGTTGTTGAACGTGAAATGATTCCTATGAGAAAATTTCAAAACACAGGTTTTGTAGCTCTATTCATACTCTTCCGAAAAGTATATAAAGTTTTATTGGAATATTTTGGAAGAACCATTATTTGCCTAAAAACACTTTTCCCCAACGGCATCTTTTCTCCAATATACTCTTTTTGCGTATACTCTTGATTTCTTGGGCAAATAGCTATGAGAAGTGTGAATGTGATTTGATTCTCTAAATGATGGGGTACACATCTAATAGCGAATAGATGATCTCTCAGGTTCGATAGCCAGTGGGTGGATACCAGTGTTTTACTGAGCTCACTCCAAGTGAGAATCTCACTTATTTTTCTAATATGTTTTTTGCGTTTTCTTAACTCGAGCTCTACTGATTCCGCGTTTCAGATTTTGATTGAGCACTCAAAATTTTCGAGATCGACCCCAAAATTTTCAGATTTTTGGGGTTTGAAAAATAACCGCCCATGGGCTCTTATTAGAGGAAATACGGTAATTCTCACTAAGATTCTCACTTTCAGTGAGAATCTCACTGTTAGTGAGATTCTTACTGTTAGAGAGATTCTCACTGAGAATATTTTATAAAGAATAAAAACTGTTTTTTTATTCTCACTCTCACTCACAAGTTGTGAGCAGTATTGTTCCAGCGCCGAGCGCCGGAAAAACACTGGTTGTGAGGACAAAAATAATTCTCACTCTCGCTCACACTCTGTCAGGATAATTGTTTGAATTCTCACTCTCACTCACAGGCCCAAAAAGTGTCCTCAGCAAAACACTGGTGGATACAGTAAGGTTTTTAAAGGTTCCTCCGGCATCGGACAGGGGAGACACAACAGTCAACGCTTTATTGTGCGCCACACCACAATCAACACGAGACATACAATGGGATTCTAGTAAGAGACTCATGGCTTCTTCCAGTTCATTTTGGCCCATTGCCAGAGACGACTTTTTAATCACAATTTAGATTCACCGAGGAACAGAGAAACAATGATTTAAAACCCTAGGCCGACGCTCTTGGGGGGGGATTACTCGAAGAATCCTGTCCCTTTTTTATCTCCTTTAATTGACAAATTTGGTGTCAAAATGATCTTAACACTCCTTTCTATCCAATAAGATCATCAGCGCAGGCTTTTACACCTACTGAAGCTTTTATCTAGGCTAACATAGGCTAAATTGCCGAAAATTGATAAGTTTTGAGAGTTTTTCTTTGACTACCTTGGTTGATGTTTTTTGACTTTTTTCGGCAATTCACACGTTACTTATAATGTAGCCAAGCTTCTAGACTTAAATTTGAGCTACAGTAGAACCTCGTTATAAGATACACCCAATATAAGATACACCTCGTTATAAGATACACCTGGGTCCGGTCCCAAGTAAAATAACTCCCGTCAAATTACCCCCCTATATAAGATACACCTCGTTATAAGATACAGCTGGGGTCGGTCCCAGGGTGTATCTTATAACGAGGTTCGACTGTATCAAACAGAGAAAAAAGTTATTTAGTCAGAGCTAAAATTTAAGAAACATTATACGATGTCCAAATCTATGCCATTCTACCCAGGGCTTTCCTGGAACTTTTCGGTATTATTTTGGAACTGGCGTTTTTTGCAATTTTAATTTTACATGGTTATTTATCAGCTTATACTCAAAATGTAGCTTTGCTTCCTGACGTAATTTTCAGTATTTGATTGTAAATCATCATGTAAATAAAAATTGCAAAAAAACGTCAGTTCCCAAATAATACCGAAATCATACCCCTCGAAAATACTCTTTTCTTCCTTGGTAAAAACTTTGCTTGCTACCCACTTTTCTGAAGTGATTGTGGCGTGAGAAAATTTCTATCTGGTTCTTCGTGAAATTCTTACTCTAGAAAGTTACTAAACGCGTCGACAAATAAATAAAATTGGTAGAGGTTGAGACAATATAAAACTAAGTACGTATCATTTTGAATGGTTTCCTTTCATTTAGATGGTCATTTGCACGAAATCCCAAAATTAGGGTATTTGGTGACAGTAAAGCAGTGCTGGAAGTGATTCCAATCAATTCCTAAATAGTTTTTGACCTTAGTAGTCAGTGAACTCACTAAAAATATAGAGTAAAAGAATAGGTTATGCACCCACTGGGTATCGAACCTGAGAGATCATCTATTCGCTATTGGATGTGTGCCTCATTTAAAGAATTTAATCACATTTACACTTCTCATCGCTTATTTGCCAAAGAAATCGAGAGTATACGCGAAAAGATTACATTGGCGAAACGATGCCATTGGCAAAGTGATCTCTTTGGCGAAAAGATTACATTGGCGAAAAGATGCCATTGGCGAAAAGATGCATTGGCAAAGTTGTCGCGAGCGGCCACGGCCAACAGCTCGTGAATTGGAAAAAGGGGGAAATGGAGGGGATATTTTATCCCACTCCCTTCGGATCCGCAGGGAAGTGCCTTAACCAGTAGGCCGAAAAACCCCAGACTGGGAAAGTGAAGATGTTTGTACACATCACTTGCGTCGAAGACGCAACAAAGTGATCTCTTTGGCGAAAAGATTACATCGGCGAAAAGATTACGCCCCAAATAATGGTTTTTCCAAAATATTCCAATAAAAGTTTATATACTTTTCTAAAGAAGATGAATAGAGCTACAAAAACTGCGTTTTGAAATTTTCTCATAGGAATCATTTTGCGTTCAACAACGTCCCCTTCGGGGCGCATAGAGCCTGGTGGCTTGGAGTTGAGATGCACCTACCCACATACCTTGGACACAAATCGCTCGAAAGTTACTCTGGATGTATAAAAATGTATGCATTAAAGAGTTTCTTTATGCGGTAGGCCCAGTATTCAAAACTTTGTTTAAATTCCTTCCTTTTGAGGTACGGGGTATCTTTCAAGTAAACGTGCCTGGTGTGCTCAAGACAAAAAGTCGAATTTCAGCCGAAAAATTATACTTCCACCGCAATCGACACCAAGGAAATTTAACCCACTAATCTTCTAGTAATGGACATTTTGGAGTGCGAGACGCATTTTGAAAGCAGCTTTAAGCACACCATCAAACAGGAGAAGCAAAATGTGCCAAATATGGTTCTTATCCATCTAAAACAATAAAAAAACAGTTAAAAAGCAATAGCATTGCATGAAAAACCAAAACTACAGCGCAAAAAAACGCAACGGGGAGGGGGGGGTAAAATCACGAAATTGCGCGAGCTTTCCGAACAGCCTAATATGTTTTTTGGAAGCTTTATAGTCTTTATATGTGAGTATAAAATCAAAGATTTTTACGAATAATTTTTCCAAAATATTTGATTTTTTATGAAAAGAAGCTTTGTAAACTAGAGAAGCTGTTAAAGTTTAAAGAACCTTGATCTTATGACCAAGAGCTCTTTCGACTTTCTAATAAAAAATTAATCTTAATCTAGAATTGACCAAGAAATTTTACTTAAAAGTTTTGACGTTTTTCTAAAATAAATATTCCGGGTAAAAAACCATAACCAGAACTTTAACTTTTTTTAAAATTAATTATCAAAGACCAGCACCTGACTTAATTTGTACTTTTGTTGAATAAAATACAATAAATTTATATTATAAGAAATATTTTATATAAAACACGAAAAGACTATTTTTAAAAGTTTAAAACTAATCTATTTTTTTCTATTAAAGACGCCTTGATTTATACTGCACTAGTTTTTGAGGCGGCAGAGGAGAAGAGGGAGTTTTGGCGGTGTGTATGCGGGTCTCACTGGTGAGGTGTATATGATACCTAGAATAAAACTCGGTGCCTTCTGTTCGAGAGATTTATAGAATTGAGTTTTCCGGTAAGGTAGAAAAGAGGCATTTTTTGAAAATAATGAAATCATGCAATCTTTTTATAACTGGTGGCCAAAAAGTTCTGCAACAAACTTTGAGATCTTTTTAATAATAAAATTTATTTCACAAAAGCATGTTCAACCACTCATTTTGTAGCCTTAATCTCTCTCTTTCTAATGGTATATTTAACTTAGCTTGATTTATTTGGATAAGTAACCGTTTGGCTTCAAACACTTGTGAGGTTATTTTAAGAAATTTACCAGCGTTTTCATCACCTTTAGTGATCAAACTTTTTATTGAATTTCGAGCGTCATGACAAAATTTTATCACCATGTTGTAACGCAGCTCAAGAGCTACAAACCCCATATTACAGAATAATTTTTGAAAATTTGATTGTTGAGATATGGCCTTTTGGAAAAAATCAATTTCTTGAAAAATGACCAAAATCCGAAAAATTGGCAAAAACTTGCATTTTGGTCATTTTTCAAGAAATTGATTTTTCCAAAAGGCCATATCTCAACAATCAAATTTTCAAAAATTATTCTGTAATATGGGGTTCGTAGCTCTTGAGCTGCGCTACAACATGGTGTTAAAATTTTGTCATGACGCTCGAAATTCAATAAAAAGTTTGATCACTAAAGGTGATGAAAACGCTGGTAAATTTCTTAAAATAACCTCACAAGTGTTTGAAGCCAAACGGTTACTTATCCAAATAAATCAAGCTAAGTTAAATATACCATTAGAAAGAGAGAGATTAAGGCTACAAAATGAGTGGTTGAACATGCTTTTGTGAAATAAATTTTATTATTAAAAAAGATCTCAAAGTTTGTTGCAGAACTTTTTGGCCACCAGTTAGTATTTGGCATGTGTGGCTGGCTCGCCACTTATGTGTTCAAACCCAATTTGATGCCAATTTTTGCAAACTTATGCCTGATATCTTTGCGGAACCCTGGATCACAACATCTAAGCTCTCTTTTAAGCACAATGTAGTCGATTTTTTTTATTGTAATTTTCAATTTTTTCATTAGCTTTCAGCCCTGAATCTAAGCTTTGTCAAACTTTGTATTTTCTTACAGTTTGAAAAATCGAAAGATCCGAAACAAAAGTACTCTCTAACTCCCTGTTTTCATTATTCCTTTTTTGTCAATCGACAATATTAAAACATTACATACTAAATTAGTCTGGCAAACATTTTTTATGAGTCTTCATGTCAGTCGAAAAGACAGCTTGGGTGGTTTTCCTTTTTATTATGAATTTTAAAGTAAGCATTATAAAATTGACAATAAAAATTACTGGGGTATTCTTAAAACTTATAAAACAACCTAAAAATGTACTTTATTCCGAAAAAATGTTTGCTCTCACGTTGGAACTTAAGCCAAATCAGTTTGTGCTCTGTTTAAGCACCACATCTTTTCACACGGAACAAAAACTTTTTTGTTTTAGTCGAAAAAAATTCATTTCTTTAATGTCGTGAAATATTGGCTCTTGATTTTTTATATGTTTAAGACTTGTTTATATATTTATAATAATGGTTAGGTTTTGCAGATGCCCTTTGTTATTGGTCGAGATTACGGTCTGTTTGACCTAACAGTGAATGTAGTCTCTGCTTTCGCTCTGACTTTAAATGCATACCTTATGTTTATTATTGTGTTTCACTCACCGAAAAGCATGAAAAATTATCGGGCGTTCTTGTTTCTTATCACAGTAAGTTGAAAACATGTAAAGTAAACTGACATGGTCCGTATTTTTTCAAATTAAAAATTCAGTACCTCAGGGACTTTTAAAGCTATCCACTATAGACTCCATAGTATGGAGGAGAGACACTGTGCTGAGAGTCCCTTACATACATTTTCTGGATCTACTAAACTTGATGGTGCCGAAATATAGATTGGTCTCTTTTTGTGATTATTTAGGCTTCCCTAACATATAGGTGGAACAACCCTTGCATAGGCCTAAGCCTAAAACATCACAAAAAACCATTTGCGAGCAATTTGCGAAATTCTTTTTTTGCGATTTTCGGAAAGAGACTGGCTAATAAGATTAAGTAAAATATTTCGAAAATTGGGGTAAAAAGGCAATCGGACCATAGGCGAGAGCGAACATGTGGGGGTGGTCTTTTACAGTCGAGTATGGATATAATGGCACCCCTGCGACCAACTGGAGGTGCCGTTTTTTCGAAGTTTTGTTGTATTTCTTCGAAAATTCATTTAAAAACTCCAACATTAATAAAAAAATCTTATTTTTAGTTCTGGGACACACTATATACAGCTCTTACAGGAATAAGTATGCGATTGTGTTTTTTTGTATTTTCTGATAGTTGAATTGCTTTCAGTTTTGAGTGTAAACTACATATACCCTGCTAGTTGCGGCATTGTTAATGGACTAGCTAAATTTCTGGGAAGAGACTTCACTAGTTTCTCAGTAAATATTTATTGTTATTTTTTAATTGTTAAAAAATTTGTTTTGTTTAAGATGGGTCTCATGAGCTTTGCCTTCACAAACATTCTTTGTGCTCAGAACTACTCACTAATTTTTCGCATAACTGTGCTTTCGCAAAACCAACGTATCCATAAGATTTTGACTAAACCGATTACTATGTTCTTTATTTATATCTTCATAATACTTTTTGCTATTTTTTATGGACAACTGGGGCAGCAGACTTTGGTTAAAGAAGAAGTAGGTTTTTTGCATGCTGTTTTCGTAACCTCTGTAGAAAATATGAAATATTTAAAATATTCTATGTACACAGGGACTCTATCTCTGCTTAAAATTAATAGTTTGCGATTCAGTTTTTTGTTTTCCTAATAAGCATGAGCTCTTCTAATTTACTTTTAAATCCTCAAAATCCATCAACTTTTTTTCGATTTTTCATGGAGCTAAAAAGTAATTTCTTCGGGATAATTAATGTTGTAACGCATTAATCAGAACTAGGGTTGGTATTTTCCCGAGAAAATTTAAACACGGGAAAATTCCCGAAGTCGGGAAAAAATCGGGAAAATTTGATAAAGAATTTTATACGGAAAAAAATAACAATCAATCAAAATCATGAATGAAAACATCATATTCATCTTCAAATGCGTTAGTTTCTTCAATAATTTCGTCACAAAATTTTGAAAAAGTGCCGTCACATACTTAAAAATATGTTTTCTACACGTTTCAGGCCCTAAAACACACAAAAAGTAGTTTAAACTACTTTTTGCGAGGAGTTGCTATGATATACTTCTGCCAGTTTTCGCGGCGCCTATCGGTTGAAAAACAAGCCACCCCCCTCCAAAAGGCCGCCCCTCTCCCCTCACTACCCTCCAGTCCATTTACCTTGGTCCCCCAAGGCAAAAAGTCGATTTTTGGTCAAAAAAAATTTTTTTTAAGTGGTTGGTCGCGGCCTAAAAACATATTTTCTACAGGTTTTTATGGTGTTTTGGAAGGAAACCGAATAACTCAAAGCAAAGAAAATAGAAAAGGGTGTGCATCCAGGCGGATTTGAACCTGAGAGTTCAAAATATCCGCACTATGATTTGCACGCCTCCACCCCACCCCTTTAAACAATTTTTTCCTTTTTGTAGTTAGTCCGTTCTTTGTTCTCAACAATTACCTATACAGTGATTTTACTATATGTAATTGGGTTGGGAAATTACCGGTAATTTATTTTCCGGTAATATAACCGGTAATATTACCGAACTCCGGTAATTTTCGGTAATTTATTACCCAATGGTTAAAAGTGGTGACCAAGGCAAAAAAGTGAAAAAAATGAAAAATCTCACTTTTTCTCACTTTTTATGTGTATGTACGCATACGCGTATACAAAAAGACGACCAAAAACTCAAAAAACGAAAAACTTAAAATTTTTGAATTTTTTCATTTTTTTTGCCTTGGTCCCCCTTTTAACAAAAAATTATTAAATTACTGACGGTCATTTATTAATAAATTACCGGTAATATTACCGGTAATATTACCATTGGCCAACCCTAGTGGAAACACTTACAAAAACAACAAGAGAAAGTTGATATCAGAGAGCAAAGATTGCAAGTTGTGAAATTTTTGAATTTTCCCGATTTTTCGGGAATTTTCCCGCTTCAAACTTTCCCGGGAAAATTCCCAGGAATTTTTATGGGAATTTTTCCGGGAAAATTCCCGTTTCCCAACCCTAATCAGAACTTAAAAAATCAGAACTTAGTAAGAACTTAAATTTGCAATTTAAATTGGTAATTTCCTTCAAAATTAAAACACAAAATTAAAAAAGCAGAACACAAAAATTTTGGGCTTTCTGTTAGCACTATGCATAGCTAATCAAAACTTGGCATGCTCACCTCAAAAAGCAGTGATCGACAGTGTTCTCAAAAGTCATCGGCGTGATGTCAAAGTTATAAGCAGAATCATGATTTCAAAAGCAGAGGCAGAATTTGACTAAAATTTCAACTGTAATTTTCAATTATGCTTCTGCTCATGACTTTGACATTATGCCTATTTATTTTGCAAACACTGGTGATGGAAAAATTTGCATTATTTTTGAATTGGTCTCGAGTCGAAATTTCGACCTCTTTTTAGAAGTTGTAGGTAAAATAATGAAATACTGCAGCAAATTAATTATTTACTACAGTTAATTAAAATATTACACAAAATCATGAAATCCCGCAGTGAATTAATAAAATTATGCCGTGAGTTTGTTATTTTTGTGATAGGTTTCAGTTTTTATACCCCTTCAAGTAGATATTTTGTGCAGAATATGTAAATCTGAGTAGTGAACATAGTTCTTGCACTAATTTGCACTCTTTCACAGCGGTTTGCTCTGTTTTTCTTATACTAAGCTACCTTTCTATCGGCACCTATTTTACCTTGTATTTTAGCTTTCTTCAACCTGAAAATAAGTAGAATCATGTAAACTGAATAATAGAAAGTTGCCACAATTACAACAAAATCTGACTTGACGTTAAATTTGTTCATGACCACGAGAGAGAGCCTAAAAATCATGCTTTTTACGACATGCCTTTTCACGAGCTTCTAGACTTTTTCACTTGCATATGTGATAATTATCTGAAAAAAACAATAAAATAAGTGATAAAAAGGCTAAAATACAAGGAAAAATAGGTGCCAATAAAAAGGTGTTCACTACCGAGATTTATATATTCTGCACAAAATATGTAATTCAGGTGGTATAAAAACTGAAACTTATTACAGAAATAACAAATTTACGGCATCATTTCACTAATTTACTCCAGGATTTTTTGTAGAAAATTTGATTTTGTGGGAAATTTGAATAAACTGCAGCAAATAATTCATTCACTGCAGTATTTCATTATTTTACTGCAAGAAATCAGTTTCATACTTTTCTGGATTTTAAGGCTTGATACGGTGTGTCATGGTTCTAAACTTTTTTTCGTCTTTCACTTCTTGGGCTGTAAAAAAACTCTCTCGAAGAGCATATCTTGTATTACTGCATAGTAAAAAATGTTTTAGGCTTTTAAAGTTTTCATGCAGCGTATGGATAAGCAATATCATGGACTTATACCCTTATATGAACCAAATGCTATTATAATGTGTGTTGACCCCTAGATCCAGCTACACACAACTACACAGCTGTGCTGCTACTAGTGATTGTGTTTTGCGAGCTTTTCTGTTGTGTAATTGCTGGTTCTATTGTAAGCATTTTGCGAAAAGCTAAAACAAGCTACTCTAAAAAGACGTATTCCATGCATATGCAGCTTACAATATTGCTAATTGCTCAAGTAAGTGACTTTTTATATAATTTACTAGTCACTTTTCAAATGACCAGCTTAAAAATTTATGTAATTTTATTTGAGCTAGTTGGTTAGCATATTATCGAACATCAGAATTCTGAAAAGATTTAATAAAGTTTTAATAATATGTCTAATTAAAAATTTGGTTTTTTTGTATATCCATTGTTTACACAGTCCCAAAAAGACAAAAAGAGAGTCGAATAAGTTTGAGTGGGGAATCGCCTTGACAAGTTGGCCACCTAAGCTGTTTCATTTTCCGCTCGACTATAAAGAGCAAATAACACAATAGGCAATGACAAAAATAAGCCTTTTTCTTTCTCTCGATACTTCCTTGCTATTCAAAGTTGCAGTGCAGGGTGAGTCGTAAATACTTGAAAATTCTTGAATTCACGCCTTTTCAATTTTTTCGGTTGTTTCAAAATATTTATTTTTGAAAAAAATTCGTGTTAATTGTTGGCTAAAACTTTAAAAGAAATTATTGGGGTTTCAAGGGTCGGCGGAAGCCCCTGACAAAACTTTACAAAAATGGCGCAATTTTTACAACTCACCTTGTGCCTGTCTAATACACTTTTCGAAATATTTCCGAGCTTCTTTCGATAGCAAACGTTAAATGATAACACCCTTCTGCTTTCCTTGATTGATTTCACTAAAATTTTGCCTTTCTCGAACTGTGTACACCATAAGTAAACAAAAAAAAACAACTTGTCATAAAAAAGATCTTGTCATAAAAACAATTAAAACGTTAGGGCGAAAAAACTCATGAAAAAATGGAGCACCCTGTACTTTGTCACTTTTGTAGAGGTTACCGATAGCATAATTTACACTGTTAAATAATTTAACGGGTGCTAAATAAGTCCTTGGACAAACTTTAAGCCTCTGTTAGGCATTAAAGTTGCGTTATTTACAAAAGTCCGAAAAGCGCGTTTCGTTGCGATTTCACTCCTCTTTTGAATGCTGTATCAAATTTTCATATGTGCTCGCGAACCACAAGAATAAACAGGGGACAGAAAAAGAATTTCGGTAAGTAATTTTCATCACTGGAACTGGTCAAAAGTCTAATTCAGATATCAAAAATTTAATAACATTTTAGCACTTTATTGTAGCGAAACTTCAGAGCTACAAAACTATTACGCAGAATAATTTTTTAAAATTTGAGTATTGAGATATAATTTTTCAGAAAAAATCAATATCTCTAAAACTGACCTAAATTTGGAAAAACTTCGATTTCAACAATTTTTTCAAGAAATTAATTTTTTCCTAAAAATTATATGTCGATACTCAAATTTTAAAAAATTATTCTGTAACATGGTTTTGTAGCTCTGAAGCTTCGCTACAATATAGTGCTAAAATGTTATTAAATTTTCGATATCTGAATTAGACTTTTGACCAGTTCCAGTGATGAGAATGCTCGTCGACTTGCCAAAACTCTTTTTCTGTCCCCTGTTTACTCTTGTGGTTTGCTAGCACATATGATAATTCGATACAGCATTCAAAAGAGGAGTGAAAGCGCAATGAAACGCGGTTTTCGGACTTCTGTAATAACGCAATTTTAATGGCTGAACCTAAGCCTTGAAGTTTGACCAAGGACTTATTGAACACTCGTTATTTTAATCTAACCATCTTTTACTAAGTCCATAGTTGCTATTCCAAGCCATTGAACTTTTCCTAAAGGTTCTTGGATCTTTTCAGTGTATCACAGACACAGCCATGTTTAAGGTGACAACTAATTTGTTATTTGAATTTAGTATGTCTCTCCGCTAATTTTTTTTGATTGGTCCTTCGGTTGTGATGTCCATGAGCGGTCTGTTCTACATTCAAATGAACAAAACAGCTGGAGACTTCATAGTTATTTTCAATCTACTCTATTCTACGACCAACTCTATTCTCACCTTATTTTTTGTTGCTCCTTACAGAAAATGTACTAAAAAACTGTTTTTATTCACAGCTTTATGGATAGTCAGACCTTTTTACAAACCTAAGAACCCATTATTCCACATACAATATTTATGAAGCCTTCTATTTCTTCAAACACAATTATAGCCATTAATAAATAGCACAATTTTTTAATTTGATGTAGATAAATTACTAAATAAATTATCTTTGTTGTAAAATATTTTTTGATCAAAAACACAGGACTTTTTTTTTGAATTCTTATTGAAGGGGTTAAGCGAGGAAAGAAATTAGAGGATTAACAATATTTGGCTATACGAGCCACATATAAGGCAAAACTTAAGTTTTTTTTAGTATGATATGCGCTTTCACTATTTCTATGGAAAGATATGAAAAATGTCTTTAGATTGGTGTATGAAAATATCAAACTTCAAATTGGCGCCAAAAGATTTGTCACTGATTTTTCGCTCGTGGTAAACGTGGTAAATATTTTTTTGTGTGTGATTAGAGCAGGGCTTCGATCCCCGAATTTTGATAATAAGTATATTTTCGTATAATTCTCATTGTCATCAATAAGTATTGTCCTTTAAAATTTTTTGATAAGAACCCATGTAAAAAAATTTCTGAGAAAGAAAAGAACTGCTTTTCTTCGTGTCGCGCACGGACATGCCCTTTTAAGAAAAAAAGGAACCCAGAAAAAAATTTTCCCTAAACTCCTTGGCGAATTTTTTTTGGCTTACAAGGAAGTATCAGGTTGATGCACAACTTTTTACAAAATGTTTATATGATAAAATTTATTGATTCAAAGTGAGACACACAAATAGACACGTTAAATAGCAAAAAAAACACTTTTTTCTAGGTTCTTTTTTCAGAAGTTTTTGCTTTTTTAATATAAAAAAATTGCAATTTTCGCTTAGCAATATGGTCCATCGAAGTATGGCTAAGGAAAATCTATAGAGATGGTGACCCGTTAGTTATTTTTTATAAGCTATCAGCTTGGAATCGACTGAGTATCGGCGAGCTTTAGCTAAAGACTAGCACATAATTTCTTACACTTTTGAAACTTTTTTATGTTCTTCAACCGAGTTTACAAAGAAATGGGTCAGTCTTGACTTCAACCAAAAAATGGCAGAACCTTTGTAAAACCTTTCAGTTTGTCTTTCTCTTATAAATCAAGCAAACCAAGCCTTCATTTTTTTCAGTATTTCACAAAAAGGCATGTTCCGCTATTTTTATGGAAATTCTGTCACAGTCGACTCTCGATAAAGAAGTACCTATGTGGACCTAAAAAGATTCCTGGAGTGCTGGTTTGTCGAAAGTGCCAATTTATCAGGGGTGAGCTTTGTCGAATTTCTTTGCCGGCCAGCCAAATCAGACTTTTACATACTGCTCATACTGTTTTCTTTGTTGCCTAAGTTGACTGTTACAGTATTTGCATGGTCGAATTAATCTAAAAAATTTAAAAAGGTGGGGTCGTCGTACCTAAAAAAGATATAGCTACTTGAAAGTTAAATTTTGAATTGGAAGTCCTGATCAGCCCCAGTAAAGCTAGTACTGCATTTTCTGTTTATGATCAGGCCAACAAAGCGATCAGTGTATTCTCTGCTCATGATCGGCGCCAGCGAAGCTAGCTAGCTATCTTTTTTTAAAAGCCTTTTTAAAGGCTTTTAAAAAGCCTGAATTTATACTCAATTTCTGACTCAGGAAAGGGGTGGTTTTAAGAATGTATATGTCTTATCGAGGAAAATCTCCAAAATTATCTAAAAAATGACCCGAGCACTCAAGAGCACCTGTCAAAAGAACTTTTTCACAACTTTTTAATACTTTTTTAGCCTCCCTTCATACTCGGTTTTTCTAAAAGTGATTCTTCGGTCTCATAGGGGTATTTATTAAATTTTTCATACTTGAGCAAGACCAAAAGAGTCTCTATGTACATTTTTAACAAGAGTTTCAGATAAGTGAATCTAACTCTCAGGCTCCTCGCATACATACATTTATCCTGTCTCGTCGATATCTTTCTTTTGTTCGAAAGAGGAGTGTCCGGGCAATCGCATGATATCAAGCATATGCATACTAAAACATAAAACAACATCATCGTAAACAACAACAAAGTGTGACAACGAAATTCAGCAAAATTCATTTGTTGTTTCGATGCGGTTGTTCCACACTCTGTCCTTGAAAAAAAAATGAAAAAAACATCGATGCCGCACTGAAGGCGGCTAACATAACTGTTCATTGAATGATGCACCATCTTAAAGCAATTTTTTAAGAGTCTTGTTTGGTTTAACGTTCATCTTCTTCGAGGTAGCCTGACTGAGCCCGGTAAACTTGATCTCCGATCAAAGAAAGGAGCCACACGGAGTCAAGTGAAAATATTACGGAAACATAAACAAAATATAATGAATGATATATCATTCGATTGTCCAGACACTCCCTTCCGAACAAAAAAAGATCTCGCTGAGACACAATAAATCCAAGCAGGTATGAGCAAAAGAAATAGCGTCGTAAAATGCCCCACCCTGTGTATCTTGAAAAATGTTAAACAAAATGGAAAAGTATTAACCAAATAATTATTTTGACTTGATCCTTCTTTGTTTGTCGTTTTACATCTCTTAAAGGGTACTTATGCTGTTTGGGACCGACCGTCATTTTTTTGATTTTATTGCACAAATTGTTTGGCCGTCAACCATTCAATTAACTTTGTGGATCCAGAAAGCGGCACGCACACTCAGGCTATTGAATCTCTCTGGCAGAAATACAAGTGTCGTCACAAGAAAGAATTCGGAACTGCTAGATCACTTTTCCAAAGTTATGTGTCTGGTTTTGTGTGGCGAAGAAAATTTGATGCTCCTGATATTTTTTCCACTTGTGGTCGCAATTATGTCGTTGTATCAGTGTGAATATTAAATAGTGTAAATAAAAATTATTTATATTATTTCTAGTCTCAAAATGAAAGAAAAAACAAAAAATGACGGTCGGTCCCAAACAGCATAAGTACCTCTTAAAGATAATACAATAAATGACATTTGATCAGAAACTAGAATCGCAGGGCCGCCTCATACTGTGTCATTTTGAAAAAATATCGAAAATTGAGATAATCAAGAAAAATAAAAACATGCTGCAAAGCAAATTTTTGTGCCAAAAAACATTGTTGGCGTTTGACGATTTCAACACACAACAAACTGTGGGATTGCCGCAGCCTTCTTCCGATTAAAATATACTAAATCGTTTTAAAAAAAGGTTTCGTGACAATTAATAAGAAAAGAGTGTAATTTTTAAAAGTGCATATCAGACCGTTGTCAGAAAAAGGTTATTGGCTATTTTAAGGTAATGTCTGCTATGGCTGCCTCTTCCTAAAAGTGAAAAAAATATTGATTTATTAGAAGAGGAAAGGTTATATGTTTTTCAACCAACGTAGCACTGTTTTTATGTAAAATGTATTTTATAACAGCGGTCTGTATGAAAAATGCGGTTTTTGTGAGACATCTACATTGCTGAATCAACACTGGTGCTCTGGGCTCTAGGTAAATTCATCCTCTAATTTTGTCTTGACAGTATATTTTTCATCATCGTACTTTTTTGTTTCTGAATATTCTTACGTCGAGCATGATGTCTTTGGAAGCGTAAGAAATTTGTTTGTTATTTAAGTGGTCCTCATTAGAAATGGCCTCGGAACGGGAATCCGTCCCGTCTCGAAGGGTTTTTAGCATATTATCCAGTCCCGGATTACGCCCCTCAAAAAAGCAAAAATCAGATAGAATCAGTTAGAAGCAAATCAGATACGCTGATCACGAATCCGCTGTCAGAATTTCAGGAAGTTGTAGGTGATTTCTTGCAGTAAAATAATGAAATACTGCAAATCAATTATTATATTATTATTTATTATTATTTTTTACTACAGTTAATTAAAATTTTGCACAAAATCATGAGATCCCGCATTAAATTAATGAAATTATGCCGCGAATTTGTTATTTTTGTAATAAGTTTCAGTTTTTATACCCCTTCAAGTAGATATTTTATGCAGAATATGTAAATCTGAGTAGTGAACATAGTTCTTGCACTAATTTGCACTCTTTCACAGTGGTTTGCTCTGTTTTTCTTATACTCAGCTACCTTTCAAATTTTTCGAACACCAATTTTCGGCGTAAAAACCGCCATAAAGATCAGAAATCAGCGTGCGGTTTTTATGCCAAAATTGGTGTTCGAAAAGTACTGATTTAAAAAAAGACACTTTTTACGCCAAAATTTATTACAGACTATGGAGTTTTTGGTTTTTGTCAGAAAAAGCAGCTCATTCTGCGCCGAATAAGTTTTTTAACGAGTGTACATCATCATATTTGACTAAGTATAAATCCTTATAAGAAATGTACTGGTTTTCCTGAGTACCAAACTTCGGGAGGCCACAGCTCGTCGAATAAGTGAGAAGAGCTACAAGATAAGGCAAAATTCAGCACAAAAGTTAAGCAAAAGTCACCCAGAAATTACAGGAGAAGAGGTAAAACCAGCTGTTTTCCTGGTATTGGAATTTGAAGGATGCTTGGTCTGGCATATTACTGGCCGATTTTCTGAAGAAAATTGAGAGTGCAGTATATCAAAATTCTCAGCGTGAAAAAGGCAACAGAAATAACGCAATAAAAATAACGTCCTATACATAGAAATGATCAGCGGAAAAACTGCACCAGAATACACGCATATACCGGTGGGGCGTTCTCGTGTTAATTACTTTCAGTCATATCAAAAATTTGAAATTTTGATGTTGGTACCCATTTGGGCAGGTACCAGATCACGGCCCCTCAAAATTTGAATTTTGTTGTATTAGAGAAAATTGGCGCCAAACAAAAAATTATCGAAAATAGTAGATTTTGAGGCGTTTTTGTTTCACTCCTCAGACATAGTTTTTACATTTCTGGTTTATCCATGCTTATAGTCAAAAGATTCTTCACATTAAGGGCTTTCGAATGAGCCATCACTTGCCCGAAAAACTTGCAAAATTTCGAAGCCACAATTGATTTATGTGAATATTTCAAGAAATTTTATTGACATAGTTGACTCGACTGAAATCCTAGCAATATTTCTTGTCAAATTTTCCTGAAACGCAACTGGAGGCTCAATAGAGGAGTAAATTTGCTACATTTTGGTACCAAGGAAGTATGCAAAAAATGCAAATTTAGGGTGTCCAATGCAAAAGTTAGATGAAAAACGCAAAAACCCCTACTTTTATTCGGGAAAATGCCAATTGTTTCACTCTTGTGGTCTGAGATTTCTGAAAAATGACTTCTAAGGACTTTTTATAGTTTTTCGTGAGACTTTATTTGTCCCGCTATCTTTTAGTGCATAAATCTTCGGAACAATGCGAATTTGCGAGTTTTTTATGCGAGACAAAGATTTCTGTTTTAGGTCTAGCAATGGTCAAGACTCGAAAAATGCAAAAAGATGCTAAAGAACAGCCGATAATCGGGAAATTCCAAGGTCTGGCACACAAGCGATGGTCTGAGAAGTCAATGATGAAGTCAATGAGGATTGCCGATCTGTTACGAGGATGCAACTATTGCCGATTGAACCTTCTAACTGCATTCCGCCGTCTCTTCATCTTATCCAGGGACTTTGCCAAAACGTTATCGAAGAAATTGAGAAAGAAGTTCCTTCAAGGATCAAACAATTTGAAGCCGTATACAAGGAGCTCAAAGTAGACAAGAAAGCTTGGCATCAACGCTTTACAGGTAATGAGAAATCATTTAGGTTATGTTCTACTCCTCAAAATTAGGCAACCACACTCGGAAGCTTCTTACTGGAGACGGACGCAAAAAATAACAGATGTTATTTTTGACTATCCTTCGTGTACTGGCTACAGGACGCTACTAACTCTTCTGGGCAAAATGCAAGCTATGGCAAAAGGATCTTTCCTCTCGAGTGCTGAAATCGCAAAATTCAAAATGTGGTCCGAAGAATACTTTGAAACAATGATGGTACGACTTTCAGATTTGTTTTTGACATGATTTATCTAGGTAGCAAATATATTAGACATGCTTTCCGCAAATGCGAGTCACTCCAAAGTGCCACATCCTTTGCCAACACGTCAGTGAATTCATGGATAAGCATCGTTTCTGGGGGCTTCTGTCTGAGCAGTCAATAGAAGCCTTGCACTGCAAAGTTAATGGATGAAAGAAGGCTCTCCTGCATGCGTGAAAGGATGAAGACACTCAAGAAAATATTGGAAGACTCTTTTGTGAGAAATATTTTGTTTGATGTGAAAGTTTTTGATTTGTGATTGTTCAGGTTTTCAATAAATTTGTCTAAATTCCAGCAAAGTACCTAAAATCAAAAATTGTTTGAAAACGCAGAAAAAGTTTTTTTTGAAATTCGTGGCGTTTTGTTTATTTTTAACTGCTAAGGATTGCAGTTTTTGAGGGGCCGTGAGATGGTCCGCCTACCCGCCTTGAGGCTTACTGGTCTTAAAAAATTATTTTGTGATTGTTGATCAAGAAAAAATAATGTCTTTTACCACCATGATGGAACCTGAAACCTGAAAAATTTGGAAAGACATAAGGAGAATACTGATGCTGTCATTTCTCGCTTTGGCCTTAGGTATCTTCTCTCTTTTGTTCCTTTTTTTCAGCCCTCAGTTTAAAGCTTTTTTCAGCCCTTGGTTTGAGAATAATGTTTGAGTTCGTTCTAACGTACGCTGGCATATTCTGCGCCTAAGCACCACAAGACAAAAAAGTGGGCTACTGTAGTGTAGAGATGATTTAGAGTCCTGCTCCCCGTAAAAACCTTTGAAAAAATGATAATGAAAATTATTGCCCTCAGGATACAATTAGAGGATATATTTACCGCTGCCCGGTGCTCTGGGGCAGTTTTATTACAAATTTTTATTTAAAAGTCATTACGAAAAGTCACCGAGATTTAAAATCCCAAAAAACAATTCATTCCACAAAAAAATATTTGTATATATAAAAAGGCCACATGATCCACCAGCTTCCACGACGCATGTGAAAATTCCATGTACAAGCCATGTGCACCATGTGACTGGTTTATCAACAGCTTGTTAGTCATTTTTTTTATGTGAAGTCTCTAAATTAACCTTACTCTTTCCTAAGATACTTTTACTGCTTTTTGTTTTCAACCACCAATTTTTTGATTTTTTGTAGTGGTTTTCAGGGCACTTGTTTACTTGGGAGGTGATTGATTGCAAAAAGCGCTTTTTCGGTCAACTATAGGTAGTGTTTAGACGTCTTCTAAGTAATCTTTATACAATAAAAAACGATAAAAACTTGTTTCCAACAATTTCCGCACTAAAAAAATGGGTTTTCAAAATAATTTTGTTTACCATAAGTTAACCAATTGCCTCGGTCCACCAAGCTTAATAAACCGAAAAAAGGTGCCTGTACATCCTTAAAAATACCAAAAATAAGTATTTGAACATAGTTTTGTTAGCTGAGGCCTACCGCATAAAGAAAATCTAGAATGCATTTTGTTTTTTCGCCTTACCAACCGATCCCCCTGCGCCCCCGGAGAGGGCGCAGGGGGCTTGGTTGGTTAGAGATGCGCGCACTCACTTACCTTAGACATGATTCCGACCAATAGTCGCTACAGTCGAGTCCCGCTAACCCGGCACCCCAAAAAGTTCGTTCCCGCCTTGGGTCCGACACTTTTTTTAACCCAATTTTCGAAGTATTTTTTCAATTGTGTTTTTACAGTCTGATAGCAAATATCGTGAGGATTCTGATTTTGCCGATCGTTTTCAAAAACCTAATATTTTGGCTGTAAGGCCTCAACACAATGAGGAGTCTGTTTGCGGATGCTAAATCAGATTTGTCGCACGAAATGGCCATAACTTTTTTTTCAATTTTTTTAAAATTATTCTGTTATTACCATTTTGTAGCTAAGATTCAGGGCTACCATATGAGCATTTAATAAAGTAGATGTCTTTTGAAAAATTGAGATAAAAATGAAAGACTCCGCCCGAGACTCCTGACTAGAATTTGAGTCAGGAGTCTTGGGCGGAGTCTTTCATTTTATCTCGATTTTTCAAAAGACATCTACTTTATGAAATGCTCATATGTAGCCCTGAATCTGAGCTACAAAATGTTAATAACAGAATAATTTTTGAAAAATTGAAAAAAAAGTTATGGCCATTTCGTGCGACAAATCTGATTTAGCATCCGCAAACAGACTCCTCATTGTGTTTGAGGCCTAAAAGACCAAAACCCCGCTAACCCGGCACCCTTTTAAAAATATGGTGCCGGGTTAGCGGTTTTGTCTTTTAGAGCCAAAAATATAGGTTTTTTGAAAAACGATCGGCAAAATCGGAATCCTGACGATATTTGCTATCAGACTGTAAAAACACAATTGAAAAAATACTTCGAAAATTGGGTTAAAAAAGTGTCGGACCCAAGGCGGAACGAACTTTTTGGGGTGCAGGGTAGCGGGACTCGACTGTATCTTAAAAGGCATATAGAGACTCTTTTTGCCAAGTTCCAGTAGATACCTTTGTGCACGATTTTTTCACCTTGGGACCAAGGCAATTGATCAATCTTTAGTAACCAATTTTTTTTAAACCCTATCTTTTAGTACGGAAATTGTTTAAAAACAACCTTTTTTTATCGTTCGTATTGTATGAAAGTTACTTATAAGGCGTTCAAACCCTATTCACAGTTGACCGAAAAGGGGGCCTCCAACTAAACAAGTTCCGTTAGAAGTAGATTTACACAGTCATTTTTTACAATAATTTTTATGCAAGATTTGACGCAGTTTTCTGTGTCAAAATGTTTCGTCTTAAAAATTTGAGAATTCAAAAAATTAAATAAGCCACGCTTGACCAAATCAGAGAATCACGAATCAAACAATTCAAGCAACTTTTTCTACTTCATTCGGTCGGCCAAGTTTTATTTAGTTAAAAATTTAAAGCTAATTTTTTTTTAGTTAAAATTTTTGTCGAAATAATCCCACTTTTCAGATCTTCATTTTTTTCGATATATCGAATGAGGCATAGTATCTTTCATTACGTAGAAATGTTTAATTTCGTGCTTCATACGGTCCTAATATCCTTGATGTTACAAAAAAATCTCGGAAAAATCAGTGGGGGGACCCAGGCAAAAAAACATCCCGCTTGTACAATAGGGCCAAAACTCCGTTCGAAATGTAATCGACTGCGTGCAACCCTAAAACATTTAGTGTTATCATTATTGTTTACAACTAAATTTTGCTCACATGTTCTAGCACTGAAAATCAGCTGCTTGAAATCATCAATCTTTAAAAAAATTAGTGTAAAATATTCTGCGTGTATATTGAAATCATATAATTTTTTAAAGTGACAACTATATATTATATTATTAAGCTAATTTTTGTTTATTCAGAAAAAAAACTTCAAAAATTTTATTGTGTTTACTATGCTGTCCGTTATTTTTATATTTAACCTTTGTATTTGTTCTATTGCTGATGAAAACAGCTATTTTTTTTCTGGTAAAAACTTTACAAGGCATAAAAGTCATTCTGGATGATTTTGAAATTTTTCAAGTAAATAATTTTTTATTTTTTTCAAAACGAAATATAACAGACGATAGAGCATTCAGGGAATAATAAGCACAGCGATTTGCAAAATTAAAAGTATTAAAAAAATTTGCGACGGACCAACCTAATTTTGTCAATAGTTTTCAATTTTTTTATCAGCATTCAAAATTTTTCAAAAATTTCGAATTTTGAGCCTAACGTAGATTGACATTGCCAGATTGGACGAGCTAGACAATTTTGGTTTGCTTTCGAGCTTTCTCTTGCAAATACATAAATCCATATTTAAAATGCATACAAAAATTTTTGGAAAACATTATTGACAAATTGGCGTGGTGTCTCACAAATTCAAATTCGGCAAATTGCTGTACAGTTTCATGATCCTTCAAAAAGAGATTCAGTGCTAAAAGATAAAAATTAAATATTTTTTCAAAATCCGCCTAAAAAGGATCTTTTTAGCAAATTTTCTGCCAGTTCTTTAGTCCCCCATACTCGGATTTTTTGATAAGTGACCCAAAATCATCTCCGGATCTCATTTTTTCAGCACAACAAGATGCAAGAAGCATATCTTAACAGTTTCTGAATAAAAAATTCACATTTTGTCGAAAATTTTGCCACACATACCTTGGGTTAGATTGTCTTTTGTTATTTTTTGGACAAATTTTAGCGTTTTTAAACAAAAATATAGGTGAAAATCATACAGTAGACTTTCGATTTAAGACACCCCAAAAAGTTCATTCCCCCCTAGGGTCCGACACTTTTTTAGCCTGATTTTCGAAATTTTTTCCAGTTTTGTTTTGACAGTCTGGTTGCAAATATCGCACGGATTCGATTTCGCAGATGATTTTTTTAAAATCATGCACTTTCATCATTAAAAAAGCAAAACCTCGATTTAAGGACCGGCTTTTTCAAAAATCCCTGTCCTTAAATCGAGTTTTCGCTTTTTTAATGATGAAAGTGCATGATTTTAAAAAAATGATCGGCAAAATCGGAATTCTTGCGATATTTGCAACTAGACTGTCAAAACGAAACTGGTAAAAAATTTCGAAAATCGGGCTAAAAAGTGTCGGACCCTTGGGGTGTCCTTAAATCGAGAGTCGACTGCAGATTGTGAACAGATTTCACTTCTGGGCCTAGCGCATAAAGAAAATCTGGTATGCATATTTTTTTTGCATCCAGAGTTTCTTTTCGAGTGATTTGTGTCTCAGGTATGTGTGTGTGTGCGCATCTCCAACCCAAGCCCCCAAGCCCCCTGCGCCTCCGAAGGTGTTGATAGAGATTCTTTCAAGCGTCTTGCGAGCACAGACTTGACTGCCCTACAACCGGATACACATTATGACCGGATACAACAACCGGATACAATTACGACCGGATACACTTTCTCATTTGATTTTGTAAAAAATCAAAAATATCGAAAAAAAAGTTTTGTAAATGAATATTGGACATCTAATTTATTTAAAAAAACCACAAATTATCAACCATACAATAAATCAATAAATTTAAAATAGTTCAAACAATGGGATATTAGCGGGGTTCAAGCTTCATCCATTTCAATTGCATTTTCGTTTAATTCAGCCACATCCACATGGCAATTTTAGTCCTGTAAAAAATTTGGACACTAGTAGAGAATACCCCCCCCCCCAACGATTTTAACCTTTTTTACTTATGTAAAAAATACCCAAATTTATGTCCCAGACCCCAGAAAAAGTGTGTAAACTATTTATTAGTCACAACTTCCGTACGCTGGCCTATCCCCAAGCCTAAGGGCTAAGCCTAAACTTTTTGTTTGCAAGGGTAGTTTACACATTTTTTAAAGGTCGGATTCTTGGGGGGAGGGGGGGGGGGGTGTATTCGCTACTAGCGCCGAAATTTGTTTTTTAAATTTAGATTTTTAGTCATTTTCAAAAAAATTTAAAAGTGTATCCGGTCGTTGTATTCGGTTATAATGTGTATCCGTTCGTAGGTATACCCCCAGACTTACCTTAGACATGATTCCGAGCAAGACTCTTGACCAAAATGCATTTAAGAGTATCTTTTTGCCCAGCAGTAGCGAGAAAAATGTGGTAAATTACCCGAAAGTGATCCTAAAATACCCTAAAAAGATCATCTACCACCAAATGGCGGGTGTTAATTTTTTTTAATTCAATTTTTTTCATTGAGAAAGTGTTCAGATATGCTTCTTGCATCGTATTGTGTGGAAAAAATGAGTGTCGGAGGTAATTTTGGTTCACTTTTCAAAAAATCCAAGTATGGGGGGGCAAGAAGTACCAATTTTCTGAAACGCTGCACTTTTTTGGGCTAGCGAAGATTTGGCAAAAACGATATTTGCCAAGCTTAATTGACAAGGGGGACCCTGACTGTGACCTGGGGTTTTTCGATAATTTTTTTATGCGCGTATTCTTGTAGAGCGTGCCTGAATCTTATGAGAATTTGGCTCTCCACCTCTGAAAGACAAAAAAATTTATGAATGACCCATGGCACATGGATCAGCCACAAAAAGCATGAATGGGTATCGAGGTGTTTTTTAGAACTTTGAGTGACCCTTGTACCACGTTTTGTGGACCTTCAGAGCTGAGTAGTCGGATTTCTCAGAAACTTGGGCACGCTCTACAAGCATACGCAGAAAAAAATTCATCGTAGTTTTCTCAGGTCACAGTCAGGGTCCCTCCCTTGTGAGCTATGAGGACATGAGTAGCCTTATTACCTAGTTTAAAAGCGCCTGAGAGCATTTTTTCCAACGTTTCACTTGCCAAGCCGTGCTTAGCATTTGTTAACTAGTTTTTTAGCAACAAATATCGGCTTTCCGAAATCGTTTTGTCATGTTTCTTTTTGCCAAATCTCGTTTTCTCTCCTAGCCCTTTATTGTGTCACCCTGTATTATTTGATAAATTGATGTGGAAACCTTTAAATTGCCAAGAGTCATGGGACATTTTAATGATTTGATTTAAAAAATTAAGGATGAAATAATTGCTTTCAATGTAAATGATGTTAGTCCTTTAATTTACCTAAAATCAAATATAGCAAAGTTTTTCCTTACCCTGTTCAAATACAAGAAACGCAAAACACAAACCAGAAGCAAGAAGAAATAAAAAGAAAAAATGTTATCATCACTGCAAATTTTCGGAACTCCCTACCCTATAATATTAAACAAATTTTAAACTCGGCAGTTTTGTCCAAAGGATTTGTAACTTGATGACAAGTTGTTTCAAACCAAAGACAATAGCAAAACACAGAGCTTACATGAACAGCTTTGTGAATGCAGTATTTGCGCAAAAGCTTATTGACCTGGAAAAAGTGGTGTTTAAAAAAACTAGACACAAGCAAATCAAACTACATACACAATTGGAACTTTAAAATGCTCTGATTTGGATGGCATTTTGACATTATTTAAAAAAGCTAGAGCAAAACATCTCTCATGCGCAGCCGACAAGGATTACAAAATTACTACTACCATGTCAGCACTTGAAAGGATATTAAATAGCAGAGATATATTCAAAGATGAGATTGATTTGGGAAAAGTTAAAAAAATAAAATTAATGTTGAATATCGACAGTTTGATATTTGCAGATAGTGAGAGTAAATCTGAATTACCAAATGAATCGCCAAAACTTTTAATCGCTATTGGTATTTGTGAAAAACGAATGGAATTTTTTCAGCTTTTGAACAACAATTAAAATGTTTTAATAAAGTTTTAGGAAAAAAATTAAAGGTGGCTCAATTTCCTGAAAACTGTCCATATAAAGGCAGAAAAGGGCATAATTTTAAAACATGAACTGCAAAAAAGATAAAAGCTGGTTGTCTTCATTGGGGTTCTGGCAAAAATATACAATAAAACTCCGATAGACGGACACCCCTCATAACCCGACACTTTAAAAAAAATTGGGTTGGACGACAGAGGAATTCAACAAACTTCATCCCTGATAGCCCGACACCCAATAAGCCGACACCCCCAATAACCCGACACTTTAGTCCGGTCCTCAAGGGTGTCGGGTTATCGGAGTTCGACTTATCGCTTTTATACAGAAGATCGGCGGCCTTCATTTGATAATTGTAACATTTTCTACCAGATAAGGTTACTTCCAATGTTTGTCTATAGTGTATCGTAAAACCCCCTCAAGCGCCCATTCGGTGGCGCAAGACGCTTGAAAATTCAGGATGTTAAGAGTTTAGGATTTGAGATCACTTACCTTAGGCGTGATTCCGAGAAGTAATCTTAATCAAAAAGTCATATAGAACAAATTCACCTGAAGGGAGATGTATATGTTAGAAAGCAAGTAGATTTGTTTGTGAGTGGGAGTATCGAGGGAGGGTAGAAGTGCCAGGATATTAAGAAGTGCCAGGATATTAAGTGCCAGGATATTAGAAGTGCCAGGATATTAAGGGCGGGGGCCAGGAGAGTTGGTGGGGACCTGGATGTTTAGTAAGTGTGCCAGGAGAGTTAGTAGCAGTATCTGGAAAGTAGGTGAGGGTACCTGAAGAGTAAAGTAGGGGTACTGGAGAGTGGATATCAGCACCCGGAGATAGGTAAGGTTACCTTGAGAATGAATGGGTGTTACACAGAGTTTTCAGATTTGTAAGAGGCATGTTTGTGGACGATGGTTTGGCGTGTTCCATAAATAATATCTCTATATAGTAATATGGAGGTGTCCGTAACGCTCTTTTGCTGTTTTGCTTTTAAATGCCCTTTTTAAAGTACTAATTCTATTAATGTATTGTTATGGTGTGAATTAGTGAATCTCTTCTATCGAATGACTATAGGGTTCTAAATAAAAAATTGAGCGAAACAGGGTCAACACGCGTGCACAAGCTTTCTGCCCCATAAAGCTGAAAGTTGTTTGGAACTTATTTAGTACGGGGGGCACATTTTTCACTTATTTAAACATCATGGTTAAACGACTCCTAAGTAATTTTTTTATGCTTAAAACGATAAGAAATTTATTTTCTGACATTTTTCCACACAAAAAATGGATTTTTTGAAAAAGTTTTTTTGGCCAAAATGTTACTTTTTGCCTTGGAGGACCAAGGTAAATTACCTTGTATTAAGGTATTCTACCCCGTTTTGGTTACTGGAGATAGGCAAAAAGACTCTCTTTATGCATTTTTGATCAAGCGTCTTGCTCGGAATCACGTCTAAGGTAAGTGAGTGCGCGCATCTCTAACCAACCAAGCCCCTGCGCCCCTCGGGGACGCTAGGAGCTTGGTTGTGCTTCGGGTTGAGATGCGCACACCCACATACCTTAGACGCAAATCACTCGAAAGTGACTCTGGATACATGAAAAAAACATGCATACCAGAGCTTTTTTATGCGGTAGCCCCAGGTAACAAAACTATGTTCGAATTCTATTTTTTTGGGGTATCCAGGTACCCGATCAGGTTGGATTGCCTTGCGGGACTAAGGGAAAAGTCGAATTTTGGTCAATTTTTTTTTCAAAAACTCCATTTTTTGTGTGAAAAAGTGGCAGAAAATAACTTTCTTATCGTTGTGAGCATAAAAAAATTACTTAAGAGTCGTTTAACCATGATTTTAAAATAAATGAAAAATGCGTCCCCGTACTAAATAAGTGCCAGTTGTTTAAGTTGTTGTGGCTATGTTGAGTAATCGATTTTTAAAATAATTTTCGCTGTAGAGATTTTGTGTCAACTCATTTCCGGGAACCTACGAGAACAAAACCACCTATAAGGTATATTAAGCCCACAGTTACCCAAGGAAATTAAGCATGTGTACACGTGAATTGAACCTCACCTGCCCGGATGATAGCGCTGTCCACATGATTATACCCAAACCATCTGAATCCTAAGCCAACTACCTGGAGGCCACCCCGACTACCTGGATTGCAGTTTTACTAAATCACGGGGAACTGTCTTAATAGTACCTAGATCGCCTAGAGAATCCATCTGAATCCTACTCAAAAAAACTAAAAAAACCTGGATCGTACCCAACCCACCCACGGGATACCTGGTGTGTACACAAACCATCTAAATCCTATTTAAGCCAGCTAAAAATTGTCCCAACCATCCGGATTTCATTCTAAGCTACATCTACACACCAGCAGCCTCAGAGAACCTCTCAAATCTTAACCCACCACGGCACTGTGCCCTAACCATCCTAAGGATACCCAATTGCCGGAATCGTACCCAGACCACCTAGACTGTACTAAATGCAAAATCCTCATCACCTGGAATTCGTTTCGTAGCATGACATGGTGTTCGTGGATTTTTTTTGCGAGTGTAATATGGCCTTTACAAATAGGCGCCGCCAAGGCGCCATTCACCTAGTTTTTTAAATATTATAATTGTTTTGTAGCCCTAACGGGTAGGTTGTTTTTTATTGTTTCTTTAGTAATCTTGAAATTTTTGAATTTTTAAGAAATCCAAACGTTTCGACCATCCGAGCATTAGGTTACCACTATCTGGCCTACCCTTACCTAAGTCTAAATGTGATAGATCACCGAAAAATGCCTATGATATGTTATAAAAAATACCATATACTTTGACAAGTTGAGGCAAAAATTTCAAGAAAAGTTCAACATTTTTTTAATTAAAATTATTAGAGATGTTTCTTGGCGACTTTCACGCATGCAAAACTAGTTCAAGATTTGTTTTTCGGTCGCTATTTCATAAATTAGGGAGAGGGGTGGTAAACGTTTGAACATTCACACGATGTATTTAAGTGTCACAAGAGAAAAGATGCACGAAGAACAGAGAAATAGCCTTCTAAAAGTAGGTAATTTTCACCTACTCCCAACCACCGAATTCATCAAATATGGTAGTACCCGCTCAAATAAATGCATTATCTAGTGTGTGATATCCCAAAATGCAGGGCGAATCAGGGCTACTGTTTTGGGCACAAATTTGTATCTGAGCGATCACAATTTCACAGAGAATTTTTAACCTTCTTTTGAAGCAAGTTGTCGGAACCCTCAATTTAACCTTAAAATGGCTAAACATGTCCTAGTTGCGTTCAGTTGCTCAATGCGTGGTCAATAATCGTAGAAAAATTCAAAGAGCTACAAAAATAGGCCAAGAATCAATGTTTTTTTGAGAGGGTGTGAAGAAGCATGCTTGGTGTTCGGTCACGGGTGGAGGATTCTTGGTTTTATTTCAATGGGTTTGGTATCAGTATTCGTTCGGATCCAATATTCGTGCAAATTGTATACAAATAGCTAAGAATTAGACAAATCTTTTGCTTAAAAGATTTTTGAACTTTAATCTGAACTTGGCAGAGTAAATAAAATTTGTTATATATTTGTATCTTAGCTCATGAGTTCAGACTTAGTAGCCTGCTTTTTTGAGCATGACGTTCTTTGATAGGTGATGGGTGGTTGTGCCTTTCCCGTGTTAGAACGGGTGAGAACAGTATACAAACAATTTTTTTCGTTGAAGACCTTTTCACCTTACGAAATTTTTTGTCTCTGTTCCTCGTGTCATAAAGAGACCACAAATTTTTATCGCTTCTTGTCTGACTTGTTACTCTCTCTTGTGACCAAAGCTTGCTTGACTCTAGATAGCGCTATTTACATTCACCTGAAATTGAGCAATTGTTAATGTTGATACTACATAGCCACATTTTTGTATTTTATTTCATGCTGCTTACTATTTTATTCTTATGCGCTTCTAAAATATCTGCTACGCAAACAAAGAAGACTTTTCCGGTAAAACTTTTAGAAGAAATAAAAGAATTTCTGGAGAACTACAAAAATTTTCAGGTAAATTGGCAAAAACTTGATATTTAAGTAATTATTGCGTCTGGAAAGATACTTATCAAAGACTTTCAATACACAGAAACGGTGCGGCAGTTTAGTATATTCCGGAGAAAAATCGACGGAGGACACGCCTATCGTGTATTCTCGAAAAAAGATCACATTAAAAGTCAATATAGCATGTTTGAAATAGAGCATTTTAAGTCACATAAACTGATGTTTTAAATTTATCTCCATTATGTGGAAAATAACTTATTTAATATGGTATGCTTTAAAATGACCACCTATAGCTCCTCTTTATAACACGTGTGAGCTATCATAAACATAATTCAAGGTTTTCGTCCAGAGAAAAGATTATGTTTTTTTTACAAAAACATTTATTTTTACAATTTTTCAAGTTAAATGTACCTTTTCAGTTAGCACATATCATTTCAAAAAGCATGAAAAACTATATCAGAAAATGCTTTAATTTGAAATAATGAATGGTCTTTAGAGTATTAAGAGCAGTCCAAAAAATCAAAAAGTTTCAAAAAACTATTTTAACAGAAAACTGTTTTTGCTAGAAATATCCGAAAAATTTTAACGGTTTTTTACCTCGACTTTTTTCCGTCCGTCAGGAGAACAGGCCCGGCACCAAAAAAAATAGCATGAAAAACTGTGCTAGATATGAACAAAAGTTAAGAACGGCCCTTTCTATTGTTAAAATTTACTGCTTAAAAATTTACTCAAATTAAAATCTACTCAACATAATATTTGAACAAAAAATTCGCATAGTTCAATATTTATTGTCTCGAGCAGAATTTGAAATATAGCAGTAAATCCGTGCCCGACACGGAAGAAAGGAGGGACCAGCATTTTTTTCTTTCTCGATCATTTTTACATGCGTTCTCATCCAAAGTTTTCTGCCTAGTCTTCGAAAGTAGCAAAGGTCATCCATATTAGATTTGACGCAAACGTTGTCGATAAGCAAAAGAAATAAAAAAATTCTTCAGTTTTATGA